>JAMKCF010000005.1:3104142-4304142 GCA_023634235.1 Pisaster brevispinus | reverse complement strand
GGCACAATGAGAACCAGGTGAGATTTGTTTCTGAACTCACCTCGGAAAGCAAAGTGTGTGTATACAGTGCTTACCACACATTTTGTATAGGGCAATAGTTTATTGTATATTTTTCCTTTTTCTCTATGCAATTATTACCTCAATATTGTGTTGTTTTGGGGTGGTTTTTTTAGGTAACTTTTACTAGATTTCAGGGCACTTATTTTGAAAAAGAAAAGGCACGGCCTTGTTTTTCGCTCAGTTACCTCGAACGAAACTTTTCCTTTTTCCCTATGCAATTATTACATCAGTTAAATGTATTGTGTTGTTTTGGGGGTGTTTTTTTTTTAAGATTACTTTTACTAGATTCAAGGGCACTTATTTTGAAAAAGAAAAGGCTCGTCCTTGTTTTTTGTTCAATCACCTCGGGTCGCTATATTCCAAAACAATTTCTGTGCCTCTGCATAGTTTTATTTTTTGAAACTTTTTGGAGCTTTCGTGAAAAGTCGTTTTCCTTTGAAAATATCATTATCACGATGAAACCCTGAGTTGACAAAGGAAAGACAACAAAAGGTTCTCATGATAAGAACCAGGGTTTGTTTTTTTGTGAGAAAATATGAGTAGGCACTCACCGTGAATTGCAAAATCTTGGCCAAATTCCACTGCCGATAATATGTCATGGTAGGCTGGAATCTTGGAACACTCAAACTTACCTCCCATTGAGCCGAATACAATGATAAACAAACGTGGCAGCCTGTCCATTCTTGTATGCCACATTTGTACAACAACAGGACAGTGGTCTGAAATCGGAGATTACACACTTACCCTTGAAAAAAGGGAAATTGCGAGCATGAATTCCTGTACCCTCTGTCACTCTTTGTATGGGGGCACAATGGAATATCCGGCTTATTATACACGTCAAAAAAATTGAGGGCGCTGTGAAGTTGTTCCGGACAATAAAAAACATCTGCAGTAAGTCAGTGTAGTCAAAGTTGGCGTATATACACATCATCTGACTTAAATGGTTAAGGTTGGCAGCAAATTTTTGGATGGCTTTGTTTTTTCGTTCTTATGCAGTCCCTTTTTATTAATAATTTGTTACACATCCAACAGCACAAGGGCTATCAACAGGATGAATAGCAAATGATGGAGAAATGGTAGATGTGAGAGGAAAAGAAACCCGTACAAACCTTATAATTCCTATTTTGGATTCTCATGTGGGATAAACTTGTATTTATTTATAGGACGGTGATACGGCCCCAGCCCCCAGTGGATCAGAGAAGCCGTCCATCAAAGACCGATTGGGAATCCCAACCAAAGACCAGCTAACATTCATCAAGAACAAACCTGAAGCCAGTACAGAGAGGGTGAGTCTTGTACTTGGGTCAAGCTAGCGAGTGTACAAAAAAATACACCAAGCACTAGAAACTTTGTTTTCCATTTTGATGTGTAGCACACATATGGCCCATGGACATTGATGTTGCGGGCTTGATGTTGTACCTTTCTTTTAACCAGGTCATCAAGGGTTTCTGTTAATGAAAGTTGAAATTTAAATTTTAATTTAAATTTTTAGTTAAGTTCGCCTGTCTAAAACCAAAATTTATTTGGGTCGACCTAGAGTCACACCTCATCTATTTGGTTCGGCGCGACTCTGGAGCGCCTGTCTGAACTGGGTGTTAATTGACTCTTCCAACAACAACAAAATGACGTGTTTATCCCTTTGTACCACACAGGTTGTCATCAGTAAAGGTTCAGGAACTGGCCTGTCCAAAACTGTGTACAATCCAGCCGCGCTGAAATTAAGTTCCAGCACCCCATCAGCCCAGGCCGCTTTCCTGGCTGCCAGTAAGGTGTCAGCTGCCAAGGAGGCTGTACGTAAAAAGCACGACGATCAGCGTAAACAGATGCAGAAGAAGCAAATCGAGATCCGTAAACAGAAACAGGAGCTGCTTGTCAAGCTGATTCAACAACAGAAGGTTAGCTTTCTCTGTCCTGCAGAATTTTGTGTTTTTTGAGGGTTTTTATAAAGGAGTGTTTTTTATAATGCACAGTTTTTATACAGCTCTTTATGACACCAAACAGGCATCTTAAAGTGCTCATTTTCTTTTTCAAATATCAATGAATAAGCCTCAAGGGAAACTGACTGGGTAAATAATAGGAGAAAATAGGGAGCTTCCAACAAAGGGCTAGACAGCTCAGTTGGTAGAGCGCTGGCTCGTTAATCCGTAGGATGCATGTTCAAGTCCCGCTCTAATAAATTTTTCTTTGTTCATCCCCAAATTATTACAAATTTACCCAGTCAGTTTCCCTTGTGGTGTGTTACTTGATACTTGAAATAAAAAGTCGCATCCCCTCAGGGCTCGAATTTGACACTGGACCGCAGGCCTGAGGCCAGTGATTTTAGTGTCGGGCCAGTAAACTTATGACCGTACAAGTCCGGCGGTCTTGTGTTTTTGAATAATAACACGTCACTGTATTTTTAAATTAAACTGATCAATTGAGTATTGAAGTATTACCCACAAGAAAAACTTGATAAATCTTCTCTAGTGCTTGGAACAAAAACAGCTCAAATGTGAAACTGTGTAGAGTGTTCTTCTCATTTTGATTCTGGTCTTGTAACAAATTTTCTGGTCCAGTAAAAGTTTTGAGCTACAAGCCCTGCTGTCTTGTGAATTTTTTCCCCAAATTCGAGCCCTGCCCCTTAAGGTCCCTCTGCTTGTGCTATCATAAACTTGAGTGTGATCCCTGGCTATACGGCAGTTACAGGTTGTATGGCTTCTGACTGGCACCCACTAACAAAATAGGGAGACTGCCAACATTGGGGCTAGATAACTCAGTTGGTAGAGCGCCGACAGATTAATCTGGAGGTCACAGACCCAAGTCCTGCCCTAGTCAATTTTTCCTTGTTCAGCCCCAAATCATTTTCTTTTTCGATAGATATGCAGAGCTGTGTTTGAGTTCTGAACATTTCAAATGACAAGGATCTATGTGTGGGTTATATAAAACAGATATTGAATGTATTTTGTTTGTGCATTGTCACAGAATATGATTACTCGGTGTTTTGGGTTTGGTTTTTTTTCATTTCACTCGTCCAGATTTCACCTGGTGATTATATTCTGTAACAATGCGGTCATATATGCATCCAGTGTTTGTATAATGGCAATCATGAGTTTGAGGTTACAAACCTTTGTCATGGAGGGATGAGCAACTCCAGACTTCTATCTGAATTCAGACTTTTAAAGACTGCTTGGTCAAAGAAAACGCTGCATGACGCTGTATGTTTCTCCAAATTAAATAAGTCTGGCTCTTTGATTTACTTCTCTAGCACTGAGGATACTGTTCCCAAAAGCTCCTTGGAATCTAGAACTCCAGGGATTACCAACAGATGGAATTATGCCATCGTTTCAACAAAACTTCTCAGATCTGGATCCCAGTTTCGGACTTCTTTTTTTTTTCAACAATGAATCCATCCACTGTTCTTGAAATGTATTCAATCTATTTGTTCTGTTTCCTACTGTTGAATAGTCCTTTCTTGAAAAGCTGGAGAATAAGAGCCTCCCAGCAGAGAGCCGTGCGGAAATCATGGGCTTCATCAAGAAACTGTCGGAGCAAGTGGACAAGACGAAGAAAGAGTTGGAAGCCAGGCCACGCCGCAAATCACAAACTGAGGTTTGAAATTATCATCATTAGTTTTGTTTCATTCGCTGCCCAGTGCTGACTGGTTTTTAGTGATTAAGCCATTTTGCGAGTTAGATTTTGAACACTGTCTGGTGCCATGACTTGATTGGGCAGTGAACACTTAAGTGGGATTCCCCAGACTATTGACAGTGTTGCTGCATCACATGCTTTGGGGGTAAGCTTTTGTGTAGAAACCTACTTGGCCAAATTTCATGGCTCTGCTAAGAGTAAGCAAGGAATCGGCGCTTACTGAAGCAGTGAATTCACTGTACGCCACGCCCAGTTCACACAAACTGGCTCCACTGATTACCAAAAAAGCCCACAGGAGTTGCATTAAGCTAGTTTTCCTTTGATGATTTATGCATGCAAGAAAGTTTTAAGGCTTCGTGGCGTGTCGTGGCCAAGCGGATAAGAGCACCGGACTCAAGCTCTGGTGTTTCCGACTCAGCAGAGTGTGGGTTCGAGTCCCGGTCGTGACACTTGTGTCCTTAAGCAAGACACTTAACCATGACTGCTTCGTCCTTCGGATGGGAGCAAAGCCGTTGGTCTCGTGTGTTGTGGAACGCACGTAAAAGAACCCAGTGCACTTAATGAAAAGAGGAGGGGTCTGCCCCGGTGTGCCTGGTTTGATTGGCTGCAAATTGCGCCACAGCACCTTGTAAATCATTACATGGTGCTATGTAAAGGAGTAGGTCTCATACTTCAAACGTAGCTCCCAAATACCTTGCAGGAAAATATTAATGTTGAAGCGCCTTGAGCGTCACTGAGTGACGGATATGAGCGCTATATAAGAAGCCATTATTATTATCAATAATTGAACCTGATCGTTGCATACACTCCTCAAAGACTAGAAGGTCTTTTCAGAATTATATGTTTCTATCATAAATTACTTTGAACAACGCAATGGGTGATTTGGGGTGAAATTACACACGCGTGTACATGTATGCCAAGCTTTGGAGTCAGGAGTTTTGAAAATTGTGGGCATGCTGCAGATACGTATGCCTGTGACGCAATGACGTAACATCAGGGTAGATGGTGGCCGTCCTTTGAAAAAAAAAAAACTCCATTGCTGGGCAGTGGAACTGAGCTGGTTTCTCATCTGCTGGATATAATTGTGATATTTGTTTGTTGACAGTGCCAGAAAGAATTATTAGACACTGAGCTAGAGTTGTACAACCAGCAGTGTGACGGCGGGGATGCTACGGAACTCTACAAGAGGGTTGCTCAACTACGTAAAGAAATCAAGTCCCGCAATGCGTCACTTAGCTACATGAATGTGAGTCAAACAAAATGTTTAAAAAGCTACTTGAGCAAAAAAGTTAGTGGGAATGCTATAATAAATTGTGTTTGTTTATCATTGAACTGTGATTTTGATATTTTGACTTTTCTCAATTTTTCGTAATTATCAATCAAAAAATTTGGCCCCAACCCGAAGGTTGTGGAAAACTAGCTACACCTCTGCCTGTGACATCGTGCATCAAAATGACAATACTTTGACGTCATTTGTGGGATGTTACTTGTTATACAAAATGGAGCCCCAAAAAATTACATAACATGGGTGATGAGGTAACAGGGTATTTCGCTAATCTTTCCTAAATGCACTAGAGGAGGATGTTCAAAATGATTGGGGTGGTTTTTTTTACAGTTAAAATCTGTTTAATCTCTTGTGAACTCAATTTCCTTATTGATTGAAAACATTTTACAAGAATGTCAGCACAGATCACTTGTTGCCGTTTTCCGTTCAAGCTGGTCTTTAATACATTAACAGGGTTTTATCAGCAATGGTAATTTGTTTCAATTTGACTATATTTCAAGTTAAGATATTTCTCTGGGTATACAGTGCTTAACACACATCAATGTAGGGTAAAACACAAGTAGTAGACATTTTTAATTTTTTATTCTGATGCAAAATTAACTGCGATTAAAATGTTGCCCGTATCTGCTGCTGCAAATATAGGATTCAAACTGCCTCTAGCCAACGGGCAAGCTCAGTGAGCTAGTGGTAAAACACCTGCTCTAGCAAGGCAAAGGTCGTGGGTTTGAATCCCTCCTGAGTGATAAGCCTGTAGATTTCTTTTATCAGGGTTCAATAGACCTTTATCATGCTACCACCATCTTGGTAATGTTCCCTTTATCCAACAGCAGCAATTAATGCTTACATTCTTTGCACAAGGAATGAGCCAGACTATTATTTCTTCCAGACTCGGTTTGGTTACAATGGTTTGGATTGGAGAAAAATCAAGATGATAAAGGTCTATTGTATGCTTAAAATATAGGATTCGAACTGCCTCTTACCAACGGGCAAGCTCAGTGAGCTAGTGGTAAAACACCTGCTCTAGCAAGGCTAAGGTCGTGGGTTTGAATCCCTCCTGAGTGATATGCCTGTAGATTTCTGTTGTCAGGGTCCAAAAGTAGCCAAGCACACAAAGTTTATTCTTACAAGAATAAGGTTACCAGCCAAAATACCATGTCACATGTACGGCCTGTGACTGGAATCCTGCTTGTATCTGCTTAAATGGTCAAGAAATATTATCTGCTTAAGCGGCTCTATGAAATTGGGCTGGTATTAGGCTTAGTTAATCATGTGTGTATAAGATTGCTTTGTGAATTTATTTAATCTGGATGATTGGTTCAAATCTCGCTCTTGTCAATTTTTCTTTGTTCAACCCCAAATTAATTAAAATTTATTCAATTTATTCACTATTGTGAAGAACAAGTTAACGGATGAAAAAGCTTTTGGGATAATATTTTATTAAATATTGTACCTTCTCGTTAAATTTCACAGGCCCAAGCAGCAAGGGGGGCCTCTGCTCGAGGGCGTGGGCGTGGTCGGGGGCACGGCCGTGCTCGCAGACTGAGCCACTCTTCCACTACAATTGACAAACGCCCCAGGGAGCTGACCATCAGTGGGTTTGAATCAGAGGACAAGGACGAAGTGCTGACGTATTTCAGTGTGAGTATCTGTCAGATGAGAATCTGTGTTTCAACAAATTAACTAGGGTCTCAAAGTTTGTCTATGCATCAGAGACTAAAGGCCCTTTCACACCAGACAATTTTTAGCAAGAGACCTTGGCTATGATCACATCGATGTTAAAAAATTGCATATTCCAGTCATGTGAAAGTTATCCTTGTTAAAATAATAACCAAGGACCCTTGTTATTTTTAACAGATCCATGTTAAAATCACCACAATGTGTAGTATGAAACGATTACTGTGCCATTACCAAGGACTCTTGCTATAGAGATATCAATCTCATGCACGGAACGTGTCACTAGTAGAAGAAAGTGCTCAGTGAATGAACAACCATGACCCTGGCCTGTAAAGTCCCAGCCCTTGGTACATGTGAAGGCCCAGCTTTAATAATAACATGTCCAGACTCAGTTTATTGGGATGGGATTGGATTAAGTTTTTTCTTTTTAGAAGTATTACCTGGGAAAAGTGTGTAGTTTTACCCCATCTTAAAAATGCAGTGTTTTTGTGACAAAGTGCAATATATTTGTGTTTTGATTGATGAGTTGTGAAGTATTTTAAGTGACACTGGCTGGGAATCTGCTCCCTGATATTTTTGTGCGTAGCATCTTCATGAAATTTAGACAAGACTTGCTCCTGACTCTCATTCCGATTTGAAGATCTTTTTCTCGTGGTTTCCTACGTCAAACAACATCTTTGAACATCTCCAAGAGAGAATTGAAGTCCCATTGGTTTTTGCTAGTTTTTCTCTTCACTTTTTCTGAACATTACTTTTGTGCCACCCTTGTTGGTTTTTCTTTTGTATGCGCCTTGATCGGTTTCCGGAGATGTGCGCATTATAAGTCCATATTATTATTATTAGGTGTTCGGACAAAAGTCCGAAGACCTCTTCTTATTGTTCGTTTTTTTTTTTTTTGTTTTTTTTTTTTTTACTTCTTCTTCTTCTTCTTGGCGTCGATTGTCCGCTAACAAAGACACACTTCCTAAGCTTACATTTACTTGAAACTTCACACATAGTTAGATATTCATTAGTAGATGAAACCATTTTTAGTTTCGTCATGATGACGTCATCGGTTGTCGAGTTACATTAAATCAAAGGTTAATATTTGAAAAAATCATAACTCCAAAACTACACAGTGGATTTTCACAATCTATACATTATCGGATAGGCCTGGTATGACTCTAAAAACGCTACACTGAACGCGACCTCATTTGACCTTGACTTCCGGTTCAAACCGGAAGTTGAATATTTGAAAAATTCATATCTTAAAAACTACTGATCATTTTATCACAATTTTTACATCAGATTGCAGTTCTGTGATCCTTCAGAAACTTTTGCACAGAAATGATGCCAATATGACCTTAACTTCTGGGTGTTACAGCCAACGTTAGTATTAACGCGCATTTAATCTTTGTACATAAAAGCACTGTAGCCGACTGTTTAGCGCCATGAATCATAAGGTTCAAAGTCCACGAAGCCTGTGCGAGTGTGTGTGCAACACGAAGCCTGTGTGTACAGTCCCACGTAATGAAAACCATAAGGTTCCAAGTCCACGAAGCCTGTGTGTACAGTCCCACGTAACGGAAACATTCCACAAGCGGGGGGTGGCGCTATACCAAACAACTGTTCATGCTTTTATCCCGCTCTGGGATTTTATTATTTGCTCGCTCTGTGACAGATGCTGCCTCGGAAATCTACGTCATTTAAATGTTAAATGGGTAAGAGACCCTGGGTTGCTTTTTTTTGCGGGATTATACAAAGGTAATATAGGTCTTAGATTTTATTGTTTGCATGAAATTACGTGTCTTTTACTTCCAGTTAAAACCGAAAGTGCATTGTAATTAAAAGTGGCAACTTTTTTGGAGTTGATTTTAACAATGTTGCAGTCTGACAAGGGTCTGGTTAAAAACAAAATTAAGATCGCCATCTTGCGGTGGGTTAAAAACAGTTCAAAATACAGTTTTACTAGAAGCCTTTGGCAGAGTTTTTATAATTTTGTTCAACATGGGCTTCACATACTTCACAGAAATGAATATGTTGGTGACCTTGTCTTGACATTTTAACAAACAACTGTTCATGCTTTTATCCCGCTCTGAAATATTATCTGACGTATTAAGTTATGTTTTTTCGGTTTTCTCTTTGAAAACACTACCTCTGCTTACTCGAAAATGTCTACACCGAACACCTTGTTTTTGTAACGGAACAAAAACTTATGTCTAGTTATTATTATTATTATTATTATTATACAGGATCTAGGTGAGATAGAGAATGTGGATTACAACGCGGCCTTAAACACATACACCATTGGATTCAAGACGAGACAGGAAGCGGAGTTTGTAAGTACTCAATGTTTTGTTGTCCACAGCCCTGTGTTTCCACCCTGGAAGATCGTGGGTTCGAATCCCACCTTAATAATACGCCTGTGGATGTTTTTCTACAGGACTCAGGGGGGAAAGTGCTGATTATATAGTGCTTTACACACATCAGTGTGTGAGTTAAACACAAATAATTAGGGAATAACATTGAGAGGACCTGGTCTTCACTGTGTGGTGAAAACTGGGTAGGTGGCTGGCCATCCTTAATGGACCAAGCCAAAGGTGAGGTCCACTAACAGCGGCCATCCACCAACCAACCAACCATTACTAAATACCCTTTTTTTTTTTATTGTAAAAATCTATCAGAATTATTTTATTTTTCTTAGGATGGATATTTTTTAAATTTTGTTTCTGTTCATGTTCAAGGGCCATTATTTTGGCTATTTAATGTTTGTGTGGCACCTAGCGTCTTGCACATGATTAACTAATATTTCCAAGAACCAGACTATGAGCGTTGAAAATAAACAATGTAATGGAAATACTCTGGTTGTTGTCTGGCTTTATGCTTTGCACTATGTTGGTTTCATGTGCCTACCAGCCACCTTAACTTGATACACTGTCTGCTCATTTTGAATTTTATTGCTCAACTTAAAAACAAAAGTACTCACAAAGAAAACATTTAATTTGGTAGTTCGCCACATAAAATGAACAGTACATGCCGAACTTTTACACAACAATATGCTTATTTAGAGGCCATTTATTTGCCAGATCACAGAGCAGGACCCAATTTCATAGAGCTGCTTAACGGCTAATTTTGTGCTTACTGCGCAATTTCCATTTCATAGTACTGCTAACCATAAGCACACGAAAAGGCATGCTAACCTTCCGGTGCTTACTGTATAAAAAATGAATGGCGTAACAATGCAAATCCATGGTGAACGCACAAGCTAGCTGCCTAGTTTTCTTGCTAACCTGTGAAATACGCTTACGCTTAAGCAAATTTGCTTACCGTTAAGCAGCGCTATGAAACTGTGCCCTGGGGCCGATTTCACAAAGAGATAAGATTGATCTTAACTCCAAATCCCTCCTAATTGCTAAGCAAAGTGTGATGTCACAATACAAATCACTGTGGTGATACTGACAACTCATCTTATGATGAATCCTGGTGCTTTGTGAAATCGACCCCTGGTCTTTAATCACATGTTAAGTTTCCCAACCATCAAACAAATCTTCCCAAAAGCTCTCATTCATTAACAATACAAGCGATCCGTAGTAAAGTGCACATTATTGTTTTTTTCCCGAACCAGGCCGTGAAAAAGGGAAGCGCCTTTAAAGGGAAACCTCTTCTTATGGTCTGGCATATCCCGAAGCAGGTGGTGGTAGCCGAAGAGGCGGAGCCTGATCCAGCCAATGACATCGTAGTGGGCGGAGACCTTGACGAAGATGAGGTCAGTCAGTCGTAAACAAACTGGAAATGAGTCGTAGTCTTAGGTCATTTCCTCCGAAGGTCACGCTCACTTCCTGAACAAGTTATTCAAAATTTTACCCAGTCAGTTTCCCTTGTGGTTTGTTACTTGATCATTCAAATTCAAATAACGTTTATTTCCACTGTGACATTAATAAACAAGAAAAAGTACAGTGGGTTTATAATATGGAAGCACATTTCTAAAAGAGCAACGCTTGTTAAGGAACGGCCTGTAAAATAAATTACAAAAACTAACAAAAGCACAATGACTAAGCAAATTACAACATACAAATGGACTACCCAAAAAACAATTAATTAAAAATGTGTATACACATACTAATTTTAAGTGATAAACCACAAAGGAAGCTGACTGGATAAAGTTTAACTCAGTTTTGGGGTGAACAATAAAAATTGACTAACATGCTCTATCAACCAGCACTACCAACTGAGCCATCTAGCCCTAGTGTTGGCGGTCTCCGTATTTTGTCAATATCTTTGTTCGGGGTACCAGTCAGAAGCTGTTATCCACACCATACATAACTTGTATTATTTAAGGTACCCCTTAGGCATCTGGAAGCTAGAATACTTGCCAGACTTGCACGGTCTATTAGCACTGGAAACTTGTTTCTGTTCTACCCTTTAGAGACCATAGCGGCCGGAAACGGCTTTGACTAAAATCACCCATAGCGGCTGCAAATGGCTGCAAGATCTGACCTAGTTCCTCTCAAGCAAAGAGGTCAAAGTAGAGGTCACGTCCTGAATTGAAGTTTTTCCAAATGTGTTCCATGGTAACATAGTATCTATGTTTCTGAAACAAAACTGAATATCTGTTTCGTGTTATGTTTTCAGATACTTTTGCAAGAAAAAAAATGGTGTCAAATTTCCCAATGTTAGCCGTCTCTGTTCTTATGGTGATGGTTGTACAGAAATGAATGGTCTTTAAATGGTTAGTGTGATGATGAGTAGAAGTGCCTGATCTTGCATACAAGAGCAATGGCTCAGATTTCTGGTGGGGGGGGCATAATGAAATTAGGTTTAGAACCATGACTTTAGCTAATGACAACCCCGAAACAACCCCTTCCCCCCCTCCTCTCCCCCTTGCCCCTCCTCCCCCCATCCCCCCCTCACAGGATGCAGTGGACATCAACGATGATGATCTCCTCCTAGATGATGATGAAGAGGACGATGAAGACGCCGAGAGCAGAGGATGGCGAAGATGATCAGAGATGCCACACTCACAAGTCGACGTCCTCCTTTTGATATGAATTTATAAAATCCCTTTTAAAAGATTATTTTTGTCTGAATCCATCAAATCCCAACAGCTCAATTGATTACCAAGCCGGTAGATCCTGATGCAGTTGACATGGCATCAGATTATTTCATGCTTAGCTTGCTTGTCGCGCTGATCTCTGTAAAACACTAACAGGATAGAGGATAAGCATATTGATGCCTTACCAAGTCCGGAAGCTACTCATATAGGGGGCTTTTGATACTCTCTAAAAAGGAGTTCAAGAGTACTACATATAAAAAAGGAGAACCAAACGACAGGCATGTGTGTGATTTGCTAGGAATGTTCCTGATTTCAATATTTGTCGCTGATCTCCCTGCACCTTCAGATTTTCTTGAAAGAAGCAAGCTTGCCATCACAGAGATGACAATACTTGGCTTTTGTTATGACCAGCTGGGCCAGATTTCAAAGAGCTGCTCAAGCAGAAAATAATGCTTAACAATTTCCTGCAAAGCAGAACTGAGCAGGATACCAGTCACAAATTGTACAGGTGACATGGTAGTTTGGCTGGTAACCTTATTCTGGTAAGCAACATTTTGTTGTGTTCAGCAAATGTTTGTGCTTAAGCAGCTCAATGAAATTGGGGCCAGACCTTCAGGTATCTTTTTGAAATGATGTCAAACCTCTACAATGTAGCATTCAGAGAGCTTCATTTCCACTTCAAGAGGAACTTGTCATCAAATTTTCATGATTTTTCATTTTCATACAATCTCATTCCTGAAACGAGCACCCATGGAATGCTAATGGATGTTTGCTTTTCCTGTCAACATTGCAATTCCTTGCTCGTTTGGGTAGAAACATGTCATCGACTGGCTAAAATGTGAGTCCATGTCCATATACATGTATCCGGTATAGTGGTTATTGTGGGGTTTGTCTTCAAGACTTGATGTTGGAGTTTGATGGATTCAGGGTAAGGGTTTTTGGTTAATCAGCTCTAGGGAGTTATGTATGGACCTTATGCATATGACGTCATATGAGCGGGGCGCCCTCACCTAGAGGTCAAACGAAGGTTGCTCATTGGCCCATCCTCTAGGCCACGCGTACAAAGATGTGCGTTTTCCATTGCTTCATCATCGTAGTACCTCTAAGATGGCGACGTGATGACGTCAATGCATAAGGTCCATTGTAGATTATTTGTGAGGTCCTACCAGTTGGTATTTTAGGGGAACGCAAGAGCAAAACACCAGAGTGTGAAATGACAATGAAAGTCTGTTCTATATCATCACAATCGATATCGTAGGCTTGCAGTTTATTTTATCATGGGACACATCTAAATTGTCTTCTCGGTTTTTGTTTTTTTTTTCACTTAAACTCAAGTCATATATACATGGAAGGTAATTTTACTCTCTTGATTTCCGGAAAACCACAAATGTGGAATGCGTCATTTCATTTTGAAGATTAATCGCCAAAACCAGTTTTTAGTTTGAAAGAAAGTGAATACTGTTCTTAAAATGTCAGTACATTAAAAAAAATACTTTCATGAGAAAGTTGGAGAGGAATACAAGCCCACCAAAGCTTCCATCTAATTACTGTTTGATTATTTCTGAGGAAAAAAATGTCCAAATGGTTAAGTGTTTTCAAGTTTTTTGAAATGTTCACTTTCTAGTGGCGCAGTTACAGTCAGTAGAAACATACAAATGACAACTGTACAAACCAGTAACATGACTAGACAATGATGCTCTGTTTTTTTAATGTATTCGTTCATTTATATCTCTCTGTCTAAAACCAGAGAATTGAAATGCTCTTGGGTTCCAACAAATACCACTGTTGTGGATGCTCCAAAAACGTATTACATGTATACAGGTAGCATGTTCAACAAAGTACGTTGTTGTTTTTTAAATTTTATTTTGTATTAGGCACCAGTTGCGTTATTCTTCTCAGAAGAACTCAGACAAATGTTTGCTTAGCAGCCATAATGTCAATGAAAAACATGTATCTTCTCACTGGATTCCCACATTTATCTGATTGGCTGATTAAATTTTGAAGGGATGGTGTTCGCTTTTTGACAATTTGTTTTTGTTTCGCGTCTTCAGCCGAACCGCACTGAATAAAATGAATCTGACGCCATTCCAACCCTTTCTTCAAACTGTGCCCAGTGGCTAGTTGTAAATGTAAAACTGATTCGTCCCTCATTTTGTTCTCAAGATCAGGTGATCTTATTCACTAGCTTGACGTGGCTTAGCTTAAAATCTTTAGCATTTTGTTAATGTGTTGTCTTAAAGTTCTTGTTGAAAGGCAATCTCAAAAGTTATTAAACTATATAATTGTTGAAAACAATTGATCTTTTTTTTTTTAATGGTTGTAGAATGAAGACGTTTGTAAATGTGCACGTGGAGGGCACAGTGTCCAAAGTGCATTATTATTGATGTGGAAAATGGGAGTACACAATGTAGCTACAGTGTCCCATCAAAGGGATTAATGGAACGCTTGCACCATGGCAAGTAAATAGTGGGCTCAACCCTATTTTTGCTGTCAACCCAATGTGTTCAACTGTCAAAGATAAACTCTAAATAGTTTATACGTAAAAATGGAAACCCAAACCAGTAAAGCACTAGTCGATAATGTAATTTGTGTTTTACGAATACACGCACAGTTTACACGTTTCAGTTTATACACATTAATTAACGCACAGTTCAATTTTGAAATGCATGCAGACTATGGTCATTCGACTCCCGGTGTGCAGGGGTTCCACTTGAGAGATTTGACCAATCTCAGCTCACAGTTGGTTCTGTTCTCACTGTGGTTGGTCAAAAGCTGCCCATTGTGTATTCCTGATTTTCATTGCTAATAGTAGGCCGTGTACGAATTATGGGGTGTGGCTTTGGCTACAGCTGTTGCTTAGGATGTTGCTATGGGCCTCCTATGGATATCCTATGCTTCAGCACATGTTAACACGGCTATCAAGCCACAGCTGTATTCTGACACAGCCTTATTTCATAATTCTAATTGGTAATGATGATATTGGAACTGCCTTAAGTCAAAATGGCGCAGCCAAGATTATTGTGTTGATGACGTCAGGTGAATTGAGTCAATACACGGTTTGTTTGTTTGTTGTTGTTTTTTTATAATCACCAACTTGGTCTTTAAACTGCGCCAGAATTTGAATGATGAATGTACATGGAAGTATTTCGGCCGCAAGTATAATCAACTGGTTTGGCAGCAATCAGAACAGTAGAACTTACCACAACTCAAGTCGTTATGTACTTAAGTGATACATCATTCAGAACAGAAACAACTGCCTGGTTTGTGAATGATGTGGTACTGGGTACACAGTTCGCATACACCGTTATTGCAGGCTGGTGTACAGCCTTTGTTATACAAAAAAACTAATTGCTTTAATCCATCATGCAGGTAGACAGTAAATGATTCAATGGGAACCTGGAAAAGCGTTGCTTGGGTGCGAATTATAGTCCATTGTGTAATACAGCCTCATTGACTAAGTGCAAGTAATTGCACTGACCAGTTCAACAAAAATCTGAACCAATTTCAAGGCAGTGTGAGGTAGTTTGTTAGCTTAATCTCGTTTTGTTTAAGCATAAGTTGGAAACAATTTTATCTGAAGGTTTAGCCCTTACAGAAAGGAGGTTTTAAATGCACTAGAAAAGTGTGCAAACTGTAAAAACAAATTCGTTATAACCATTGTTTACATTTGAGGTGTTTTTAAGGTGTATGTTTTGAATACAAAAGGTGGAAGAGATTTCCTTTTTAAAAATTGGATAGGAACACCTTTAAAATAGTAGAACATGAAAAGGGTCATTAATGAAAGATGAATTTGACCATTGATTACAAGAAACTTAATCTTTCCTGTTCGTCACTAAAAGTGATGTACATGCTGGCTAGGAAATTAAATAAGAATGGACAGCATTTTTATGTTGCATTTCAAAGATGCTTTGAACATTTACCTTTTTTACAAAGCATACACCAATTGTATATTACTTAACGTAGTACATGTACTTGCATTTACAACTTGTTGTTACTGTAAATTCATTGATCAAAAAAAGAAGAAGATATGATTAAAAGAAGAAGAAAAAAGAAAAGAAAAGGGGATTAACAGATGAAAAGAAAAAGAAAGAAAACATGAAAAAAGAAAAGATGATTAAACTGGTCATATTTTGGACAAAGAAGAGAAGAGAAAAGAAAAAAGAAAAAACAGAAAAAGATTGATATAATCTGACCAGTAATACTTTTAAAAAGAAGGGGGGAAGTTCTGAAATGATCAGAACCAAAAAAAAAAATTAAAAAATGTACAAAAGAGAGATTTACAATGTCTGTTGCAGCACCGTAAGGAGGCAGGTGTTCAGTTCAGTGGAGGATTGACTGAGAATTGCTCCAGCCATGTCATCATCGGAGAATGTCAAGAAGAGCTTGTCAAGCGGACTTCAGAGCTAGATAATACCACAACCTATGCCGTCTTCATGCTGAGGTTCAACATGATCTGCACAATCAAGTTCAAGTCACCTGCTAGCAGTCCTCAGTTGGCAGCCGGAAGTCCAAGAATCAAGAATGAGTTCTACTAGCGATGGTTCATAGTTAAACAAAATTAGTCTAAATCCTCAAAAAAAGATTACTGTACCTGATATTGGGGATCAAGTTCAAGTCACCTGCTATGTCTTCAAGTTGGCATCTGGAAGTCCAAGAATCAAGAATGAGTTCTTCTTGGGATAGTTCATAGTTCAGTCCCCCCAAAAAAAAAATTAGTCTCAATCCTCGAAAAAGATGATTGTACCTGATATTCTGACAAGATGATTGTCTTGGAATCGGTGTGGCTGACTTGATGACAAGATCTTTCTCCATGAGGAGTGAACAATGGATTTTCTGGATTGACAGTATAGTATCACCTGTTCCTTTCTTCATTACTTTTTAAATTCTTCTCTTTGTTTTGGTGTTTGTATGTTTGTTGTGATCACGTCATATTACTTTAAAACAGATGGTCACCTATTGCTGTTTCCTTTGTTCTTATGTTTTCCATGTTGTTGATTGCTGTTTGTTTTGGTCATTCACCTTCAGCTGTTTGTTTGATTTAAATTTGTATTGAACTATTGCAATTTTTTTTCCTTTTCTGTTTGACAGAATGATGGGGACGGTATTGGATGACCTTTCACAGGTTTGGCTTAATTTCTCTTCATTCCTTGCTGTTTAATGGTGACTTTGGTATGGTATGTTGAGTTCCAAGATGATTTTAACGTGTGCCCTGTAAATAATTTGGGTTTGAACAAAGAAAAATCGCCTGGAGTAGGACTTGAACCAACGATCACCGGCACTCTACCAATCCGGTCATTAATCCAAAGGTCCTAGGTTCAAGTCCCGCTCCAGTACAAAATTTCTTCGTTCAAACCCAAACTATTGAAAATCTACCCAGTCAGTTTCCCTTGTGGTTTATTACCTGCTGTGTAAAATTGGAGTTTATTGCAGCTGGTTAAAACATTCGATGCTCCATGTGGCATGGTGTGACTCCCCCCCCCCCCCCCCCTTAGAAGATTTTAGGGGGATACTTCTGTACAAGCGAAGAAGAGTGTGGGAGTAAGGGAACTTTTTGGGGGGTGTGAGACAAGTTGGAGGTAGAGAACTAACCACTCAAATCCAATTTCATTTTCACTAAATTTGTTTTGTTTGGTAACGCAACCTTATGAGAGTGTATATGTTTAATGCAAATGTTAGTGATGCCAAAATCCAACTGCAGGTTTTGGTGGTTCACCAATTTACAAGCATTTCTGCACTTTTTATGTCAGTATTACAATTTTAAGAATCTACTCGTATGGAGTCTTATCATCTACGGGGAGTAAACTTTAACTGTGTCACGTAATTTGAAATGTGTGGGGGAAAAGAGGTCAGTCTTTTTGTAAAGGATATATACGCTAACCTGCAAATGTAAGTGCATAGCCCTGTACTCTCCGGTTACCATGGCAAAGACCACAGTTTACGGCCCGAATAGATTACAATGTGACAGGTGAGTTGCCATGACAACGCATCTGGAAAGTGTGAGTGAAGATCACTCAACCTACATGTGCCTGTGAGATTGAACTTTTTTCTTTCAAAACGAAATCGAGATGCAGAATAGGGTGATGACTGTATGCGGTGATGCGGGAAATTAAATTTTTTCCTGAAAGTGTGTAAATTATCCGGGGAAATATTCAATAACCAACTGTACTGTTGGTATGTATGGTGTTTAGGTGTAAATATCTAAACAATGAACTAGATTTGTGTTTAAAGGATTGGCGAAATTGATTTGGCGCAACTATGAAATCAAGTTTGGGTAAACAATTAAATTACAGTTATATTTGAACCAGTAGATCATGTGCTACTTAAAATAGGAAGGACATTATTGGTAAATATAAAAAAATGAATTTCTGATTAGTTTCAACCTGGTAGATGTGTGATTATAAAGTTTTTATACCAAAACCAATCCATACAGAAAGATTTGTGGATAAAATAGCATTTGAACATTTCCCAATACATCACAGCTTGTTTTGATTGCTGCAATCAAAATAAGCACACATATGAACTTGCACCAATGATATTATATAATAAAAAAAACACTGTATAGGCTGACTCATACTTTCTTGAGTCCTTAAAAAAATAAGTGACACATTCTTCTGGTGGGATTCGAACCCACAACCTACTTGATACAAGATCAGCTGTCTTGCCACAAGACCACCGAGATTTCTGTACACATCTAGAGGCAGTTCGAATACTGTATTTAATTTAGTAGCGCCGTACCGCAACGATTTAATAGATATTAAATTTGCATCGGAAATAAAGAAAGTACTGAGTATACAGAGCTGTACACACAGAGCTGTACACACATCGGTGTAAGGCTAAAACCAAATAATATTCTTTATCCCCGATGCAAATGTAACATCTGTTAAGGAAAGACGCAGTCATCACCATCGGAAACTGTGTGAGAAATGCAATCTCTTTCTTTTCTTCTCGCACCTCCGAGCTCTATGACTTCAGATCTAAAGAACACTTCCACTACGTCCGCAATAAAAGGACACGTTTAGTGTTGGATTGGCCAATCAGCGTTAAGTATTTAGAGAGCTAAAAAAATAAGTGTAGAAATTGTGACGGCAGGCGGTGCCCAATTCGTGTGAAATTTTATGCTTTCGCGGCCACGCCTGAGTGCATCTTATTAAAACTTTATTCATTTACTTTGCAAGTTTTACTTGTCATGCCGTTATTACCGAAGAACGGAGACCTTGCACGTTGCTCCTTTTGTCATGGAATAACCGTACTGCACGTAATTCGGGAAAAATTGGGCTTTGTGCAAGATAACAGGTGAGTTTAGAAACTATCAATTGTTTTAATTTGCCTTTCAATGTTCCTGAATACTTGTTTACATGAATTTGGTTCAATACTTAATTGTGTAAATTGGTCAGGATATACTGCCTCGTTTCCTGCCACGTTCGGGAACTTCCCCCAAGAGTGAACTCGCTCTTAGAAAAATTATTCGTCATTGAAATAACCACAATAATAAGTGCACGTTCAAGTTCAAGCATGTCCAATCTCCGGACAAACATTATCAAGTGCGGTTTGCGGTGACACAATGTACATTTTTCATACGTACATGGTGTTACCGCAAACCTCACTTGTTTTTACTCACACCATGCACATTTCATTAGAGAAACGGAGATTTAAAAAATAAGCACTAGGCCTAAATCGATGCAAAGGAAATGTAATGTTAGGCCTACAAATGTCAGTAGGCCTACTCATTCATAAAAAAAAGTATTTATGACTATAGCCCATCATATTGGTTTCCATCCCATTACAATGCATGTGAAGCTGATATCCTTGAGTGTTGGGTGAAGTGCTGAGCAACAGTGCAATAGGGTAAATTTGGTCGAGAATTGTTCGTTTATGTTATTGATTGTAGCCTGAGTAAATGAGTTTATTTGCTTAAGCCGCTTTGTGAAGTTGCCACTCAATAAAATGGTAATTCAATAAAACAACGACCGCACAGACTACGTAAAATTCGTATTCAGAAATGGTTCAGTATTAAAAGGTGAGTCAGCAGACCTTCGTGTTATGACGTATCAAACAATTTCTTTTACTTAAAAATATTGCTTTATGTTTAATTATTGGCTTTAGAGGTAATTTCCAGTAACCTCTAGGCCTGTAGTTTTGGGACTTTCACGGATGATAAGTAAGGTGAAGTTTAAAGTTTATCACATTGATTAACATGTTTAAAAGGTTTTCCCAAAGACTAGTGTCAGGGGCCTAAACTGAATCTGTTAATCAACTGTTGACAACTAATCAGTTGTTAATCGTGGTTAACATTTCTTGATCAATTTATACTAATCACAAGTTGTTTCAAACATAATTGTATAAGTGTCCAACTCTTTGCTTGCATTCATTTTAATATTCTAAGAAAACCACACACTCTCTGCGATGTTGCTACATGTTAATGTCAAATTTAATACCTTTTAGGCCTGTCGTAATAACCTTAGTTGTCTGTATTGCACGTATTCCCCCTGGTGAAGTGTGTTTTGTGGAGAAAAGGAGAGACTGAGATATACAAAGTTAAGCCTCCACGCAAGACTCGTCGCTGCCAATCCAGCTTGTTGATCCACTGTCGACAGGATATATTTATAACAAGAGACGCCACTTGGAAACAGCGTACAAACGCCGTGCTCGCACGCCGCAAATTCGCCAAATCATTCCCACGGCAAAGCCAGAGTAGGCACGGTCTCGTAATCACTGCGGCATAAACCAATCGCATTATAAACACCGCGCCACATCTATCATCATTCCTGATGACCGAATGCACTGAGTGGGGCATTTGGGGTTGATTGATGTGCACAGTTTATACTATCAAGTTCATCATCATCACCATTATCGCCATCATCATCATTATCACAGTTCTGTTTGGACGAGTGCCGGTTAGGGGTCACTCTAGGGTGACATTTTGGGATCCGAGACCACGGTGAAGTTACTTTTATCGTGCACGGAATAAGCCTACCCACGCAGTAGCTCCTCACCCACGTTGACAATTAGCATACATGTACACGTTTTGACCATAGGTAAGTACGGATAACATTTATATACTCACAGACCATCCAACCGATCCGCACTTGAGTTTAATATTAAAAACACACAATTATTAACGAGACATTATATTTCAATGTAAACTTGTCAAGCGAACTCTTTATTTATAGCAACTCAGACAGATCGGCTACATAAACAATAACAAAGTTATGATATAAATTAATGTCCGCATCTCTATTCACGACTGCAATAACCTGGACAATCTGCAATCGGCACACGTAGCTGCCTGCTAGAAAATTATGCCACTAATGCGCTTAACAATCAATGAAAGCACATGCATTTAAAACCATGGCCACTTGTACTATAGGGTAACTATGACAACTAACTGGCCTTAGCAACCAGAGCCACGTGTGGTACCGGTCGTGAACACAAATTCAATGTTTCCACACAGGTTACTGTATAAGTTATTCAGTAGTTATTGTTTTGTTTATTCCAACCTGACTGTTTTTGGTTTTATGTTAAGTCTAAAGTCATCTTGAGACCGTCATGTTTACCATTAACACCTCCAGTGGAGTCTTCAGATGTGAAGGCATGAAACAAGTGTTTGCATTATGATTGTTGGAAAGCAATAGGTGTAGATTAAATTCATCAGCCTCAAAATTTGAGTCGCAAATCCATTATGGTTTATTAATCTACAGTGAGGGGGGTCTTTTCTTCTTTAATAAATATACTCGGGATAAAACTTATCAGTGTCATTTATTGATGATACTGTGCAAATTCATTGGCCGTGTGACCTGCTACTCTGCTGAAGCCGAAGTTCAAACGAAAACGTAGAGTTCCTTACAAAATGGCTCCTACAGTATTTTCCATGCACAACAAAAGCTGAACCTTACAACTCGTTTGAATATTACCGTATAACTCTGTTTAGATTACTCAGGATCAGGCCTTGCCCAAGTGATTCTGTTTCAGTGGCAATTTGCATGAGCGGTCAACTGAGAACACGGATTAGACTTTCAATATTAGTTGACCTTACCAGAAACACAGCTCATCAACAAGTTTATTCGTAATCATAATGCGCCAAAGTACTGAAACAAAACACATACAGAAAATACTTGAAGAGGAACACTAAATACACTCGGAGTATGTAAGGTGAAACTTATCTTCGTGTAACGGAGAGCAATGGTTAACCTACTTGAGTATAAAGCAAGATTCATCTCATGTTTTAAAAGCAACGACTGACTTTTCGATGCCTGTACAGAATTACATGTACTGCGTAATTATGCAACGGAGACCAAGTACCGGTAAAGGAAGGTTTGTGCAGCCTTTGTTATGTAAAGCGAAACTAATTTCGTTAACATGTCGACATCATTTGAATAAATTGTAGATTAATTAATCGGCTGAGTTGTGCTGTTGTCAATTGCCACGGTTGTCTCTTTGACAAGGAAATATTCAGCACGAGTTGTATTTTGTCTTTCGATTAGTTCGTTGTGTAAGTGCAATTTTAAAATATACGGTGAACCATGTGGTTTTCTTTTTTAAACAGGGAGTAATTTAACTTCGAGATAGGCAAGCTAATGAAGATTGGTGCCATCATCGGCTCTACATTTGGTAAGTTTCTATTTTAATATGTGACCATTTGTTTTGGATATGTTATGGCTCATTATCTTCATTTAAATCCCATCTCACGATAATCTCAATAAATGTTGATCGGCTCCAAAAAGTTCCACAGCTGGCTAAAAAGAGACATTTAAACAAAACAATTGTAAAATATATTCATCTGCTTCTACTTAGTTTTTCTTTCTTTCTTGAATAAAATTAATTCTCATATGTTTCTACTTCTCATTACGAAGAGAAATCCCTCCCAGAAAAAGGTTCGGTACCATGATATACATTATAGGGAAATTCTACATGTCTGTCGTATAACTTCAGGCCTATAGCATAAATAAACCGCACTCTGGCGGCGAAATCGTTATTTCTCCGTGTGTCTAACTTGAAGTTACAGTTCTCGTGTCATGAATGAGCCTGCATGTTGAATGTCCATTTTTCCTTGTTCAGTTCCTGATTTGGTATTTCCTCATCTGTAAAAAAACAATAATACAAAATGGAATTTAAAATTAGGTCGATAAGAAACTCGGTTTCCAAACCAGACTACCTTTAATGCGAAATGTGTTTTTTTTTCTCCTGAATATCAACCTCGACATTCACTTTCAAAACTCAGTTCAATTCAAAACTCACATTTATTCCAAAACTTCATGAAAACTTCCAAACAATATATAGCCAAAACAATAATTTAAAGGAGTAACCAATTCCATTTTTTACAAGGCAGAAATTAAGTAAGTATGGAGGCAATAAGTGTTAAATAAATAAATTAATTAATTAATTAAGTATGGAAGTAATAAGTCATTGATACTCGAAGTAAAACAAAACATGTGACGTTCTTGATGTTTTATGTTCCTAAAAGTAGGTTAGAAATATAATTATTTATTGAAACCTTTGCTTGGATAGCCATCGCTGTTGGTAAATATGTATTTCCATCATAAATACGACAGAATGGTATAGGCCTACTGTCCCGCACAGCACATAGGATTTCCAGCAGCGCTGTACGTGCACAAAACGTAGTCAGGATTTATTCACAGAATTCACAACTCTTTAGTCGATGTATGGAGTTGGGATCACAAGCTTGATCACTGAGCTCCCATGCCCTCATGTCCACTGTCAACGAATACAGCCAAACACACAAAAACTGCACAGGACCAACTAGTGTTAATTCAGAAAGATCGGTCCCGCGGCTAGATTTTGGTTGTTTTTGACATGAATCCAATGTACAAGGCCCGTGGAGACCAGCACAAGCTGATTAGCGTCGTCGAGGACATCGACCTGCAGCAATGCGTAGTGCTGTGACGGCGTGGTGAGGGGGGCTTTTCGCAAAACAAGATAATTATTACGAATGTGCGTGGGCGATGAACAACGCGGAACTGGAAAATCGCGGAAGGGAAATTAGATTAACTGAATACACGAAGGGAGAAGAATGTGTGTGGTGTTTGTATTTTGAAATAACGACTGAAGTTCGTTCCTTCAAATGACAGCACCTTCCTTTTTAACGCTTTCGGTTTTATTAATTGACGTCATTACGTTGATTTATCTGAGAGGCAAATGTTGATAGCGACTGTGCGTGTCTCGACTCTCGAACATTCGGCCCGAAGTGCGCGCGATTTTGTTTTCTCCATACACACGTGTTAAAGCAATAGGCCTACACCTAAACTCGAGGCTCCCAAAATGTTCCAATGAGACTTGCACGGCTAATCACTGTGCGTCTTAATATTAAATGGATACTGATCAAATGCGGGTTTGGACGTCACCCGCGGTAGCCAAGTGGGTGGTAAACATTTTAACATCTCTACTGAGTTCGTTGGGATGGGGTTTGATACAAAGACATCCCTTTATAGACCTATTATGAGCACATAATCTCTAGACATTGATTTTTAATATTGTGGAATCAACTTGAAAAGCTCCAAACAAACAATTATTTATTTATATATTTATTTTCTTTATTTATTACAGGGTGAGCAAAATCAGTTTAAACTGGTTTCCGTTTGGGTTCTGCATCATAATGTTAAGACAAAAACATAAACCATAGGTTCGTTTATTATGTATATAAACAAAATGTAAAAACACACACAGATAGACTGGGTGAAATAAAGGACTAATGGCTAAAAATAAATATAGGCCCCTATGTACTTAAAAGTAAAAAAACTAAGACTAGAAATATATAATTACAGGCTGTGCAAAAGGATTAAATGGCATTGGTACTTTCTACAATACATTAAAAAGCATATGTTAATTGAGAACAGTCAAGTAAATTATCAAAACACAACAGTACACACGCCAGTTACAACTTTAAACAGTTGTGATTTAGAAACAGCGACGGAAGCAAATTTCCATAAACACATAAGCAATTTGTTCCACATTGTAGCACCAGACATTGCTAGGCTAGAATGGAAGCCTTCATTTCTTGACATGGAAACTCTGGGAGGTAAATCAGTATGTTGTCTAGATGTCCTCAGGAAAACAGGTAAAAGCCCTTAAAACAATAAATTAAAAAATACAAAATAACGGCTGCGAGAAGATTATTTATGTATTTTATTTATTTATTTATGTATTTGTTTGTTTATTTGTTTATTTGTTTATTTATTTTTTAATTTTTTTATTTTTTTATTTTTTTATTTTTTTATTTTTTAAATTTATTTTTGATGACATGAATAAAAAAAATATTAAAAAAACTCGCTCAGCATGATGCGAGTCCGACTACATGGCACTTTTACAATCTGGATATTGCAATTATACAAAAGTAGAACATCGCAATATGGGCCAACAATTAATTTCGATAACATACACACCTGTACATCAACAATTTTAATGGACGTAACACATTTTTCCCTTAAACTCAAAAATGTAAATTTCCCAAACCAATCGTCTCTTTAACGCACCACCCCCGCCTTAACCAATGTATTACTGGCCCCAGTGATTTTGATCAATTTAAGCCGTCAGCAATATATTTACTTAGTGCCCAAACAAGCCAATTTCACGCGACTGATATGCAAACAATTTCGCTTAGCAAATACTGTTGCTAAGCGATTAAAAACCACAACGCCGTCCATATTAAATGCGGAATTTAACATTTTAACACGCGATTTTAACACGGTATCCGAAGCAACAAACACGAGGAAGCGTCACTTTCAAAAATGAAATGATATTGCATTTTGGCACCTTTGAAAATAACAACTTGCCTTGGTGGTCTGTAGCGTTGCATAGTGAAGTATCGTTATTGTATCGGATTACCGGTAATATTATGCAAGACAGTGCTGCTTTACCAACTACTAACTACACTCAGCGAAAGTACCGTAGATAACATCACGTGGTGTATACTGCAAAACGAAACTAGTTCGTTTGACTGTGATCAAGGTTTTTGGTCCGCCGGCAATTTGTGTCATTCTTTCAACTCTGCATGCAGAGTCGACGAAACACAACGCAATAGGCTAAACAGTCGGGCATATTCTTCTGATTTCTAAATGTTTTCCCACTTGGAATCATCAGAAAAAACTGGGGTGAAACAGCCGATTAAAGCCCACACGTGTAAGCTAGCCCTTGTACTCGATAAAACGTTCCTGCTTTTCCCCAAGGACCAGATATCGTGCCTTGACAGAGCAAATATACCACAAGCATTTATAATACCTTAAGCTAAAGTACAATTATTAGATCAATGACCAGTGGAGAATCCCCGGCCCCGCCACGACACGCCATCTTGGATATTTTACTTGTAAACTGTTTGTAATGTGATATTGAGACAGTTATGTGATATTGAATATTTAAGAGAACTATGTACCAGCCGGAATAGGTAGAGCATCACTGTTAATGTGCATGACATTTTCATTGCATTTATGAACTTTTCACTGAGTCACTGTTACCATGAGCCCAGTTTCATCAAGCCTGTAAACGAAACATATTGCTAAGCACATACATTTTGCTTAGCTGCCACTGAGTTACCAGCCAACATTTCATAAAGTCTACACTGTTGGCACTGGTTCCCAATTGAGATGAGCCATGGACTGGACTCTGGACAAACGACGGGGAATTGTTGTGATGCTATTACGTTACCATAGTGACCTCTTGGTGGATGATGAAATACTAGCAGGTTCGTCCCAGGGGTGTCGTGCTCATAATGATCAAGATTGTTCTGTGTTCGCATTGGGGGGGGGGGGGGCTGAAGTGAACAATCTTCCAAAAACCCTTGGAAGAAAACGCGACAAATAAAACGCTGTGACGTCACGAAATACCATAGTAACGACAACCCGAGGGAAAATATCCCATTTTGAATATTGGTGGCCCGGTTGTTGCTTCAGGCTTGAACTTCGCATGCACGCCGTTCCCGTTCAGCCGATCACATTCAACCCAACACTATAATCGAATCTCATGTTCCAGGCGTCATTCAGCGAGAGAAACCTCTGCCACCTTAAGATCACGCAGGCCCCTATACTGACAGGAATTAGGTCTGGGAAGCCGTCTTTATATCTGTACCACATCGGCAAGAAAGAAGGAAAAAAAACATGGTTTGGAAAAGGGTGACCTTTGACCGTTCATTGCATGAATGCTGAGCGGCTACACGATTGCAGATTCAAGATGCAATGATTAATGTCTGAGGGATGGCACAATAATAGTTTATTTGTATGTTTTAATGAGAGACCTCCAACCATATCTTTAACCATATCTTTAATCTAATCTGTGAAATTAAATTGGATTAGCCCCAGAGGTGGTCAGTTTCGGGTGAATGGAGTTCAATAACGGTTAAATGATTCAGTACGTTTTAACAAACAAGTACAACTCCCTTGCTTTTCATAATTGCCAATAAATATATTAAGAGGTTAAACAAATTCTCAAAAACAATTAAGGGTGTTGGTTCCAGCACCAGTTTTACAATTCATATTTTGTTTCCTCTGATAATCAAGTGTATTAAATTAAGGGAAACCAACCTTACCTCCTTGCTGGAGTGCCGTCCGTCTACTTAATTTATTATGAACAGATTTGAAAAAAAATCTCTAATATAATAGTTTGAAAATAAGACCCCCAAAACCGGAAAAACGGGTTTGGTTGGAAAATTGTTGTGAGGTATGACTTGAATTATCACGTTGTACCAAAGTAATATCAAGAATCTTACTAACAAATGTATTGGGTTTTTATATGTTTAATACAGTCATCAAGTAAGCATTGGTTTGAAATGTCAAACATGATTAATGTACTATTTCGAAAACGTAAAACAGTTCACGTGTTTCCTTTTTAGCAAGTATTACACCACAAGGGAAACTGAATGGATATAATTATTTGAATTACATTTTGGGTTGAAAAAAAGAAAAGCTTGTATAGAATGAGATTCGAACCTGCGACCTTCGGATTAACATACCGGCGTTCTAACAACTGGGCTATCTAGCCTTATTGTTGGGTTACTCGATTTTTGTCAATATCTTTGTTTGCGTGCCAGTCGGGAGCCATTCAACCTGAAACTGCCGTGTAGCCAGGAATCACTCCCTGTTCACTCTTTTTCAGTTTTATTTACGTTTTCATTATACGAATTTCTAAATTATTGCCAACAAATATTTTGCGTTTTCTGTGCCGTTACAACAAGATATTTTGTTCTTCAAACATTGTGTAGACTCATAAATTATTTGGTGCATACACTTTACACTGGTAACATGAGTTGCATAGACACACATAAGCCAGTATTGTGAAGGGATTTTACATTGAAGCCTTTTTCGATTAAGCGATATATGAAACACATATTGCTTCTCGAACAAAGACGCTATTGTGCTTGAACAATTGAATTAATGGGCTGACACCTGCATTCAATCGTGCAATCAATCATGGTTATTTCCAACAAGTAACACTGATATATAATTTATGATTGCGTGCCTCCTCATTGAGGGTCCGGAATTCCATTCTCGGAATTGTCTGACACAGATGACGAGGATGGTCGAAGGTTCTAGACCTTGATGGCATTTATTTAGTAAAAAAATGTTTATTCAGAATAATCAATAACGCCAGATACAAAAATCTAGTTTTGTAGGGAAATTGAGGACAGTGACTTTGTATCTACGGATACTATCTCCGGATGGGGCCCCCCATCACACATTATAGTGATATATTTTTTTAACAAGATTATGTCACTTTCAAATCTGTTAAATGTATGAAGTTCGGGTTGTTGTTGTTGTGTGTTTTGGGGTTGGTTGTTGTGGGTTTTTTTGTTTTGTTTGTTTGATTGGGGTTTTTTTTTTTGTGACTTTCAATCCAAAGACTCCTGGTGATAGCGCTTGTGCAATTTTCAGGCTTACCTCATGTGTTGAGGAAATTCATTCATGGATGACTGTAAACAAGCTAAAACTCAATGAATCTAAGACAGAATTTTTCATCGCCGCCTCTCAACACAACTTGTCCAAACTATCCGACACAACCATTCGCATTGGTTCTGAAGACATCACTCCCTCTACTACAATTAGGAATTTGGGTGTAATTTTTGATTCCAACATGAACATGTCATCTCAAGTCACCTCCTTATGCAGGTCCATAAATTTCACCCTTTGGAACATTTCTAGAGTTCGTCGTTTCATAGACCAGGACAGTTGCAATCATGCCATGCGAGCTCTTATTTTATCCAAACTGGACTATGCAAACTCACTCTTATCTGGATGCAGCATGAGCAACATCACACGTTTACAACGTCTGCAAAATAGGTCTGCTCGAATAATTTTTCAGGTTGCAAAACATCATTCATCTGCACCACTGCTTAAAACACTCCACTGGCTTCCGGTTGATAAAAGAATAGCTTTCAAAACACTGCTTCATGTTCACAAATCTCTCAATGGTCAAGCTCCAGCATATCTCACAGACTGTCTTTCTGTTTACATACCTGGTAGGGAAGGCCTCCGATCAGCCAACGATACAACTCGGCTGGTCACACCTACAACTCATAGACTAGTTGGTAGTGGGTCTTTCAGTGTTTCCGGCCCCAAATTATGGAATGATTTACCACCAACCATACGATCTTGTAATAACATCACTGCATTCAAACGTCAGTTAAAGACACACCTGTTCTGTTAAATTATGTCTATCTTTGTTGCTTTGCTAACAATTTATTTTGTTCTGCTTTGTCTATTTTTCACATCTTTTGTATATAATTATGTTTTCGTAATGTTTCATTGTAAAGCGCTATGATCATGTTCTTTGGAATAGCGCTATACAAGCACTGTATATTATTATTATTATTATTATTATTATTTGGGGGGGGGTTGTTTGTTCGTTTTTTTGTTGTTTTTTTTGTTTTGTTTTTGTTTGTTTTTTTTTTTTTTTTTGGGGGGGGGGGGGGTTTGGGGGGTTGGGGGTGTCGTTGTTTGTCAGTACAAATTTGAGAATGAAGTTTCGTTCTATTCACGTGTTTTCAACCGGCCCGGCATTATGGCTTCAAAATTGCGAGTGAGGTTAGAGTAGCCAAAAAGGCCGTTCGGGAAAAAAGAAAACGAAAAAGAAATTGTAAAGAGGGGAAAGCAGGAAAAACGCCATTCACGAAGCTCGTAAATTTGAATAGCGCCCTCATTCAGTGCGCATTCAGCCTCGCAATTTGGTATTCTTCGGAGTTTTATTAATAAGATGAGTTTGACAAGGATAAACTTACTGATTTAGTTGATTTTCTTGTAACAAAAGGTTTGCAAAGTTTAAGTAGTTTGATATCGTGTTAGGTTTATCATATTATATAAGAATTTCCCTTCGGGTGGGGGTGGGGGGGGGGGGTTCCGTGAAACCTTAAACATGTCTTGACCTGGATTTAATTTATTGATCTTATGAGGATAGTCTAAAGAAGAGTACAGAAAGGACAAAGAACGTTGTTGGACATAGTTTGTTTTAAGTGAGACAAAACCAATCACGTATGCCTATTTATGTGTTGTTATATTATCGGTCACAACAACGACAGACGTTCTATACGGCGTTCAAACTAATAAAGTGTTTTTTTGCAGGTGTTCAGAAAAACAAAATAAGCGACTCGTATTCATCGTATGCAAGGAAATTAAGAATCTGTCCTTAGGGGAATAAATTGTTATTCGGGGCTCATGATATTTCAAGCTCCAAGGCTAATCATATTGACCGTTGAAGACAGTTCAACTTTATTATACAAAAATCATTCACGCTCGGGAAAAATTGCAAGACGCAACAAGAGCCTTGACGAAGTAGTCAACACCATGGTACCGGTATTGGTGCACTTAATATTTTAATTAAGCAAATTTATTTCTCTAAATAATGTAGTTATACCGTGGAGTTTTCCTTCGGGAACACTATTTCTTTACGAGGGAGCGAAACATATTGTGACTTTATATAAGTTTGTATGCTACATTTGCACAGTCTGATTAGAGTTTAATCGAAAGTTACGATCTGATTTTTAAAATAAAACAAACTTTAAACACTTGGGACATGGAATTGCGTTAGTGTTGCTCGGAAAGTTAATGCACGCAACTTGTTCAACTCCACCGTCGTTTCAAAATGTTCACTGTTCTTCCCCAAAGAACATTTATTGGAAATGGCTGGCTCAGAAAGGTCGTGAGTCCGGGCACAGTAGCGGGCCTGTCGGCTCGAGGCCAATGGGAGTTTATAAGGGCCCAGCAGAGCCCCATGCATGGGTGGCATGATAGTCCGGTGGTAACATGGCCCGGTGGTAACAGGGTACGGAGTTATGTTTGTCAAGTTTAGTTAACTCTATACACTAGTTTCAAAAGAGTAAGCAAATTTGCCAAGTTCAGTTATACTGTATCTGACAAATTTAACCAACATTCATGGTAACATTTCATTCCACCTTATTTCACCTTGAAAATGCAACACCCGCCCCCACCCAACCCTCCCCCCCAAAAAAAAAAAAATAAAAATAAATAAATAAATAAATACATGAATAAATAAGCAAATAAATAAATAAAATATAAACATACAAATTATCGACAAGAATGTTTAATTGAAGGGTCGTTAGTCCGGGCACGGGAGAGCCAGCTTGTCGGCTCATGACCTATTGACTTTGCCAGGGTCCGACATTCATTTGATTTATTACTTTGCAGTAATCATAAACATTTAGGCCAACATTTCGTTCACTTGGTAATCAACAATGTTTATTTATTAGTAAGCGTGCATGGCCTTTCAAATAATATGTATGAACTTTTCCTCCGTTATTTAAGTTTTATTATCACAAAGGAGATGGTGACTTTCAAGCTCGACTCGAGGTTCAAATTCCGTTGGTGAAAGCAAAGCATACGGTATGTGGATTCTAAGTCTCTATGCAATGGAAATCCCCAAGATTAAGCACCGACACTTTGGCGCAGGGCGTTAGGCCGAGTGCCGGTACTGTCTCACAACTCAGAAACCAACCGGTGCTGGGTTCGATTACCGTCTGCCCCTAATATAGGAACTTGGCATTTTGCTGGGACTGTCACCAGTGTGATTGGGATCAGCCTTGTTTTCTCCCCTAAAGGGACAGGGCCCGCGGCGCTAGGGATCGAGACAGGGGAGGACATGCTGTGAGTCGGTCGACAAACCATAAGGGAACTATATGGCAGTCGGTAAGGTGCGGGACGGTCCAGGGCGGGGAAACCGAAATCGCGACGCTTGAACGCCTGACATATCACAGCGTAACTTTTTGATATTTTTTTTTAATATTTTTTTTAAGAAGATGCAGTTGATGTTTTTTTTCGTTCTACTCTATGCAATAACCAAATAAAAGTTCGAAAAAATATGCAACATGAAAATAATAATTTTTATTAATAGGCCTAGTTTAGGCCTATATGTTTAATGATAATTTCGTTACTATTCAAAAGCAGTATAAAAAAAATAATAATAAATTCAACGTTTATTAAAAAACGTTAATAAGCAAAAACGTGTTAATTATTGTTGGAAGAGCGGGCGTGTCTGCTCATGTCCAGTGGGGGTCTGGGAGGTGCGGGACTCCTGCCCGGTGGTTACAGTTACGGATCGAGTTTTGTTTGTAATGTTAAGTTTTACTGTATTCAGACAAGTTTAACCGACATTCACAGTAACATTTCAAACCACCTCGTGTATGAACCCCCACCTTTATCAACAATGTGTTAATTGTTTGATAAACCAATTATAATGCTTCACATAATAATACTAACCCAATAGTTTCTTGTATTCATTTGAAATCGTACAGTGAAACCCCGGTAGACCCTCGTGGGGCCCGGATGAGCTCCGGTCCCGACGCACTGGCTGGAGCAGAAGGATCATGAGTCCGGGCACGGGAGAGCGGGCGTGTCGGTTCATGGCCAATGGGGGTCGAGGGCCCAGCTGGGCCCGGGGGCTGGCAGGTGCGAGAGTCCTGTCCAGTGGTTACAGGGGACCGAGTAATGTTTGTCAAATTTCGATATACTGTTCAGAAAGTTTGAACCAACATTAACGGTAACATTTTATAACACCTGGTGTGTAAACTCCTCCAACCGAAAAAAATATAAATAAATAAATAAATAAATAAATAAATAAATAATTTGAATACAAAAATAATAGCCCCTATGTAATCAAAATGCCCAATTTTAGTTGTTTGGGAATAACAGTGTCTGGTAGTTTCGTCTTTGAACGACGAGCAATTAATTAACGGTAACATTTCATATCACTTTCAAAATGCACTCCCCTCCCCCCTAAAAATATAAATAAACAAATAAACATAATAAAGTAGTAGGAGAGAGAGAGAAAAAGAAAAACAACTTGTATCAACAAGAATGTGTTAATTGTTTGATAAACCAATTACAATGCTTCGCATAATAATGCTAACCCAATAGTTTCTTGTAATCATTTGAAATCGTATAGTGAAACCCCGGTAGACCCTCGTGGGGCCCGGGTAAGCTCCGGTCCCGACGCACTGGCTGGAGCAGAAGGGTCATGAGTCCGGGCACTGGCGAGCGGGCGTGTCGGCTCATGGTCAATGGGGGTCGAGGGCCCAGCTGGGCCCGGGGAATGGGAGGTGCGGGAGTCCTGTCCGGTGGTTACAGGTACCGAGTAATGTTTGTCAAGTTTAGATATAACTGTATTCAGACAAATTTAACCAAAATTCACGGTAACATTTCATACCACCTGGTGTGTGAACTCCCCACACCCGAAAAAATAGTTTTAAAAATAAAATAAGCAAAATTAAAAACATTTGAATAAACAAATAATAGGGGCTATGTAATCAAATGTCCAATAATAGTTATTTGGGAAGAACAGTGTCTGGTAGTTTTGTCTTTGAATAATGAGCAATGAATTCACGGTAACATTTCATATCACTTTCAAAATGCACTCCCCCCCCCCCTAAAAATATAAGTAAACAAGTACATATAAATAAAGTAGTAGGAGAGAGAGAAAAAACAACAACTTATGTCGACAAGAATGTGTTAATTGTTTGATAAACCAGTTATAGGGGCCTTATGGTTCACATAATAATGCTAACCCAATAGTTTCTTGTAATCATTTGAAATCGTACAGTGAACCCCCGTAGACCCTCGTGGGGCCCGGATGAGCTCCGGTCCCGACGCACTGGCTGGAGCAGAAGGGTCATGAGTCCGGGCACGGGAGAGCGGGCGTGTCGGCTCATGGCCAATGGGGGTCGAGGGCACAGCTGGCGGGGCTTGGGAGGTGCGGGAGTCCTGCCCGGTGGTTACAGGTACCGAGTAATGTTTGACAAGTTTAGAAATACTGTATTTAGACAAATTGAACCAACATTAACGGTAATATTTTATAACACCTGGTGTATAAACTCCCCGTACCGAAAAATAATAATTAAATAAATAAAAAAATATTTGAATAAACAAATAATAGGGCCTATGTAATCAAATCTCCAATATTAGTACTTTGGGAAGAACAGTGTCTGGTAGTTTCGTCTTTGAACGACGAGCAACGAATTTACAGTAACATTTCATAGGCCTATCACTTTCAAAATGCCCTCTCCCCCCCCCCCTAAAAAAATATAAATAAACAAACAAATATAAATAAAGTAATAGGAGAGAGAGAGACAAAAAACTTGTATCGGCAAGAATGTGTTAATTGTTTGATAAACCAATTATAATGCTTCACATAATAATACTAACCCAATAGTTTCTTGTAATCATTTGAAATCGTATAGTAAAAACCCCGGTAGACCCTCGTGGGGCCCGGATGAGCTCCGGTCCCGACGCACTGGCTGGAGCAGAAGGGTCATGGGTCCGGGCACGGGAAAGCAGGCGTGTCGGCTCATGGCCAATGGGGGTCGAGGGCCCAGCTTGGCCCCGGGGCTGGGAGGTGCGGAAGTCGTGCCCGGTGGTTACAGGGGACCGAGTAATGTTTGTCAAGTTTCGATATACTGTATTTAGACAAATTTAATCAACATTCACGGTAACATTTCATACCACTTTGTGTCTGAACTCCCTCACCCTCACCCTCACGTAATCAAAGTAATTTCCAAAAATAGTTCTTTGGGAAGAACGGTGTCTGGTAGTTTCACCTTCAAAATGCACTTCCCCTGAGAGAGAGAAAAACTGATATCGACAAGAATCTGTTAATTGTTTGATAAACCAATGTTTAACTTCACATAATAATGCCAACCCAACAGTTTCTTGAAATCATTTGATGTCGTATAGTGAACCCCGGTAGACCCTCGTGGTGCCCCGTTGAGCTACGGTCTCGACGCACTGGGTCATGAGTCCGGGCACGGAAGAGCGGGCGTGTCAGCATGGGCAATGGGGGTCGAGGGCCCAGCTGACCCCGGGGGCTGGGAGGTGCAGGGCTAGGTACAGGGTAATGTTTGTCAAGTTTGACACATTAAATTGAATGTGGGTGGAGGCGCGAGAGGGGAGGGCTCTGAGAGTGTTTGTGAGCGTGTCTATACAACCGAGGGCTTAAACGAAGGGGATCTGGGTGTTTGACAGAGCGAGGACGTCCTCGCTTCGCTTTCGTGTACAAAACCAATGGGTACGTCCCAAAAAAGTCCAAACAATAGGAGAACAAAGAGAAGTCATCGATTTACGGGATTCCCAAACATGGGTGTGTGTTTGGGGGGGGGGCTCTATAGCCCCTTCCAGCACTGTCTCTTGAACATGTGGAAGGAAAGAAATTACGATAACAGGGAAAGTTACTTTTATACCAGGTTTGCAAAATTATTAAGATAATTATAAGTGAGGAATTCGTTGTCACAGTTTCGATTCTGAGAATTAATTGGTTGTGGTTGACGAGACTGTCAGACCCAGTTTTTCTCAAAGAACATTTACTGGACTTTTCATTACATGTATTGGAGTGCCTAATAGGGACTTAATTTCACATCTTGTATGATTTACCTATTTTCCTAAGATTGACAAAATGAGCCAAAACATTCGTATTCAGTATCGAGACTATATTTCAATTAGAAAATACAATGCCCACGGTACCTTTGCATTTACCAATTATCACTGTCTTATTGCAGAGTGAAGCATTATAATTGACAAGCAATGTGTTGACGTTCAAACTAAATATGCATCTGGACTAGTGTTCGAAATCGTATTATGAACCCCGGTAGACCCTCGTGGAGCCCATCGGAGGTCCGTTGCCGACGAAAATGGCTGGCTCATAAAGGTCGTGAGTCCGGGCCAGTATAGCGGGCCTGTCGGCTCGAGGCCAATGGGGGTTGAGGCCTAAGCCCAACGGGGGTTAAGGGCCCAGCAGAGCCCCATGCAAGGGTGGCATGATAGTCCGGTGGTAACTTGGCCCTGTGGTAACAGGGTACGGAGTTATGTCTGTCAAGTTTAGTTAACTCTACAGTAGTTTCAAAAGAGTAAACAAGTTTGCCAAGTTTAGTTATATTGTATCAGACAAATTTAACCAACATTCATGGTAACATTTCATACCACCTTATTTTACCTTGAAAATGCAACACACACCATCCCCACCCCCCCCCAAAAGAGTAATAAATAAATAAACAAATAAATAAATTAATATAATATAAAAAGACAAAACTATCGACAAGAATCTGTTAATTGAAGGGTCGTTATAGTCCGGGGACGGCAGGGAGAGCGGGCTTGTCGGCTCATGACCAATGGGGGTGCTTATAAGGCATGTTAGTTCTAAGCCCGGTGGTTGGAGTAATGTTCGTCGATTTTAGTTATACTGTGTTCAGACAAATTTAACAGACCTTAACGGGAATATATCAGTTCCAAAATACCCCCCCCCCCTCCGAAAAAAATAAATAAATAAATAAATAAATAAAAGTCCCATAACTATCGACCAGTACACTAATTGTTTGATAGGCTGAGATTTAACTTCATAGATGGAAATCCATTAGTTTCTTAAAGTTGACGTTCAAACTTATCATAAATTCTGTATTAGCATTTAAAATCGGGAAAATGAACCCCGGCAGACCCTGCGCGGAGCTCTGTACCCTACATACTGGCTGGAGCAGAATGGTCCTGAGTGCGGGCACGGGAAAGGAGGCGTGTAGGTCGAGGGCCAAAGGAGGTTGAGTGTATGGAGTAATAATGTTCGTCGTGTTTAGCTATGCACACAACTTTTTCAATTTTACCGTCGTTTCAAAACGCTGACACTGGATTTGAGAAAATTAACTGTCACACACTGTTCTTGTTTGTTTTTTTGGGGTGGGGTATTTTCTAAAATTAACTTAACTCACATGACTTGTATACAAATTTACTTTCCTAAGAATGCCAAGATGAGCCAAACAAACTTAGAGTATCGTAACTATTTTCAATTAGAATTCACGATAAATTCATTTAATTTATTACTTTGCAGTAATCATAAACGTTTTGGTTTAGGTCTACATTTCGTTCACTTGGTACTCAACAATGTTTATTAACTAGTAAGCGTGAATGGCCTTTCAAAAATATGTATGAACTTTTCCTCCGTTATTTAAGTTTTATTATCACCCACAAAGGAGATGGTGACTTTCAGGCGCGACTTGGCACATTCTTGTCGATAAGTTTGGTGTGTGTTTTTTCTCTCTCTCCTTTTTTTTTTTTGGTTTTTTTTTTTTTGGGGGGGGGTGTTGCATTTTAATTTGCTCAAAAGAGTAGGAGACTTTCAAGCGCGACTCGAGGTTCAAATTCCATTGTTGAAAGCAATGCCTACGGTACGTGGATTCAAGTCTCTATGCAACGTAAATCCCCAAGATTAAGCACCGACACTTTGGCGCAGTGCGTTAGGCCGAGTGCCGGTACTGTCTCACAACTCAGAAACCAACCGGTGCTGGGTTCGATTACCGTCTGCCCCTAATATAGGAACTTGGCATTTTGCTGGGACTGTCACCAGTGTGATTGGGATCAGCCTTGTTTCTCCCCTAAAGGGACAGGGCCCGCGGCGCTAGGGATCGAGACAGGGGAGGACATGCTGTGAGTCGGTCGACAAACCATAAGGGAACTATTATGGCAGTCGGTAAGGTGCGGGACGGTCCAGGGCGGGGAAACCGAAATCGCGACGCTTGAACGCCTGACATAACACAGCGTAACTTTTTGATTTTTTTTTTTTTAAGAAGATGCAGTTGTTGTTTTTTCGTTCTCCTCTATGCAATAACCAAGTAAAGTTCGAACAAATATGCAACATGAAAAAATCATAATAATAGGCTATTTTTATTAATAGGCCTATTATTAAGTGTAACCTTATCAGAGACGTTTTTAATGGTAATTTCGTTACTATTCAAAAGCAGTAAAAAAAGTTAAGTTTATAAAAAAAAAACATAAAAAATAAGCAAGAACGTGTTAATTGTTGGAAGAGCGGGCGTGTCGGCTCATGTCCAGTGGGGTCTGGGAGGTGCGGGACTCCTGCCCGGTGGTTACAGGTACGGATCGAGTATTGTTTGTAAAGTTAAGTTATACTGTATTCAGACAAGTTTAACCGACATTCACAGTAACATTTCAAACCACCTCGTGTATGAACCCCCACCTTTATCAACAATGTGTTAATTGTTTGATAAACCAATTATAATGCTTCACATAATAATACTAACCCAATAGTTTCTTGTAATCATTTGAAATCGTACAAAGAAACCCGGTAAGCCCTCGTGGGGCCCGGGTGAGCTCCAGTCCCGACGCACTGGCTGGAGCAGAAGGGTCATGAGTCCGGGCACGGGAGAGCGGGCGTGTCGGCTCATGGCCAATGGGGGTCGAGAGCCCAGCTGGGCCCGGGGGCTAGGAGGTGCGGGATTCCTGCCCGGTGGTTACAGGTACGGAGTAATGTTTGTCAAATTTCGATATACTGTTTTCAGAAAAATTGAACCAACATTAACGGTAACATTTTATAACACCTGGTGTGTAAACTCCCCCAACCGAAACAAATAAATATAATAAAAATAAATAAATAAACAAATAATTTGAATAAACAAATAATAGGGCCTATGTAATCAAATGTCCAATATTAGTTCTTTGGGAAGAACGGTGTCTGGTAGTTTCGTCTTTGAATAATGAGCAATGAATTAACGGTACATTTCATATCACTTTCAAAATGCACTCCCCCTCCCCCCTAAAAATATAAATAAACAAATAAACATAAATAAAGTAGTAGGAGAGAGAGAACAAGACAAAACTTGTTTCGACAAGAATGTGTTAATTGTTTGATAAACCAATTATAATGCTTCGCATAATAATGCTAACCCAATAGTTTCTTGTATCATTTGAAATCGTATAGTGAACCCCCGGAACCCCGGTAGACCCTCGTGGGGCCCGGGTAAGCTCCGGTCCCGACGCACTGGCTGGAGCAGAAGGGTCATGAGTCCGGGTACGGGCGAGCGGGCGTGTCGGCTCATTGCAAATGGGGGTCGAGGGTCTAGCTGTGCCCCGGGGCTGGGAGGTGCGGGAGTCCTGCCCGGTAGCCGGTAGGTACAGGCACCGAGTAATGTTTGACAAGTTTAGATTTACTGTATTTTTTTTCAAACAAATTTAATCGACATTTCATACCACCTGGTGTTTGAACTCCCCCCCTAAAAAAAATGGGGGGGGGGAGAGAGAAAAAAATAGGGCCTATGTAATCAAATGTCCAATATTAGTTCTTTGGGAAGAACTGTGTCTGGTGGTTCTGTCTTTGAACGACGAGCAACGAATTCACGGTAACATTTCTTAGGCCTATCACTTTCAAAATGCACTCACCCCCTAAAAAATATAATTAAACAAACAAACATAAATACAGTAATAGGAGGGAGAGAGACAAACAACTTTTATCGGCAAGAATGTGTTAATTGTTTGATAAACCAATTATAATGCTTCACATAATAATGCTAACCCAATAGTTTCTTGTAATCATTTGAAATCGTACAGTGAAACCCCGGTAGACCCTCGTGGGGCCCGGGTGAGCTCCGGTCCCGACGCACAGGGTCATGAGTCCGGGCACTGGAGATCGGTTGGTTGTTTTTTTTTTCGTTCTACTCTATGCAATTACCAAATAAAAGATAGAAAAATATGCAACATATAAAATAATAATAATAGGCAATTTTTTTTAAAAGGCCTATTTTTAAGTGTATCCTTATCAGAGATGTTGAATGATAATTTCATTACTATTCAAAAGAAGTAAACAAAATAAATTAAAAAAAGTTCAGTTTTAATTTACAAAAAACTTTTATAAACAAGAACGTGTTAATTGTTGGAAGAGCGGGCGTGTCGGCTCATGGCCAGTGGGTGTCGAGGGTCAAGCTTGGCCCCGTGCCTGGGGGTGCAGGACTCCTGCCCGGTGTTACAGGTATCGATCGAGTATTGTTTGTAAAGTTAAGTTATACTGTATTCAGACAAGTTTAACCGACATTCACAGTAACATTTCAAACCACCTCGTGTCTGAACTCCTCCACCTTTATCAACAATGTGTTAATTGTTTGATATACCAATGTTTAACTTCAAATAAGAATGGAAACTTAATAGATTCTTGAAACCATTTGGTACCGTATAGTGAACCCCGGTAGACCCTCGTGGGGCCCGGGAGAGCTCCGCTCCCGACGAACTGGCTGGAGCAGAAGGGTCCTGAGTCCGGGCACGGAAGAGCGGATGGCCAATGGGGGTCGAGGGCCCAGCTTGGCCCCGGGCTGGGAGGTGCGGGAGTCCTGCCCGGTAGGTACAGGTACCGAGTAATGTTTGTCAAGTTTAGATATACTGTATTCAGACAAATTTAATCGACATTTACGGTAACATTTCATACCACTTTGTATCAACTCCGAAAAGCATCACATCCCCCCCCAAAACCCCCCCCCAAAAAAAACCCCAGAAAGACAAAAAAATGTCGACAAGGATGTGTTAATTGTTTGATAAAACGTTGTTCAACTTCACGCACATAATAATGGAAACCTATCGCGATCGGATTCTTTAAGTTGGCGTTCAAACAAATTATTTAAACTTATTATTATAAATAACTGCATCTATTGAACATATTTACAGTGGTTTTGGAGGTAACTCTTTTCAGGCTGTCAGGTTAATATGCGACGCCCCCCAACAAAAACCCTGATGGTAGATCCTCGTGGTGCAAGGCAGAGTTCCATTCCCGAATTTTTTGTTTATTCATTTATTTTATTTATTTATTTATTTATTTATTTTATTTATTTTATTTATTTTATTTATTTTATTTATTTTATTTATTTTATTTATTTTATTTATTTTATTTATTTTATTTATTTTATTTATTTTATTTATTTTATTTATTTTATTTATTTTATTTATTTTATTTATTTTATTTATTTTATTTATTTTATTTATTTTATTTATTTTATTTATTTTATTTATTTTATTTATTTTATTTATTTTATTTATTTTATTTATTTTATTTATTTTATTTATTTTATTTATTTTATTTATTTTATTTATTTTATTTATTTTATTTATTTTATTTATTTTATTTATTTTATTTATTTTATTTATTTTATTTATTTTATTTATTTTATTTATTTTATTTATTTTATTTATTTTATTTATTTTATTTATTTTATTTATTTTATTTATTTTATTTATTTTATTTATTTTATTTATTTTATTTATTTTATTTATTTTATTTATTTTATTTATTTTATTTATTTTATTTATTTTATTTATTTTATTTATTTTATTTATTTTATTTATTTTATTTATTTTATTTATTTTATTTATTTTATTTATTTTATTTATTTTATTTATTTTATTTATTTTATTTATTTTATTTATTTTATTTATTTTATTTATTTTATTTATTTTATTTATTTTATTTATTTTATTTATTTTATTTATTTTATTTATTTTATTTATTTTATTTATTTTATTTATTTTATTTATTTTATTTATTTTATTTATTTTATTTATTTTATTTATTTTATTTATTTTATTTATTTTATTTATTTTATTTATTTTATTTATTTTATTTATTTTATTTATTTTATTTATTTTATTTATTTTATTTATTTTATTTATTTTATTTATTTTATTTATTTTATTTATTTTATTTATTTTATTTATTTTATTTATTTTATTTATTTTATTTATTTTATTTATTTTATTTATTTTATTTATTTTATTTATTTTATTTATTTTATTTATTTTATTTATTTTATTTATTTTATTTATTTTATTTATTTTATTTATTTTATTTATTTTATTTATTTTATTTATTTTATTTATTTTATTTATTTTATTTATTTTATTTATTTTATTTATTTTATTTATTTTATTTATTTTATTTATTTTATTTATTTTATTTATTTTATTTATTTTATTTATTTTATTTATTTTATTTATTTTATTTATTTTATTTATTTTATTTATTTTATTTATTTTATTTATTTTATTTATTTTATTTATTTTATTTATTTTATTTATTTATTTTATTTTATTTATTTTATTTATTTTATTTATTTTATTTATTTTATTTAATTTTTAATTTTTTTGGGTTGTCATTTTGGAGCGCATTTTTGGCTTATTTGTTCCAATACTGCTTGCTTTAGTATAGTAACGAAAGTATCATCAAACCTCTCTAATAAGAACACATTTTCAAAGTGTATTTTAAAAAGTTGTCCATTAGTATTTTTTTTAAATATTAGGCCCTAAGTGTGATTTCTGAATACAATATAAGTAAACTTATAGAACATTATTCAATACGGTAACCACCAGACAGGACTCTCGCGCCTCCTAGGCCCGGGGCCCACGACCCATTGGACTTCGGCCGACAAGGCCACTCTCCCGTGCTTGGACCCACAACCCTTCTGGTCCAGCCAGTTAGTCGGGGGCGGACCTCCGCTGGCCACGCGAGAGTCTACCGGGGTTCACTATACGATTTCAAATGATTACAAGAAACTATTGGGTTTTTGATATGATTATGTGAAGTTCAACATTAGCACATTTTTGTCGATAAGTTTGGTGTGTGTTTTTTCTCTCTCTCCCTCTTGTTTTCCTTTTTTTTCGGGGGGGTGTTGCATTTATATATAAGGTGGTGTGAAATGTTACCATTAATGTCGGTTTAAACTGTATAAATACAGTATAACTGAGCTTGACAAACATTATTCTTCACCTGTAACCATCGGGCAGGACCCTCTCATCTCCCAGCCCCCGGGGCCAGCTGGGCCCTCGACCCCCATTGGCCATGAGCCGACACGCCCGCTCTCCCGTGCCCGGACTCATGACCCTTCTGCTCCTGCCAGTTCGTCGGGACCGGAGCTCACCCAGGCCCCACGAGGTTCTACCTGGGTTCATTATATACGATTTCAAATACTAGTGAAATGCACGACTTGTTTTAACGTCAACTTCAAGAAACTATAATGAGTTTCCATATCTGTCAAGTAAAACCTTGGTTTATCAAATAATTAGGCCCGACACATTTTTTCGATTTTTATTTACTTATTTATTTCGTTATTGAAATATTTAATTATTCATTTATTTATTTATTGATTTATTTTATTTTATTATTTATTTATAAATCATCGGGTAGGACTCTCGCGCCTTCCACGCCAAGGGCTCTGCTGGGCCCTCGACCACCATTGCCCCTTCGGCCGACACGCCCGCTCTCGCGAGCCTGAACTCACGATTTATTTAATTATTTCTATACTTATTTATCTATTTTTATTTATCTATTTATTTTTATTTTAGATGGGGGGGGGGACCAGACAGGTAATAAATTAATGTGGGCATACAGATGTAATTAGGTTTTTTTTCCCTCTTTTCTTTTTTCTGTCTTTTTTTCGGGGGGGGGGGCGTTTTGGAGTGCATTCTGGGCTGATCTGTTTCAATACTGCTTTTGTATAGTAATGAAAGTATCATCAAACCTCTCTTATAAGAATACATTTTAAGAGTATATTTTTTCTTATTATTTTTGTATCAGTCTTTCTTTCTTCTATTTTTTGTATTGCATATAGGAGAAAGGAAAAAAATTAACACAAATTTACCGGGGTTAACTTATGCACACAACTTTTCAACCGTTTTTTTAAAATTATAACACTGCATTGTGTGATACACACTGTTCTTTTTTATTAGGGGTGGGGGTGTTGTATAAAATGAACTTAAATCACATTTGTATCAATATTACTTTCCTCAGAATGCTAACATGAGTCAAAACATTCTCATGATATCGTAACTATTTCAATGAGAAATCATGATTCCCGTTGCACGAATGACTTTGCGATAATATCTTCATTACCGTTTTGATTTACATTTCATACACTTGGTAATCAACAATATATATTTATTAGTAGGCCCTAAGTGGCATGGCATTCTTTACTGTTCTCATTGTTTTCCTGCAAGTATAGGTGACTTTGTGCCCTCTGTTTTTCAGAAGAATGGCAACTCAAATCATACGTATGAACGTTATTCCCATTATTTAAGTTTAATTTGCTCAAAAGAGTAGGAGAGTCAGACTTTCAAGCGCGACTCGAGGTTCAAATTCCGCTGGTGAAAGCAAAGCCTACGGTATGTGGATTCAAGTCTCTATGCAATGTAAATCCCCAAGATTAAGCACCGATACTTTGGCGCAGTGCGTTAGGCCGAGTGCCGGTACTGTCTCACAACTCAGAAACCAACCGGTGCTGGGTTCGATTACCGTCTGCCCCTAATATAGGAACTTGGCATTTTGCTGGGACTGTCACCAGTGTGATTGGGATCAGCCTTGTTTCTCTCCTAAAGGGACAGGGCCCGCGGCGCTAGGGATCGAGACAGGGGAGGACATGCTGTGAGTCGGTCGACAAACCATAAGGGAACTATATGGCAGTCGGTAAGGTGCGGGACGGTCCAGGGCGGGGAAACCGAAATCGCGACGCTTGAACGCCTGACATATCACAGCGTAACTTTTTGATTTTTTTTAAAAAGAAGATGCAGTTGTTTTTTCGTTCTCCTCTATGCAATAACCCAATAAAAGATAGAAAGAACAATGCAAAATAAATTTTAAAATACATAATAGAATTTTTGTTTTAAAAACAATACTTTTAAAATGTATCCTTATCAGAGAGGTTTGTGAGCTTTCGTTTCTATTCAAAGCACAGTAATAACAAATACACCCAGAATGCGCTCCAAAACGCCCCCTTCCGCCGAAAAATAGAAGAAAAAAAGAAAAAGAGAGAGAAAACTACATGTCCACATTATTATATTAATTGTCTGACACCCCACCCCCTCAAAAAATAAATAAATAATACATACAGATAAATAAGTAAATAAATAACCAATTAAATAAATAAATAAGATGTAATCAAATGTCCAACAATAGTTCTTCTCTAGAACGGTGTCTGGTAGTTTCGTCTTGAACGACGAGCAATGAATTCACGGTAAAAATTCATACCACCTTGTATCGCATCCACAATGCAGTTCCCCACCCCCGAAAAAAATTTAAAAATAGAAAAAAAATTCAAGTAGAATAAAAAAAAATAAAAAATAAAAATAATAATATTAAATGAAGGAAAACAAAACCTTTTAACGATAAGATTGTGCTAATGGTTAATCAACCAATGTTTAACTTCACATAATAATTTAAACCCATTAGTTTATTTAAAACATTTAAAATCGTGTGGTGAACCCCGGGCAGACACTCGTGGGTCCCGGTTGAGCTCCATTCCGGACAAACTGGCTGGAGCAGAAGGGTCGTGAGTCCAGGTTCTCGAGAGCGGGCGTGTCGGCCGAAAGGCCAAGTGGGGGCTGGGAGGTGCGAGAGTCCTGCCCGATTATGACATGGTAATGTTTGTCAATTTAGTTATGTATTCAGACAAATTTAACCAACATTCACGGTAACAATTCTTGCAACCTTATATCAAAACACCCCCCCACACACACACACACACACAACTAAACAACAACAACACAAAAGAGAGAAAAAAACCACTGAACTCATTGACAAGAATGTGTTAATTTTTTGATAAACCAATGTTTAACTTCACATAACAATAAAAAAAAACAATAGTTTCTTGTAATCATTTGATAGGCTCTCGTGGGGCCAGGCGGAGCTCCTGACTAGCTGGTGTTAAAATTACGGCACGACAAAATGTAGGGAGGGGATGACAAATATTCATATCTTCTTTACAATATTGATCTTTAGTTAGGTGAATTATAATAAACTTGAATGCCGGCTTTAATGTTGATAAATTTCTGTACACTGGTCACTTTTGACTTGGCTTAACTTGACTATCGATTATTGATTATCGACAATTTATAGCAAAACCGCTTTAGGAATAGAAATAGATGGTCTCTGATAACTGGTCTCTGATAACTGGTCTCTGATAACTGGTCTCTGATAGCTGAGTATTCCGGTGGTATATAGTTGATTGGTTTGTTTTTACAATTTAATAAGGAAAGTTGATGATTGATACTTCATGCATGTAGTTGCTGGTTCCTTATGATGTCTGGCCCTCTGATCTTGGTTTAATCGATAACTCCCATCACACAGCCATTTGGGTACTCTTGAGATGTTAACCAGTTCAGGTGTGGCTGGATAGGGCTTAAAGACTTCAATGAATCTTATGTCAGTACATGCATGTAGCTCCCCTTATTAGGCCATCTACATAGTTCAAAGAAACACAAAAAACCTGCAAATACCGGGTTTCATTTTCAAAAAAACAATGAAACCAAAATGGTAAAAGATAAATCAAAATTGATGAATTACGTTCACCAGTTCTTTAAACTTGAGGATTTATCTTAAACAATAAAGACAAGCTTTAATACCTGTGTCATTTGGACAGGACGTTTTCTTGAACAAATAGTAGAAATTTACACAAACAATCATTAGAATAATCCCTTATACATGTTTGTAACTTTAAGAAAATAACTAATAACACTTACGGCTTCTTCAAAATCACTGTTCCTGGTTGAGTTCCCGCACAGCTGACCATGTCACACACAACCCACTGGCAATTTCTTGGCCCTGATTTGGCCAAGGCTGAAGATCGTTTTTTCTAAAACGTTGCCTTATGTGTTAAGTGGCACTGATTTTGTCACTTCTGAAAGGCTGTCTATAAAGGTTTTTTCTCTCAAAGCTGTCTGGCTTTCTGTCCCACAGTAAAAATTGTTACTTCCCACATGTACTTTAATTTCCGTTCACTCTCCGTAGACTTAACTACCATTATCTAACAACACAATCCTAACTAAAGGAAGAAGCACACTGAGACAAATGGTTGTTTTATTTATGTGTTATTGTTCTGCAATTTGCTTGGTTTGAACTCCTATCTAGCCTAATCTCCCATGGCTTTCGATCCTACAACAAGAGATACCTAATTTTGAAAAGAAACAAAAGAATCTACACAAACTTACAGAGGGGTAAAACTAGTACAGCTACTTCACACAATAGACGAACTTCTGAAGAAGCCTGATCCACTACAAAATGGGGAGACTACAATTACAGAGGGGAAAGATGCTTACACATTAAACAAAAGAAAAGAAAACATGTGAGACTAATTTAAACAGGTGGGGAGTCTATGACAGCTGGCTGGACCAGAAGGACCGTGGGTCCGGGCCTGGGAGGCGCGAGAGTCCTGTCTGGTGGTTACCGGATTGAATAATGTTGGTTAAGTTTACAAGTTAAAAGAATAACAACCCCAAAGAATAACAACCCCCTACTCCCCCATTGAAGATTATAATGTTTCCATTCGTATCCTAAAACGTTTCCTATTTTGAAGCAATTTTCCGCACAAAGCCTTGTTTTACAACCTGTTCAGTAAATGTTGAATTCAGGTGAAGACGGACAGTTTTCAACCCAGAAACATGTGTAGAAATTTGTGATTTCTCTATGTACCATTCCAGCAATTAGCGTTGATTTAAAAAACTAACGTGTCCCCTTTCACAATTATAATTTGCAAAGGACAAGCAAAATTCTTCCCATGTTCTGAACACTCAATACGGTACATTATTTTTCTCTTCATCATGCACTATTTTTTTTCATCAGCCTTATTCTTGATTCAGTGTTCACAACACCCATCGGGCCATTGTAAAAGTCTTGATAAAGCAACTGCACCTTCACACAATAAAGCACTCTTGTAATTTCAAAACTGGTTTCACAAGCTGACGGTTAAGCGTCGACTTAATCAAATATACTGCTTTTTCTTGATCAGTGCACGCAAGAATTCAAACGGTTGTGACTCCACAAACTCCGCGTTTCTACACATTGAATTTACCGAGTGTACGCTTTGCAAACTATTATTCGATTCGCTCAGTCACCGTAAGGGGGAAAATGTTTCCAAACAAGCGAAATTAAATTACATCTTCTGCAGAAATAAAAAACATCTGCCCTGAGACCTGAATTATAAGATAAATAATCACAACTCTCGAATAGGCGCACCTGATTAAATTCTCCAGGACGTGTAGATTTTCACCTGGCGACCGGTCGACTTGGCACGACAGATTTGTTCTGATTGAAACAAAGCATTATTGTATACTTTTGTTGCTCGGCGTCGCATGGTACAATGAGGAATTGCGTTTTGACAGGCAACAAGATCTTCACCAATTTTGCGTTAAAATCGCGGGGGAGAAGAAGGAAAGAATGAATTAAAATATTTTGTGAATTACGTTACTGTAAAGCCAACAAATCATAAATAATTGGGACGTTGGGAAATGTTTTACTGTTACTCGTGTATGGCTTGATCCCGAACCCTGTCATAAATTTAGTTTAATTTAATAGTGCCTATATATCTATAATAAGATTAAACTAAAGATGTTAGCACTTAGCTTTCAAAATGTAAGTGCTGTTGTATTGATATCCACCTATTCCCCAACCTATTACATTGTTCAGTTGGCAGATATTAATTATTCCAACAGATCAAGTTAAGTTTCATGTACGCCCAGACTTGTAGCCTTTTTGAGGTATAATGGACACTATCATGAGTTTGGTTTTGGTGTATACGGACAGAATTATCCAATCCAAATACTGCACTTGTGTCCATCTTATCTTGAAATGGCTAAATGCTTTTTGGTTCTTTAACTACATGGCAGTTTGATTTAACTCTCACATAAATTTTAATAGGTTGTACGTGACGTTGTATTTAAACCACATTTTCTCATACGGCCGGCGAGGCCTGCCCTCATCGACAGGCAGTATAGCAGGGTGCACAAAAGCGCGGGATCTTTTGTGTTCGAGATATCACGCGGTTGTCTCCTCTAATAGTGAGAACAGTCAATGTTACAGCAGGCTGCTAAAATCATCCGTCTACTTATATCCTACGGCTGTTTTGGGCTGTGTTCGGAAACCTTGTTTTTCATAATGGACTTCTTTTCGTCAATGTAAGTTATGATTTTTGCATTTATTGACAATTTAAAAAGTCGTCGGGCTGTAAGTTAGTTCTACCCACGGTAAAACAAAATGGCCATGCCTATTAACCATAATCATGCACACTGGTATAGCAAAAGATCAGGTAAATATGATGTAATAATTGCACCTTATTCGATTTAACTGCTTTTGTATAGATAGTCAGCGTTTAGGCCCTAAGGGTGTGTCAACGTTTTTGATGCTGGGTGACGCACTCCTCATAACTGTGTAATGTTGTTCTTGCTTGGAATGAACCAAATATTATAATAAATTATGCATAATAAATTATGCATACAGTACTAAACTAAATTCATATTTAGCAGTGTTAGTGCCCGAAAGAAACATATTTTAATTGTTGGTGAGTAGCATTCCTGTATACTTACGAGTAAAGCTAAATAAATCAAAAGTAAATTATGTTGAGAGAGAAAAATATTCTAAATTAAAATTTCAGATAATCTTAGCTTTTTTAAGGGGTTTAGGTCCTTTTCCTCCATTATTAAGTTGTTTTTTTCAACTCCTTCATACACTTGAGCATTTTAGGAACCTTGCGCACTCATAAATCCACTGAGAGTTTACCGTTCTCCATAATCAAGCAGTTTGATTCATCCACAAGACGCTCGTTTTCATCCCATAAAAGGTCATTCAAGTCTCATCTATAAATGCCATTTTCCATTTTCTTTACTGGTTTAAAGAAATAAGAATTGAGGTTCTTATACTCCATCGTTATAATATGATTGGATTTTGTGTATAAAGGTAAGAGTCGGGTACAAAGTTCACTGTTCAGAATATCCTGGAAAGGGTTATGCGAGCACAATAGCCTTATTTTGTCTCCAGAGCGAAACTGAAAATTGTTTGTGCAATTTGTTTTCCTTTCTGTTTTCTTTCAATTGCATAATTCTCCAACAAACGCACTGTCATGCGGCGAGACTCTTTCTATGTAAACATTGTAATAATTATGCGGAAGTCTTCCTGCTCTGGGCTTACATGGTTATAAAAACCTGAAGCAAGCTCATTGATGTCCGAACGAAAATAGACTACCCAAAACAATCACTTATATCACCTTGTGCCATCAAGTTTGATCTCCCCCATTCAAAATCATGCCTCAAATTTGAGCAGAGAAATAACCAGGGGCCGATTTCACAAAGAGCTAAGATTGATTGTAACTGCAAATCAATCGTAGTTGCTTAGTAAAGTGTGATGTCACAATGTAAATCACTATGGTGATACTGACAATTTGTCTTACGATGGATTTTATTGCTTTGTGAAATCGACCCCTGGGGTCCTCTTATCAGTAACCGTTATTGTTCTACTCCGACGAGGGTGGCGAACAAAATCGAAGTACCCGGCATTTTTTTTTATTTTAAAGATGGCAGCCAATCTTTAAGCTAGACGTAACATTCCAAAGACTACTCATCCAAGCGCACAGTGTCCAAATGTTAGTTCCTAAAATGAATCCCGTAATGTTTGAAGACAACGTTGATCCATCGACACTCGGTAAAATAATTGCCTGGCGTAAAGTCAATGTCACATGTGTTGGCAATAATGAATGAGCCCCCGAGCAGCACACATTGTCATGGCTGGCTGAAGTGTGCACGTTTCAATATAGTATGATAGGTGTTGTTTCGTGGGTTTATTCATGTCTTGATTCGTGCCATGCAGCGCTGTGATTAACTATAGAAAAGGGAAAGTTGTGTATAATATTATTCAATTAAACTCACCTCCAATGTCGAGCTGCTTTAAAGTGTATGTCCACTAAGTTGCCCAATAGAACTTTACAAGCTCACAGAAATCCTTTCCCAAACATAAACAAATCCAAATACATTTTCACAAGCAGATGCCTGAGTGGTATTTTGTTTTTTAATTGATTGATTTTGTTGTTGTTGATAAAATAACGCATACAGGGCCAAGCCGAATCGTATAGACAGTGAAATGTGCATATAAGAATCGGCAGGTTTGGAAATATCTCGACGTTTCGATGAGAGCATACCGATCGAAACGTCGAGCCGATCACAACCGGTTCTTTCCAGACCCGCAGCAACACATAACAGCGTTTTTATGAACATGGTGTTACCGCAAACCTTACTGAATTAAATGTTGTTTTCAGACAATCTCGGGTCCTGATGCACCTGTATAAAAAAAATTCACATTTTTAGTACGTCATAGGTCTGAGGATTAAAAGGCTGGCCCAGATTTTTACTATAATTTTCGTTTTTATATTTATTATCACCAATTGATACATGGGGTTAGGTTAGGGTTAGGGGTTGGATTTGGGCAAGGGCTAGGGTAAGGGGTTGGATTTGGGTTAGAGCTGGAGTTGGGATTGGGGTAAGGGTTAGGGCAAGGGGTAATTGCTAAGGGGTCGGGGTTAGGGGTTATGGTTGGGGTAAGGGGTCAGGGTCGGGTCAGAATTATAGGGTTAGATACAGAGTTAAGGTCAGGGTTAGTGTTTGGGTTGGGTTATAGGGTTAGGGTTATAGGGTTAGGGGTTAGGGTTATAGGGTTAGGGGTTAAGGGTTAGGGGTTAAGGTAAGGGATAGGGTTAGTTAGGGTTGGGGTTAGTGTTAGGTGTAAGGTTTACATAATAGTCTGTCTGTAATTATCCTCTCCATTCGACAAAGTATATTTAGCGAAACTGTTGTATGTTCCCTTCAAAATATGAAAGAAAATCCAATTTGCAGTCTGCACCGCGATGCAATATATGCCCTTGCATTTTATTTTATTTTATTTTAAGAATCTGATCTTGATTTTTGAAGGCGGCTTCTTGGCAGTTTTCGTGACAATGTAGTTGCCGGCCATAACCATGGCAAGCCGATTGTCATTGTAGAAATGAATGTCTTGCAAGTACCGCAAGAACATTTGCGTCTCAGTAGCGATTACACCCACGTTAAAGACTTTGGAAATATTTTTGCCTATGTATTGTATCCAATGTGCGCCTTTCTTGCATTTCGCCTTTAAATTAGACATCTAGGCCTCGGCTTACTAGTTGACAAAACGCTCATTATTGTGCACTGTTGTATCCTTTGTTGTGAAAATGTTTGTTGATATTAATACTTAATTAAATTGACCTTGTTTTATGAGTACACAAAATCGATTGAATCATAAATCTAGACAACTAATAATCTATGTAAACAGCTTCAATATTGATGTCACCCATTTGAAGAAAATTACCACGTATTGACCATGCATTTAAAGATACCTCACCCGATCTAGGTCGATTTGGCATTCACAAATTAATTTGAACGTTATATTGCTGAAACAAAATCAGTCTTGGGGGCCTGACCCCCCTCTTAATATGTGGAATGGTCCATTCTAGGATATCAAGGAATTTTAACCCCCCCCCCCCAGTCATTACACTTTGGAGAAATGACTTAATTCGTGATTATGTGGTATCATCAAATGGCCCTTCCGCTCAGTAAAGAGGAAGGCATCATCAACGAAAGTCATGTCGAACTTGGCCCTGACATTCTAGATCCTAAAATCAAGAATCAAGATTGTCCCTCAATGTCATCTGCGAGGTCATCCCACCGACCGGGAGGATTACTCCCATAGAAAACCCTCAGGTATTTTGTATTGTTCGATATTTGATGTTGCAAATTACCATGGCATTTAAAACGGTATTACAAGTCATGCATTTATATGTAGCCTTAACCCATGTTTATAACGGTTATGTTTTGAGAAGCGTGCTCAATGTTGGAGCCTATCATACGTGAAAGACTTCACTATGGCCCTTGGAAATTGGTGGCAAACGACATGCCAAGTTCTGCTCTCTCCTTAGGGAGTACCCATATATCGAGGCACCATCCGCGTCTTTATGGTGTTTGGAATTAATTCAGTGATGCATACAAACTGCACACCATGTTAGAATGTCTACAACTTGCATTTTAATCTTTACCGGAAAATATTAAAGCATTATATATAGACTCATAGGAACATCGAACAAAGGCCCGAGGCGCAAGTGGATTATAAATTGCACGATTTCGCTATACTATCTTTGTTTCTTTTCTTTTTTTTATAATAGGCCTAATACAAAAATGACATATCTGAGTATTTGCTCCGTGCAGTTATAGAATATCTCTATTTGAGTCAATTTTCTGAACTGAAGATAAACACTCTGTGCTACGACTAGTGGGAAGAAATGTTCAGCACTTGATTTTTTTCCCCCTTAATAATGTTCCGTCCTGAAGATTTTGGCTAGAATTGAAGAACTTGCATCAGTCCCCACAAATATGACAATTCAATTCATTTAAACAAAATTGCTCTCAGTTCCTGTTTCCGTGATTATGGGAGAATAGAATATCCCAGCCCACATCCGATGCCGTTGTATACTCTGTCCCATGGTATTCGTATCCTCGCAAAATCAAATAGTCCTTCAAAAGGGACTGCGTGATTCCTATAGGGCCTGGTCACACGGGGCAATTTTTACTTGCAACCTAGAGACAACCAACTGCTCTGTATGTAAAAGGAACCCTTTGGTAGCACAGGAGTTATTTTTATAACGATGTCTTACAATACCCAAGAAAAGTATTTGTCATGTGAAATGTAAGTGCCTTTTCTTCTGTAAATTGCCCTGTGTGACATGGCCCTCACCCCCCCCCCCAAAAAAAAACGATTTGAAAAATAATAATTCAATTTCTTTTCTTACCAATGGTTGTTATGCAAGGCTTTAATAAAAAAAAAAATTGCTTACATTTTTTCCCCTTTTTTATTGTACAACCGATAATTCATCATCCCCGTATTTGGCCTGAACAAACCTTGCCCGAAGCTTTTAACAAATGAGTTTTCACTTCCACTTACTATAATCGTGCACTTATATCCCCATACCAATAACAATGTTGTCGGCAATCACACAAATAAACAATTCCACTGAGCAAACAAAAACACAATTTATTTTCTTTCAAAAAAACCCCCAAAAACATTGTGCATCGTAAAACCTCAGCATGTTGTTAATCCTACACATTCCTCCTCGTTAGATAATGATGTTCAATCCAATTACACCTAACCAATGACCCAAACCACTCTAGGAAACATCAGCAATTACATCTCTCTTTCTCTCCCAAATCCCGTATACAGTCGTCTTACCTGGCGTTATCAACCGGAGGCGGTTGCCATGGTAACCATGATGAGGATACTTTGGTGTCGTAGTTATCATGCAAATGGGTTCCGTTTGGGTCAAGGCTAGACATTCCTACACGGCGGGTATTTTTCTTTTCCCCGCCACAATCTGATTTGTCGTCCGGTTGTTGTATTCGCGGAGAATCAAAATACAATCTAAAATTTTAAAGGCGGATGTGCTGTCTTGCTTATTTTATTTTCATATTTTTATTTATTTCATGATGATGTCAATCCTATTTTTATGATTATTTTGTTTCATTTTATTGATTTTTTAATTTCTATTTAGGACCTATTTGTTCTATTTTAAAAATTATGTTATTGTAATTTGGAAAAAAATTATTTCTTGACTTATTTCTTGATTTATTTCATTTTACTTATTTGTAATATTGATTTGTTTATTTATCTATGTGTATTATTCATTTTTTGTTTATTTGTGTTTTTTATTATTATTATTTATTTATTTATTTATTTATTTATTTATTTATTTATTTATTTATTTATTTATTTATTTATTTATTTATTTATTTATTTATTTATTTATTTATTTATTTATTTATTTATTTATTTATTTATTTATCTATTTTTAAATTATTATTTAATGGGGTGGCTGATTTTGAAGCGCCGCCTTTACAATAAACTAAATTCAACATCTCAATATAAAGGTCACTTATAGACAACTAACAATGGCAAGATGCGCCAATGTAAATTCTCAAATTCTGGGTCCGATTGCCGTCTGCCCCTAAGAAATTTTGCTGGGATTGGCACCAGTGTGATTGGGGTCTGCCTTGTTTCTCCCCTAAAGGGACAGGGCCCGCGGTGCTAGGGATCGAGATCGAGACAGGAGGACATGCTGTGAGCCGGTCTCCACCTGAAGGGTTCTTAAACATGGCAGCAAGGGGAACACCCCTAAAATCTCAGCGCCTGGTTGCTTGACATATCCCCGCGTAGCTATTACTTTTTATTCGTCCGATTCAGTGATGTTTTTCTTTCACTTCTAGCAGTAAAAAATAAATAAATTTTGCTGTATGTATAGCCCCTATTTATATACATGTGTTTTGCTATCATCCCATTTTCGGGATCTCCGTAGAATTGAATAATCAAAATTTATTGTTTTTTTCTTTTTTCTTTTTTAAAGTTTTTTTTTTATTATTTCAGAAAAGTAATTTAATATCTTTTTGGTTTGGTAAACATCCCACAGTCAATTTTGTAACTAAACGGGAACACAGGTTAATTTTTTCCTGAATGAAATCTGTTTTGTGAACCGGTATAGTTCATTGTTTATTGGACTGTGATTTGGGGGAACAATTACAATTTACATATTTTAAAAAAATAATAGTGTTTATAGTTTATGTTTTTTAACGATTTTTTTTTTCGGTGTTTTATTTTTCAATTCACCAAGACCCAAGTTCAAAAAGCTGCTTAAACACAAGTAATTTGGGTAAACACAACTAATTTCCTTACCAGAACAATTTTACCAGCCAAACTACCATAATTATCACCGTACGTTTTTCTGACTGGTTTTCTGCTATGTTTTTCTAAAGTAGAAAAGTATATTTTCGGCTTTAGCAGCTCCACGAACCTGGTTCAAGTGGAAAATTTGATGTAATTTTCCACGTGTGGCTCCATGCATGACAAGCTTGGACAAAAACAATATTTCAAATTGCTCTCTGTGCACCACTCATAATAGATCACGAGTTGTACCAAAATGCAATTTAGTTCTTCTATTCGTGACGCGTTCCGATAGTTCACGAGCATTGCATGGCCTGAAATAGTGGACAATTTTTTCCGATTCATAATAGGTCATTGGATCCAGCTTTTGATTTTTGAATACCAGTCTCAATTCAAACAGTGTATAATGCTTTACATGATGTAAATATACACTTCAAATGTATTTTAAAAGTCACATTTTCAAGTCAATATAACTTTAATTTTGCGACCCTTGTGCTCAAAGTTGGCAGATATGGTCGCCTCAGACAAGGATGTTTTTTAGGCATTGCATTTTTATAGTTCTTTTAAGAACTTTTTGCGTTGCATTTATTGTTTTGATTATTATTATTATTATTATTTATTTATTTATTTATTATTTTTTTAAATTTATTTATTTTATTTTTATTTATTTATTTATTTTTATTTATTTATTTATTTATTTATGTATTTATTTAATTATTTAATTATTATTATTTTTTTGGGAGGGCTTTTTCCGTAAATTTTTTTTCTTTGTTTAATTTAGAAATTTTTCTAAAAGAAAGTCCCGACAATGTTTTTTTTTAAACAGATTTAGTATCACTTCACCAATTGCAGACATTGAACAGATATATAGTGGGGCAAAAAAATAAATAAATAAATAAATAAATACAAAAGTAAAACAATTAAATTACAGATGCGACTAAAAAAAAATGCGACGCCTAACAAAATACTGCGACGCAGAAAAAAAAACCCAATGTGACACACACAAAAAACAATGTGACGCAAAAAAAACAAACCCAAAACCCAGATAAATAATAAAATAAATGCGACAGATACAAAATGCGACGACTAGAAAACAAATGCGAAGCAAAAAAGCTTTTTTGAAAAAACGTGGCACAAGGAGCAACGTAATTATGTCACAGATCTGTTTTTAAGTTTTCACATGTGTTTAGGGCAATTACAGGTATACAGTCCAGAGTACAATTAAAGATGTACTTGAATGTAACAATACAATGCTCAAGTTGCTTTAGACCTACTCTCCAAAAAGCAATTTGATAGTATTGGTAAAACCCAGTGTGTTTTTCACATCAATCTCAAAAGCTTAACGCTTAATTATTGCATAAAAGTAGGGATTGTATAAGGTGATATGAAATGTTACCGTGAATTTCGGTTATATTTGTCTGATTATAACTATAGCTTGACGAACATTACTTCGTATCCGGTAACCACCGGGCAGGACTCTCGTGCCTACCTGGCCCCGGGCCCTGCGTGGTCCTATATAACCCCATTGCCCCTGATGGGCCAACACGCCTATCCTCTCCTGCCCGAACTCCCGACCTTTCTGCCCCGAGCCAGTTCGTCGGGAACGGAGCTCCACCGGGCCCCACGAGGGTCTACCGGGATTCATTGGGCCCCTGTACGATTTCAAATACTAGTGTTGGAGCACATGCTGGGCTTATCTGTTTCCATTTTTGAACAAAACTAAAGTATGATGAAACCTCTCCGCTTAGGATACATTTTTAAAAGTATATTTCATTGAATATTGTTGTGTATTAGGTTGTTTTGGGTGGTTTTTTTTTTTTGGGGGGGGGGTTTTGCATTATGCTGTCTATCTTTTATTTGGTTATTGCATAATAAAACAAAAAAACGACAATTGCATCTTCTTAAAAAAAAAAAATCAAAAAGTTACGCTGTGATATGTCAGGCGTTCAAGCGTCGCGATTTCGGTTTCCCCGCCCTGGACCGTCCCGCACCTTACCGACTGCCATATAGTTCCCTTATGGTTTGTCGACCGACTCACAGCATGTCCTCCCCTGTCTCGATCCCTAGCGCCGCGGGCCCTGTCCCTTTAGGGGAGAAAACAAGGCTGATCCCAATCACACTGGTGACAGTCCCAGCAAAATGCCAAGTTCCTATATTAGGGGCAGACGGTAATCGAACCCAGCACCGGTTGGTTTCTGAGTTGTGAGACAGTACCGGCACTCGGCCTAACGCACTGCGCCAAAGTGTCGGTGCTTAATCTTTGGGATTTCCATTGCACAGAGACTTGAATCCACATACCGCAGGCTTTGCTTTCACCAACGGAATTTGAACCTCGAGTCGCGCTTGAAAGTCTCCTACTCTTTTGTGCTATCCGTAACAATTAATCAGAATATGTTCTCATTGTATTCATATCAGACATTATTTACTTATTATTTCTATACAGAAATGCAAGGCAAACTTGTGGAACTTTTGTTCCTGAATTTTGATTAGAATTTAAGGGGAGTGGGCGTTTTCTTAAAGAAAAACAAGAACGTTCGAAGCCTTTCTTGAAACATCCCGCAAAAGATCGATCAGAGGCTTCTACATATTCCTCTGGTTTTTTTTTTAATTCTTGGTCTGATTGTTTTTTTGTAAGTCTCCTGTATGTATTGTAATGATGTTTGAAAAGCCTGAATGAATAAATAAATAAAAAATAAATAAACTCTTGTCATTTTAAATAGCCTATACAGAGCAGCCAAAGGACACACAACATTCAGACTTTGTTCTTGTCAGGGCAGGTCGATTTTTTCTTCGTAAATGACACCTTTTTGAGGGATATAAATAGTTGAAGTTGAATATTTCTAGGGGCTGACGGAAGCAATGACTAGGAACAAGAGGGCAAATGCCCTTAATGCCCCCGTAAAGAATCTAGCTGCCAGTATATCGAAGAAAAGTGTGGACTTCCCATTTTGGTTAGTCTATGATTACATTGATTGGTTATTATATAAAACTTAACCTTGATGGGTGGGACTATAGACTCGCATTTGTAAATAGCAGTCATTGAGAGTTTAAAGGTCATAATCAGCAAGTGCTGCAAAATAATGTTCCGCTCAAAGTCACCATTAAAAATTGAGATAATGTATGTAGTACCGGTAAAGGTATATAAAGGCCAATGTAAAGTTTGATTAAGAAAGCTTGAAACAAAAACACAAGGTGTATAAGTGGTCCTTCTTGACTGTTCTCATCACTGCGCGGTACAAATCAGAGACTTGTGCCTTTAGGACAGGCGGTGAGTCGGTCGTCATACCAAAAGGACCCAGCCGGGTAAGGAAAACACCCTGAAATCGCAGCGTTCGAATGCCGGACATAAATATTTATAAGAGACAAGTTTTTCTATCACCTCTAATAAACTTAAAACAGTCAAACAAAATTCGGTCTGCATTCGGTCTTCCATACATTATTGAATAAACAAACTGTTAAAATAAGAATAAATAAATAAATACATAAATAAAATGTAAAAAAACGAAGACGATTTCATGCCATGTCTTTATTTTCAAACCATATTCACTGCTGATTCACTGGCAATTCATAAAAAAATGATGTCAATGAAATTCATAATTACATGATGACAATCCGAGCTCAAAGACATTAGTTTCAAGGAGATTGTGAGCATTTTAGTCTTTATGTGTAGATGAAGACATTTCCATCTGAATTCTTATGTTCACTTCATTTTCACTGATGGTACTCTAACAAGTCTCAGTTCATAGTTGGCCGGAAAAAGAGTCCGTTATGGTCAAACCCATTTGCGTGTTTGCTTTTTGGGCCAGGTTCCTGTGTTTTTTAGAAAAGAAAAAACAAAACAAAAACCAAACATTACAGACTGGTTAGGATTTTGGTTGGATTTGGCTTATAATTAGGATCAGGGCTATAGGGTTTGGGCTTGTAATGGGTAAGGGTTGGGACTGGATAGTGGTGTTTGGGTATGTGTATAAGTCAGTGTTATTGGGTTAGGGTGAGGACTTGATGGGGTTGGAGCGTGTTAGGGTTTGGGTTAGGGCTTAGGGTAAGAGTAAGGGTGTGGGTTAGGGTAAATAGTACAACAATATTTGAAAGTGACGTTGGGATTGAGATGAGTATCACTTGACTTTACGAAAATCAAGAGGGGTATATGTTAGTTGATACCCTATGATTGAGTCGTCAGTTGCTTTCTTAGAAACATATTCCTTTTAGAGAACATTTGCCCGTAATTGCAATTTCAGTAAAGTGCCCCCAAAACAACACATACTATATTTTGTTTTAAGAAGAGTAAAAATTGCATGTTGTGCGCCAACACGACGTCGTGACTGCTGGATAATTTCGTGACAAAAGCGTAAATTGGGAGGAAAATTAGACGCTCAATGTCACGATCGTGAGTCGACAACCCAAGGCTCGCTATTCTATTTGGAAATTAAACTATAGTCTGGCATTATGGAGTCGAGAATAGAATCCTTGGCCGATGACATATATATTTTCCCTTTACGGTACCTGGTTGATCTTTAACTTTCGTTATACGACGGGAAAATGGTGGGAATGCATAAATTATAGTTCACGCAAACGATGTTTCTTGCTCCCCGTATATGATGAATGTATTCATGTTGTGTGTATATTGCAGTTTGTTTGTTTTTTGGCCATGTTGTTCTCTTAGTTCTATCTCACTTTTATCTTTTGTAAACATTGCTCAGTAGAAATGCAACTTATACGGGTTACATCTAGCGTTACGACAAACGATATATTTAAAAAAAGTATATTGATTGATTGATTGATTGATTGATTGATTATTTGATTGTTTTATTCATTTATTTATTTATCTATTTATTTATTTTATTTTATTTTATTTTGTTTTATGTATTTATTATTATTATTATTATTATTATTATTATTTTTTTGGGGGGTGGGGTGGGGGTCAAGATCATGTCTTTACGGTGCTTTTCTTGATACATATACTGGATACAATATAAAATACATAAAAATAAAACACAAAAACAGCTACAACCTGAAACCTGAAAGAATACTCACAATTCTAAGAATAAGGGGAATATCACGATACCTGCCCAATCAAGGCAACTTTTACTTTATTTGGTCCGATCCCGTGATGTAAAAAATTAATATTGTTTCATAAAATCAAGTTGTCGGGATCTCTATATATTTAAACTATAATATACAACAAAATAGCAGAGAAAAGTTATTTAGGCCAGTATCTTTGGAATTTTTTTTTAAAGCGAATTGTGCAAAGTAGGTTTATTTTCTCCTAAATTATATATTTCGAATAGATTTATTACTATTTTTTTTTAGAGATGCACAAATTTTGTCAAGCCATCCCTAAAGTGAAGTGTTCTTCTTCCGTGATGTTGACAATGGGTTCCATCAAAATTGTTAAAATTATATGGGTCTGTGGAGAGGGAAAGATGTAGGTCATTTTTATATCCACTAGAAACGCAAACAACGCAGGTAAACATCATTACTTTCACTGTTGTTATTCCCGAGTTGTAAATGGCATTAGGCATGGGTGCGTGTTTTAACGCTACATACGAAGTGTGGACCTGAGACAAAAGAGGGACTGAAACACTATGTGGACTTACACACGTCCACACAGTGCTATTTACAGTGCTGAGGAATGGGATTTTCATTAAGTGTATGAAACAAAGGAATGCCCACACATGACTGCAACACAGAGCTGTCGGTGTGTGCGTGTATGGTGGTGGTGGTGGGGGGGGGGGGGGGGGTTAAGGGTATGACAGTTTAGAGTGGGTACAATGTTTTTAAGGTGTGCAAAATCAAAATTATAACAAATAACTCACATGATGAAAGTGCTTATGCGTGCTCGATGATACTGGTTTCAATGAGATTGTGAGCATTAGCCTTTGTGTGGTACACGAAAACACCACGTGTCTTTATTTTCACCTCCGTTTTCACTTCTGATTGGAAATTCTGGATGGGGTGACCCATCCCTATACCCCCCCCCCCCCTTCTGGAATTACACCCGGGTATAACAATGCTTTTATGTATTGATCATCGGTCATTTGATGGTGTTTTTAAACAAATAACACAAATCAATAGTGTAAATTATGCATACACTATACCCGTGCCGATTATGTCTATGATGCATATCATAATCAATGATGTGTTTGCTTGTTTGTTGATAACTCTGATTGATGTAATTTCCCATAATATATAGCTCCACGAGTGGCAAGCTTTGACGGAAGTACCGCCGTGTCCGGTTCTCTAATGCGAATCCCAGCTATTTCAAATTGCTCTCTGTGCACCACTAAAATAGATCACGAGTTGTACCAAAAATTCAATTTAGTTCTTCGATTCGTGACACGTTCCGATAATTGGCGAGCATTGCATCGCCGGAAATATAGTGGATAATGTTCATGATTCGTAATTGGTCATTGGAACTAGCTTTTGATTTACGAATACCAGTCTCAATTACAAGTACATTCTGAATACGATTCCAGGGTCAGGAGTCAGACCCGGATTCGGTATCACAGGGGGCCTGATTCATTTTTGGGTCAAATGACCCGAAAAGTGGTTAAAAATGGGGTTCTGCCCCCAACCCTCCCCACAAAAATACAAACAAAAACCCCCCCACACACAAAAGACAACAACAATTATGTCTTTGACCCCCGCTTGCCCCCCCCCCAACGAAAATGTCTGGTTATGCCACTCTCCATCTTTGTTGTCGCACAGGGAATAATGTCAGGAGTGAACATCAAATTATGTACACGAGACTGACACACCTTGCCGAAATTACACCTTAATTTCCTCTTGCCTGTTAAGCAATCATTCAGGTATTAAAATTTTAGACAATTCCCTAAAGAGACTCTGTCTTGCTCAGGATTTAGCCTACATGTTATTCTGTATCACGAAAAAGGATGACTCGTGTCGCAAAAATTGTACATCTCACTTCAATTCAACATGCAAAGTATCCATGAATTTATCCTCTAGCCGTATGCATTGGAGTGGTTGCTAATTGATAGCTGTGTTTATCTCAATAGTGAATGTCACATACCAAAACCAAAGTCCCTTAAGCGCGTCTATCACATTTGGATCAAAAATCCATTTCTCTCGGCTGTTTGCTCTGATCATCTATGGTTTGTTTGTTTGTTCGATGATGTTCAACGGTCAAGTGGGCGCACAAACGCAAATTGACAAACGTATCCTCTGCCAATTTACCGATACAACATCGGGACAACTGAACTATCGCACGTAAAGCCACGGGGTACATCGCTGCATTGTTACCCGCTGAAAAGATGACCCGTTTTCGAGAGGGTTTCCCCAACAAACCCAACAAATCGGAACAAAACAAAACGATCTGGCGAGCAAACATCATCTTGCCCTACTACACCACTGCAACCCTGCCCGGGCTGGAACTATGCTATCTTCTCCCATCGCCCGGCAGACTGACGCGCTCAATAATGACTTATGGAGGGTGTGTAACGTACTTGCTTTCCCAACGCATCTCTACGGCAATTTAGAGGGCATCCCTCAAGAGAGCAAAAAAGCATCTTCAAGGTAAAACTTCCGCATCCACGTTTGCCTGTAAGTCTAAGACCAAGGTATGCTAATAAGTTTCATCTTTTTGAGGCAAGGAGCACCCAATCAGCGAACGCTGAGCTCCCTATGCATTCGGATTGTGCACCGTTATATCGTACACCGTATTGTACGTGTATTCAATCTATGCATGCGTTTTACACACACTACTACTACGCAGCGTGGTCTAGCGCCAGGCAACCACACGGTGTACATTCAATGTACAATTCCATGTACTGCTCAGTATACACACAAAATGTCAGTATGGAGTCAGACATGTCAAAACTGAGCAGATTCCTCCTGCCCAAACTACGGTTAACATAGTCATCGCAAGCCGGCAGGAAAAACTTCTCCTCCAGCTATGGCTTCCGGTACATTCGGTCAAATTATCGCTTCGGTGTTTTCCTTTTTCAGGGATAAGAGCTGGTTTCTGAGGTGGCGAGGAGGGGAGAAACGTTCAGACATGGAACTTTGGGATGAAAATTTACAGGTAAGGTAATTTCCCACGTACTTTAACCAGCAAACAACTGCACCACCACCAACGGTGGAAGTTTTGAGTCGCTGAACGAGCAATCTCTCTGGCGCCGTTTATGAAAAACTTTGATCGGAAAATGACCAGAAGTTGCCATAGAGTCAAATGGCAGTATTTGTTACCAGTGTCAACATTGCTGTCGTAAATTTAACGACATTTTGATGGACGCTGCCGATGTCCTTAAAATTGTATTACAATTGTAGGCTGCTGCACGACCGAGTCGAACCGAAATCACCGAAGCTTGACTGTAAATGTAAAGCATTACCGTCCACAGACGGGGTGTTATGGGGGCTTGCTAGGTGGCCAGGGAGGGTAGTGCACGGTGGGTTGTTGTTCTTTGACATGGAGGAATGATGATTTGGCAGTGCCGTCGGCTTCATGGAAGGCTGTTAAAGTTAAACTTCCGTATGACAAACTGTAGTCTTAAACGGAAACAAAGCACATCTGTGAAGGTTATTAGTTATGAAAGTGTACACATAAACTACAACTACCCTGGTATTGCTGTGTTCAGTGTTGGATAAAACTTTAGAGATTGACAGACATTGTATCGTTGTACAATAGAGAAAGTAACAACAGTACATTCACTAAAAAAGATGTTACTTGAAATAGGGAGTAGTGGTATGCCCCACCAGTTGTAAGCAAAATTTCTCTATAAATGAATATTCGTAAAAATAAAGTGACCACGGTTGATGAAGACTTGCTCAGGTTACGGAAGTGATTTAATTAGTTTATGGGGATTTCATTGTTAGTCACACTCACAGTAATACAGGGCTCAAATTTGGGGGAAATATCCACAAGACTAAAGGGCTTGTAGTAGCTCAACATTTTTACTGGACCAGAATTAATTTTACAAGACCAGAGTCAAAATGAGTTGCACAAGCACTAAGAGAAAAATCAATCTCATTTGTCCTATATGTAGTACTTCGATACTGAAGAGAATTGAGAGATAATTATTTATCAGATTCCTTGTCAACATTTCTTCACATACACATTACACAATGAAGTAGCCTATTATTAGAAGCCCGGTTGTGAGTTTACTGGCCCGAAGTTAAAATCACTGGCCTGTGTCAGTGCATGTCAGCGTTAATTTCGAGCCCTGTAATAGGATGCTGATCTACTTTTTTGATCATTTTTATTTGGTTTAACCATCCGTCCTTTCTGTGGTTTAACTAGGAAACCCGTCAAAAGTGATTTGTTTGTTTACAACCAAGGAGTCAGATGTCAACAATGTGGTGTTCTCTTTTTACTTACATGTACGTGGTATCCGTGGCTGGCTGGCTGCCAGTTTTTTTTTTTTTAAGTGTGACAAACTTGTAAAATGTGTGACAAGCTTTTAATACGAGCTGACCTTTTTTTCCTGGAAGTATCCACAAGCCTGTTTTATCTTGTCTCTTTATTGACTTCAGTTTGTAATGCTTTGAGTCAAATGACTATGAGTGGAACAACTGTCTTATTCCTGCCATGATGCCCACGTGTGTGTAAGACTTTAATCCCAGGTGTTTGACCTAGATATTGTACACCAATAGTGGAGCATAATCAGCTATCATCAGCTGTGCAGATCTACCGTTTTGTTGTAATGTCCCAAAAGATCATCTACAGTCGCGGAATTGTAATTCTCATGTTTTTGGTATGGTGGTCCATCCTGCTCAGCAGTTGCCACTTTTTCGCTTGTTATGAACGAAACAATTCTGTTGGGGTAACTTAGGTGCTTTTTTGGTCACAATGTGTGAAAAGGTGATGTACAGATTTGGCATCTTTTCCCATAATGTATTGTTTAGTGTTTAGGTTTTTAACCTACTCTGCATGATAAATGCAGTAAGTACTGTAGTGCTGGAAAAATTTGTTCTATAACCGATTTGTGATGAGCACTTGTACTCTGACACCTGCTTCTCCAGTCCTGCTGAAAACAAAACATAAAACCCACAGGCATATTACTCGGATGGGATTCGAACCCATAACCCTGCCATTCTAGAGCTGGTGTCTTACCACAAGACCACTGAGCATGCCCGGAGACAAGAGGCCCTGTAGTTCGAATCCTGTATTAAATTAGCATTTGGTACCTCTACAATTTGAATCTCCAAAACTTGCCTTGAGGTCAGTTTTGGAGAATCCAACTTTTGAGCTAATTAATTTCTCATCAACTGGGCATTTTAGACGAAAAGCACTGTATACTCATGTGTGTAATAGTGTATCAGCGCTTATCACACATTGGTGCAAGGTAAAAACTCAAATAATATTCGTTATCTCCAATCCAATTATTACATACTAAAAAGTATTTCACAAAATTGTATCTCGTTTTTTTTTTCTCTAAATTACTAGACCACTCCCTTTAGATCTGTGGCAGATTTTATGTTTTAAAACCACACACACATAATTGACATTTTTTTTCAGACACTGGTTCTTGTAAAAAATGCTATCGTGCATTAAGTGAGCTGTCTTTTCACTGTCACAAGCATTCAGGTGATTTTTGGCGCTACATGCGTACCTTTTGGCACATGTGTATCTTTAATACACAGTATGTGATGGCTTGATTTTCAAGCAAAATGCCCACCAGACTGCATGTCTTGTGTAGCGAATTAATTGGAAATCTAAAAAAGGTATGTGAGAAAAAATCAGTCTGAATTTAGTTGTCTGGTTGTGATATGAATGGCCCAATACTTAAAAATTACTAAAAAATTTACGTAGGCCAATAGATAGGTTGCAATATGACGTAAGTCGACCATCTTTACGGGCAATTTGGAACACACAGTCATGCGTTTTGCGTGAGAACGGCGTGCAGCACGCGCACATTTCACAAAACTCATTGCATGATTGGTTAGTAAAACAGCGTGGCTGCGTTAATAATTTGAGCGCTTGACGCGCCTGCAAGCCAAAATGCAATTTGCCCGTAAAGATGGCGTCTATTGGGAACTATCTATAGTGCGGTGAGTACATTTTGAGCAGTGTATGTGCAGTACACAAATATTGGATGCATGAGTGCATTGTTGTGGAGTATAATGACGAGGGGAAATGGAAGAGCCAGATTCCACTGAATGATTATATTCAGCGACAATGCACAAACGAAATGCATTCAGTGTTTGTTTGCTTTACATATGTATACAACTCTCACTATCCTTGTCAATTGGAATTTGTAAACATTTAACACAAAATATACATGGAAACTCGATTATTTCTTTTTACAATGTAGACGACACCAACCTTTCAAATGAGTTCAAAGATCTCTGGCTTTTGGTCCAGTGTAATTTCTGGCGACCTGTTAATGTAAAGGCCCTTTCCCACCAGAACTTGACTAAATTCACATCTACATGTATGTTAGAATAGCGAATTCCAGTCAGGTGAAAGCTATCCTAGTTAAACGTTAACCAAGGACCCTTGTTATTTTAACAGAGATCCAAAACTAAAAAAAAAAAAAAATTGCAACCATGTTAAAATCACCAGGATATGTAGTGTGAACCGATTACTGTGCCATTACCAAGTAACCTTGCTAGGACGATATTATTCTCATGCACAGAACATGTCACTAGTAAAAAAAAAGTGTTCTGTGAATGAACAATCATGACCTTTACCCCCCTCCCCTTCTGAAAAACAAGGGATGTTGGTAAAATTGTGTTTTAAGAAGTCATGTGAAAGCTTATTAAATTATCGCAATCGAATGAAGTGCCAGACAACCGGCACCCATTACTGAGGATCTTTGTTACTGGTGCTCGTGTGAGAGGGCCTTTAGATGTGCCATCAAGGTAAATGCTTACATTTTTTGGAGGAGTCGGAAGTGCTTTGAAATGTTGATGCGTGTTACTCGTACTCGTTGGCGTATAACCTTTGGTAATGAATATGGATTGCTATATAGACTGTGCAAGTTTCACACTCGTTTTCTAACAGTGGGACTTGTTAAAGTGTGTGATTTTGTTGCCTTCAATCACACATGAAACTTGAAAGCAATGATGTATATATGGGACCCTGTAACCCAAAGGTTCAAAAAAATGCTTGATTATGCTCAAGATTTTGCATGCTGAATTGCTGGATGTCATTATCTGAAGTGGTCGTAAACATCCAGCAGTATTCAGCGCAGTTTGTGGACTATTACTGTAGATGATGGTTTGTAGTACATCATGTACCTTATTACTAGTTCGGACAAATAATGGTTGAATGAAATACTGTATTACTGTCACCTAAATGTCATGAATTTCAAACGAAATAAATTGCGTTCATGAGTGCAAACTGAACCATCCCATGGTTTTGAAGCAGGGTAGCTGGACTGGCATAAAGGCCTCATGCCCAAAGGGTCCTTGAGGACAATACATTTTTTTCAGACTGCAATAGTGCAATCCCCTGTGAGTGTTGACCGTGTTGGGTTTTGTTGAATGCGCCCAGTCACTGATCTATTTGCAGATTGACTTTACTAATGTAGTCTTGTTCAGAGGCAATTTTCTTGAAGCTTTGAAGCTCGCTAAGGATCATTATCTCTTTATTCTGCGGTGTGCACTCCTGCCAAATTGTTCTCCCTGGAGGACCCAGTTGCACAGTGTAATGCCATAGAATATTGGCCCCCAAAACGTTGCTCTTGGATAGGGAGTCAATCTGTCAAATGAGTTTCTCTCTGTAAACATAATTGCCCTTAACAGTGGCCAACAGTCGGGTTAGTCTGCCATGATAAGGTTAACTTTAAATATTCTGCCGTGAAAAAACCTTGGTGAAAAGATGCTCTTTCACTGAAGTGGCTTATAAAATATTATATAACGCACACACAGATTCTTATTATTTGATTAGGGGGAACACACGTCACATGTCATCCCTATTTTGCCATGTATACTGCCGCGACACTCCAAAATTGTATATTGGAGTCCAATATGGATAGTTATAGGATGCTTCAGAAGCTTTGCAGTGTTGTTTCCAACATAAGCATACCCGGCCCTTTTTATTCAATCGAGGCAAGGTTGTGTCACGGTGGACAAGGTTTGTGTCTAAATAAATCACCGATGTTCTTTAGAACTGAAGAAGAGGCTCTAGAATTTTTAGAGTGTTGGGTGGACGAGTTTCCGTGTCTTTTTTTGGTCTTTATTGGGAAACAAAAAATGTCAGATTTCAAGGATCTATGTGTGAGTTAAAGGTAGGGTGATAGATTGGTAACTGCTCCAAAAATGAATGACCATAAAAACTTGCTTTGTGAGAAGCACTGCGGTTGTTGATAGTATAGACTATTTTGAAAAAGGATTCCCCTCCGAAGTAACATGGTTTGAATAATTGTTTCTCCTTGAAACATTTTAATCTGAGAAACGATTCACGCATCATGAATTGTGTCTCAAACCAAGGATGTACTCTAGTTTTACGGCTTTGGATACAATTTTTCTCCAGCGAATAAACACAATTTGACATTTTGTTGAAAACCTTTGATAGGAAATATGCAAGTTTAATTCAAGAGGTTGGAAAAGTGTGTGGTTCGGGAAAAAGAGAAAATTTTGCCAGTGGTCAGGTTTTCCTGCAAGCTGGTCAGGTCTTCCAGCACTGACCACAGTTGGGCAGAACCCTATTGTTAACATCTTCTACAAAATTGAGTTGTACAAAGCCACTTTTTTTTGTTAACCACTTTTTCTTTTGAGTGTTCCTGAAAATGGAATGGAAGTGCAAGTACTTGTGTAACATACTATGCAATTAATAAATTAAAAATTAAAAACCATTTTGTTGTTGTTTGTATTGTACTCAGTCAACACTGACTGTGATTTCTCAGATAAATTCAAACTCACTTTTAAATACTTTTGTTCCACTTTTATAAGAGTGCCTTTTAGTAAACCTTTCTTTGTAATTCCAACTAAACAGGGTAAGAAGGAGAAACAAAACCACACAAGCACTTACTCTGGCATGCATGATTGCAAGTGACAATAGGAGATGTTTGGAGCAGCATTTAACTGATTGGTTTTGTCATTTAATTGCTCTCAAGATGACTCTATTGTGAAGGTTAGCTGTGTATGTGTACATTCATTGCCATTCGTTTTATGGAAATTTGTTAGACCTGCTTTTATATGTTTGACAGCGGGTGCACATAAATGTCTAGAGATAAAAAGTGCGGAGGCACTTGGTGATGGTTGAGCACAGTGTAATGAAGTTTCACTTTCCTGTCCATGGCCCCTGCACTTTCCTCGCTCTTCTACAGCAGTTGATTGTTAGTACTATTAAGTTGACAGCCTCGGATAAAAATAGAAGCTCTCTGAAAGACAGGTGAAATTGTTCAAACGAAGAAAAACCTTTTGGTTTTTTTATGTTTGGTCTTGGCCTTTCTACCATGGGCAGCTCGCCGTATCGATACCTCTCATCACTAACCCCTGGAAGGGAAGCTCTGAAGAACAATGCTGATTGGCCACCAAAAAAGACTGCTCTGCGCACACGCTTGTTGAAATCTTTTGAGCACTTGTAGGGTGCTTGTAGGACGCTTAGCAGGTGCCTGTCAAAATGCAAGTATTTTGACGCAATCCACTTTACATGAATCATGTTTTTCACACGGTTATCCTAAACTGTATATTGTTAGACATCAAAGATCAAAGAAGAATGAGAGGGGACCAGTTTTTAAATGACTTAGTGCATTTTTGTCGACTGTGACCATTTTGAGCGTGCCCGTATCTGTGGATCAACCACAGTACTAATGAAAGTACCCAATAAGTTTGGATATTTCAAAGTCACTCTTCCAAGGTTTATGATTAAGCAAGGAATTCTGGGGGGAAATGGTGCTGTGAGATTGTACACCACTAGGAATGTGGTTGGTTTGGTCTGTACTTTCACCGTGTAATTCAAATTTACTAGTGTGGGAAGCAAGCTTCGCCAACTAAACTATTGCACTATAAAAAAACTAACCATTCAAAACTCAACTCTAGAAAAACCTCCCTTGATTGCCAACAAAGAAAAGAAACACATGTTCCATTGGGGGCTTCCCAATAAAAAGCGTTTGTGGTTTTAAAAGCACTCAACCATGAAATTTATAAGCAGCTATATTCAAACTTGTGGCTTTCAGTGGCGTAAAAAAACAGCTTCATCTGTGGTTTTGTTTCGTAACTTTTGAGCTGAAACAGAGACTTGTTATGAATGCAAAGCTACACATAAATGCACTCACAATTTTACAAACGCAGTAAAAACAAGCAGTATTGTCATTATGCCATGTCGAAGCACAATTAATTAAACTGTGGCTTATTTTAATTTGATGTTGTTTTTATTCAAAATGCCTCACGGGGATAAATTGTATTTTGATGTGGGAATTGAGGCTTTGCACGGTGAGGTATCAATGTCTCCTGACACTGACTAGAGCAGGCTAGTCTAAATGTTGAGACCAATTAAGAACTCACTCCACGGCAGTAAAGTTAACAATGACAAGTCCCCTTGTTCCACTTTGAAGCAAAAGTAGTAGTCCCGGCCAATTTTCTACCTTCCGCCCACTGGGTTCTTTTACGTGCGTTACACAACACACATGACCAACGCCTTTACGTTCCATCCGAAGGACGAAGCAATCATGGTTTAAAGTGTCTTGCTAAAGGACACAAGTGTCACGACCGGGACTCGAACCCACACTCTGCTGATCAGAAACACCAGAGCTTGAGTCCGGTGCTCTTATCCGCTTGGCCGCGACACGCCACATATACATGCCATATATACATGGTGTTACCGCAAACTAAATATGTATTATGATACATGTTTGTGAAGGCAAAGTGGTTTTCATGCAGTCAAAAGACTGTTTGGTGGACAAAGTAGTGAATCAAATGCTTCCAATGTATAATATTTGGTTTTACTGATGTGTGAAAAGCATGTTATACCCGGTGATTTCTGAGTCCTGCAAATACAGGCTACTCAGGTGGGATTCAAGCTTATGACCCTGCGTTTTATTCAGATGTCTTAACCGCTTGACCTCTGAGCGTGCCTGGTGACGAAAGGCCAGAAGACAAGGCACACACTGATCTGGTGTACCTGCTTCTTCTCGCGTATGCCTGGTTAACTTAGTCCAGTGAATGCAGCCGCTGAAGACAGAGCGCCAAAACTTCCAGGAAGGCACCTCTTCGGGCAGGCAGCGGTCTGTACTTCGGCACCGCAGTCACATTTTGGAGACTCTTTCAGTTCCCAAGGAAACATATTATTTCTGGGGGCGCCCATGTCCAGTTAACAATCTGTTCAGTTGGTACAATCTGTTCCTTGGTAAATTTGCCCCTGGTGGTAGTTGGAGTGCAGGGGAATGCATTGTCTTCTTTGGACTTTGGTCAGAGTGTCTTTTGTTGAAGCTGAGCTCTGGCAGGGAATGGTGGTCTTGATGGAGGTCTTGATGGAGGAGACTTCTGCATTTTGTGGTATGAAATAGCATGTTCATTGGCAACAGCTCTCCAGGCAGATTTGACTGTTAAAACTCTTTGTCTTATTGTTGGTGGAGGAATACCTGAATGCAGAGGCAAGGATGTTAGTGGTGTTGATTTCAGGGTTCCACTTATTGCTCGCAGCACAGAGTTTAGCAACTTCGTCAATATGATGCTTGCTGGCTTCCAAAACAGGTCAGCAATACTCAGCTGGTACATATACAAGGGCAATATAGTTGACATTCGTGGGGGAATTGGTCGGGCTCCCCAGTCAGTAAGTCGTTGGATTAGGTTAGCTCTGGCATTCATTTTTCTGGCGCCATGTACCTGCAAAGCCTTGTCACAGTTGGAAGAGTGCATTATTCTGATCACGTAGCTTTAGAGAAACACAGTAATAAACCGACTCATAAAACTTTGTGATCCATTAGTTTTGTTGTGTGTATTTAAAAATATCATCATTTTTTCAAGCCCTCCTCTATACCTAGGCAGATGAAAGTCAATTTGGGTAAGTTGAGACCCTTCCTCCTGGGCCAATGTGCAAACCATTTTTTCTCCCTAAGCATTTTGATTTGTTTAAAAAATGCTGGTAGGTTATGGATTTTTTTCCTTTATTTTTGAAGTCATTGTAGAAGTGGCTCACCATGAGCTTTACATTTTGATCTATTTTAGTACTTGAGGTGTACCGTACCGTAAGAACTTTAAATGATTTTTTATCCGTTCCTTACCACCTGTCGTTGTCAAGGACTGTCCTCTGCTCTCATGTAGTTTGTTGAGCTATTGAAAACTGTTGTTAGAGTCTGATTTGAAGGTGGGACTATGTTGTCATGATCAAAGCAGGCCTGTGGCTGTTCATGGAATTATGAACTTTTCCCCAGTTAAGGCACGTGCCTGCGTGCCCTCCCTCCGTATCATATCTATGGAGGGTGCACACGTGTGTGCTGTAACTCGGTGAGAGTTCATAATTCCATGTGCAGCCACAGATGTAGCCTTATAAGTACGTCCGACCAAGTTTAAAGTGGAAGAACTGGTCTGGAATCTCATCTTTGAGAGGGCAAGGCCATTTTCATTTTGCAAAGGGCACTTCCATTGGAAAATCTTTAAAATTCTATAGGAAACCTTTGAAGGGGCACCAAGGCCAAGACTAGGGGCAACAAGGCCAGGCGGCCCTTCCATGGCAAAACAGCCTAACTCAAAAATTGACATTTTGAGAAAAGCAAGTACAGAGATAAGCTGTTTTGCCATAAAAATGGGATGAAAGTGTAAAAAGAGGCTGAGATAGAACATGTTATATTCAGAAACCATACAGAGTATGCCTTTAAAACTTTGAAAAGGGAAAAGCACCCTCAATTTACCCAGAAATGATCTGATGTAAAAAAAAACAAATTTTGAGTTGGGCTGTTTTGCCATGGAAGGGCCGCAAGGCCTCTGGGGCCTCCATGTAAAGCATGGTTCGTAACTTACTTGAAAACCAATTATGAAGCAAATGTTCATGATGCAAACTACAGCAAACACCGTTTTCCAATTGTTCAATTAGACAGGCATAATTCCACGCCTGCTGAAAGAACTGCATATTACACCAGGATGAGATCGTTGGCTATGATTTACAAGTAGGGTGTCCAAATTTGCAGTAGATTGAAGAAAAGAAGTCCGTCTAAATAAGTAGCCTGACATCCAAATAGAAGTCACAATGCATTGCTGGCTAATACCCTGACAGGATACAGACCAAGTTTAAATTTGTTTGGGGCAATTGCCTCTAAATTTGTCGACACATGCTCAACCTAGACAGGTAGGTTTCAAACCAGTATATTAAATCACATAGATCAAACATTGTGGGTAATCCTTTTTTTCATTTCATTCGAGACCTGTGTCCAACTGACAAACAGGAGAACTTGAAAAGTTACCAGAATTTCAAAAATCATGAAATGTTTACTAAGCAGTAGAAAGCATGCTAGATATTAAGTTACAGCAAATAGGCCTATATGTTGTATCAGTTACAGAAATCAATCAGAATTTAATGTAGGCTAAGTGCTATAAATGGTTTTGAGAAAACGATTTGTGGCTTTCTATTTGTTCAAAACATAAAATGTCATCTTCAAAAAAAGAAAAAAAACTAAACAAATTGTGGTTTCATTTTTTTGTCAAAAACATACCATGGAGGATTGCAATAACTTTTAATTTTTCATCTTTTATTCTGAAAAAAAACCCCCTCTAATGGCATAAAATTTGACCCTTAATATAAAAGAGTATATAATACTTAAATGTAAAATGGGAGATTTGGTTGTTGTTGAAGGTTGGCCCATTCACATAAAACATAAATTGATGTTAAATCTTCTTCTGAATTTAAAGGTAGGGTCATCTTTGGTTTTTGTTAACATTTTAATGCTTATTTATAGGCAAAATTTTGAAGAGAGATATAATAAGTCACCTGTGAAAGTTTCAGCTGAATACAGTGGGGATACCTTACAGGATTTACACACGAATGTCGAATCCATCCTCATTCAGTGAGGTGACAGTGGGTACCAACCGCATCTCTGCCCACAGCATTCGCGAATGAACATCGACTCTCAGAAATCTGAGAAACGTTTCATGCATGAATCCTTCCTCGGATTCAAATGTTTTTATTGACTTCTAATCAATGGGGGCACTTCAGACGAAATCATTTCACAGGATGCTTACCGCCGTAGCCATCTTTACAACAAGTAAGCTTTCGGATAGAATTTACACACTTTTTTGTCCAGGTTCATTCCCAAACAATGATCTACCTTTAAGAGACAATTGCACACAGGTATTGTATGGATGCTTGTCTTTGTAAAACTGACTTTTCTTTGGCTATTTGTATTTTATTTTCTTGGATGTTGAAGAGTCGTAACTCTTTGTGGTGTAATGAGTGGATGGCCTTGAAATTTGTTCCTGTACAATGTGGAGGACCAAGAAATATCACAGACTTGGGATTATGGATAATGCAGACTTTCTTCAGGGGCATACATGTACATGTAGTCATCAGAAACAATTGCTGTGATGTGTGGTTTAATTGCTTTTTGCTCTTCTTGTATTTGAGATACATGTGCTTACAGCCCAGAGTATAATCATTAAAACTTCCATCATTGATGTAAATAATTATTGGTTCTACCTAATGGGATGGTACTATATTGTCTCCCCCCCACTCCTGATTTTGAGAATTGAAATGAATATTACACGATTACATGTAGATTTGTTTGCTTTTCAATTTAAATCCAATACCATGTACCATAGTGGCTTTAACTTCCAATGTCCAGTTGTTGTTTTTTGGCCTTGGTGGCTGTAAAACATCTTCTGTAGTCAGTTAAAAAAATAAAAATATGTAAGCGCCCCTTTCCAAATTTCCGCCTTAGTCCTAGTCATGCATTTCCATTCCTAATTGAAAGTGCATTTTTGATCTCTGATTTTCCGATACCTGAAGGTTGTTAACCTGCCGGTCAGTGAACTGTAGTGTAATTGACATCCAGTGGAGATTAATGGTCTCTTCTCGGCAAATGAATACGTTTTACAAATTTCAATGATTGAAATGTTCTTTTGACATCTGTTGGACGATTCACGTGTCACGTTATTAATGACCGATATTACTAGTCCCAACATGACCTTGAAATCATTCATGGAGGCTGATACCGGTCTAAGGTCCACTCTCTCTAACACTGTGCTTGATAGGGACAGATGGGCACAACTGGGTCCGATTTCATGGCTCTGCTTACCGTTAGCATTAGCAAACAATTGCTGCTTACTGAAGCAGGGAATTCCGTGCTTACGTCAACCGAATTTCACGGGTTAGCAGGGAATTTTTGCTTATGCACCTTTGCGTTCTCCGCGCTACTAGGCATTGTTCGCTTATGCAGCTAGCGCGGAAATTCAGCGCTTGCACAGTAAGCGGAGAATGGTGATCACAAGCCCAGAATTCGGCGGTAAGCAGAGCCATGAAATTGGGCCCTGTGGGGAAGTCATCACGGAAGTGAATGAACAAATGAAATGAATGACTAAATTACTAGTTTACACTCTGTGATGTACACATGTACACCGCGTTTACACTAGATCCAGAAAGGTGGATTGAGATCCGGCAATTTTTTAACGACCGCAGATCAAGATCCTGTGTCGCGTTTACACCAGCGCTTGATCCGGCTCCGATCCCACTTTTGAACCGGATGTATATTGGTCATGACGTCACCGCTCCTCGCAAAGAGCTCAAAGGTCACGACTACAGCGCGCCACTTCTAGAAATAATCATTATCAAGGCGAAGGTAGAATGCAGAAAATACAGTACAGCAAATGATACGGATAACAACGACCATGCAGGTAGAAATATTTGGTAGATGGGAATTAAAAAAATACAGCAACAAGGCAAGCTCCGAACGTAACGATGTATGTATAAGGACGCTGAAAACAACAAAACAATTCACACACGCACAGTCCATGTGCACACAGCACACACACAAATATAAACAGCGACGGATGTCCCACCAAAGCACAAGCAAAAAGCGCGCCATTCGTAGCGAAACCGGAAATGACCACATCGAATTGCGGTGTCTGATCCACCTTTGCGTTTACACTTGTATTTGGAATCCACTTTGCCGGATCTGATCCACCAATTGCCGGATTCAACCCTCCTCGAAAGGTGGATTAAAATTGCCGGATCTTGAACCGGGTCTGATCCGGCTTTTTTGCGTTTACACTAGCCGTTAATCCACATTGCCGGATCAGACCCGGGTCTAGTGTAAACTGGGTCGTACACTGAACATGGTATACCTGTCTAACGGTATGTCTAAGAGGATGTGGCAGGTAGGTGATGTGTGAGTGTGCATTTGATGATACAAGCATGGAACTCGGCACACAGTCAGTGAATGTCATGAGAAAGATACTTGGCTTTTAAGAGCCATCGCAGATTTGTCCTGTGAAAAATATAGGTTTCAGCCATTATGAAAATGTTCAAAATTGCTTGTGACAAGCAATTTTGAACATCAGCCATTATGAAAATGTTCAAATTTGCTTGTGACAAGCAATTTTGAACATTTTCATAATGGCTGAAATAGCTTGTTACAAATCTGCGATGGCCCTATGGCCAGATTTCTTTCACATGACATCACATTGTGTGCCAAATACCATGCTTGTATCACCATAGAAGGCGCAATTCCCCTAATTTGCCTTTCTGCCCCACTATCAATACATGTACTGCAAGAAATGCCCCAAAGAAATGCCCCAAAAAGGTACCTACCCTGGTGTTTTCTATCATCTCTCTGGGTTACTCTGTCAATAAAGAGTGGTTCACCATTTTAATTAATTCATATTGAACACACTATGTATATATACAGGCTCTGATTTTAAAAAAAAAACCAACCTCTGCTACACCACATGTCTTCCAGGTCAGCATTTTCAGTGGACCAGCGTGGAGGTTTGGCTTTGAAAAGTTTGAGTAAATATACATCAGGCCAGTTTAAATTAACTTTCAGGTTTCCAGTATGTATTTTTTTATGACAGTGTTTTTTTTTTTTCCCTCCAGTATATTCAGACATATTTCTCATCCAATTCCAATCTCTCCAATACAAGCATATAAGACTTCATCCATAGGGACGATAGGGACGCTTTGTGTACATGGTTTAATCAAACTTGTTGACAAAGTTCTGGACAAAGTGTTTGCTCAACAGATACACCCCCTGTCCACACACAGGAAGCATTCCACCATGCATTGACAATAAAGGAAGTGACCTCCCTTAGTTGAGTTTAATTACCTTCTTGATTTGAGGGAACTTGTTATTGCAGTGTGGACTCTGGAGGCAAATCCTTGTATGGATCCAAGGTCAATGATGGAAGAAGAAATGAACAAAATGCTGCAGAGCCTCTCTCCTCTTCGTTTTTATCTACGCTTATTGATTAAGTTAGAGACTAGAGTAGACCGGTAATATGCTTACATTAAAAACAGTTTTATATCAAGTAATAGGCCTAAACCACAAGGGAAACTGACTGGGTAAATTGTTTAAATGATTTGGGTTTGAACAAAGAAACATTGACTGGAGCGGGGGTCGAACCAACGACCTCCGGAACCGTTAGCTGCCGTGTAGCCAGAGATCACACCCAAGTTTATGATTCAACCTGCCCTGATTTTTCATGCCCGCCTTGATATTAAAAAAAAAGTTATGACGGTGGTTTGTTTTGCTCAAAAACGGTTTTGTGTGTTTTCTTGATTGTTCGTTTTGTCACTGTTTTCATGAAGTGATGATTCTGCCGCCACAGCCCCAATTCTGATGGAGAAAAAGTTTAAAGTTAAACTATTTTTCAAACTGCTGTTGTGGAGACTGCTTACTCATTTTTCTTTTAAATTTTGCTACCAAGATCAAATTGTGTGTAAGGGTAAAAATTAATTTGTATTCTTTATCCCCAATGCAAAATTAACATCTATTCAAGGTAAAGTTATATTCTTCATTCATACAGAACCACCTATATGTGTAAAATCTTTCAACCGTTTTGATGAGTTATTAATTCCTAAACTCATTCATTACTTTGTGAAGACGAAAACAAAAAAAGAAGAGACGTGCATGCAGAACGCTTTGTCGTAACCAGTGTATTGAGGTTTGTCATATCGTGAGATTGCTAAACTGAAATAAGTCAACAGATTCGTGGGTTCGTGAAAACGTAAAAGTCATACCACGTTATAGAAAATCTATATTTAAAAACTACTGTTTTTATTTAATATCTTATGAGTAAATAGACTTCAATACGCAACAGAATTGAAAGCAATCTGTCAGACTGAGATCAATGCGTTTGAACACGGTTTTGTTTTTACTAAAGATTTTCCACAGTGAAACAATAGAATTATTCAATTGAACAACACAAGACTGCCAAACTTGTCCTGTCTTGAGTTTACTGGCCCAATGTTAAAATCACTGGCCTCGGGCCATGCGTCCAGTGTAAATTTCAAGACCTGCATAGGTACCATTCACCCTAGGTATAACGTGAAATGCAAGAGCGCTTTGACAATTTGACATGTAGTCACAGTAAACACCGGCATTTGTCCGTTTTCAGACCTTTCATTCAGTGTAGTCTCAAATTGCATGCAAAACTTTTAAAATTTATTAGATTTTGTGTGACAGCACAGTATGTTAACATGCAATCAATGTTCCCTGTTTCTCACAATCAGCGAAGCCCTTTGGCTAAACCTCGCTGCATCTGGTCCTTTGAAAAAATTTTATTGACGTAAATGTAGCATTGTGTACGACCACAGCACAAAGCAATTGTGTAATTACATGTAGGTGAAAAATTGGTATGAATAGTAATGCGTTGAATGTTAAGTTGACAAGAAGCGGTGTTTTTCGCACACTCTCCCCTTAATGCTCACTTGATAAAATGCCTGTCAAACGTGTCGTCGATGAACGGGAAGTGAGAAAGCCATATTTGCTAAATTGTAACGGCGATGGATTCACGGAGTGACTCAACTTGTTAGTACAGTAAATCAATGAGCTTTTACTGGCTGCAAGAAAAATAAACCTGATATATGTGAATGGCTAACTCACTATTAGGGAGTGATCAGAGTAAATCGATGAGCTTTTACTGGCCAACTAACTATGAAGGAGTGATGTGTGCAGGATTTGCCGCTGCTGTACGAGCCACATGTACTATATATGCACTTCTAATCTTCAATCTTCCTCCCTCACCCCCAGCTCAGCCAAAATGGAGGAGATCACAAGAGGGGTATAGAGAGAGGTTTTGCAATCACAAGCGTACGGAGACAGATACATATATACGATAAACGTATTCGTTTCTTGTTGGATTGGTGTCATATTTTGTTTCGCGATCATAGAGTTATCTGTCAGGCCTATAGGCAAATATACATTGGCCTAGGTTTTGCAAGCAAAACAAATCCAAAAACATTTTGTATGGGGGGGGGGATGTTCTTGTTACATTAGAGAGTTAGATTGATCAGTATTTTTGTTTGACTGGTCGTTTTCGGACCCACACGTTAAATGCGTGTAAAGAAAGATCCATCAAATAGAGACCCTGTTTACCCAGCATTTTTCTCTCTTTTTTGTGTGTGCCTACAAATGACTAACACATTTCTATCTATGTCATGAATAACACCACTGTAAGCAAAACCATGGAAATTTTTTAATCGAGGGCAAAACTACAACTGAAATCAGCAAAATAGTATCCGTTCTTAACGTACGTGTAATGAGCTCCTGCATCTATTGTCCATGTGCATGCAAAACACAGAAGCCGCGGTTATGTTGACGTATTTATCTGTAGACTTGCAAAAACCTCTCTATATGTATTCAGTGTGTAACTTCTTTGTCTTTCTTTGTGGGGTTCTTGGCTAGTGCGGTGATTAAGTTCGCTTTTCCTGAGAGTCCTTGGCTTCACAACCAGAATTAACAAACGAAATGAAAATGAAATAAGTGAAACTGAGGGCATGTAGTGTACATGTACATGAAGTCAAAAGCCCCATTGCTCTTGGCTCTCGCCTTGGTACATGTTTATCTCTCTTATCCTTTGAAGATCTTGTGTTTTGAATAATTCTCCATCCCTTACTGTAGGAAACAAGAAGCTGTGAGTAGTAATACATCCTTCAAGATTTTTCGGGTGTGATTTACCTGACATTTTGACCAATGTGCGAGTCCAGCGTGTACTGGCTTGTTTTGATACAAGGGATGCATCTCCGTTAAGCATAAGTTGGCAATGTTAAATGAACTAAACTGGTTGCTTAGCGATGAGACTGCAGCAGTCGCTGCACAGGAGTTTATTTGGGGAGCAGTGCAATACTGTACACGCGATTTCAATGTGAAATGCGGGTACTGTACCTGCTGTACTGCAACGCTTCAAAACTGCAATGCTAAAAAACTGGGTCCTTATAGACAAAGTATACCTTTGGTTTTTGAAACCGTTGGGTTGGTTTAATCCTATATGAACGTAGCAATAAAACTACCCTGTGAAAATTTCATTTCAAAACGTGGTAGCATTTTTGAGATATCGCCGAAAATCCAGAGCGGTTTGGTCCACGCAGGAAGAATAATCTGTAATTGGAATACACAATTTGAGAAACTTATCTGACTGTAACGTTTCTCAGATTCAAATTTTGGGGGATGAAAACCATAATCACATAACCACATTACTTCGAAGTGAAATGAGTAAGTTTTCATTGCCATTAATTTTAAGAGTGATTACCAAGCATATACCTGCCCTTTAAGAATTGCCCAATTTAAAAATCTTGACAAAACTGTGTCTTCGGATTCTGAAAAATACACCCAACATCTTTACTGTAATAGTCGTGCTGTCTCTCACAGCTAGTATTGATTATGAGATTGTAAGAAACGGTCAACATTTCTCATCCTGATCTTCTTGTTTCTCAGAACAAAAGCAATCATAACATTGTGAAACTTTAATAACATTAGCTGCTGTTTGTATTTCTGTATTAAATTCCCCCAAGAATGTTCGTATGGCGACCTTGAAGTGATGTAAGATACAAATAATTTATTTTTTTTTTTTTTTTTTTTGGGGGGGGGGTTATATTTTCTTGAAAAATTGATTCGTGTGCAATCAATTTTCCTTCCTTTAAAGGAAAAGAATACCTTTGGTTTTTTGAACTGTTTGATTGTTTTAATCTTACATAAATGTGGATTCAATCAATAAAACTAACACGTGAAAATTTCATTTCAAAAGGTGGTAGCATTTTTTAGATTTTGCAGAAAATCTGGAGTGGTTAGATCCACGCAGGAAGAATAATCCGTAATTGGAATACACAATCTGAGCAGAAACGTTTCTCAGATTGAAATATTTTTGAATCCCTCTCTCTCTAAAACCACATTCCTTTGAAGGGAATTGTTTCTCAAAATGCTATGCATTATTAACACCTGGGTTCCTTCTAACCAAGTCAGTTTTTATGGTTATAAATTTTTTGGAATAATTACCAAAGGTTTATCCTCCCTTTAAATTTCGTTAAATGCCAGCGTTGGCAGTTGCAGGTGGTGAGGAGGATTGTTCCTCCAACCTCCATACTTGTTCAATTGGGAAGGCTTTCCGATCGATCTACTGAAATTACTTGTCCTCCATACACACAGTATACAAGCACATTCATGAACAGGTACAATTGTTATGTGCAGGTGGCATGTAATGCAATCTAGGTGGGGAGTAGTTCATGTTCCTGTTTACACACTTATCACATTTAACGGGCAAAATAGCCCACGGGATACAACAAATATGTCACTGTGAAGGGAACAGTTCTTTAGAATATGTTATAAGGCCGTTTGTTTCATTCCTGGATGACAGGTCCAACTATATAGGTGCAAGGGCTTGAGTCTTTGATTAAAAACCCATGCCTAAAAGAGATCAAGACTTGAAAGAATCAAGCAAATGTGACTCAAGCTAGGGCTTAAAAGACTCAAGCATTAAAGAGCGCAAGCCTTAAAAGCCCTAAGCAAATGTGACTCAAGGTAAGCCTTAAAAGACTCAAGCATTAAAGAGATCAAATTTTAAAAGACTCAAGCAAATCTGACTCAAGCTCAGCTTTAAAAGACTCCAGCATTAAAGAGCGCAAGCATTAAAAGACTCAAGCAAATGGGACTTAAGCTAAGCCTTAAAAGACTCAAGCAAATGTGACTTAAGCTAAGCTTTAAAAGACTCAAGCTAAGCCTTAAAAGACTCAAGCTTAGCCTTAAAAGACTCAAGCTAAGCCTTAAAAGACTCAAGCTAAGCCTTAAAAGACTCAAGCTAAGCCTTAAAAGACTCATGCCTTAGCTGCCATATTATTGGAACTAAACAACAAGCACAAGTGTAAAGCAAACTCATTCTACATTCTTTTTAAAGGAAATCTTGTTTAACTAATATTTGTTTCCAAGAAGTCTACAGTATGGGGTAATGATCAGGAAAAAAACAAATGCTTAAAGACCAAATCTCAGTGCTAGTTGGGCCACTTATCCTGATTTAGTTCAACCATAGAGCAATAACCACCAAAATAAACAAGCAGCTCCTGACCAATAAAGGACAGCCATTCACTGTTTTCTTGAAAAAAAAACCACCCAACGTAGCCATTGTTGTGCAGTGTATTCATTGAAATTTAATGGATTCTACTTACAGTGACTACATATTTCTAAAACTCATTAATAAATGCTGGTTCTGGTTTTACAGTTTTGGAGGGGGGGGGGAGTCTTTGTATTTAGTGTACTAATTTCACAAATGAAATTGTTTAAATTAACCTGCAAGTCACGCAGTGCTGTTTCCCATGATATGGTAGTGTCGTAAAAGCTCTGCTGCGTTTGCATTACTATTTCTTTATGATTACCTACTGCAGCGCGAGTTTGACATTATGTTGAGTGCATGGTAGTGTACACGTCCATGGTTGTACATGTAGTTCTATACGTCCGACGTCATTATTAACATATTAGGAAGGACAGTGCTAACAGGTGAGATGGTAATGTTACCATTTTGGGATTATTTATCATGCATCTCATGAGAAGTCTGTAGGGCATATTTTTCTCAAATTGGGGGGGGGGGGGGATGGGGATGGTGTATGACAAAATATCATTTATGCGCTTATTGGTTGATATTGTGGTACCTAAACTTGCCTGTTAAACATGAGAAACGTACTGGAACCATGGAGGAAAGATTCAGTCCAATCTAGAACTGACTTGAAAACTAGTTAGAAATTTATGCTAACCTGTTATGCTGCGATACAAACATTTATGAGAGCCTCATTTTGTAGCTTACTTTGTAAAAACTTACACATTTCAAAGTCTTGAATGGGGTCTGGATCTACCTTAAATCTATGTATGGAGATAATTTGCATAAACCAGACATTTTTCATTGCGGCCTTGCTCCCAGGGCTAGTGCCATACATTAGACTAGCCCGCCAGAGTGCTTAAAACTAAAGAAGCAAGTGTAGCTAGCGCACTGCATGAAATCCAGACTTATGTTAAGTGAAAAAAACAGTAGCATTTCAGGAAAAAACTATCTTGAGAAAGATCATCCGCAAAACAAGATTTTGTGAAGCTTTAGGTTCATCGGGATGCCTATTGGTGAATACCTATGTATTGAGAGATTATCTTTTGAAATTTAAGTCGAGTAGAATTCAGTATGCACACTTGAACAGTCTTCTATCATTATGTTCTTCTGCTATGCGTTCGAGGTGTTAGCCTGGGTGTCCAAGTTGTGTTTCCATTCTCCTCACTCTCAACACTTTTAACATGTAAATTAGCCATAAAGCAGCGGCTTCAAATTATCACGAGAAGGGTGTCAAAAGACAGCCAGACACCCATCTGGCTAACGCTATAATGCTACGACAAATATGTGAAGGAGGTTCTTAGGAGTATAAATCAATGCCAAAATTGCCAAGAGAGTGACAAAGCGATCCTCGAATTTGCAACGTAAAAGCTAGCACAGTTGTGAAACAAGCTTGCAAGTTACCGAAAAAAAAAGAAGCCTACTGCAGAGGCCTTTAAGATGCACATGTTATGCATCTTTGGACACCTCCACATATATATTCACGCTTGAGAAGATGCTCTGTAAGATAAGCCGACATTATTGCAGGGCCTATTATAGGATAATTCCCCACAGTAGTTAAGGTTCTGCCGCGTAGTGATCGATATTGTGGAAGAGCGCTCTCTATCTGTCTATGTGTCACCCCTTGGATACAGTGCAAACTAGCAGCTCCAGGTTGGATATCAAATAGTTGGGCAGCAGACTCCAGTAACCAAGACTACACACTGTGGACATATTATTATTAAAGTCGAGTGCTGGTCGAAACTGCATTGCCATTCTGAAGTTGTCTGAACACTCTGTCAGGATGTGTAAAACACAAGTGGAGTGTTTTACAAAATGATACTATAGTGTTTCAAAATATTGTAAGCCGTTTTTGAGTTAATATGTTGCAGTGGCTCCTTTGGTCTCAAGTGATGGATTCAGTTTGAATCTCTCGGACCACAGACAGTGTTACGCTTTAGGCAAGCTCTTACATGTGACTCGAGTTGGATTTGAACTCCGGAACACGTTCCCATCGCTGTTTGTATTGTGCATATGTCGGTATCTCCCGCCAACTGTTGTACTCCATTTGTGCACGCCCACTCTGTGTCCAGTCATGGAATGCTGCAGTCACGGTGCTCCAGCCTGCTATCTATGCTATCTGCATGTAGAAGTGAGCTGTTAATTTGGTAGGTCTGTACCTTCCATCATCCCCTGTCTGTTAGACTCTTCTGTTACTCCTCTCATCATGTACTACAGACACTATCATGGTAAATGTTATGTCTTTAGAAGGTCTCTCACTCTTGCGCCTTCTGTATGCACCTTCATTCGCAGTACATGTTTTACAGCATCCTCCCATCCCTTCACTCTATCTGTTCCAAAGACCAGTAATGTGAGATAGTCTTCTACGTTTAACCTGGTACAGCTGCACTTTGGAACTCTCTATCTGTGTCTTGCTATCCACAAACCTTACAATCTATCACTGTTCAAAAGAAATCCTAGTAGAGAAATCTTCTCTCCTTGAATATATAATTAGTTTTCATACTTTCCACTTCAGCCCTCACCTTGAGTGGCGTCCCCTATTTGAACCCCAGGCCTGGAATTCCATCTTTGAGAGGGCAAGGCCATTTTCATTTTGCACTGGGCACTTCCATAGGAAAATCTTAAAGTCTATGGGGAGACTTTTGAAGGGGCACAAAGACCAAGACCAGGGGCAACAGAGGCCATGGCTTCCGTGGCCTTCCATGTAATTTCAGCCCTGGAACACCTTCCCCACCACCACCCCCCCCAAAAAAAACCCCAAAACAAATCAAAAACAAACATTGTTTAACCATTCTAGAGTATTCTGAATCTTAATCATGCTATACTACTTTTTATTTTATTTATTTTATTATTGTTTTTAGATCATTTTTTGGTGTTTTTCATCTCCCATGAAAATACTGATAAATTAGTCAGTATTTTAAGTTTTGAAAAAGTAAAGAATGTGTACTCATACTTTGGGTTGTTTCTTGCGGTTCTGCTGGCCAAATATACATAGCACTTTAAGGAACTTTTAGCAAGAAGAGAAAATATATGGATGAGAACTAAAAGAAATGTTTACAAAATTTATGAGACCTGAAATAGATGCAAACTCCACACATTTACTCTCTTGCCACAGCAGATCACAGTTTGTTGCCGAGTTGTGCAAATTTAAAAGCAAACAAGTTACATTGCAATGCCTGCACTTGTTTGTGTGCTGCAGCGCCCTCTGGTGTCTAAAATTAAGTAAACCGAGCTGGTAAGCGCCATTTTTCTTTTTGCATACACTTGAGTGCAAATAGCACCATACAGTGGTGTATATAGATGATTATTTCTGTTGTCAAAATCAGTCAACTAAAGTCATCAACATACATGTATGGTTTATTCTGAGGGCATGTATTATGGTCATTTCCACTTGACTGGTGGTCTATTGATAACAGGTGTCAGAAATATGGTTTTCTCAATGATTTTGGTGACTTGGCATGTTGAATACTGTTACAATCAATAACAGGTTATTATTAGATTATTATTGTTGTATATTTCTGGTATTGAAACTGAGGATGCCCTATAAGTGAACTTAGTCACTGTAGCTCGCAAGCCTGAGGAAACCTGTAAACAAGGATGCTTGCTGTTTGAACCAGAAACACTGGGGTTTACCCTTACTAGTCCATGATAAGTGTTCTGGGTTCTTTTACGTGCACTGCCAGTCCTAGTACACAAGACCTATGACATAGTGTTCCATCCAAGGGACAAAGCAATGATGGTAAAGTGTCTTGCTCAAGGACACAAGTGCCACACCCGGGATTCGAACCCACACTCTGCTGATCAGAAACACAGAGCTTGATTCCAGTGCTTTTAATCGCTTAGCCACGACACGCCGTGATATCAACATTTTAAATTAAGAAAAATCATTTTGATTGGAGATTTCTAATATCCCACGGTCAATGCAAAGTTTGACCCTTTGGTACAGAATTGAAAGATATTTATCGGACTCAAAACTCAACATTTGAACTTTATTGTTTTCTTATTTAAAGTATTTCACAGTAAGGAATCATTATTCAGTTGTAAAGCACAAGACCGCCGGACCTGTCTAGTCTTGAGTTGACAGACCGATACGAAAATCACTGGCGTTGGGCCTGCGGTCCAGTGTAAGTTTCGAGCCATGCTTTCTAATGTTATGAGAATGGCACTGTTTCTGAAACCATCCAATAACAGAGAAAAGAAGAACCTCTCAAGAGACCCTTGAACACTCAGAGTTTACAAGATGCCAAAACAGCTCTCTCTAGTTAACAATTCGCAGCGCTGAAACTAGGATGAAATTATCACATTAAAGCTTATGAAATGTAACATGTTACTCCTTTATCTCAATAGTCTAGATTTCAAATGGATGGGTTGGCACCTAGAGGGGGGCAGGGGGCGCATGAACGTCAATCAGGGGCACATGCCCCTTCTTAGTTATGACACTGACAATATGAAGAGAAGTAAGATTCAAATACAAGCTTTTACAGATGATATCATCTTTAGACAACAAGTATATTTTTGTCTGGGTAAAAAAACAAACCCCAAAACAACACCACCTTTATATCGTGCATAAGTGATAACCAACAGCATAGCTATCTTATGTCCTTAACACTGAAATGATTATCTTTGAGACTCCTAACAACTGATGTCAAAAGGAATAACCCTCCCCGCGCTGCCTTTGGCCGCGCGGTGTAACCCATCCCACTTTTATTACACCACCAGGTCTGTTTGCACAAAGCTCAATATACTCCACAAACAAATCAATATGTGGTAAACACACGCCAGTACAAGGGAAAGAATTGGAAAATTAATATTTGATAAGCGACACCTGCGATGCCGCCTGTTTGAGTCAACACAAGCCGTGAAGCAATCAAATTGAGAGGCCTTCCCCCCCCCCCACCACCACCACTCACTAACTCCTCCCCTACACTACACAGGATATGTACAACAAGTACTTTATGATAATATCAGTCTGGGGGTATTAATTACTGTCAAAATGGCATTCAATAGCTTGGATGATGGACTACTCACCTGGATGAATAACATCCATTGCCAGTTGGTGTACGTGAAAAGATGTTTAAACAAATATTCTTTAACATCATGTCTGTTTAAATGATGTCGGTGACTTGGATTTGTTTTATAATGCTCCACTAGCCAGCAAAGCAAGCGATGATGCACACTTTATTTTGTTGTGCTTAGCAGCTTTTTTTAAAGCTTTTAAAAGCAGCCCTGCTAGCTGGGGCCCAAGGAGACTGCTTAGCAGTTAACAGCTAAGAAAAAATGAGCAGGATACCAGTCATAGATATGTGACATGGCAATTTAAGTGAGAAGTTAATCCACTCTTCCAAAATCAATGAATGTACTTTCCAATTTGATGCACATGTGTATGTTTGTTAGTATTATTTAACCAATGATCAGGTGGTGATTGTCACAATTTTAATTTTTTGTTTTGTTTTGCGAAGTGATTGCTCAAATTGAAGACTAAATGTTTTGATCACAGGCACAGCCAGGTAAACAGTAGTAGTAGTAACTCTACATTTTGTTTTTGAAACAGAAGCGATTCCATGTTTACAAACTGTATACGCACAGGCTTACACTTCACCTAAGCCATATTTGGGGGGTAATAATTCATAAGCGTAGGCTGTGTTAAATTCGTATGAATTAAATGTGGATTAAGACAACAAGCTTAATTCAAATCTCTCATCAGACTTGCATATCATGTAGAAATTTAAATGAACCACCATACTATCCCAAAATACTTACAAATAATATGTGAACTCTTATGGAAATGTTGGAAATATATTTATCCATGAAAGAACCAGTATCGACTTAAAACAGAGGAAGCGTTAAACTTAAAATTCTTCTCATTTCCCCCCCTTACTAAATCAACCCCTGAACTGTGTCCATGATTTTGTAAGACTTGGTGACGTTATTCCTGCCCCGGAGTCTCTTGCGGCGAGACTCATATTGTAATTGCGATTAATTTTCTTCCATCTCGCTTTTTTGACATACATTTTTAGAAAATTACATCTTTGGGGCATATGTTGTCACCATGGAAACTGCGTCCTGTTTTCTCTCCCTTTCTTTCGCTCTCTCCCCTCCCCCCCCCCCCCCCCCGCCCGCTCGCGTTCTTTGTTTTTTAATTTGATTGGAGGCCATTGTTAGGGCCCGTTGACGGCACCGCACGAATGACAAGAGTCAGTGAGATTGTGATGTGGCTGAATCAATGCACATGGGTCGCCTTTCCCGACGTTACTGTCCCCAGTCCAAGGGCTCCTCCTCCTAAGGAGGACACTACTTGACACAGAGGAACACACACCCCCCCTCCACTACACTTCATCGTTTGGCTTGTACCTTGAATGATACGATCGATATGCCAGATTGAATTGCGCCGTTATATCAAGCCGCGCTCTCCGCAAACACTGCACCTTTGATCTCCCATTTCTTTTATTAGTGAAACCTGTCCATGCTTGATATGGCAACGGTGACGACTTTCAAGTGATTGTGTTTATGCAGTACACTGTATTGCACCTTTTGGGAAATCTCGGACTTCCTGCAAATTCACCAACCACTGTTATTTTTATTCTGTCAACCCCCTTATTGAAGAGAATCACAATGTAAGCCTGTGTTCTTATCGGCACAGGTGGGCCTTTCGGAATTTCCCTCGTGTGTGGAAGGGGCGGGTGTTTGTATCAACTTTATCTTAACCAGTGATTAGTTTTAAACTGCAAGTATTTACATTTTTGAAAAATGAACCCAGAATTTGATAGTAATTGAGTGTAACTAAAAGAATTTCAAGAAGATGAATTGTAAACTAGACAGTGTCTGTTAAGTCCACTTAAAAGTTGAAATCAGTGGAGCAGCATTTCCTAAATGACTCTTTAAATAAATGAACAATGTCGTTTTTTGACAGTTTGTCATTAAAGAAATGTGTATTTGGTGATCTTTTGTTTGCGACAGCCCTCTGTTTGGAATGCTGCAAAGTATTTGATAGACTACAGCTAGGTGTACTTCGTCTTCCTTGAGCGTCAGTTTTGTAAATGACGATGGTCGTCGGGTCAATTGGCCAGAAATAGTGTGACTAGGCCTACACGGAAAGATTTTGTTACACAATCATTTACTCAGTGCTTGCTTTCCTGGGTGGACACATCAGAGCAAATGAAATTTAAAAAAAGGCACCTGTGCATACAGTTCAAACTGATAATTAATGGGTACAATAACTTAAGCCTCTCACAATGGAGATGAAGATGTGGTATTTGAGTATGTGGGTGACTTGCTAAGCTTGTATTATTGGTCATTTGGGCGCCTTGATTGACAGCATTTGACTAGTCACAATGCGTGTGTGAGGGTGAGCCTGTCTATCCGCTTGTGCAAAACCAATGGGAATGTTGCTTAAAAAAACCCCACAAAATTCTAAACATTGGGAGGACAATCAATGAGAATCAATCCTGATTTATTAATACTAGGTTGATGTGGGTGTGGGTAGGTAATACCCATTCTAAAACTGGGGACCTGTAACAAAAGAGGACAACTAGGGTCCTCAGTTGGATGAAGGGTCCCCATGGGAGCTGTTGCCAAAAAGTTAGGGTGCAAAATATTGGAGGGTAAGCAGGAGGTCCCCGATTGCAGGTTTTTATGCACTTTGTGTGTGTGCAGAGGAGGGGGGGGGGGGTATTATATTGATCATGACACTCCTAGTAATTTATGTGTTCAACCCACTTAGCTAAAGTTTCATTTACTGAACTAATGAAGCATACTTTAGTATGTACACACAATGTGCAATGTGGTGAATGTGTATTATTTGGCAGTGGGGGGTTGGGGACCTCATCTGAGTTCCCTTTAACATTTTCTCGTCTAACATTGCTGTGGATTTGAAAATTGGCAGGGGATGTACTGTACATTATATGCGGGATTAGATGGATCCATCTTTTTCCCCCCCCCCACTTGACTGTGTGTACATTGTATCGATTTCATCTATAAAACAAGATCTTGACGGACAGAAACCCACACCATGCCCGTGAGCTGTCGCCAGTCTCGGGTGAACGGTATTTTTTTTTTCTCCCTGTCTAGTCTTGGCGTTCAGAAAGCTGTCAATTATTTGCAATTTGTACATAATACAGGCTCCTCCGTTTATTACGCATTGTATGACCGGATGGTAACAATCTTATACGGGCACACGATACATGTACCGTAGGAGAACACAACAAGTTGGGTAAATGTAATGTTTGGCTTGCACCGTGTATGGTTTGGAGTGTTGAGTATTGCATCCAATTCAATTCAATTCATATCGACATTTATTTCCATATTGCAAAATGTACATACACGTAGTTATAAAGAAGGTCTACTGAGCAAAGATGTATCAAGAACTTGTTGAATAATAATGAAATGAGACATTAATGAAACAGAGGCAAATATGGAGGCATATTCAAAGACTTGTATAGAAATGCTTTTTACAACAACATAGTGGACTTCTGAACAGAACTTAAGTTACAACAGAGCGACAGACAGGGACGAAACAGAACAAACAAACAAAGGAAGCGCTACCAAACGAGCTAGGACGGTAAACAAGAAGGTAAATCATAACTAGGAACTCAAAGAGGTGAATGATGAAAAGAGAATTGAACTGACTGCACGATCACAACACACACACTTATTGCGGATCATTTACTTCAAGGGAGGGTATACCTTTGGTAATTACCCCTTAAAATTAATGACCTTAATGACTTACTTAGTAAAAAGCGCTGCAGCTGTTGATTATGTATAACATTTTGAGAAACGATTCCCTTCACAGGAATGTGGTTTTAGAGAGAGGGATTCAAAAACATTTCAATCTGAGAAACGTTTCATGCATGAAAAGTTTCTCAGATTGCGTATTCCAATAACAGATTATTCTTCCTGCGTGGACATGACCACTCCGGATTTTCGGCGCTATCTCAAAACCTCTACCACCCTTTGAAATGACGTTTTTCACAGGTTAGTTTTATTGTATATATTGGCATTTGTATAGGATTCAAGCAACTGAACAAATAAAAAAACAAACAAAGGTATACTATTGTAATGACCCAGAAAAAAAGGGTGTAAATTCTATCCTAAAGCTTGCTTGTTACAGGGATGGTAATTGTGTCAAGCATGCTTCAAAATTATTTCATCAGCATTACCTGGACAAAAAACAATTTATAGCCCTACCTTCAACAAAATTATGAAAACAAAACCATGTTTTATAAACCATGTTTAACTAGCGGTGTACATTTGAAAAAGCTGCTTCACACTTGATTGAATTTCATTTCCAATAGTCCCATAAAAATAAGAAATAACAGTTCTCTGCGTGTGGCTATCCTAACCAGGACAGCGTTCATTTCTGTAACTAACTATTGATACTTTATCTATTTTTCTTTCCTCTAACCCATTACATGGATAAGCTACATTAAATTAAATCCCCAAATCAGATGGGATTAGAATATAGGAACCGAGGCATGGGGCAGTTGTTTTGTTCAGTGCATGCTTCGCTTTTTATGATTTATTTTAATCATGAAACAGCCATGCAATTTGCCAGGTCGGCTTTCCCCTCACAGAGAAATTGAAAATTGAATTTCGCTTGATTGCCCCGTCATCTTGAATGGAATCCCAGCCAGAGCATTTTCTGGTTCACTTGTTTTTTTATTTCGTCATTATTAGTTTTTTTGTCGTGGGTTGGGAAGCATCAGAAAACTCGGGACGAAATGAAACTTTGAGGGTTACCGGTCCAAATACTATGTATTGCTTGTGACCGGTTACCTGCTAAACAGCTTGATAAAATTGGGCCCAGGTGTTTTCTAAGCAACCTAGTAAAGGCCTCAAAATGCAACACAGTTGAAATGAACACCTCCCTAACCGACTGCAGCAAAATGCAACAGAGAATTCTGTTGCAAAGATAGAGTCCTTATGATAAGTCTCTTACATCACGTTGAAATGGTGTGAAATGTCATTTAATACGATAGTCTTTGAGAGTGAAATTTCAAGCATGACGTCAACGGATATCAACAACAAATGGGTGACTAAATTGCAGAGACGAGTTTTTGCGTCAAAATTCAAAAATTCAAAACCGTTGTGATTGAAAATCATCAAAATTTAGGAATGAACTTTAAAACTTCCAGGACCAGACTCGTATGTTTAAAATGTGACATCATTGGATGTTTAAGGACATTGGCAAAGTTTGCACGAGAAGGGTATCAATCACACTGGCTTTTTACACCGTTTTAACATGAGGGTTTGAGATTTGTAATATATTTGTTTTTTTCATGTGGCCTCTATCTAGTGGAAAATGAGTGCATCATAAAACTGAGTGAGGCTCTCTCAGAGGCTCTCTTTAATACCTCCCTCTAGTGACAACTGTTGGCATTGAATTTAACATTCCCTAAGGTGTCGACTGTAAAAATTTGAACTAACCACAGGTTGGCTGCTATATAATAAGGTTGCACCGCGGCTCTGCTGTAATTTCACCGGCGCTGTTTCGCATATTGGCCGGAGTGGCGCATGAAACAGTCATCTAGTCTGGCGGGCCCTGGCAGGCGAGCACTGAGAAAATGGAAATTAAATTTTGATTGATCACTCGGTCGTCTTGAATGAAATCAGCACAACATTATTCTCCAAGGAGAGTATAAATAAATAACCGGTATTCTGAAATGTGGTTACCCGGTTTGACTAATACATCTGGCCGGTGTACACAATTGACTTAACATTCAAAGTTTGTTTTTCCAGCGTAGAGACACCTTAAAATCTTGCCCGGATCCGTTTGTTGTTTTGGCCAGTAAACTCAAAAACAACTCAAACTCCGCTTTTATGGAATAAATAAATGAATTACTTATCAAATAAGGCCATTGAAAATCTGACTTAAAATTTAGATGAGACATTGGTGGGGCATCTCCTGGAACCCAATTAGTATAACTAAAGCTACATTTGCATAAAAACAATGTCATTAGTTCATAAACTGTTTATGCCTAGAAGTTTAGCTGTTTGTCAGATTATATTATTACACACAAAGACATAACACATGATTAGGTAATCACAATTCATTTACTGACTTAGTCTTTCAACAAAAATGTCCATAGACACCTTTCAATACCTGTTCTTCATGCACCATGGGTTGCAGCATGAACTTGAACTCGGTGACAAACGATCACAAGCTCGTCCATGAACCAGTTTATGCGCTCTAAAGCAAGAAAAACATGGCTTAACAAAGTTCTTTTTCTCGGCTGAGAAAACAATTGACAAAAAGGAACTAGTCACAAACAATGCAGTATTTCTCGGCAACAGCAACGTTTTTTCTGCGTCGATAAATTTGTATTGAAGCCCCGAATGTGTGAGCTACTCACACACAGGCTCTTGAGTTGGATAGAAAAAGAAAGAAATTCAAGCCTTGAACACGATCATTAGACTGATTTATCAGGTGATTATTTAGCAAATAGGTTCAGGCGGATCTAGACTCCTGTCATTTCCTTTTTGACACTTAGAGCGAGGTTCATTATACCATGAGTAGGGCTGGAAATTTACTCTAGACCTCAGGCCCCAGGCCAGTGATTTTAGCATTGGGCAAAACTTGTGACTAGACATGTCCGGCGGTCTTGTATTTTTCAAATGAATAAATATCTTGAAATGATGTTCAAATGTAGACTTTGAGTCTGATAAATATCTTTCAATTCAGTTGAGTATCGAGAAGCTCTTCTTTATAATGCTTGTTGTAATGCAACACGTTTAAACTGCTGAGATTGTAAAAACATCTCTGATCCAGTAAAAAAATGATGAGCCACAAGTCCTGAGTTGGTGGAGTTTAGTTCAGATTTATGGTCTTGTCTCTTGTCACTTGGTTTTGAAGAAACTGTACCAAACATCCTGCTTGATGTTTGGCTATTTGAGAATGTGTTTGTATGTTTATTTGTATTTTCGAAATGAGATTGTTTTAATGGCGGTAGCCCCCATTAATGCACTTGGGAAATCAGGTTGCTTTTTTTTTGTCACAAAAAAAGTGCCCTTGAAATTTAAAAGTAGACTTTTGTGTTTTGCCGTGCAGGCGTCCTGGTGAATGAAAAATCAGATCTTATTTTAAAAAGGGAGTATTATAGGGAAGACCCCTGTTTTAATCCCAACCCTATACTAGCCAGCTATTTCATCTGGAAAAGCCAATGAGGTTTATAAGTTATAAGACAACAGCAAGGATAGTAAAAGCTTTGACTGTATGAATCTTATGCTGTTTGAATGGAATATCAGATTGTATCACTTTATGAAGGGTGGACATACAATTTTGTAGTAGATATAGTTTGGAGAGAATTATTGTTAATTGAACGTGGAAATCACTGAATGTGTGTGTAATGTTGAAACATATCCTATGGATGGTTTCCTTGGAATGGACTGTGATTTTGTAAGTTGTGGATGAATAATTGGAAAGACGACATGCATGTTTGAGGTCACAACTGGTAAAGAGCTCAAAATTTACACTCGACCACAGGTTTAAGGCCAGTGATTTAAACCCCGGGCCAGTAAACTCATGACTGGACAAGTCTTTAACAGAAAGAAATTATGTTCAAATGTTGACTTGGTGTCTGGAAAATACAATTCCGTTGAGTATCAAAATATACTTACCCGTAAGAAATGAGATAAATCTGTTGTGCTTTCTCAAATAAAAACAAATTTACATGTTTTACTGTGTCCAGAAAGCTCTTTCTCATTGAAATTCTGGTCCAGTAAATATTGTGATCTACCAACCCAGCTGTCTTGTGGAATTTTACCCCCAGTTCGAGCCCTGCTGGTAAATGAGGTCTTCAGTATCCAATACAGAATTTACTCACTGTTTAAACGCCTTCTTTGTTTCAAGAACGTATTCATCTGAAGAATCTGGGTTTTTTTTCATTTGTCAGGAAAATTCCACCCTGGGAATTCCACCAATCCCCCCCTGAGTTTCTTTCACACATGTTTTGTTTAAAATGCATTTTGCAAAAAGTGTACTTTGTCACAGCCTTTCAATATGCTTAATTTAATGCAGACACTTTTCTGAATCAATTTGTTTGTGAATCACACTTTGCTATATTTGATCAAAAGAACTGCACTTTTATTTTTGGCCACAAGCAGAAGAGAGAGAGAGAGAGTGAGAGAAATAAGAAAAGTGCAGTCTGTATAAATAGAGACTCCTCAAAAGCTACCTGGGTTGGGTTACCCAGTCCTCTAAGCATCTTTGCATTGAGCCCCTGTCCCTATGCTCGGCCAAACACGAAACCAGATCCCCTGCAAAATGTTGGTTGGACACGGCTGCAATGAGGAGGGAGCCATCGATTTTCTTTTTCTGTTGGCACAATAGCGATCGTTCTGAAGGTGTGAGCATATATGCACTGTGTGTCCCCTGCAAAAGATGGCATGCTCTTGTACGCACATGTTCGTGAAGTTGTCGTGTTAGAGTTCGCGGTCAATGAGGCTGGATTTCTGTGTACGAGGCGTGGCAGAGAATAAAAACGGACAAGTTCTATGTCGATACAGTTGATATTTCTGGAGTGTCTGCGTCGTCGACTACAACTTGACATCAAGGTAACTGTGAGATTGAATATTTTTTTGGTATTCAGATAAACGTGTCCAATGTACTCTTCAGTTTAGCAGAGTTGTTAAATATACAAGACGCACAGGTGGCCTGGATATGAAAGTGTGTTGAAATGTGTAAACATATTGTGGTTATGTATAAAGGTTTTGCTGAAATATATATATGCATTTCTAGCTCATTTTATTGAAATTTGATTGTGGGTATCAGACTGGAATTTCATCGTTGAGAGGGCAAGGCTGTTTTCATTTTGCAAAGGGCACTTCCATTACAAAATATTTAAGTCTATGGGAAACTTTTGAAGGGGCACAATTAGGCCAAGACCAGGGGCAACAGAGGCCGTGGCCTCTGTGGCCTCCATGTAATTCCAGGCCTGGGGTATGAGTCCTGCTCTGTTCTTCAGATTTGTTGGTGAAGACGCACAAGATTGTGTGGGTCCCACATGTTGTGTGATGGTTGTTAAAGTACACTTATTGTTAATAGGAGGGGCTTGGTCTGGCAGCAGAATTCGCATTTTTCCTTTCAACTGGTTGCTTCATTTCGTGAAGTTATTCTTCTTTTTTTCCCCTTCTTTTTAAAAAATCCTGATCATTTGATTCACACCAGAAAGAAGAAAATAACAACAGAAATAAAAATTATGTTACAAATTAATTAAAAGACAGTAGTCGTGGTACGGTGCTGAGAGAGTGTCCCATTTACTACAGAATTTATGTGATGTTACCGTTTGAGGCATGCATACATTTCTCCGCAGTTAAGTATTTTCTGAAATAGTTCTTCAGGAGAAGTAAAGACGGACATTGCTCGTTCATTTTCATTTTATAAACATGAAACCGGCAAATCAAAAGAAAGAGATTGGGGTTCTTCCGCTGAGCTTCTTAACAATCCTCCCTAGCTTTACTTGGCCCCCAGGGGGTGCCATTTATGACAGATGTGGCTCATAGACTATCAACGGTAGTTATCACTGTAAAGGTTGAAGTATTGATCATGGTGATGTGTACTTTTGCAAACATTGTGTATGAAGATGAGTTTCCAAATCTAGGATGAACAGGGCTCAAGTTTTACACTGGACCACAGGCCCATAAGGCCAGTGGTTTTAGAGTTGGGCCAGTAGCCTTATTGTCTTGTGTTTTTCAATTTCAAGAATAACAATACATGTACTTCACTGTGTGATATCTTGAACAAAAACAAACTTATTCAAATGTTGACTTTGAGTCTGATAAATAGCTCTCAATTCTAATGAAGTATATACTCATTAATAGTATGCAAAAAGACTGATGAGATAAATCTTCTTTTTAACAATGTGTCTTTCACCCTTAGTGCTCCATTGTTCACATAAAAAATAGTTAAATGCACGTTGCCATGACCTAGGAAGTTTTTCTTCTCATTTTGATTCTGGTCTTGTACACAAATTTCTGGTCCAGGAAACATTTTGAGCTGCAAGCCCTTCCGCCTTGTGGATTTTTCTCCCGAATCCAAGCTCTGAATGAAGATTTGTTTACATTTCCTAAACAATAAATAATAAAAAAAAAAACCCACATGTCTTCAAGAGTTGATTATCAAGTGATAATACAATGTTGTGTTATCACTTCATAAAATAATAGTCATAATGTTTTTGCTCAAAAACAGTATGATTATTATTTTATTCCTAATAACAATATTTACATAGCACTTCTCCCAAGTGTCGAAGCACCTAACATACAATTAGAATATCGAAAGCACTAAAACAACATTAAAAAAAAGCAGTTAAAGTAGAAGGTAAATACAAAATTTAAGTATACAAAATTGTACTTAACAAAAGTGAGAAATAACACATGTGCCCAAGTTAAAGACGATGGAGATGGAGAATGTTAGACTTCATTATAGATTTACTTGGAAATTTAAGAAAATATCCCGAGCAAACAGGCAATGTTTACACTAATCACTTTCTAGCTGTACAAAAAAAAAAAAAAGATGGAAAAAACAAACAAGTCCCGGATTTTCAAGACAACCTTTTGGGTTTTTCAAATAAACAGCCGTTCAAATGAACAGCCGTTCAAATGAACAGCCGTTCAAATGAACAGCCGTTCAAATGAACAGCCGTTGTGTATTGAAAAAGTCAATGTCTGATTACCGACTCTTGGGTAACACTTAACAGCAGTTTACTGTCAAGCTGCCCATGCATGAAGTACAGCGTAATGTCTTTTCGAAGGTAGTGTACATTTATGTCAAGATGATTTCTTAAATTTCGCTGTCCATGGTCTGTACATGTATACTCAAGTAATCACTAACACTTTGGCAAGTGTTTATTTTTGATCAAATTTCATGAGGTACAGAGCGTGTATAAGAAGTGAGTTGCAGTACATCATTTCCTTTTATGTAATCAATGTGTAATTTAGCCACTCATGTAAATATGAAATATTGTATTCCAGTTGTAATCATTGCCAGGATGTCTGGTTTTTAATTTCAAATATGTCGTCGCATTATAAGTTCCACTTGCCCTGTACTTTAAAAAAATCATTTTTTACCTCGGCTGATCGACCAAGTTTGCAGGAGTCTGAATTAAATTTACGTATCAGTGCTGATCTAAAGGGAGTGTTAAGTTTCCTTTTAAATGGAAGCAATTCTGCTCTTGTCTTGCCTTTCCTCCGATTCATCGGAAACACAAGGCCATCGATAAAAACAACTAAACACCACTCCTGGGCTTCCAACACAGGCCAAGCCGGCAGATAACTCGTTGCCGAAAGCTAGACGAACTTAACCACTGGTAACAAGATCTTAATGGGGTGTTTAGCATGCGTGTCCTGGGGCAGATTGAGAGAGTAAGTACGGCCAGAGAGCTGCGGCCCTGGAGGATCATCAAGCCGTCTTGTGGAAATTAAGTCTCTAAAGAGTAGACCCTGACTTTCCGTCCTGTTTTTTTTTTTGCGCAGGCAGTAAGAGCTTAGACCAATGCTCTCCGTGCGCTGTCTGTGTGTGGTTAACGGGCCTCATCTTTCTGGTCCAAGTGTCCACCTTAAGAAAAAAAAAGATTATCCAAATGCATCAACAAATTTGAGGATAGCAGGAAATTAATCTGCCTTTTTATTTGGCTTATTGTATTGTTCATGTATTTTTTTATTTGGGGGGGGGGGGGACACAGATTATTTTTTTTAAATATGTTTCTTTCCACTAATCATTTTGAAATACTGTTGTGCATAAAACATTTACAAAGACGTATCAAAATGTAACAAGCTTTTGTCAAGAATATGGTATATTGCTTGTTCCAATCATTCTGAAATACTGTTCTGCATAAAACATAAAATGGTACCAAAATATAACAAGCTTTCTTTAAAAAAAATATAATCACCTACAGTTATTGAAATGAGAAAAATTGTATAAATTTCTTGAAACGGAAACGGTTCAAATGAAATTTCTTTCAAAAGAACCAATATTACCTGTTTTAACAACCCCTTTTTCAAAATTTACAACAGGGGTAACTGTCTCATATTTAAAAGCTGAGGTTTCACTAGTTCATCCAAGTGCTTGCCGAACACAATTTTATCTTTGGATCAATCCATTTCTAGGGCTGTGCCAAATAACCAAATACTAAAATTACTTAAGATTGAATTTCCTTGTTTTTTTATGGGGGGAGTTAAGGGGATATTGGGGTAAAGATTCAAGAAAATAATAAAGTTTTGATGAAAACAATTTTTCATCATGTTTTTAGGGTGGAAAATATTGAAATTTTTCAATTTTTTAAAGGGTGGAATCATTTGAAACACTTTTGATGTAGAGCGACAGATATGTTACTAATTACCCTGAAAATTAAGAAGTAGTCATTATGAAGAATCCGTTGTATTCAGTTTTCCTTTGTTCAACCAAAAATTAATTCATATTTACTCAGTCAGTTTTCCTTGTGGTTTATTACAATCATTAATATTTGAAATAAAAAGTCTTAAGGTGACCCTTCTCCTGGCCCTTCCCAGGTTGTATCGTAAACTTGCGTGTGATTTTTGGTATTAAAATCCCTATTTATACAATTCAGGTTGTATGGCTTTTGACTGGCACCCCGAACAAAGATATTGGCAAAATAGGGAGACCGCCACTATTCGAGTTAGATGGCTCAGTCGGTGGAGCACTTGCACGTTAATCCGGAGGTCACAGGTTCAATTCCCGCTCTAGTCAATTTGTCTTTGTTCAACCCAAAATATATATGAAGGATCTGCGCAGGGCTGTTCTTAGTCACTCTGCAAAAGTATTTACTAGCAATTATTTGTGAAGGAAATTTCTGCGACATCTTTATAAGATGATGTTGCATTGTAGACTCGGCATGCAGCCCATTGAGTGGGGGGGGGGGGGGGGGGGGGTTACCTGCACTTCATTAGAATCTGTTTGGTCTGTGAGCTCACTAGAAATGAATGAAGCAAGCTCCCCCGTAATCATGGCACTATTTCATCTCTCAGGTTGCTCTAAAAACAAACACAAACTGAGATACGTCTGATCCAATTTCATTAACCAAACAACAATTAATCACCCTTTAAATAAAACAGCGTTTGAACAACCTTTGAAACGCCATTTGTGTATCCGTGGAAAATCTGCTGCCGAGCACCACTTGACCGACTATTTTGAAAGCTCCTTGGATGTTTCTCCTGGATGAAATTCTACCCTCTATTGTGGCTGAAGTGGACTGGCATAAATTTTCTCAAGTCCAGTAGTTTTACCGGATCTTGGAGTAACGTGTGGTCACTTAACTTGTAGTGTACTCAAAATTAGGTTAAACAAAAAATTATAGACAAGAATACATAAATAAACTTAAATCACACTTGGAGTTTCAACTTTGATCGTGGCATGTGTAGCTCAGATAAAATCCATCCACTCTTAAATCTGTCTTTATCAATCACAGGATAAAGACAGGAGATCATTTGAAGTTCTTTTCACACTACAAGTAGGCCTATTTCTCTGGAATTTCTTGGGAAAATTTGATTGACCTTTTACACTGACCATGGCAAACTCCAAGAAAATGCCCATTTCCTGGGAAATAGCTACCCCTGCTGGGGGGTAGGGTAAAGACAGACCTATGTTACACCGGGGTTAACATACTGAGAGCTCATTTCCCCCCAGGGCCCAATTTCATAAAGCTGTTAAGCAGAAAGTTCTGCTTGGCAAATTTCTGTACTTAGCAAGAAATGAGCGGGGTACCAGTGGCAACAATTTAAACTTTATGGAATGTCGGCTGGTAAACTGTTTCTGCTGAGCAAGATTTGTCTGTGCTTAGCAAGTTTTTGTGCCTACAGGCTTTATGAAATTGGGCCCTGGACAGTTGCACCGAGTGTGCAACAAACATTGGTGGTGGGGTTAAAAATTCCCCAGGAATTTCCTGGGCATTGGCTCTGCAGTGTGAGCAGGGCTTTAGCCTATATGAAACAATTTTTGTTTCACCTCCAAAAAGCCCTTTCTAGCCTACTTCTCCTCCACACTCGTTCCTGTCATGAAGTACATTTCCCAAATACTCAGGACTGTAAATAGGCAGCTTAGAGGGATCCCAAAGCAACAGAAATTAGTCCAAGCATGAAATTGATTATGCAGAGCAATCTTCTTAGTTCAGCTTTTCATACCGCAGAAAACAACATGCTTTGTAAAATCTTTACATGTCTCAAGCTTTTTTTTAATTGATTTGATTATTTTAGAATCTGTTGTTGTTTTTGCAGTGTATTTCTTATAAAATGAGGTGCATTTTCGTTTTCAAATGCCAAGAAACTTGTTTCCTCATGGGGTGGGGGAATCATCCGAAGTAAGGTCTTAGAGTACATGTTGATTGCATTACCATAATGCCCTTTGCCATTTATGAGCCTCTAACAATGTAATTAAAGGCTTAATGGGCAGATTATCCAGTCCCACAAATCCATATATCTGGGACACGAAGCTGACGATGCTGTAAGGCTCATTAAACTTGCCAAGGTTTCATGCGGTTCTGGTGCTGAGTGGTGTCAGGTTCGATGAATCTTCGGTCTCTCTGGGTTTTCTTTCTGTGTGTGTGTGTGTGTGTGTTTGTGTTTGAATGCCTTCTCTGATGCTGGGAGGTTGTTTCTCCTTTGACAGAGAGGCAGCTTACTGTGTAGGCAGTTATCATGGGGATAGCCGCCCTCCCTCACAATGACCTGTTTGACCTGGAGTGCTCAGGCATTTTTTTGTTGCAGTTGGGGTTACTGTCAGGACACGTAAACAATGCTCCTTTTTCGTGGGCTATCATTATTCTCATGGAGTTATAAGCCTGGTTCATACTACACGCAAATTGTGAATGCAAAGTGAAATTCCTTGCGTCACAATTGGAAAGCAGCGCAACCCTGATTGTTTGCGCCACGTCATTGGCTTTGCAATTGCCAAAATGTTTAGAAATTTGTTTGCAAAATCTGCTGAAAGAAATATAAAATTTTATATCTGTTTTAATCTCTTTTTTAATGTATTTTATTTATTTTTTAATAGTGTGAGTCCATCACTAATGTGTTATAAAAAGTAGACTGTTGATCTTAAAAATTGAATTCTTGAATGTGCTTTTGTATTTTTTTGAAATATACATTGGAGGGTTTTTGAAGAACTATACATTGGCATGTAGATGGAAGGTTATAGCATCTTTCCCTTACAAGCGTCACTTGATGAAAAAAAACCCACCATCTTGCCTTTTGTGAACACCAGATGTACAAGTATCAAGTTGACCAATGCTGTTATATCTAATTTATACCCTGTGCAAGGTACAACATCGCAGTGCCTCTTTGCAAAGCTCCTTTATCATACAAAACCAGTCGATTTCACCATAGTATTAAATGAACATTTAATAGCAAGGTTATCCCCCATGAACTCTATAGCTATACCTCACTACCCCGTCATCTCACACGTTCATCACCCAAGGAAGTGTCTGTTTGTGTTACAATCATGGATCGTGGTTTAAGGTTCCTTTTTTCATCGTGTATTGAATCATCTGCTTGCTCTGCACGACGGCAGACTCGGGCGAATCTGTTGCCACGGTCAGGAAGGGGGCATACATTGTAAAACACCAGCATGCAAGCTGACTTATTCCCTGTTTTGGCTGCCACGGAGCAGGTGTTTACGCTGGGCTAGGCGCTGTTCACGTCCTGAGCAAACCCCCATATGTTGACTCTTTCAAGATGTGCACGGCGATTTTGAAGTGAGTCTGGCGATCCATTTACAGCTGCCTTGAGACTTGATTGCAAGGGAGATAAACCCTCCTTCAGTCTCAGCAAATCCTACCCTCCCAACAACCATTTAGTCCTATCGTATCTCAACTATATAGCCCAGCCTACATTGTTACTACGCTAGTACATTACGCTGATAGTCCTGACATACTAATACAGTAAGTCTGTTTTGGTCTGAAATATTTATGCGCTGTTTTGACTTGCTCCATGGTTAAAAGGAAAAGTAACATTGTTATTGAAACTGGAGGACATGTGAGGACAAACTGTGCCCTCGGCTTTATGCCGTCCTGTTCTGTCTAGCTGATTTCATTAGGAGGCAGAATTATTCACAGATACAAACAGTATGCACTTTTCTATTGACGATGCTTTTGAATTCAAGCAGGTTTGTGCATATCGTCACTGTTGTCACGAAGAGGCAATTTTGCCCCAGCAGCCAAACTTTCATGTTTGGAGAAAATCGCGTTTTGAAGTTAAACTATTTTTGAAATCATTGTTAATGTTTCGTACACTGTTTGCCATTTAAACCTTGACATTTTTCCAAGCATAAAAGTGGAGATCCTAAACCATGCAAATATGTTGTTATTTTAATCACAGTTAGTTTAATTAATGAGTAATTAACTTTTTATTACGAGTTTCTCTTCGTGAAAATTGCACGAACGAGGTCTGTTTGCAGCGCGTCGTGTACAAACCAATGCGTAAACGACGAGTGTCTGTTTGTGAAAACTAAATTTATCTAGTCACACAAATTGCCTCTTTGTGAAAACTCAAAACGCAGAGCAATCATTTTTGGCACTGTGCCAGCACTATGTACCTCAGTGTAAAATATGGCAAACCTAAGTGTGCCTGTCCATAAAAACGCAAAAGTGGGAGTTTGGTCAAATGGTCCTTGTGCTATTTAGCATAATTAGAAAAATATAACGATGTAGCACTTGAAACTTGGGGAAAATGTTGATGTTGCTAATAACATCCCAAATGTGTAAAACATAGATTTGCCAAAATATGGTGTTTTTTTTTATAGAATTTCCTCTTCGTGAAAACAGTGACTACAGTATATGTGTGTTATTTGACAATCTTAATTCATCTAGTACATATTTTAGTTTTGTCACACATAGATGTATAAAGCTCTGTATACTCTATGAGCAGTCGTGCAGGAAATAATGTCCCAGCACCCCGGATGGGGATTTAAACCCATGACTTACTGCATTTGAGGTCACCTGGACGCATGTTACTCGCATGGGAATTCCGTCTCGTTACCATGCGTATTATGTTTGGCCTCTAGAAGGCAAACTTGGTGGTCTACTGGGAAGACATCTGAAACTCTAGAATGCATAACACAACCCTGAGACACAATGCTGTTCTTGGAAAATTATGTTTGGTTGAAATTAGTGTAAGAATCACCTTTCGATGGAGCACGAGTACCATATGTATGAACCGATGAGCCCAAAATAAAAAAAGATCATTGAATTCCTTGGGCAATAGGCCACTTTTATACTTAGACATAAACTTACCAAGATCAAATTCAAGGACCCTTAGTTCTCGGAACAATATCATCATATATGTTATACAAATAATGAATTTTATGAGTACAATGGTGTTGTTTTTTCCTAGATTTGGTGTTTGGTGTGTTTATTTTTACTATGCATTTTTTAAAATTACATTGTAAAAAGTTTGTGTTCTTTTTTTGCTGTTTAATTTTTATGGTATCTTTGTACAAGCTGGGACCCATGGGAGATCACTGGTTGCCACTGAATGGGCCACCCAGTTGAAATAAGAAATAAATAAATAAATAAATAAATGGTGAGATTATTTTCAGGAGTTGAAAGATGGAATGTTCTCTTCAATGAGTTGAAGCTAAATTGAAAAGATATAATTTTTTTCCCATTTTCATAAAGACTCTAATCTATTGGAAAATGATTTGATCACTAAACCAAATTTGACCTTGGAGCCCCTCTTTATTTTTAAATTGGGCTCAGGTATCAGAGAAGTGTTTATTCCACACAAATAGCATTGTTTATCTGAGGAGTGGTTATTAATAAACTCTTTAAATCAAAGGAAATTATATCAAATCAAAATCAAGCTTCTGCCGACGGAAACAAACAGGTTCCGATCATTGGTTACATATCTATGCATATCCCACTAACTTGATTTCCACTAATTATGCGCCACAACCTGTCCGCAAAGATCCCCCGCAAGTGGGGAGTCTAATGCTTGGTTAATAGCGGGGGTATGTGTGGTTGGCGGGCTTGTGTGTTTTTATTAGGGTATTAGAGACACATGAGCATGCTCATGTGAGGTAAATGTTTTATTAGGGACCAGATAATACAGCAGCGCTCGTGGAGGTCGACTGCTGTTTTGATGAGATGCTTTTCCCCGGCTTGGGGATTCCTTAAATCAATATTTTTCAACGGAGTCTTGGCGGTCTTATGAAATATTTCAGTTATTGTTGGAGAGGAAGTGGACCATGTCTGTCGTGCTCAGATTTAATTATGGGAGAATTCATGTTTGGGGTAAAATAGCTTGAGAATGATTTGCTCTCCCATGTTTTCTTAAAATATCTGTGTTCACTCGGGCATCTGTTCACATACATTTAAAGTTTTGAAACGCATGTTAATTTAAAATTGTATCCTGCATCAAATCCTTGAAAATCTACCTCATTGAATTTGATGGATCCCAAGCCACCTGGAAGCACATTCGTGTATATGCTAAACCTTAAGTCCAAAATGTGTGGGTGTTGACTCCCTTGAGTTGGATTGGAATGGAGTGATTTGATGGACTTTGGAAAGATCTAGGCCAGAACACCTAGGATGGGTAGAGAAAGCATAGCATTAGCTTCCTCATGCCAAGAAGAGCTGTCTGAATGAATGAAATGTCACTAACTTACAGTTGGGTATCAATCACGGGTAGGTAGAAGGATTACATCCACGGATTTCATTTAGCTGGTCTTGCGATCTTGGAGGTCACATTCTGGTGATCCATGTCAGTTTTTTTAAAAGAAATTCAGGGATGAAACATTTCAGTCTGATTTTAAGTCGGTCCTCTTCCTGTCTGCCTGGTGTAAACAGAAGCTGTTATTTTCTTCAGAAAGAAATCCCGCTCTTCGATCTAATCCTCTAAAACTGAGGATACTGTTCCCAAAAGCTTATTGCAATCGACGTAACTCCAGGGTTACCAAAAGCTGGAAATGACATCACTTTATCATACATCTCTAAAAGTTTGGATCCTAGGTTCAGACCTTTTTGTCTGTGAAATTGAAACCCAGCAAAAAGTGTGCGTTGAAGTTATAATGGGGAGACCTATAATATTAGGGCTAGATAGCTCAGTTGATAGAGCGCCGGCACATTAATGCGGAGGTTGCAGGTTCAAATCTCACTCTTGTCAATTTTTCTTTGTTCTTCATGAGGTCATTATAAATTTACCAAGTCGGTTTCCCTTGTGGATTATTACTTGATACTTGAAATAAAAAGTTGCATCTCTTTATGTTATCCCTCTGCTGTTGCTTCCCAAGTTGCATCAGAAACTTGGGTGTGATCCCTGGCTTATATAGCAGTCACAGGTTGGACGGCATCTGACTGGCACACCCGAACAAGTACATAGACAAAATAGTGAGACCGTCAACATAGGGTTAGATAGCTTAGCTGGTACAGCACTGGCACGTTAATCCTGAGGTCGCAGGTTCAAGTTCTGCTCTGTCAATTTGTCTATGTTTAACCCTAAGTTAGAATGAAATTCATAAAAACATAAAACTATAGGCTCAGGAGATAAATTTCCACACAGTGGGTTACATTATGATCTGTATCGAGTTATTAAAGAATTCCTTGCGCCTTCAGATAGTTTGAGAGACAGAGAGAGAGAGAGAGAGAGAGAGAGAGAGAGAGTGCCCAGTATACATGTAGCTGTATCCAACAACTGAATAATTTTCTTCTTCTAACTGAACCTACTACCAGATCTGCCGACTGCTACACCAAGCTGTCCCATAAACGTCACCGTGGTGGTGAATTTGAAACTGAGTATTTTAATGAGGCTTGACATCAGGCAGAGTGCATATGCTAAGATTTATCAGTGAAGGCACGGCAGTATCAAAGAAGTCCCAATATCGAGTGAAGTTCCGATTAAATGCCGCTTGACTGATTTGAAGAGGCGATCATTGCACGGCAGTCTACATCCACTATCTATTCGCAGGGAGATGGTGGTGCCTTTTTAAACACTAATCAACCAAATTGGATACGCTGCACACTAAATCATTCATGGAAGGAGATGTCTGTCTTGAAAGTTGCACATATATTTGGATTCTGATTGTCACCATCTGAAGCATAATGCAGGAGCTGAAAGTGAGGACACTCAGGAAGAAATGATGTATGGTGTCGAAGAGCCCGCTGATTGAGTCCATGTTCATTAGTTTTGATTGCTGGTTCTTGACTGGAGAACCGAGACTGCAGCGTCTTGTCGGCAACTTCTGAAATGAGCGTCGTGGTTGTTATTTTTCTATACTGACTGAGCTCTTTACAGGTCAATCATCTAAGCCATAATTGCCCGCCTGCCACTTCTGAAGTAACAAGCTTGACTGCCAGTAGCAGGAGCGTGTGTTATCTTCTGAATGCAGTGTGTCAGGGCCGAGCGGTCTACTGCATGGGACTCAAGTTCTGATGGTTGAGTGGTCGGAGTTTGGGTTCGTTTCCCGGTCACGACACCCCTGTCCTTGAGCAAGGCATTTCACCATGATTGCTTCTCTTAATCCAGGTGTGTAAATGAGAACCTGAGAGGGCTGAGACAGTATTGCGTTGGATTAACTCCTTGGGACTAATATAAGCAGCTTGGGGTTGTATGCTCCCCAGGGAGTTGAGAAAGTTAGAGGAATGGTCTTAAAGTTTGCCCGATGAACAGGGATAACAATGCTGTAAAGGGCGTTGATCTAGCAACTAGGATTCGTGCGCTATATAAGAACCAATTATCATTGTTATTATTATCTCTCTAAAGCTCTTTGAATGCTCTACACGGAACCCTAAACTGACCCTCTCAACTGGCTTTCCGAGGCCAAACACTCCTCATAGTTTTCCCACCTCATCTACTCACAATCTCCTGTCACTCTTTGAATACTATGGACCAGCCTTGTTAACTTGATTCCTGAAACAACCTGTCCAATCTCCGTCAGTTTATGTTGCCCGTGTTACCCGTTTGTTTGTGGCAATAAACTGGACTGCTGACGGAACTTTTGAAATGTCGTCTTTCTTGATCACAATCCAATGCATGGTGTTGAATTCTTTATGTGAGGAATCTTCCACCAGCTTCCCAAAAGCATCCCCCTCAACCCTGTGGGCAACCTGAACTTGACAGCCCATGTATAAACCCAGTTCTGATCTTCACTCCTTGAGTAATAATCAGAACTGCTGAGAGCAAAACATGAAGGAGTGTTTATCTTTGTGGTTTTCTTCTGGTGCATTATAACGGACAGCATGGAGCACTCTAATGCGTGGAACCTTCAGCCACCCACTCATCCTCTGGGCAACCTCTCTGCAACTCACCCCCAATGTTACCAAGTCATAATCTTCTGGTGTAATGACCCGGACTGCCTTAAACATGTTCCTCAGCTAGAGTGTATCTTCTCCAGACTCCATGATCCAGTGCATGTGGAACCCTCCACTAACCCCCCCCCCCCCACCCTTAAGGCTACTTTCAGCTTGTATGACCCTCCATAACTTTAGCCCACGTTTAGTCAGTTGTGATCGTCCATCCCCGGGGCGAATCAAAATAAATAATAAATAAATAAAAAAGACTGCTTCATCATCTTCTTAACTATTAGTTCCCTGGGGCTCAGACCAATGCGTGTGGAAGTGGCCTGGGCATTAGAATCCATATCAGGAAATATCAAAGGGCACTAGGCTTGGTTTTAATTGAATTGTGGATGGTCTTTCTTATTGCTTGTGTCTTTGTGAATTGTTTTTTTTTTCCATGGAGTTTGGCAATTTCATGGAGTTTGGATTTGCATTCTCTCTAAGAATGCAGTGTCATCGATCGTATCAGTGACGATACCAAACACCAAAATGACATGGACACATAAATACCCTGGAAGTGACAGTGATGAAAGTGTCATCAGTGTCCTTACTGACAACGTCATTGCTGAAGATGACAATTAACGTCATTGCTGAAGATGACAACGTCATTGCTGAAGATGACAGCCAAAAGCTGATGCAATGAAGTTGTAGCGAAGCTTTGGCAGGAGATTTGTGGAAGGAATAGAGTGGGATGAGGAAGTATGGGATTAACTTGTAGGCCCTTATGACGAGCGGTAGAAATATAAACTGACAAGTTTCAAAGACGCAATTAACTTTGTAACTATTGTTTGGTTTTTAACATTAAACCCGATTGTGTACATGTGTTAAGGTAAAAAGTAAACCAAACAGAATTTTGTACATGAGGAAGTAAATGGAATTATGAAACAATAATACGCAGCTCTCATTTAGCGCTTTATCACACCAGATGGGCGTCTCAAAGCGCTCAGTATTTGTTTCTTCAAGGTATGAAAAGTATGAGACCAAGGATCACTGCTAGAAACACCACGGCAAACCCCTTCTCTTAGCGACAAATGTAACTGGGTTCTTTTACCTGCATTACACAACATGTAGGTCCTACGGCTTTACGTCCCATCTGAAGGACGAAGCAATTATGGTTAAGTGTCTTGCTTAAGGACACAAGTGTCACAACTGGAACTCTAACCCATACTCTGCTGATCAGAAACACCAGAGCTTGAGTCCAGTGTTCTTATCCGCTCAGCCACGACACGCCACAAGAAAGAAGCAGAAATAATGTTGGTACGGAGGCATCTTCTAGAAGTCTCAGGCTCTTGGCTTGTGGCAAGATGCCTCAAGTCCATTTTACCTTTTAGAGACAGAAAGTTTTCTCAAAATTAAATGTAATTTTCCCACCTAAAACTTTTCAACCCATCAGAATAACCACACCATGATCAAAGCAATGCCAGTGACTCTGACCCAAATCTTCTTGAACCTGCCAGACTAAATCCCCAAGTGAAAGTATGATGTGCCCCCCAAATTGACACCAATAAAAAAGAATGTTACCGAATGAGACCTTGTTGGTTTATGTTATGGGGCCTGCCCCCCCCCCCCCCCAGGGTCCTATCCCAGGGTCCTACCCCATAGGTTCCTTCCTGTATACCACCATACAGACTGTTGACAAGTTGATGGCGTCGTACTGTTAACCTAACACTCAGCATGGGAGGATGGTGGTACTTGATTGATGTAATAACCATAACTAAGTTATGCACTCGCACAGGTGTACGGCACATCTGCAAATCAGAATGCGTGGGCCATCTCTTAATAAGCAGTTTTTTCCTCGTTAGCATCTACCCTGCTTTGTTTGCTTCAGCAACGTGTAATGTTATTAATCTGTATGTGCAATGTTTGATGTATTGTTTAGTTTTAATCCTTTGTTGAATTATTATCATTTACAATTCAGCTCTTTAAAAACAAAAAACACATAAATAGGTATAAAAATGTTAATAATACTCACTTTTAAACTGAACAAGGAAATGTTTTGAAACTATGAGGGACACAAGAATAATCTTGGAGCAACTCAATTTAAAAAAAATCTGAAACAAGACTTTTATGTAAGTATTTTTTTGAGAGACAGAGAGAGAGAGAGAGAGAGAGAGAGAGAGAAGAATTTTGTCATTTCCACAGCTAATGCTTCTGCTGCCTTTTGGGTAATGTCATGACTCTTCTGCTCAGTGCAAAATCAGCATTATTGAAATGAAATAAAAGTTTGCACAAAACAGAAGATAATTTAGTAAGGAAGTTTGGCTCCTGGGCTTGGATTTTTGGCACCAACTGCAGTGTTCACCCTGAGCACTAGCCCGACAAACAATGTCTTATAAAATCTACTTCAGGATAGTACAACAAATAAAAAACACTTCTTAGCTTGCGCGTCCAGCCACTTAAGCATTCGCAATGTGACTTAAAAAAAGAGGCGTTTGAATTCATCTGTTTAGATCTGTACATGGGTAGTAGAGAATTAGATAAACAGACATTGCGTGCTGTAGAATGCCACAGAATGTAAATAGCAGGAAGCCACGCTGTTCTTGGCCTTGGTGCCACTCTTTTGCAAAGTAATTTCGATTCGACAAGACAACAGCCCTTGCTCTATAGAAAGCAAAAAACAGGCACCTATTTCACACACAATTTTGGACGTTTCTTGTCAGATAAAGTAAATGAGATCAATCTGATACCCGCTTACAATGCACTTTATTTAGAGTGAGAGGTCTGTGAACTGAGCGAGAAAAAATTCATGTTTTAACAAACGATAAATTCATGTATGCATGTGTCTATAATTGAAGCATTTCTTAAAAGAGTACTGGATGTGTGCCACACATCCACTTACACAATGAGAGATACCCAAGTCGCTCATCGATCCACCATTGAGGTTTCCTCTCCGCCACCCCCTTGTCATCCTCTCTTTCAGATGGCAGTGTCGTCATCGTACGCCTCCCAACTCTCACCACCCCCCACCCCAACCACTTGCATCATGTCGTCTGCCTAGCCTCCAGCCATCCTCTGCATTGATCCGACATCATCCTCAAAGTTAACGGTACATATTCTGTATTGATTAACGGGGTTGGCATGTTGTGCATGAGCGGTGCATCGCTGTTTCCTGTGCGACTGCTTTCAACCCCCCCCCCCCCCTCCTCCACCTTACCTCTCTCTCTCTCTCTGATGGGGCTGTTTGAAGTACTGTCAAATGACAACGTTTTTGTCTGAACTTTGTTATTTGGATTTGCGGTTGATGGCCGCCCGCTAGGAATTGAGGTCATGAAAAATGGATTTTTAGGGCGTTGACTTTGAGTATAATTGTGATCTTTAAAGGACAGGAAAAAAAAGTTCCATAAAGTGACTGGTGTTTACAGAGAAAGGACTACGTTTCATGAGTCCTTCTTTTCAAGGATGACCCCCCCCCCCCCCTCTGTTTCTCACATTCATCTTTATCTACCCCAAGAAGTCAAAGTGAATTCTCTCAAGGGAATTTGAAATAATACTTGATAAAATAAGTATAACCAGGGGTTGAATTTGAGGGGAAAATCCACAAAACCCCAGGGCTTTTACCTGAAAAATGTGTACTGGACCAGAATGTTATTTTTACAAGACCAGAATCAAAGTGAGAAAAAACTTCCCAATGGCGTTTAACATACATTTATCTGTTTTTATTTGAACAAGCAGCAAGACATGTAAGAAAATATTGATCTCACTTGTCTTTCATGTATGGGTAATAAGTATACTTCATTTTTCAATAGAATTAACCTTTTTGAGATATGGAGGACACAATAGGAGGGCACTGTTTGGTTTGGGTGTATACAGACAAATTACCCAAAACTTATAGTGTCTTTGTGTCCACCATATCTCAAAACTGGCTTATTGAAAGGGGATTGTCAGACCCAAAGTCAACATTTGAACATGATTTGTTTCTGTTCAAGATATTACACAGTGAGATATTGTTATTCAGTTGCAAAACACAAGACTGCCAAACTTGTCCAGTCAGGTGTTTACTGGCCCAACACTTAAGTCAGTGCCCTCGTGCAGGTGGTCCAGTGTAAGTTCAAGCCCTAAACTGACATCTTGTGTAAAAAAAACCACCCTTTTTAAAAGTTTTAAGTTCTTTACATGTTGATTCAGTATTAGTCAAGGTCTATGCTTTCATAAATTTCAAAGCTTCAACATGTTTATATGATAATTATGCATTGCAACCTTTGCACGAAAGTGACCATTTTTATTTTAACAAACTGACACACATTTGCCAATGTCACGGCGCGCACTATACACATATGTGAGCAAAAACGTTTTAATGCACTGACACAAGAAATCTGGTGTGATTATGACTGACGCGAATCAAAACATTCGTCAATATCTTTTCCACAGTACCTTTCAATTTGATTAATGCCAAATTCCAGCTGTCTGCTGAAAAACGCTGAGTTGTTTCAGAACCACCGTAAGTTACAGAGATTGATGTGGTGTAATTACAGGGCTCAAAATTAGCACTGGACCATAGGCCAGAGGCCAGTGATTTTATCATCGGGCTAGTAAACTTACGTCCGTACAAGTTTGGCGGTCTTCTGGGTTTTTTTGGTTTTTTTATAACAACACCTCACTGCATTTTTAATTTAAACTGATAAATACATATATTTTTCAATTCAGTTGAGAAGTATTACCCATAAGAAAAATGAGACAAATCTTTTCTTAATGTAATGCTTGTTCCAAAAACAGCTCAAATGTGAAACTGTGTAGATGTGTTCTTCTTGATTCCGGTGCAACAAATTTTCTGGTCCAGTACAAGTTCTGAGCTACAAGCCCTGCAGTCTTGTGGATTGTTTCCCAAAATTCGAGTCCTTTGTTACCGCAAGCCTTACTTATTCCAAATTAGTAATTGGGCTCCTGTGTTTAAAGTTCACACAAATATTTGCTGGCATGTAGGTGAAACGGTAAATCTGGCCTCCTTAGGCGAGCGCTCTTCTTACATTTTAGCTCCAATTTCAAGGTAAGGAAGTAAAAGGCCTGCAGGGTATAGGCCTACTTTGGGTAATTGTCAAAGACCAGTATCCTCACTTGGTGTATGCCAACATATGTGCATAAACTAATAAACCTGTGAAAATTTGGGCTCAATTGGTCATGTTGCATGCAAATAATGAAAGAGAAAAAAAAAACCCTTGTTGCATAGCATTGTGTGCATTCTGATGTCTGAGAAAGGCTTCATGCCTGAAGCCTTTCTCAGATTCAAATTTTGGGATGAAAAAAATATATCTTTCTCTAAAACTACATTACTTCAAAGGGTGTTGTTTCTAACAATATCAGCAGCTCTCCAGTGCTCTTTACCAAGTACGTTTTCATGGCCATTAGTTTGTTTAGTAATTACCAAAGGTAAACCTCCATATTGTATTCTGGGACAGATAAACATATAATTCAAAAGAATAATCAATTTCATGGCCCTTTTAAAAGTCATATTTACTGGTACTATTTTATACCTGTTGTAGATGGTTTAAAAAAAACGAACAGCTAATCATACTTTTGGAATGATCACTGTACCAGTAAAAAACCCAGTAAAGTTACATAATCATTCGCAGTTTGCAGTAAACTGCTGCTACACAAATGTAGAGCTGAGCTCTGTAGGTGAGGCATAAGCTTGTGGCGAATTCACTAAGTCAGACTTTTGCAGTTGGTAAGTCAAGTTAGGCATTTTGCTGGTTCATTTTGCCCAGGCAAGTTTAATTGTCAATGGTCGTTCACACGAGTAGCTAACTTCGCTGCTAACTTCGCCGCTAGCTATAACAGCGAAAATTTTTGACTGTGTGTGAACGCAAATTGTAGCTAACTTCGCTGCTAACTTTGCTGCTTAACTTTGCTGCTAACTCCAAAAGTTAGCAGCAAAAATGTCCACTGCTAACTCAACTTAGCAGTGAAATTTGATACTTTGACCACAGATAAAGGAATTTAGCAGTGTGTTTTTCTCGTGTGAACGCAGCTGACCTTAGCTAACTGTAAACATGATTTCAGCTGGATGTTTCAATGCCGTTTATTTTTTTTCTCCTGGTGTTGCACGTAGGCCTAGACATTTTTTCCTCACTTGCCGCGCCGAATGTACACTACATCAGGAATGTTTAACAAGGGTCTTCATGGTCAAATTCAGTTTTTGTGATACTATTTTCTGATTGATTGGATTGATAGAGTCCCCATGAAAGTTGGGGGACAAATTACTAAGCTCTAACCTCATGGTAAAATGGTGTAAAATGCCATTTTCTTTTATACTCTTACAGAGCGAAATTTGAAACATCTCGCGGTTGGATGTCAAAAACAAATGGGTCTGTACATTCCAATGAGGGATTTTTGCATAAGTCAAAAGGTCAACCTCAATGCCTTTTTGGATTGAATATCATCAAACTTCATGAATGAACTAAACAAAATTCCTGTGTACACACAAATGTACAGACCCATATAATAGAAATGTGACGTCATTTGATGTTTTAGGATGTTGACAAAAAAACAGAAAGGGTATCAAATACAAAACCATTTTACACCAGTTTAACATGAGGTTGGAGACTTGTATTTTTTCCCCACTTTCATTACGGACTCTATCTAGTGGAAAATGAGTGCATCATAAAACTTAACTGTCCTGTAAGTCAGCCGCAGTATTCAAACTGCATGTAACTTTAAAACATTGATAATTGTGTACAGCATACACAATTTATGCTGACACTTATAACTATTGTATTTTAGGTTGTCCAGGTGCTGTACCTGTGTTGCCCTGTGACAATGTTTTGCCCCCATGAAGATAGACAATTTGGTTTGCATTGTTTTTACAAAGATCTACCTAAAAATAAAGTTAAGGTTTTGTTTTCGATCCCCCCCCCCCCCCCCCGATTTCTTTCATTTTCACCGGAACAAACATGCAAACGCCGTTGATTGCTGCCTGCTCGTGCATAGTTTCTTCAGAAATATTTTGCAGGCCCGATACTTCAGGGAGGCAACTCAGGCAATTGCCCCCGTTGCCCCTGGTCATTGCCTTAGTGCCCCTTGTAACATTCCAACAGAAAAATTGACAATTTCCTCATGATAGAAGTGCCCTTTGCCAAGAAGAAAACGCCTTGGTGCTCTTGCTCTTTCTAAATGTAAAGCATCAGGCCTGTTTTGAGCCTCTGATTGTACAAGTAGTGGTTTTTGTTGAAAGTTTTGTCCCCCGAGGACTTAAGGAGCATTGACTGTCGGATTACCTTCTTGATAGGTGATTTCATTCAGGGCAGCATCTCCAACCCACCTGTTCTTCTGTAAAATGATGACTAAATTAACCACTCTAAATCCAGCAATAGTTATGTGCCTGGTTGACCTACCAGCATTCGTTCACATCCATCCCAATCTCTTACAGTCCGGTATCCTCTCTATCAGCACATGGACAACTTCGCCCGAGTAGGCCCCACGTCCTGCTTTAAAGGTGTTACACAGAATCGGTGGAGATGGTAAAATAGTCGCAGACAGTGTTCATGTTTTGTGTGATCAACCATACACATGAAATAACAAAGAATCTGTGAAAACTTGGGCTTAACCTGATATGCGAGTCAGGAGAAAATAGTAAACAACCATTCATAGTTTTCAGCATGTAAACACATTGTTCTTAATTTTTGTTGTAACAACCAAAATCAGCTTTGCATTATTTTAGGTTTTCAGATACAGTTTTCTCGAATATGACTTCATTTCAGAGGGAAATATTTCACAGAAAATAATGGTTCTAGTATGAACTTCATAATCAGTCAGCTTTCAGACTCAAATTAAACAATGTTTTTTATCCTTACTAATCCAGTATAATACCTTCATAAAGGGCTACTTCAACAGGTTTTTTTAAAAGAGTATTTGTTATTTATGCCTTTCATTTTGTTCTATTGAAATATATGACTGCTGTGTAAAGGGGAGGGGCTGGGTGGGCGTGACGTTCTTATTTTAAAGGGGTTTTATTTCAAAGGTGTTTTTTTTTTCCAACTGTTTTTTTTATGTATACGAGGAATCCTACAAAACTCTGTGCAATTTATTTCTGCTGGTTTACCAAACTACTTTTTCTGTTTTTGTAATTTTGTCACAAATTTGTTCTGTATATCGGTATTTCGAAGTTGCTATTTTTCTATCTCCTACCTGTAACTTTAATGAATTGCAGCTTTGTTCATATTGTATTAACCCACATAATTTATGCGGTCAGTTGGTTTTTTTTATGAAAATGAATGACTGAGTAGCTTACTTTTGACATTTCAGGAATCTATTGTGTTTATATCAGTTACATGCTTTGCTTTGTTTTTGTACAATATATATAATGTTTCTCTTGTCTTGTAAGTGTAGGATGTGGCAACACTTCAGTTTGCATATTTCATAGGATGGCAAATTCATTCCAGTGAACTAAAAAAAAAAAAAGTGAATTTATAAATGTAAAAAAATAGTTAGTGGCCTCACGTTTTGAACCTTAGCACAAACCTTTCTCAAAGGCTACAAAAACAAAAACTCAAAAACATAAAAACAAACACACCCCCCCAACAAACAAACAAACACCTATTTTTTCTGAAGATAAACAAAACTCTACTTAGTGTTTCTACAAAGTCTCTAAGCCTCAAAGTTTCTGGACTGGACGCTGGCTATTTTCTAACCCACTTGCCCGTCTTTTAATGCGGTCTATCCAAATTAGACTCTAGTCCCAGTAAACACAGAGCTGAATGGGAGCATGCCATTGGCTAAATTAATTTGGTTGCTGAGGTAAAACTCGGCATTGAATATTGTCCAGTGCTATTGACTCGTTTATTAATGGCCAGGAGGGGATTGGCTGGGAGGGGGGAAACGATGCTGTGTTACCCAGCCCGTCAAGAAATTTACCTCACTTGAGTAGTTTGTCTGGATTTATTACTGTAACTGGAGGGAGATCATGGCTCGGTTTTTATTGACCATATTCTGGAGTGGACTTGCCCCTGGTGGTGTTTTAAAATATGATACACATTTAGAGGTACAGGATTCTCTTAAAGGGAGAGTATACCTTTGGTAATTACTCCAAGAAGAATTGACCGTTAAAAAGCTTTCTTGGTAAAAAAAGCACTGCAGCTGTTGATAATAGGAGATAAAATGAGAAACTATTCCCTTTAAAGGAATGTGGTTTTAGAGAGAGAGGGATTCTAAAACATTTCAATCTGAGAAACGTTTCTGCATGAAACGTTTCTCAGATTGTGTATTCCGTTTACGGATTCTGCGTGGACATAACCGCTCCAGATTTTTGGCGATATTTCAAAAACGCTACCACCTTTTGAAATGAAATTTTCACAGGTTAGTTTTGTTATATATATATATGTACATTTGCATAGGATTAAAACAATCGAACGGTTACAAAAACCAAAGGTAGACTTTGCCTTTAAACCTGAATATGAAGTTCGGTGTATACCTAGCCGATATTAATGTTATTCATGGCTATGCTTCACTCTTTTTGTTGAACTGTCTCGTCTCCATTATGCTTTCTTGTCTCCTCTAAATCCCCTTTTTCTGAGGGGGGTGGGGGGCATAACAGTGGACAAATTAACCATAGAATTTGCCTTTTTGTTGTCACAAATGGGTATTTCCTTGATAACTTCCTGATTTGTTGATAGATTCAACATCCGTCAGGTGCAGAGCCAATGTGAACTCTTGATGTACTTTACGTGAAGCATTTTGCATTATTACCTTTGCATGCTGGGTACATTTTGTTTAAAAAAACACATAAATTTTACTTATTACCTCCATGGATGATCAGTCAAGGGGAAAGCTGCCCTAGATAGTGGTATTACATTTCAAATATTGCACTAACTTTCTAATTTAGGAAGTGGTAACTCTAATGATAATGTATGCGACACACAAAATAATGATGTGTAGAGTTTCTCTGAGAGAGGCACTCCAAGGTTGTTACAGTTTTGTGATCCACTCCTTTTCCAATAGATAGAGACTTATGAAAACAACGAGAACAAAATTACTCGCCTCTGAAATGCAAATGTTTGATACCCTTTGAGTGAAACAAAAAACCACCCCAAAAACCGAAACATCCAATGACGTCACATTTCAAATATATGTGCTTTTATGCAAGAGTATTTGTATTGTGTGCTATTGGAGGATGACAAACAGTTCAAGTGCAGGAGATCATAATTTTGGACGTCATCGTATGGATTTTGCCTTTGTTGTATTTGGTAAAAGCTCGTCCTTTTTAATTAGAGGGCCGGCCTCCTTCCCGTGTCTCTACATAAAGAGAATTTTAAGTTCATTCCCGAATTTTGATGACCATCAATCAATCAAACTGACTTTGACCTTTTGACTGGCGCAAAAATTCTCCTTTGGAATGTACATCCATTTGTTTTTTGATGTGTGATGACGCCCTGTTTCAAACTTTGCTCTGAAAGAGTATTAAATAAAATTGCATTTTACACCATCTTAACGTGAAGTTAGAGACTTGTAATTCCCTCCCCCCACACACACTTTCATCAGGACTCTATCAAGTGGAAAATGAGTGTGTCGCAAAACTGAATATGATTTCAGAGCCCCTCTTTCTTAAAAATTACATGCATGGCATTTTTGATCATCTTCAGTACGCTTTTGCATCAAAGAGACATTCCTTTTGAACTGGAACGCCTTGCATGCTCTTTTTAGTTTACATGCAGTTGTTTTACAAAGAGAACAATTTGGATGACCTATTTTTCAATTTGCAGAAGATGGGCATCCTGTTTTCAGGCTCTAGCATTCATGTACTGTTTTTTTTTTCTTTTTTTCTTTTTTTTCGCGGCAGTCATTTAAGTTCTGTAGCTGTCATTTTTTGGTTGCTATGGTGTGGTACATTAACTTGAGCAAGTATACTTAAAGACTCATTGAAGCAAGCCAAGCCAACAGTTCGAAATGAGACCAAAAATGTGATCCTTAATACTTTGATCTCTCCTGTATTATGTGATGGCTGTATGGATACGCTTCAGTACTGTTGACTGGTCCAATATATCTCAGCCTAGAAAAAAAAAGTGTACCGACCTTCACAGGGGTCGGCTTGGGGTTGGGGGGGGGGGTTGGAAATCCACAAGACTGCAGGTCTTTTGGATCAAAATGTTTTCTGGACCAGACCAGAAATAAAATGAAAGGGGGGAAAAACCTACTAACAATTTAAACTAGCACAAAGAGAAGATTTATCTACCATTTATTATGGATAAGTATTCTTCAATGTTCTTGCCACACTGTGTAGCATGAGTTTGAACTTGCCTACTCTATTTTATTTGGCTTTTAACTTATACCTTTTTTCACTGGTAATTCTTGTTGGTTTTCATGTTTTTATACCATTAGAATCCTTTTATTAGTGCTCAGTGACTGGTTTGATGTTGGGCGCTGTATAAATCCTGCTTATTATTATTTTGTTATTATTACTATTCTTGAGAATTGAAAGATTTTTATCAGGCAGAAAGTCAATTCATTTGAACAAAAAACATAAGAGCGCTGGACTTGTCTAGTCTTGAGTTTACTGGCCAAATGCTAAAAACCACTGGCCTCTGGCCTGCAGTCAAGTGTAAATTTCAAGCCCTGCTACATGTACATCTCAGAGACTGCCCCTCTCCTCCAAGCTGCTCTAAAAAATTGCAAGTTGACTGCACAGCCTGCATGTCAAACATCACCATTCAAGGTTAAATATTGAGAAGTACAAATTGCCAAGTTCATCGTAGGATTCTAATGCAATATTTAAACCAACCTGGAGGGATCTCTTTACATTGTGCAATGTGAACGCGCACAAAGACATTTTTTTTATATGGCCTTTTACACCTTGGTGATCAAATCCTCATGATTTATGAATGGCTTAATCCCTGCCCCTTAAAAAATGTGGTCGGGATCCCAACCAATATCCCGGTGGGATAGGTCGGGAATCCCGGTGGGATACTGCCCGGGATCCCGACCTATCCCATCGGGATATTTTGTCGGGATCCCGACCTATCCCATCGGGATACTGATCGGGATCCCGATGGGATAGGTCGGGATCCCGGTGGGATACTGCCCGGGATCCCGACCTATCCCATCGGGATATTTTGTCGGGATCCCGACCTATCCCATCGGGATCCCGATGGGATAGGTCGGGATCCCGGGCAGTATCCCACCAGGATCCCGACCTATCCCATCGGGATATTTTGTCGGGATCCCGACCTATCCCACCAGGATCCCGATGGGATAGGTTGGGATCCCAGTCTGTATCCCACTGGGATTCCAGACCTATCCCACCGGGGATATTTTGTCGGAATCCCAACGTATCCCACTGGGATCTCGAAGTATCCCACCGGGATCCCAACGTATCCCACTGGGATATCTGGCAACTCATTGAGATGGTTCAGTTCCACCTGTGAGAAAGCTGAAATAACCGAATTTTTTTTTTTTTAATACAATTATTAAGAATTTATTATCATCTTTTGCCATACACAATTAAATCGTTCAAACAATATCCTCAGTGCAGTGTAAAAAAACTGCCAACCCAATATAAAACAATAACTGATGTTGACTGTTCGTTACGTATATTCAGTTGCTGAAGTCCAGGCACACACACTGCACTATTTTAACTTCAATCTCCTTAGGCACATTCTTCAAAAGAAACAACCAACTCCAAGAGAAGTCCAAACTTTTCGGCTTTGTTTGTGGCCAACCTTTCCTGCTGTTCCAGCCCATTCTTTGATTTTATAAATATGGTGTGGTACGTCGTTTCAGATACATTTCTTTGTAATAATAATACAACAATTTTACTTTTTTAGCTAAATATCTGAACCGATGGCGATGTCCAGTGACTTTTTTGTTGTGCGTTTTTCCTCGTGGAGCGCATTCTTGGGATTTGCACAATTTGCGCTGTGAATAAGGAGCAGTTTAATAACGAATTGTGGGCAATATGGAGATTATGCAAATCCCAAGAATGCGCTCCACGAGTATCGACGCACAATTGTTCGCTGGACATCTGTAAGATTTTTAGCCTACAATTTCTATTTTTTTGAGAAATGTATCTGACACAACATACCCCCATATTAAGTGGCAACGTCTCTTGTGTACCTCCAGGTGAGCTATCCAGCTTTCCTCCCTCTTTTGCAGTCACAAAAAAAGTATTCTTGTCATCGTAATTTCGATCCACCACTTCTCCAATACTTTGACAGAACGCTGATTACACACATGTACATGTTTACCATCTGGTATAAAGGGACATGGATGTCAGACTATTTCATTCACATCGCATATTACACTTCTCGTCTAACACCCAACCCCTGGTCTTGCACACATGGCCGTTCTCACTATTGAGCACACAGCCCGCTGCGCTGTATGTATTTGACATCAAAACATGAGGCATAGAGGGAGATAACTCTACGCAACTGTGCGTCGGGCCGCCGACGCATCGCAATGTGTATGTGTGATCGAAACGTAACCACGATGCTTTGGCTTTTGGGGGGGTTTTCGCAACCCATTTTCTCGATAAAAAAATCAGCTTAAATAAGATACAATCTTTTAATAATCTGACCAAAAGTTGAATATTCATCGTCGCCGGACGAAAAAAAAAAATGATGGATTTCCCTTTTTTTTTTCTTCTTCAATTTTTCAAGAAAATTGGTCGCCGCGATCCGTAAACCAACTAATAAAATTGGAACGGCCTAAAGACCAATTTGCACTGAATTACAATGACAGCTATATAGGACCAGACTTGGCCAGTGAATACTGAGTTTTGGCTCATTTTGTTGGGGGTAATAATAGGGTGCACTTCCATCATATTTTTCAAGTAATATAATGGCGCTATAAGTTATTTTAAAAAATACAAGATTGACATGTAAAACATGATTATAGCATGTTTTAAATATGTCAATTTTGTATATCATTTGTTTCAAGTGTCAAGCACCTACAGTCTAAGTTTCATTTTTATATCTCATTCTATCCCACCCCAAACAGGTGGGATCCCAACAATGCCGGGATGAGCTGATCGGGATCCCACCTTATCCCAACTCATCCCGCCTTCAGTCGGGATTCTGACCACCATTCCATCGGGATCCCGACTCGTCCCACCTTTGGTTGGGATCCCGACATAACCTATCCCGATGTATCCCATCGGGATACCTCCATCCCGACTTATCCCAACATATCCCGGTGGGATATGTCGGGAATCCCGGCGGGATATATCGGGATCCCGACCACATTTTTTAAGGGGTGTCTTATCTCTCTGATGAAAGAGCAGTCTTGAATAATGAATAGACTATTCCTCGATCAAGAGTTGTTGCTTCCGACAACTGCATTCCTACGTTCAAATAATAATCTTTATCCCCGATGCAAAAAAGAAATAACATCCAGGCCTCGAAATAACCCACAGCACCCACAGCTATTGCCGTGGTGCCCTATGCTTTTGCTGTGGTGCCCTTTGCAAAGTATATACAAGTTTACATTTTTCTCATAAAGTGTCCCTTACCAGAGGAAAATTGCCGTGCCCCTTCAAGATCGAAGTTTCAAGGCCTGAACATTCCTCATTATGCTTCAATTTTTGTCTTACAAATGTGCAAAGAATTCCTCAGTATTTTAATCTTGATGTTTTTCATAAATTACTGAACATTTTCTCCCGTTTATCTTTCCCTGACACTGAGGTGAAAAAATGCAAATGTGAAGACAGACTTCTTGTTAAGAGGAAGTAAGGAGGACAAATATTACACACACACACACACACAAATTCAAATTAATTTTGTTTTATTGGAGTTCTTTTGCTAAATTGTCAGAAAATGTTTTGAAGAGAAAATGTAGTATGGATATTTATCATCCAGGTCAGCATTTGTGGTGGAAAGAAGGAGCATTCATCTCTCTGAATGCTGGGTCTTTTTTTTTTCAAGTTTCCTAATTCTAGATTTGATCTTGATTTCCTAAGGAAAACAAGATGTCATGGGAGAGTTTTTTTCCTTCTCGACGAAATGAAAGATTTTTTATGTCCGGGCTGTGTGCAACTTGATCTTGGACAATCGCCGCAAACCATCCTCTATTTGATGAAGCTCTTCCTAGGTTCTGTTGTTGGAAATTTTGAAGGGGGGGGGGGGGGGGGTTGAACCATGAGCGCAATACGCGACAGCTGTAAAAGCAGGTGATGGAAAAGTCTCCTTTATAGGAAAGGCATCTTGGGTATAGGGTGTGTACAGTGCTGGCATTTTCACCAAGGGGTTGTTGACCGAGCTACCTTTGGATTCTTTTTTTGAAAGCTTGCATCAGGGGAAGAAGAAGGGGGGGAAAAAACAACTCAATGTTCCTGTTCTTGTGAATTATACATGCGTAATGAATAACCGAGTGATTAATTCATTCAGTTCAATCCTCTACTTACCAGAAGTCATCCTAAATTGGCCTTTTCCCGGTGAAAGCGCCATCACAAAAGGTGTTGATGGTTTGTGAACGCTGCTTCAGTATTGTGGACAGGTGTGCACGTGTGAAAGTCATGTTGATAAATGCAGCTGTTGATTTGTATTCTACTTATTTTGTCAGGGATAAAAATCTGACTTGCCCATCCCCCCCCCCCCTCATGAAAGATATGGACAAAACTGGGAGACCACTTGTATAGGGCTAATTAGCTCATTTGATGGAGCATGGGCACATTAACGTGAAGGTTCCGCTCTAATAAAAAAACTTTTGTTCACCCAAAAATTGATATTGAAAACATTTTTTTTAAAAGTTGTTAGTTTTAATCTGAAACCTCCTTGATTATAAAATTCATACCAGAACCAATCCTCCAGAGAAATATTAATAATTGCATCAGGGATAAAGTTTTTTTTAAACATTTTTACCCCCACCCGAAGCACCTGTATACTTAGTCTTGGTTCAAGACTCTTCTGTTATTAATATCTTCCCATGATCTATCGCCACAAGAGGGCACGCTCTCACCGTAGACCATAATCCACAGGCTATTCCTCATGTGGAATTCGAACTCAAGACCCCCCTCCTCCCCCACTCCGTCATTCCAGAGCAGATACCAATAGGCAACCGAGTATAACCTTTTGGCAAGAGGCCAGTTCGAATCCTGTAAGTTTTCTCTTCCAAAAAGCAATGACTATGTATTAACCCTTTACGCACTGGAGTTTTCTTCACCCATTTTAAGCCCACTTATGGTGTGCTGACAGCTTGATAGCTGCAGTGTGCTGATGGTTACAAAATGTCAGCCGCGCGTACCGCGCTTAGGGCATGGCAGGGTGTCTCGATTAAAAAAATACCGCTTTGGTTATTGAAAGTAAGTGTATTAAATTGTGAAACAGACTAGAAAATCTTGACAAAAGTAATTTGTCACACCAGTCTCACTGGTTGTTTGTCTTTACCTCAGGATTTCCCGTAACTATTGTTGTTGTTGGGAGTCCCCTCTTTAAGCTCCTCGTGTCATCAGCCTCCTATCATCCATCCATCCTCCCTCAACCTTCTTTCTGCTCTTATTCCCTCGGTCTAGTCCGTGGATAACCATGAAATAAAAGAAGCTCATTTTGGGCCCAGGATATTGGCACCCCGTTGCCTCAGTGGAAGGAAGAATAGCATTGCCACTCTCCCCAGGGGGAAAATATGCTCTCTATTCAAGTCCGTTCTTACTTTTCCCCCCATCCAGCCCCGTCATCTATCACGTTCTAATTATCTTGTCACCATTTTCCCCCCCCCTTCTATCTTTTTTTTCTTCCTCTGCCCCAATGTCAGTCCACTCTCTACAATTTATTTTCACAGCTCACTGTTCGTATATACCTTTTTTTCCCCCCCTTAATTTTGTTTATTCAAGTAATTGAAACGGTCGAAGTGGGGGGAAGTTAAGATCGGAGGTGATTTGAAGAAGTCACATACAAATTAAAGTGCTTTTTTTGTTTGTTAGGGAGTCCCTATCCAGTGGAACAGAAATTCGAAATGAAAGGTCTCACTGTCACCTGGAGGACTGGTTGGAGGACATCTGTTTCAGGTTATCTGTAAAAACATAACCTGTTGTGAAATGGAGATGCTCCTTAAACAATTAAAAACTTAATATAGTAAGTAGCCTTCACATATATGGCCAAATAAATATGCCCGTAGATGCATGTGTTTGCTGAATCCACATGTATCTCTTAGGGCATTGTTGATTTAATCAGTGAGTTTGAGAACGGTCTCTCAAGCGATGCCACTCTGACCTTATATCGTTTGGCAAATGAGCATTAAACATTCATTAAGGTATCGCTCAAAGATGACTGCCGACCGTTAACGCATCGGTAACTCTCGGCCACAAGTTTATTATCTATATGTTGCCATGGCGCTGCGCGTGCATCATAATCCTCAGGGTCGGGTTCGGTCAAGCGTAACTTTTGTGATGATTACATTTCGGCTCTAACTGAGGAAGAGCGTTCCGGATAAGGGGGGCTCCTGGCAGCAAGCAAACCCAGACATTACTCTGCAGTCGAGTTATTAATAGCGAAGGGGATGCATCGTGGAGAGCCACAGACGCAAGCTGATTTGAAACTGAGTAAGTTTACCAAAGTGCTTGCCATCTTTTGAGAAATTGCGCTCGGTCAGTTAGCTGAGCTTGGTGTTCACTACGCCCATTGGCAGTCATAGATGGCCTACTAAAACCACATTCACGATCACGATGGTTTTCAATTGGTTTAGTTACCGCATCATATTGTTTTACTTATGGAGGAAGTAAGTCGGACTGGATTATTTAGTGTCCATGCGGGGAGCTGGGTAGGTTACCGAGCCTGTTAACTTACTGCTCTGGAATTGTTTGTTTCACAGGCAGAATGGTGTCATGGTAACATAACACTGTTAGCCCAATAGGCCACAGTGTGAACACTTTCCGATGGTCCCTTATGATGTCATTTGAGTAGAGCGCCCTCGGCTAGTGGTCAAAAGACAGTTGCTCGTTGGCTGAACCTACTTTGGCGCAAGTAGAAGATGTATATTTCACTTGTTTCATCACCATTTTACCTCTAAGATGGCGGCACGATGAAGTCAGTTTGAAAACTATTTTCTTCCTCGGAAAAGTCCTTATTTGATTGGTCAAGTTAATTCATCTCTTTCTAGTTAAAGGTGAATAATCCACATGTGAACGATTGTGGCTTACTGCAAACTGTTAAGTGTTAGCATGGTCTTGTGGGATAACTTATCCCTCTCTAAAAGCAAACGCAAACACTGCTTTAAATGTAGGTCATTGTTATGAAGGATTTATGTAGAAATTGAATGCTATAGCAAGTAGACCGGTCCCTGTTTTTAGCTTTTATGACAGGCACATTGGAATGGTCTCATAGGATGACCCATATTGCGTGAGTGCATGTGCGTGAGGAGCGTCTTACCGGCTTTGCGCTGGTGATCCTTTTATTCTGTAAGGTTTGAAAATGTATTATTTTGGAGATGGCTGGTATCCGTGTTGAACCAACAATGCCTTTACTGACGACACTTGGGGGTCAAAGTGTGGGGTCAAAGGTACATGACCGATGATCTTGGTAGTTTTACGTGACGTTGTGAAGGTTTGGATCTGGTGTCAGTCTTGAGCCTCGAAGTGTGGACGTCAGTCGGTCAGGCTATGTTCACAAAGTAGCACAGTGGTTCAAATAATGTGGATGGATTTGACGTTCTTGATGAGCGCTCCTGTTTTCTCTGTATTCAACTGGAACTTTCACAGGTGACTTTTATTGTATCTTTCTTGAAAATTTTTGTCTGTACGTATAAATCAGCATTACATTGACAAAAAAGCAAACGATGACTCTAGTTGAAAAATTCTTTGGGAATTTCATGGGTAACAGCATCAAAATGATGACCAAAATTAATTTCTGTTTTTCTCATTTTATTTGAGTGGATGAGCTTTGTTGGGTTTTTTTTATGGCGGGTAATTTCATTAATTTTGAATCCCATAAAATTCAAGAAGAAAAGGTATTTCATTGTAGAAAGAAACCAATAAACTGGTTTGTGCAAGTCTTCTGAAATTGCTTTCACGTATTCTGCTCAGTTGAAACATTACAGTTGTTTGTTTCACTCTGTTTTGTCTGATCGGAAAACCTGCGCGACGTAAATTCCGTATTTCACCCCTTTAAAAAATCCACCAATGCAACTTAACCGCAGAGTAAGGTTTATAATGCCTCCACTTCATGTACGATTGTCTGGAATTTAATCAAATTTCAGAGTTTCTGTTTCAAGCCGCGTTGATTTTCAACCTCTCGATAGTTCTCGCACCGCTTAAATTGGAAGCAATCTTTTTGCCGTTTTCTTGAAAATGCCTCGGAGGTTCTTTGATTTTGCAGTCTCCTCAAAACTCGCCCAAAGGCGACTCCCTTTTATCTCTCCCATTCCAGTTCCTGCAATAATCCACCACTTTGCCCGGCCACTGAAAAAAAGGCATGCAGACCCTTTGAGAGGTGTTTCTGCCTGCCTCTGCCACTAAGGTAATATTAATAAACGGCCGACTTTCGTCAGAATCGTCGAGGAGGGTGTTTGTTTAAGATGGATGAACTAGATCCTACAGGGGGGGGATGGATAAAAAAAAACGGAGAACAAGAATCCTCACAGGAATTTTGTTAAATATATGTACATAAACAATGCTATTGTTTTTATTGATTTAAAGATTTTCCAGAATGCCTGTGGCGGTTATGCCTCTATTTATGGGTTGATTGGAAGCTTTTGTCAGATCGCTTGGGGTCGTTTTATTGTACAACGTGCGTAAAGATGTGTAATAAAAACCACTTAATTAGTATGGGATCTCAGAGCAGCATATAACAGAACATATACCGCATGCTGACTCGCTCAGTTGCCACTGAGAGTGGAAAAATCATTATCCTCCCACTAGGTATCCATTGATAGAGCCCTACTATGGTGATATGAAGAATGACAACTCTGCCAAATTTGAAGGAAGGTGGAAAAAATGGGGTATGGGGGGGGGGGGGACCTCAAGGGTCGAAACACATTCTGCTTGGAAGATTTATCTCACGAAGAAAACTTGTGAACACCGTGTGCCAATCACCAATCAATTAAAGTGCTGAAATCTTTTGATGTCGGGTTGTGATGGAGGATGAAGGACTGGAGGATGAGAGTGGTGAGGGGGGTATATATGTAGCAGTCATGCCCTATATGTGTCACTGCCAAAGTTAGCCAAGCTCAGGGCAGATCATTCTCCGCTCTGATGCCAACTCTTTATCTCCGATAACATTAGGAAGCAAGTCGGTATTTTGGGCACGTATGAACGTAGGTGGACCTGACAGACGCCTCTGCCTGTTGCTCGAAGGGTCACGCTCGGCGGGATGTACTTTTGGCGTGTTTGCTATTTTACGCATGTACTGATTGACTGGCTCATTAAACAATGTCTGTTTGTTTGCCTGAAAATTAATCTGGGAGTGGGATGGGAGTGAAGATGTCTTGATTATTCTTGTGTGAACTTTGGATTTGTGTGGTCAACTCGTTTGCTTTGTACACGCCACTTCGTGTCTGATATTCAAGCAATGACAGTGAAGTGTGTACTTTCGGATTTGACAGCATTTGTACTGTGTTTCTCCTGCTCATTTAAACTTAGCGCAGCCTGTCTTGCTACTTTTAGTAATCTGTAACTCATTTTTTTATATCTGCTTTCTCCCGAGGAACGTCAAGTTTGTTACACCACCACAATTCTTTAGAGAAATATTTCATGTACATGGTGTTACCACAAACCTGACTAGATTGTATCTCCGCCATGCAAAGTTTCCAATCCTACTCATGTACATGGTGTTACTGCAAACCTTACTAGATTGTATCTCCACCATGCAAAGTTTCCAATCCTACTCATGTACATGGTGTTACTGCAAACCTTACTAGATTGTATCTCCGCCATGCAAAGTTTCAAATCCTACTCACGTACATGGTGTTACTGCAAACCTTACTAGATTGTATCTCCACCATGCAAAGTTTCAAATCCTACTCACGTACATGGTGTTACTGCAAACCTTACTAGATTGTATCTCCACCATGCAAAGTTTCAAATCCTACTCATGTACATGGTGTTACTGCAAACCTTACTAGATTGTATCTCCACCATGCAAAGTTTCAAATCCTACTCATGTACATGGTGTTACTGCAAACCTTATTACTAGATTGTATCTCCATCGTACAAAGTTTCAATTCCCACCCATTTCCATGAGTATCGCCACACAAAGTCCGGATGAAGAACTCAAATTTGTTGACGCTCATTAGGAATCGATGTACTTGAACACACTTGTGTCTCCGCTCTATACCCAGTTTGCACGGTGAATAAATTTGGGTTCAATGACTGAATTTGTTTGTGATTAACCTCACTCACTTCATCAGCCGGGGAGAACACTGGTTTGGAAACCAATCCACCTGTCTCCTGAAATCATGAGACATTTAGCAGTGACATTTTCATCCCAAGATTTACTGACGATGTTGAGAAAGAACACGTTACCAAAACATGTTTTTTTTATCTGTACCACATCTACAGATCCTTGTCATTTAATTGGTGGAACACACGTCACGTGTGTCATCCATTATTTCCTGTGTACATTATTTACTTATGTAACACTCCCAAAATTTAGTATTGGACAGGCACACGTTCAATATGGATAATTATTGGACGCTTTGCAGCATTGTTTCCTAAAAAAATCTTTCCCCACCTGTTCGGGTTGGACAAGGTTGGTGTCTACATGGAGTTGTCCAGGTTTTTTGGAAGGGTTTTTTTAATAGAAGTTTCAGAGTGTGGGCCGGGCGAGTTTCAATGTCTATTTTGGTTTTTACTGTGAACAATTTTCAACTGACTAGGATGTGTGCATTTCATCAGAACAATATTGAATACATTTCTTTCATGCGATGTCACAGAGTATAATCACTCCATAGAATCTGGCTTTTCCATTCGCCTCGTGAAACGGAACAGTGCAGATTTCACCTTGTGATTACATTCTGCAACAAATGCACTCCTGGATGCAACCAATACTTGTATAATACTCGTCTTGCATTTATACAAAGTGGGTGAAGTAGCATCACATTCTTGATTATCCTGTAGGTGACACAGATTCAGACAGAATAGTTCCTTTTTTGTGATCGGTATCAACTTCCTTCCAAGTCCAACAGGTCTGGAAATTTATCACGGCATATGGGCCTCATTTGCCCCATGTCTAAGCCTCAGGTTTCCCCCTTCAAAATCTTCCCATAGTTGTAAGATTTTCCGTTAGAAGTGCCCTTCACAAAATGAAATCTGACCTTACCCCTTTCTCAGATGAAAAGCCAGGTCGGCACCAAGCTCATTACTTAAAGATTTCAATCATGAATTGATTTTGTTGATGACCACGAAGTTGGTGTATCAATAAAGGCAAAGTATACCTTTGGTTTTTGGAACTGTTTGATTGTTTTAATCCTATATAAATGTAGGTATACAATCAAACTAACCTGTGAAAATTTCATTTCATCGCGTTTTTGAGGTATCACCGAAAAACCGGAGCAAATATTTCCACGCAGGAAGAATATTCCCTGTAGGAATACACATTCTGAGAAAAGTTACGGCCGTAACGCTTCTCAGATTCAAATTTTTGGGGATAAAAAGTGATATATTTTTCCGTAACCGCAGTACTTTGAAGTGAAAAGTTTCTCAATATGCATTTTACTATCCAAAGCTGCTGTACTTCTTACTGAGTAAGTTTTTATTGCCATTAATTTTCAGACTCATTACCAAATGTACACCTTCCCTTTAAGTATTGTGTTGAATTGAGTTATTGCAGGTGCACCTCAGTTTTACCCCTTGTCAATGGTACTGAGAGTAAGAAAAATAAATGTAAAAATGTTAGAAAACAAAAATCAAATCAATACATTTAAGGCATCAAGGCAGAAGCAACAGGACACCTACGGTAATTAGCCTTTGCCATGAAATATGCTAATTACAATTACGCATGGGCACAGACACTTTCGGTAGGTAAATGCTGTAGAGTTGTGGGATACGCAGAGGCATAAACGCGTTATGCGCCCAGAGCAGCCCACTCTCTCGGATTCTACAGAAAGTTCCCCGTAAATAAAGCAATCTTTCCGCGTTCAGATGAACAAATTTGAAAATCACTGTAATTATGACAACTTTTTCCTCATTATGTTAAATGTAATTCTAAAAATCTCCCTGATTGTTGTACAAAATCTTCCTGATTGCAAGATGCAAATGTTGGCAGCTCTTTGCGTCATGCCACCACCGGCCTCATAAAAAAAGGCGTGTTGTTCCCTCATTTTGACCATCGGTATTGTTTAACAGTAATATAGCGCGCACGTGCGATGTGCAATGTACATACTTTATGGAAAGAGTTTCTTGCCCTGTTTTTTCCTGCATTAATTGTGGGTTTGATATTTAGTAACCATGAAATAAAATCATAACTCCTCTGCCTTTGAGAGCAGAAACCACGATAGAATCTCATCCGTGACATCTAGTCCACTCACACTACACCAACAACGAGGACATCGGATGGCTGCGTGGCTTCACAAATGTACGATATTTGTCATTTGTAACTCAATTATGGACAACTCAAAAGACATGATATAGCAGGGTCCATGTAAATCAATCTGGCGCCAGTTGCAGTCCATAACTGCTGCGTGGACTTTTTTTGTCCTTTTATTCAAGTTGATTTATGGCATTTCTAGGTTCAATTTACCAATGTGGTTGTAGTATTATGTTTAATGATCGACTGTGCATGCAGTGTGTCATATTAATCTAATTTAATCTAATTTAATCTGGGTCATTGTTTTTTGAAATAGGCGTAAGCAAATAAACACACTTTGTAACTGACGCTTTTAAATTCACAGGGGAAAACAGTTTTGAAAAAAAAAAGAGTTTTTTTTTTATAGAAAACCTTGATGTTGGACCATGGCCCACTTTCACGTCTGTCTACACATTGCACAGTTCTGGATACAAGTTCCATGACCGGAACTTGAACCCACACTCTGCAGCAAGAAACACTAGAGCTTGACTACGGTGCTCTTTACCGCTAGGCCAAGAAACGCTAAAAATAATAGTGATATAACTGCAGTTGTCAAACTACTATTGCACTCATGGATTGAGGAAATCACAGCAAAAAGAGATTTTTTTGTTGTTTTCTTTTAAATTTGTACAAATACTTAATATGATTGTTTCTCTTTCGCTTCCTGATTTATGCAGGATATTGTGCTGAAACTGGGAGGTGTAGCAAGCTGGGACCAGCTACGTGAAGCCATTGGAGATGCTGTTGGTATCACGCTAGATAACACAGTAAGTCACAACATGCCTTTATGTCTTCACCTTCCTCTAATTGAGTGGCTGTCTTTGCGCATTAAGTAAATAACTTCTGATGGCGACGCATAATTGTGCAGCACTTGCTACGACCAATTCAGCAATATGACTCAATTCCGCAATCTTTCCATATAAGACTTCTATTTACCCAATTCACCTGGCGTCTTCATCACAATAATCTTGGTTGGCTATTTTGAGAGTCGGTGTCTCTTGTCAGGTTTTGCCCTTAACTTTTTCATTGAGTAGGACCAGTCAGCTTAAAACATGTCACTAGTCCACCAGTATTATTTTTTACTGATCCATATTTAAGGTTTTCTTTCCACATCGCAGAGTGTAGGACTTGTAATTTGAACTAATATGGAGTGGTTTGCATCTTGCAATGGGACTTCAGCAATAAACTAGCCAGCAGGGCCCAATTTCATAGAGCTGCTTAACGGCCGATTTTGTGCTAACTGTGCGATTTCCATTTCATAGCGCTGCTAACCGTAAGCACACGAAAAGGCATGCTGACCCTCCGGTGCTTACTGTATGAAATTTTCTTGCAACCTGTGAAATATGCTAACGCTTAAGCAAATTTTTCTGCTATAGTTAGCACAAAAATTTGCTTACCGTTAAGCAGCGCTATGAAATTGGGCCCAGGACTAGTTGGACAGGATTCTGGCTGGTCCTCGGGTGTTTTAACTGGCATCTGGCCAGCGGACCACTGCCTGTGTCTTGTGACGGTGTACAGCGCATTTTAGGCAGCACAGCTTTTACCCACTTAATTTTGCGTGCAAATTGACTCCCAAAAAGCGTGACAGACCGTAGGTGGCGTTGGTCCAAGGGGTCAGGAAAAGTCTTATGGAGCTGTTTGAGCAGAAAATTTTATTATTATTATTGGTTTATTTTGGAAATATAAGCTTCACAGCCTTAAGGAAGCTGAATTGAGTTTAATTTTTTATAATATTAAGAAGAGTAAAGATCATTTAAAAATAGACAAAAGTCAGAGATGAACAAATTGCCGCTACGGAAAAACGAGCAGGGAGCCAGTCACCAACAGTAACATATGATACCGTGTTTTGTCTGCTAACCCATTTTCTGGCGAGCAAATTGTTGTGCTCTTAAGGACGTTTGCCATACTGCCTTGTCCATATGCAATGCAAAAGTAGTTTGTTATAAACTTATAAATAATAAATCAGCTGAAAAAATGCCAGTTGCGACCCTCTTTATGTATATTTTTCAATTTGTCATTTCAAGTAATTTCTCCAAGAACGCCCACAAAAACAAGCCTGACTCATGACGTATTACTTGTGACGGTCTTGTGTAAAGAGATGCCTGTGCTACCACAACAGTACGTGGATGCATGGTGCAATGAAATTCAGACATTTTGGTGACAATTTATTCCTTGTTCCACCAGTGCCGTCACATCATGAGCAAGGCCGGGTTTTTGTGGGCGTTCCCGAAGTGCATTATTTTTCATGAAAAGAAAATTAAAGGGGGTTGCATCAGGTGTATTTTCAGCTGACTCATTGTTTATAATTACAGACTTTGATATGGCGTATAGACAAGGTACATGTGTAGTAGTATTGCTTCGTCCATCGGGATGTAAAGCGAAGAGGACCCGTTTGTCGTGTAATGTTCGTAAAAGAACCCAGTACACCCACGGTGCACATCCTTGAAATGAAGCCGTAGTGCCCACTTCATATAAAAGGGGATGCATGTAATGCATAACTGGCCTAAAGACAAGGAGGCTCCAGTTTCAGGATTAAAAATGTGGCACTTTATGAAGGTTTGTCAAATATGGCTGTTGGCTTAGTAATCAAACGCGCTAAAAATAGCTCAGAATTCAGAGGAATGGCAGGTGCATTGCTGGATGTTGCTTGCTTATAATGAATATGGGGACATTATTCTTGTGCTGTGGATAGTGATACGGCGTGTCAAGGCTAGTGCACTGGACTCCAGTTCTAGTGTGGGTTCAAGTCCTGGTCTTGACACTTGTGTCTTTGAGCAAGACACTTAAAACCATAATTGCTTCGTCCTTCAGATAAGTGTGTTGGTGTAAAATGCAGTGAACCCAGTACACTTTTCATTTTCATGAGAAAGGGTTTGTTGAGGTTTTTTCTGGAATGGTTGGCTGCAGCTTTTGCCGCATCATCTGGCAAACCCTTGCAAGTTGCTATATAAATGGGTTGGCATAAACCAACCATAGCTTCGTATACCTGTCGTTAAAATAATGAGCGCTTTGAGACGCCCGTCGGGTGTAGTTAAAGGCTTTATAGGTACCTCACACACAGATCCTTTTGATTGGTGGAACTCACGTCATGTGTCATCCTTTATTTCGTCATGTATACTGCCGTGACGCTCCAAAATTAATTATTGGAGTCCAATATGGATAAATTAGTGGACGCTTCCCTGCGTTGTTTCCAAAGTAATCATTCCCCGCTCGTTTATCTACAAGGAGTTGTCCGCGTTGTTAAGGTTTTTTTCCAAAGAATTTTTAGAGTGTGGAGTAGTGGACGACTTTCCGTGCCTATTTTGTGTTTCTTGTAAACTTCAAATGACAAGGATCTATATATGTGAGTTATATAGAACAAATATTGAATGCATTTCGTTCATGCATTGTCGCAGAATGTAATCACTCTCTGAAATCTGGCTTTTCCATCTCACGAGGCGATTATATTCTGCGACAGTGCACTCAAATGCATCAATATTTGTACAATATATAAGAACTATGTATTATTACTATTACTATATATCAATCCAATAACCCCAGCCTCCGTAGTAACTGCCTAGCAATGGCACATTTGGCTAACATGACTTGGACTTCGCCGCAGGGAAAAAAAAAAAACATAATGCAGACATACTCTATGTATATAGTCACATACTCTATGTATACTCAAGTGTGGTAGATTTTGTTTTGCAATCAATTTTTCGATTTGGCTTGTCGTGGCCGTTCGGTCGAGCGCACTGGACTCAAGCTCTGGTGTTTCTGATCAGCAGAGTGTGGGTTCGATTCTCGGTCTTGACACTTGTGTCCTTTAAAGCAAGATACTTAACCATTATTGCTTCGTCCTTCGGATGGGACGTAAAGCCGTAGGACCTGTGTGTTGTGTAATGCAGGTAAAAAAAAACTAGTTACATTTGTCGCAGCACCTTGGAAACCCTTATGAGGTTCTACCTAAATTGGATCTCATAATTCAAAAACCTGTCTTAAAATTTTTCTGTTTGTTCAAGCGCATTGAGTACCTTATCTATTTTGTTATTTGGTTTTATATCTGCAGTGTTAGACAGTACATCATTTGGCAATGCTTGATGGATCAGTGCATTATATTATAGGGGCCCAGCAATGCCCTGCTTAATTGCACTATCCCGCTGAAACTTGACATACCCAATCAGGATAGTATTCACAGACTATCCGATGATAAAACGACACTCGATATGATCATCTGGAAAGAGCTGTGGTAGCACTTGACCGTGTGGAGTATTCTCATGCTATTAAACCGTGTTATACCTGCGCGTGGCTCATTACAAAACACTCAACATACAAACACCCCAGTACTGTGCTTCCGGAGAGTGGCCTATCAAACATCCCCACTGTACGATACGCTACTGCCTTGAATAACATTCAGAGTTGACTGCCACACCACATGATTATTAAGTTAAACTTAAAGTCACGGCTGCACAAAAAAAAAAAAAAAAAAAAAACAGAAAGAAAAAACAGAAAAAGAAAATGGCAAGCCACAAATGCTTTGAGAAATCAAAGCTTTCTGACATTTTCTGGGGGCATAATTAAACCGTTCGTTACCTTCCCAAGGGCATTTACTCAAAAACATACACAGGAGATCGTGGAATGTTCTTGCTTGAGGGCTTGGTTGAGTTATTCCTCTTTTCCCCCCCATCACCTCACTCGATTTTGAGGCTGCGTTTCGCCTCGGCAGTGAGAGAGGCTGAAAACATTTCATTGGTTTATTTTTTGCTCTCGCAGTTTGATACGATAGCGTTGGAATGCAATTAAACTCAGAGGGAGGACGGCCATAATGAAGGAGCTTCTAAACAAGCCTTGATTTCCCATTCTATAAATATCGCTTTGGAAAGAATTTCTTTAGATCATCTGCCCAGGGTATCAATTGTAAATTTCTTGATCTACAAAGAACTGGATTGTACACTATGTACCAAGGAAGTTTAGAGTCAATGTTGTACAAATATTGGATGCATATATATGAGTGCATTGTTGCAGAATATAATCTCAAGGTGAAATCCGGACTGTTCCATTTCACGAGGCGAAGCAATTCAGTCTGATTCAGTGGCGTCTACAGGATTATCATGAAAGTGATGCTATTTCCCCCACCTTGTTAATGCAAGACAAGTATTAAGTCGTTAGATATTATACAAATATCGGATGCATATGAGTGGATATATTGGATGTATATATTGAACATACAATGCACGAACGAAGAGCATACAATATCTGTTTTATATAACTCATATAGATCCTTTTATTTAAAATTGTTTTGCAATCAACATGAAATAGACACGACGTTGCCTCGTTTGACGAATGAGCGGGAATGATTGTTTAGGGATTGACTGTTTATTGGTTGACACTGAGTAGTAAGCATAAAAAATCAATACACACTATCCTATATTTATTTCCATATACGACTGTTATGACAGTCAAAACATGGCAAAATGAAGCCTGACTCAGGGCTCGAATTTAACACTGAACCACAGGCCCGAGGCCAGTAATTTTAGCATCGGGCCAGTAAATTCCTAACCGGACAAGCCCAGTGGTCTTGTGTTTTTCTATTGAGTAATAATAGGCTCATTGTGTAATATTTTTGTAAAAAAGAATGTTGACTATGAGTCTGATAAATATCTTTTAATTCTCTTCAGTATGGAAGTAATACACTTAAAACAAATGAGATAGATTTTCTCTTAGTGCTGGTACAACTCATTTTCATTCTGGTCTTGTAAAATAAATTCTGGTCCAGTAAAAATGTTGAGCTACATGTACAAGCCCCGCAGTCTTCTGGATATTTCCCCCAAATTTGAGCCCTGCTGACACTGGACGCCTGTTCCACCAATCAAATGACAAGGATCTCTGTGCTAGTTATATTATAGAAAATATATTATGTAAATATTTATAAGGTTGATTTTCTTGTTCATTTATACTTTTTGAGTGATTACCAGATAAAAAGATACACGTAACGTAAAAACAGTACAACGCCTTCTCTTCGTCCCAAATTACAAAAATGCATCCATATCAGAGTTGTGAACTTGTATCCCCGCGATTCCAAACATGTAATATTTCAACAGAAAATTTAATTCTCAAGTTTGAACCAATTACTTTTTTGTATTTTCATATTTTTTGTGATGATCAGATTTTGGTTCTTCCTCCTCTGTCCCCAGGTTGACTTGGTGGTGTATTTGCTAGACGGTACCTCAGGAAAGTTGGTCAGCCAGGATGGTCTAGCTGGCGTCGTTCACACACTGCCCAAAGCAGGATTAGCAGGGTAAGTTAGACCACCTCACTCACAAAACACCTGCACCCTCATATAATTTGTTCGCGTGTAAATATTTAGGTTCTTGTAGAACCAAATTTTTGAAAGGGATATTATGCCATCTCCCACTCTCTGGAACAAACTCCCTCAAAGATGCACAACTCTGAATCAATAAGTTTATTTTTTACTATCCACAAGGCTGTTTAAAGACCTCGCCACCACTCTATAATTCTCTTAGTATAGTATCCTCATAGAGGCCTGCTATCCCTTCCCTTCTAACCCTCTCATTCCAACCCCCTTTCCTTCTCACTTCAACCCCTTCACCCCCCTCACCCCTCCAATTATCTCCTCCAGAGTGTCGGACCTCCTCGGGATGGTCGCCTGCTGGCACCCTAACGCTATCTCTATGGCATATTCCAAATGTTCATAACATGTGCTCAATGTTTTGGTTGGAACCTTGCTGGGGCGTGAGTCACTGGATGCCGTCATCAGATGGCGAGGGGAGTCACATGATGCGTGAAGTGCACTGACCGGAGTTCTAAAAAAAAAAAAATAATAATAATAATAAATAAGAAGATGCCATAGAAAAATGCATATTAGCTAAGAATGTTAATGAAATACCTGAAAGGTATCAGAATGAGGTATAACTAGGAAACTTTGCCGGTACTGCACAACCGTGTGTAAATCTGTTTTTTGGGGTGGAGGATGTATTGGCTCTGAAAATAGCTGTTGGTATTGTCTGGAGATTTCAAACAGCCGAAGACAAGCTGAGTAAACTGTTGGACTGAGCCAGAGGCGAGGTTAATTTCACAGTGGCCAGCCACCAACCAAGGTCATTGCCATGCAGTGAAGACTGAGTCCTCACACTGTTATTTCCATTAATGAATGCCTTAAATCCCCCCAAAATGTAAAAATCATCAGCCACCAACCAAGTTCATTATCGCATGTTAACAAGTGACCTGTCCTCTATTGGGTGTTTATTAATGTTAGTTAAAATGAATGAAGTACATCTGGAAATATCATGCTTAGATTTTAAACTAATTCCAGCCGCCGGAATAAGTTGTCACCCCGTTTCTTACAGAAGGCTTTGTTGGCATTTACAGAAAAATAATGTGCCAGAAATTGGCGGGAAAAAGACGACTACAATACAAGATGCGCGACGCATTTTTCACTCCGGCGAAATTGGTCAGGTGGATACAAATTGATGAAGGGCAAATGTGTTAATTATATAGGCCTTGAGACACAATTGAGCTCCAATTGAGGTTTTGAAAGCAAACGGAGCCGCCGCCTGATGATGCATTTAAGTGGATCAAGACTGGTTGATTCTTTCATAATTGGACTCAGACTGCTGAAAAAAAAAAATATGGACTGGAATCTCTGTCCGTCATTACCATTTTTGTTGTTTAATAGACTCTGAAAATAGGTCAGAATGATGCCGTTTGTGAATGGAATTTAGTCTGAAGGCAAGGATTTGGGGTGGTGGGGGTTTTAGGCCGTGCTAATAGGGTCTTTTCTAGGCGTCTAGTGGATAATTTGTGCAGGCATCAAGTGTCTATGTTTTGGTGTAAAGTAATTTTACAGCAGTAAAAAAAAAAGAAGAATGTGTAATTTAGTAATTTGTGGACCATCCTTGGGTTTTGGGCGGCATGTGCCATAGAATGTCCCCTCAGTGCATATGAACATATTACATTCACTTAAAAAAAAAAATTAATTAATTCCTTCCCTTGCACACATCACATTATATTCTGTTGGAACATCACAAGCCAGTGACAAGTAGTGAAATGTGGAGCAACACTGGCTTGCCCGTCCTCAATAATGCAAGTTTGTAAACCAAGTAATATGCTTTCATCAGCACTTGCCTCTGTTGGCTAAACTGTCTTGCCATTCACATGCTTCATTGGCTACCATGGAAACCACCTGATGATAAACATCTTAATCAACGTCGGGGGGGGGGGGGGGGTGGGGGAAATAGAATAATGATATCCGCTTGAGGGCGCCCTTTGTCGGGAGATACTGGAGTGATCCAGATCACTTGAATAGACAATGGATTGCGATCGTGCTTTCGGAGACGTGTCCCACCGACCAAAGCTGATGTATTCTCGAGGCAAGAATTTAGTATTATGCCGAGCACGTTCAGATGTCCGCTCATCACTGTCGATCCATATTAATTTGACATTCGTCTCGGGACAATTTCATTACTGGCGACAAGGGAAGTCGCCATCATTGTTATATCACACATGACTCTTTCCTTTTCCCGTAGTATTTTTTGTTCCTCCCCCTTTAGTGTCAAAATCAAGTTTTTATATATATTTTATGTTTTTTATTGCACTCTCCTGAGAGAGAGAGAGAGAGAGGGGTAAAATTACGTGCGTGACTCCACTGGATATATAGTGCGATGATCTTTTGGTCTGGCTCACGACCTCTAGGTTGCTCCCTCACCCAGCCAATCAATACCGGCAGCAGTCCGGTTTGCAAAACCCGGCCACCCTGAACCAATTCCCATCTGGGGCAAATGCTCTAATGAACCATGAATCCTAAATTTTGTCACATAATCCCTACGGATTACTAGACTTGTTTCATGCGCCAGTGAGCCACCAAGATTTAATCTCCTATTTACTCGTTTAAAGGAGAGCAGGAATAGTAACATCAGGTTTTTTTTTCCCGAAGCAGGCAACTACAAAGTCCTGTCCTTTTCGTAAGAAGGACAGTACAGACCTTTTGGGTAAGTTCCATGTCATACAACACTCCTGTGTCATCATTAATGTGATCAGATTGTTTTGTAAATCAAGTAAAAAACCCAGAGCTACCATCTCTCCCTGATTCTGCAGAAGGTTCCCTGAAAATCAACCAATCTGTCCATGTTCTGATGAACAAATTTGACAATTTTCTGTTTATGGAAACTTTGTCCCTATTATGTCGATTGTAATTCAAAATATCTCCCTGATTGTTGTATAAAATCTCCCCGATTGCAAGATGCAAATTTTTGTAAGCCATGAGGCAAACTGACTGATTGGTTTGCTTTGATTCCATGAAGTAGCTCAAATGCGTCAGCTGCAACTTTTCAGTTTGGTGCACTTTCAGGATGATTTGTCTCATGAGATGAAAGTCCTTCTGTTGGGAATACAACCCAGGATCTGCGTTTGTATCAAGATTTTAGTTCAGCCAGCAAACACTCATGAATAGTGAAGGCATAGATTTGGAAATCAAGGGTCAGTTTTATAGATTAAAGACATGAACCGGTTACCCTTTCAAACATGTGTCAAATTTTGTGTTCTGAAACTTGTTTTCGTCGAATATATTTGCCTTGCGTTGTCACATAAATTTGTCGATCGCCATTTATATTGGTTATCCAGCAAGTGCGAATGGAATATGGAATATGGAAAAAATAAAACGCTTCTTTGTCCCATATATGCAGCGAGGCCAAAGGCTGAGTTGCATATATGGGACTCAGATGCGCTACACTTTTTCTGTATTTCACCGTGCATGTGTGGAATAACTAAATTAGTCTTCAGCAAACTTGTAATAAGTCTAACACGTAACACAATACGGGCGGTTCGCAATACAGTATGCCCTCTATACAGTTTACATCAGAGACGGCATGTTTCCCCCCCAAAAGCAGTCAACTAAAAATAATCACACACGCCGCTAAGCGGCGCACAGGCCTTGTCCCTCAAGTGAAGAAGGAGCTTAATCAAATGTTAAGCTGGCATTTTGGTTTTTTTCTCTCTCCTACATCTAATTTCAGTCCTCATTTCTTATTTTCTAGTCTGCTCGCATCCCATACCGTATCCGTGACTGTACAACACCCCAAATTGTCAGCCGTTTGAGTTTGATTAACGATCTCCATGTTTATCAGTTGATATTTCAACTTTCTTGAACTTTATCCATCATCGTTTTATACACAACCTCTTCTAAAAGCAAACAGTTCATCTGGTCTTTTAAAGCAAGTTGATATATCCGCTTGTGAAATAGCACACATTCACCGGAGGACATGGCTCAAGAATGCGGGTTTCCGGTTTTTACGCTAAACTTTGACTATTTAATTTATGGCATTGGGAGGAAACGATGTTTCAAACTGAAAGGCCTCCTCTGAGCAGAAAGACTCCCCAAGACTGAATGTACAAATATTTACTGAGGGTTTGTTTTTGTTTTTAATTCAATATGATGACATTTTTGGATGGGATATAAATTGTTTGTACAACAGAGATCAATTTTTCCACTGATCTCCAAAACTTTAGAGATAGTCATCCCTATGGATTACTTGACTAGTTTTATACACCAGTAATTTGCCTTAATTTAATATCCTATTGGGTTGTGTTTAAAGGCGAGTGCATACTATAGCACACTATGGGTGTTTTACAGAAGAAAATAATCTCTAAAGGCTTATCATCAGTGTAACTTGAAATTCACATGTTACATGTTTCCTTAGGATCCTTTAAAGCAGGGCTTGATTTAGTCACCAGCCCAACGTGAAAACAATAGTCAAGGAAGCTGCAGGCTAGTCAAGCTTGGCTAGTCACACTTGGCTCTTAGATAGCTCCCTGGCTAGTCAAAGTTTGCTCTTAGAATAGCCCCTGGCAAGTGAAACTTGGCTCTTAGGTAGCCCCCTGGCTAGTCAAACTTGGCTCTTATGTAGCCCCCTGGCAAGTGAAACTTGGCTCTTAGGTAGCCCCCTGGCTAGTCAAAGATGGCTCTTATATAGCCCCTGGCAAGTGAAACTTGGCTCTTAGGTAGCCCCCTGGCTAGTCAGAGGACTGGTCAAATGCACGGCTGACTAGCGGTGAAAAAGTTAGCACAAGGCCTGATAAAGTAACAAAAAGGTGTTGACTGCAAACTTTCCAGTTCTGTAACACAGTGATCTGCATTCAGTCTCCTCCAAACTGGAGAGACAGTTTCCTAATCTGCGAACCTTGAACAGAAATCCCTCTCAATTTTCTTTCTCAAACCATTTGTTTTTAGCGGAGGATATTAAACACCAAAGACCTTCCCTTTAACATGTTTTTTTTAATGATTGAAACCTTTGAATGATGCTATCAATTTGAGCAGCTTAAGTTCAATTCCAGACAGACATTTTCATTGAGTTTGTAATCCATTGTGATAACGTTTTTGTTATAGATTAATTAAAAGGAGGCCTATCCTGTCCCCAACCTCCGTTATTAAACCAGTTCATGTCTACGGCATTGATTGGAGGTTCAAATGTTTGTTTGGTTTTCCATTCCCTGTTTGTATTTACTCGGATTTATATCATGGGGGCTAGCCTTATATCAACCTTTGCATAACTACCTCTCATTGTGACTGACCGAAGGATTGGTTGAGTGCCTTCAATCTGCTGTATCTTCAATTTGCTCCCATGTAGGGTGTCGTGGTAGTCAAATTCATTATGAGTACAACAAAATTGGAATATATGTTTTGACATAGTGGTGCAATAAAATAAGTTGGATCCTTTCATGTAGGTTTGTTTTCTGAGCTTGTCTCTCTTTTCGCATCGGCTCTTGATACCAACTGTAGAAGGTGCTCTTTAAGCAAAGAGCCATCAGTACATGGGCAGAACAACCAATTCTTTGGCTAGGTGTCAGATGTCAGTTCTCTGATAAAGCCCCTTTTTGTGAAACAGGACGCTTTTTCGCATTTGCTAGAGGGATATGACATGCTTTGGTTGGTTTATAGACTGGTCCCCTAACTTTATCCATCAGGAGAAAAGACTGGCACTGGTTACAAGTGGTGTTATAATTCAAGGGATTCAGTGTGTGAGATGTATCGGGCTTACAGGTGGGTCCTTGTGGGGTCTTTTACACAATAGAACAATGGACCCCGCAAAGTCTGTCTTTTTTCAAATTGGACCACACAGAGGATTTCTTTAGAAAAAGGAATAATAGAATAACAATAGCAGGACTCCACAAACCCGGTCAGTAAGGTTGTCTGCTTGCATGTGCATCTGTGTTTGGCACATATTGCACCAATGATTTTCTTATTCTAGGAACGCACATGCAGGAGAGCTTTGAGTATTATTTTAGAGAGAGCTGTTGTTCCTGTTAATAAGGGGGACTGTCGTCATGATCATAGCAGGCCTGTGGCTGTACATGGCATTACGATTTCTAACCCAGTTACTGCACGCGTACGTTGGCCAGCACGTCGGCGCAGTCATTATTGCATCGTGATGTGAAGGTCAGCGTGCATGCAGTAACTGGGGTAGAGGTCGTAATTCCATGTACAGCCACAGGCCTTCTATGATCATGACGACAGTCCCCCTTTAAAACCAACCAACCAACTGTCCATTCCTCTATGATTGAAGACAACATGCGAAAGGTCAAAAGGTCATGTCCATGGATCACTTGCTTGATGGTTTGGAAGGGCAGTATCTGGAGTCATTTATGAGCCTCGGGATCGATGACGTCAGGCCGTCAAGAGAGGTGGTTTATGGCTCTGTGCAGTGTACCTTCTTTAACAGTGTCTTATTTATTGCCGCACTTTAGGGAAATAAATCCAACCGTCTTCCTGGTTGTTGAACCCACTCTAACAACCTTGTTCTCCGGGGAGCTGTTGCCGATGATGACTTGTCAGTTAGATACAAATTGACAATCATTTGTCTTCAAGTGTCTTCTGGTGAGAAACGGCAAGTGTCAGGATCTAAAGAACACAGAACTTGTGTTAATTGTGATGCATTTTCCCCATTAGGCCTATAAGCTGCAGTTGTGTGGTTTTAAACAAATTTATCCCGTCCTAGCTGTCTCAGCAAGCAGGGGTTGCAATTAACGCGATCTTCATGGTGGCCAGCAGAGCTACTAACGAAGCAAGTCTAGCCTGTCTTCTAAAGCTCAATAGCCATTCCAAACATTTGGTTTGATTTGAAAAAGAGACAAAGACCTCACTGCGGCCAAATTAATTGAATTTGTTTCGATGCTTTTTTTCCTATTGCGCTTACATTTTTCCAGCTACCAAATCTGGATAACTAGTTGTCCTTCCATTAAAGGGAGGGTATACCTTTTGGTAATTAATACTCATAAAAAATGAATGACCATAAGAATTTACTTTGTAAGAAGCACTGCAGCTGTTGATAATGTGTAACATTTTGAGCAACATTTCCCTTCTAAGGAATGTGGTTTCAGAGAGAGGAACTCAAAACAATGTCAATCTGAGAAACGTTTCATGCATGAAGCGTTTCTCAGATTGTGTATTCGAATTACGGAGTATTCTTCATGCGTAAACATATACCGCTACAGGTTTTCGAGCGATATCTAAAAAATGCTACAACCTTTTGAACTGAAATTTTCACAGGTTAGTTTGATTGTATCCTTTACATTATGTAGGATTAAAACAATCCAATGGTCCCAAAAATCAAAGGTAAATACTTTGCCTTCAATCCACTAGTTGTTGGGAAGTGGCATTTGACCCTTCTTCCGTTGATTCAGATCGAGGGTCTACATTCTCAGTTGTTCATAATCGGAAACAAGCAGAGAGTGGCACTGGAGCCTTGCCAGTAATCATTCTGCCTTTACAAATTCAAACTGCTTTCTAGTTTGTTAAGCATTTGCAGGAACATCACGTTTATGTGAAACCCTGCATTAAAATGTTCGAGTGCACATGCCACCTTTGGTTTGATTCAGTCGAATTGGAAATTGGAATGTGAGGAAATACTACTGGGGGGGGGGGGGGGGGAAAGTACCTCTAAGCCAGGCTGAGAAGTTGCGCTACGCCGCCGAGATAAATTGAGAATTCCTAACCAGATGCAGCTGAGCAAACATCACCTGGAAGCACGTGCCAAATACGTCATCATGATGTCATTTATTAAAGTGCCCTTGGGTGAAATACATTGCAAGGATGTGTGCATGAAATTGCCTCTAGCCTGTTTCTCTCCACTGCAGTAAGGAAGTCCGTCTTCGAGTACCTTCCACCCCTATCTCTATCCGGTGCTATCTTGCCACTGAGTAGTATTCCCTGATGTCAACACCATCGTCTAACTCCGTCTCTCTCACGCCTTTTGACACATGCTCTTGGGGTCCAGTCTGTTTATTGAGCTTGTCCATCTCCTGTCTAGCCCTCTGGCTCTAACTGTCCCACCCCTCTCCATTTCATAGTTTGAATTTCCCTCAAGATGTCTTGAAATTGTTGTTATTTCCTCTCCTTTTTTTGTGTGTGGCAACTCCGATCAAACCCCATTGCTCTTTTGATTCTGTCATTAATCAGCTGTCTTGCTCAAGCCTTTAGCCTGTATCAGAAATATAGTAATAGTGCTATGGTTCACAGTGTTTTAATTATGATTATAACATTTTAGTATTAGGTTGAACTATTTGGGTTCTGTTCTGTTTGTCATGTATGTACATTCATGTTCATTCTCCAAGTTTTCTGTCGTTGGATTTTGGGGTAAACTCTTGGCTGCGTTTGCAATAACCTCCTGCTGTCTTTTGTGTTGTTGGATAAATGAAATATAAGGTAGCAATGCTAATGGAAACTTTGATTGTATGGACTAAACATTGAAAGCCTAGATAAATACATTTGTACACTTAAACCAGTTTTACAGACGTTTTCGTTGAGGAGTGCATTCATGCAAGTCTGTTGTGTTCCGAAACTATTTCAAAACCAAACTTGGAGGGAAAAAAAGTAATACAAAAATAAAAACTGTTTAAGAATGAGGTTTATAGCTAATATAATTTTTTTATGCTGTCAATGTTGCCTTTAGTTTGCCATTCATGGTCATCATTTCAAAGGGAGAGCTGTACAGTGGTAAATACCCCAACATTTACTGGTCATTAAAACTTACTTGGTGAGAAGCACTGCACCTGTTGATAGTATAAACTGTTTTGAGAAAGGATTCCCTTCGAAGTAATATGGTTTGGATAAATTTTCACCCCAAAAGCGTTTGAATATGAGAAACGATTGATGCATGAATCGTTTCTCAGATCTGTGAGGGTTGGTGTCTGTTAGCGGTTGCTGCAGCCAGAGATTGGTACCTGCTGTCACCTCGCTAAACAGGTGTGGATTCAACGTTGTTGTGAAAATACGGTGACATTTTTTTTCCGCTGATTTCTCAGCAAGTTGACACTGCATTCAGCTGAAACTTTCTCAGGTGACTTTTACTGTATCTGTCTTCATAACTTTGCCTACAAATCAGCATTTCGTTGACAAAAGCCAATCTATGAGCCTACCTTTAATATATATACATATACTCAGCAGGATTTTATGCTGAAATAATTCTGAGGGTGATGGGCATTTGTTCAAAATTATGAAGAGGGTTTCTCAAGATTATTTTGTTTGTTCTGAAAATTGGGTTCCTTGAAATAACATGCCGTGGCTTAAAGTTGTAAATGCAAGTGTACGTGCTTATGCATGCCTCCTTAAGTTTAAAATAACATCCAAAAGAACCTTGCTTACACTGCAATTGGACATGACACAGATTGACTTGTGCAGAGTGAGTCGGCGGCAAGCTTGCTATAAAAGCACTCAGTTTCGGACCGTTCCTAATCGCCTTTTATTAACTTTCCCCACATCACCACTTGAGGTACTGGATTCATTACCTCCAGACGTTGACCATAAGTGGGACCGGCTAACCGGACACTTGTGGCCGGCCGTCCACTCGTGGCCGGGCCGTCCACGCGTGGCCGTGGCTAGCCCGTGAAAGCCGACCTGCAGTATACAAGACAATGCAAGATTGTTTGTTGACACAGTGTAACATAAGAACAGTTAAGGCAAAGTACACATGTATTGCACGGACTTGAGAGGCCTTTTCGCGAGTGAGCGTGGGCTTCGTTTTTTTTCAGATTTTTTTTTTTTTTACCTCAGCGAGATACTGACCACCCATTATTATGAGAAGAATCTCTGAATGTCAACATTTTGGGAGGGAGAGAATATTTGCTCTGTTTAAATTACGCTGGAAGGAATCCTGGGTTTGTTGATAGTGTTTTTACCCTGCCTTAGTGTCTCGGCAAGAACTGCACGCTCCGGATTGTTTGCAAATTGCGAGTTAAGCTATTCACGCCAGCCCACATTATATGCATAGAATATTTGGACTTGGTTTAAGCCAATATGTGCGCATTAAAGCCTTACGTGGTGACTAAAAACATATAGTCTCTGAAACTAAAAGGAACAAAATGACCAACAAATGACAAAACTGTAAGTAATCAGTATGAAGTTGAAAAAGGAGAAGCAGAAACATGTTAAATAGGAAAAAAACAACTTGTTACTGGTTTGGAGATTATGTTATCTTGACCTCGTTGAATCTGCTGGAAGTGACTTTTTCTTGGCAGCCATTGTTGGCAGACTTTCACCAGCACAGTGCGTGTTCAAGGTGGCATCAACTTGAGAAAGACTCGTACTCAGTAATTGATCCCACCGCTGGAGTCCCAGCCTGCTAGAATACATCATTCCAATGTTCATCTTTTACAACAATATTGTGAAAGTAATCAGTAGGATTCGATCACAACAACAAACTGCAATAAAAAGAATGTTATTGCAGTTATGTAGCTTGTTAAACTTTTATCGATTGTAAAAAATGGGCAGCTATTGTTTGAAAAAATAAAAATATATTAAGGCATTTTTACTTGGAGGTTTTTTCATTAGATATTCCCTTTAAGGTACATTTTCTTAAAGGAGTAACGTTCATAACAATCATTATTCATAGATTCATTGAAAGAGAATAATATGCCCCAAAATCTCTGGGGAAAGTTTTAATGGTTATGTGTTTTTACACATGCTTTATAATAAGGCAAACAAAATCGCTAACCGATTGTCGGGAAAATGACAGCAATTTTTAGATGGATATATATTTTTTTTGCTGGAAACTTCCTGCCTGAAAAGGATACCAAGTAAGCTCTAAGGCCCACGCCACACGAGGCAATTTACAGGCAACCAGTTCCAGGCAGTCTCCAAAAAGAAAAGACATTCACGTTTGAATGGTCACATATTTTTCTTAGGGATTGAAGACACTGTTTGACAAATTACCCACGTGCTACCAAAGTGATGCACTGCAGTTGGTTGCCTCCAAGTTGCCTGTAAAAGTTGCCTCGTGTGACAAGGCCTAAGTCTTCAAGTTGTTCGTTCGACAATCACCCAACGAAATGAGGTGTATATGTAGATAACCTTTGGATTCTCTTCTCGTGGATTTATTGGTATCTCTTTCATCCACAGGAAATGTTTCAAGGAGAGACAGCCCGTAATTACTAAGGAGCTTGATATTGAGGATCCGTTGAGTGGTTTGCTACCGAGTACCACACCGGCCCTCCCTGAGAACAGACGAGGTAAGTTCGATCTCTACTTACATTTGCGCTAAAGATTTCGGAAGTGTTGCCTCGAAAGAGAATTGGACTTTTAATGGTATGAAGAAAACACTAAGGATAGCTGAGTGACTGATCCTGAATGGTATAAAGCTGCTTAGCTGAAAATATGGAGTGACTGATCCTCAATTTATGAAGCTGCTTAGCTGAAAATATGGAGTGACTGATCCTCAATATATAAAGCTGTTTAGCTGAAAATATTGAGTGACTGATCCTGAATGGTATAAAGCTGCTTAGCTGAAAATAATGAGTGACTGATCCTCAATGGTATAAAGCTGCTTAGCTGAAAATATTGAGCGACTGATTGTCTATTGAAGAGGGGCCCTACGATAAAATACAGTCTTGTGATACACGCATTTTCCAGCTACTAGAGCCCTTAGGAATGTGGAAAAACCTCACATCAAAACAGTGTAAAATACCATTGTATTTGATATCCTTCTCGTGCAAAATTAGTTGACATCCTAAAACATCCATTTCAAGTATGTGATTCCGTACATTTTTGTGCGAGGAATTCTCGTCTCCGGGAGTCATTGCACTCGGATGAGATTAGAACTCGTAACCTTGTGACTGGTAGTCCAGTGGTCTGACCCTCTCCAGCATGGTAAAAGCATGATGCAAACAAGCCAACCATGATTCTCTCTGCTGTTCGTCAGTGCGTTTTTGTCTTTAAGGAGTCAATGCCCTGGGCCGTCTCATATCTCTCCATCATTAAACATGTAGATCTCTTCAGTCATCGCAGCCAGTGTAGTTTCATCTCGGTATCTTAATTGTATTGGATTCATTAGGACTTTCTATGTGTTAGTCAACCCCTGGGGCATCCCTCGAAGCTTCTCAAAATTGTCTCCTCTCCTCTTCGCTCCGTCCCACCGTTCCATTCCGTTTTCCTAAATTCATTGCTTCCGTCCTCTTTAATCAAGGGGACACTGATTGCATCAGAGGGTCTGGGGTCAATTTTTCAGAGAACTGCATTAAAAAATTTGCTGTTTTTTTTACAGAAACCGCCACGGCTGTGTCTGTGCACTCGTTAAATGGTTAAAACTCGCCCACGATGAACATTTCACCGATTCCTAATGCATCAAAGAAATTCCCCCGCGATGCGAAATGTTTAATGGAATTGCAAAATCTAGCCCGAACGTCTGCTTGAAAAAAATGCCATGAATTGTTCAGTTGTACACCCATAGCGCAAAAACCTCGATACACGTATATATCTGGGCGCCATTAACTACACAATGACAATGTGACATAATGTGTGGAAAGCGTAGAATTAATATGTGTACGTGTAGCCTCAGTTAAGCCGTTTTTTGCCTGGTAAAGTAATTTGTTAACCCTGTTTGTGTCTAAATGGGTCAATATTGGGACTGGCGGATTAATCGGCCTTATTTTTAAAGCATTGGTATTGGTTACAACAAATCATGTGACCTGACAATGACCATTGTAAAGCTGTGACCAAGATGAAGTTTGGGAAATCAGTTTTAGGCTTGTGTATTCCTTGACTGCAATCATTGTTTCTTAGAACTTGTATTTGCTATTTTCTTTAAAAAAAACACACAAAAAAGTAGCAATTTACAGTTCAATAATAAATTGTGATTCAGTAACTAGACGAAGGTACTTAAATCAAGTCATTGTGAAATCATCGGTTAGCTTGGTAGAGTTCGAACCCACAACCTTGTGAGTGCAAGTCCTGCAGTCTAACCACCTGACCAGGGTATGTGACTTTAAGTAAATTATCATGACAAGTGGACTTATTGTAGAATAAGTCGGATGTGGCTGGATAAATTGTTTTTGACATCTTGATAAAAAGTGGTATGTGACTTCTGGAGCTCCTCCTTGTACAAGTTGTGACCACTAGAGTGCACTGAGGTCAGGGCTGAGGTCCCAAGGTACTTGTACTGGGCAGCTTCTTGTCATGTTTAATCTAGGCCTAACACTATTATTATTATTATTATTTAATGTTAATTAGTGCTGTAACTGGACATTTTCATTTGGGGGGGGGAAGTTGGGGGCAAAGACATGATTTTTTAATGTATCAAACCATTCATTTCTGCATTTAAAAAAAATCTCATGTGGGCGGGGCAAGGGTGGGTGGAGGTTGGTGTTGGTGGGGGGTCTCCTGCAGCCGCCTGCCTGCTCCCTCCCCCGCTCCCCCCCCCCCCACCCCACCCCGGTTACACTACGTTTATATTTCACATGATTAGGTTTCATTTAAATTCAGCTTCTATATCCATCAATCTCTTTTTTTATTGGTACAGAATAGCCTTCAGTACTGTCAAAAGAAGAAGAAGGTGTATTGCCCAAATTAATGCTTTCTTTACGGAATACAGTCCCCCTCGGGACAAATGACCAAAACTGAGTATTTACCCCCAAAATTGAAGGCAGAAGCGAAGCGGCGTAGCCTACTGACCCACATTTCTTGATGTTTCTGTTATTGTCAAATTTTGAAACCCGTACGTATCAGGCGACAAGTCCCCTCAGATTTCCTTTCTGATAAATCCAAACAGATTGCCCATTTAATTTTGGAAAAGCCTCTACTCAAGTTTGTTTTTTTCTATTTGGGTAGGGGGAGGGTGGGGGTGATGTTGTCCACTGAATATTAAAGCTACACCATGACAGGTCACCTTTCTGTATTAAATACAAAGTGGCGTTAGTGGATGACCTTTTTTTTTGCAATATTTTTTGTTGTTGTCAGTCTTAGGGCCTTTTCAGTCATATCACCTGTCTCAATTTTGAATTCACCCTTCGGTTCCCACTGTTGCTGCTTTGCAATCCAATTTCCAGAAAAGAGACTTGGCTCTGGGGGGGGGGGGGGGGAGAGTAAACCTTCAGACCCACATACGGGTGATTTCCTCAAGCATAAACACCTTTTTATAATTTTGTTCCCCTCATCAATCAGGGGGCAATGCGTTTATATTAATTTTGGGGCTTGTCTCTCCGACGATTCATTGTTTGTGTGTTTTTATCGGAGGGAGCGGAGAAGTATTGCTCTTGCAGGCTAAATATATCCACACGTACGATCAGTGTGCACTGCATCCTTACAGCAGAGTGGCGCTGGTTCAATGTTATCACAACATTGTACAAGAAGGTAAAACAAAGTCCACTGCCCTAACTTATTTTCATTACAATTGTGAGGACAGTTCTCCACCGGACCTTTTTCTCACGCTCTAACTTCTGTGTAGGAGTCTTACAGAAAGTTACAAATCCTAATTGGTTGGGGAACACTGGCCAACTTTGGAAAGCTCTCGTGGTCGGTAATTCCTTGCCTATTGAAGATATTGGGAGCGGCACGATATGCTGCTGTGGTTTGTGCTGGTATCACGCTTGTGCGCATTTTCTTCAGCTCAAGGTGTGGGTGTAAAAACCTACCTCAAAGTTGGAGAAAACTGCATGTGATGCTAAATCAGTTACTGTCAGTGTATTGTGGATGGATAGTGCCCCCAAGGTAACATTACCATTCCTTTGCCGTCTTGGACTTTTAACTTACAGGGAGGGTATACCTTTGGTAACTGCCCCCCAAAATAATGACCATTAACTTACTTGGTAACCCTAACAAGCACTGGAGAGCTATTGATATTATAAAACCTTAAAAACGACCCCTTTGAAGCTTTAAAGAAAGAAGTAATTTTTCAGACACACAATTTTATCTGAGAAAGGCTTCAGGCATGAAGCCTTTCCCAGGCATCTGAAAACACACAATTCTATGCAACACCAGTGGTTTTTTCTTTCATTATTTCACAGGTTTGTTATTTGATGAATATGTTGGGATACACCAAGTGAGGATACTGGTCTTTGACAATCACCAAAAGTATACCCTGACTTTAAGAATAGCGTCTATTTATTTTAATTGTGGCAAATTATCAAGGGGCCAAGTTGCACACAACATGTAAGCAGGGCCCAATTTCATGGCTCTGCTTACGGTAAGCAAAGAATCAACGCTTATGGAAGCAGGGAATTCCGGGCTTACGTCAAGCGTGTTTCACAAGTTAGCAAGGAATTTTTTGCTTGTGCGCGTGCGTACTCCACGTTACTAGGCATTTCTTCGCTTACACAGCTAGCGCAGGAATTCGGCGCTTGCCCTGTAAGTGAAGAATGGTGATCGCAAGCACAGAATTTTGCGGTAAGCAGAGGCATACAATTTGGCCCAGATTTCTCCTGCTTACAGAGGGCCCAGTAGCAGAATGACCACTGCACTGTAAACAAAGCAGAGGGCACGCTAAACGTACTGGCGGTTCTTGTTAGCAGATGAGTGACGCAATACTTCAAATCCATTGCGAATGCACACACATGCCTTGAAATTTTCTTTATGCTTACGCAAATTCTTCTGCTAGGATGAGCACAGAATTTCGCTTACCAGTAAACGACTTTGTGAAATTGGGCCAAGCTCTGTAGTCAATAACCCAAAACGTCAAGTGTCGCTCATGAACGCAGACACGTCAACCTTGCCCATCTGTGCGCAACTAACTAAAAGTTCCCCCTGCAACCCTCTTCAATCTTGCACCACAAAAAAACAAAAACATAATGCGTCTGGAGAGAGGGACCATTGAATATTATATTGACAGGTGTGAACACGACAATTTTTACTTTTGACCCACTTTTCATCAAATGCCCTACAAGGCACACATAAGAACAAGGCTCCTCCCCCTCTTTCTCCAACGATTTTGAGCGTCAACACAAATTTGACCGAAATTTCCCCCACAGCAACAGGGCTGACATATTGATTATACGAACTGCACACATATATATCTATATATATAGATATATATGGATAGTGACACTTTTATGTGTCTAATTGGCTTGGGTACTATAAACATTAATAACGCTGGCAAATGATGGAAAAAGAACAAGCTCAGCCCCAGGAGAGCCAAGAAAGGGGACCGACTGGAGCAGGTGTTTTCTATTTATACAGCGAGGAAGTTTAAACAAGATGTGACAGTGTTTGCCATGGTGACCGTTTGTACCGGATTGGCAGAATGTTGCCTCTTTTTATATCTACGACAGTATATAAACAAAGTGTTTTTTAGGAGGAGAGTATATTCCAATTGTGTATTTATACCTCAATCTGCCTAAAAAAAAAGAGAAGTCAAATGGTTGGCTTTATGGGTTGTTAAACCTGAGGTACCCTCGAATCCCCCTAAGTCGCCCTCGTGGTTTTTTGATTGATAAAAGAACTGGACAATCCCGCTGCCATCCTAGAGGCAAGATGAGGATGACAATAATATTAACTAGTTTTTTTTATATAGAGCTTTATCAACAGGCGCCTCAAAGCACTTGTTATTTTGTTTACATTCTTTTTTTAAGGCAGGTTTTTGAAGTTTTTGAGTTACGATACCCGTTTAGCACGGTGTAAGTATTTACAAGGTGCTGCGACACACTGAGCAGCCACTGCCAGAAACACCGGGGTGTGGGATCTTTTACGTGCGTTACACAACACCCGAAGGGTGAAGCAATAATGGTCGAAGGTCTTGCTTAAATGCAGGGTACACTTTGGTAGTTGTCAAAGAAAACTATCCTCAGTGTATCCTAATATAGGCATAAAATAACAATCCTGTGAAAATTTGGGCTCAATTGGTCATCGTTTGTGAACAAATAATGAAAAAACAAAAAAACCACCTTGGTTGCATAGAATTGTGTGCTTTCAGATGGCTGAGAAAGGCTTCATGCCTAAAGCCTTTTTGAGATTCAAATTTTGGGGTGAAAAATTATCTCTTTCTCTAAAACTACACTACTTCGAAGGGAGTCATTTTTCACAATGTTTTATAACATCAACAGCTCTCCAGTGCTCCTTTTTATACCAAGTAAGTTTTTATGGTCATTAACTTGGAGAGTAATTACCAAAAGTATACGTGTACCCTCCCTTAAAAGGACACAAGTGTCAAGACAGGGACTCGAACCCACACTCTACTGATCAGAACCACCAGAGGTTGAGTTCAGTGCATTTGACCGCTCATCCACGAATTGCCACAAACATTGGAAATGAACGTGTGGTGCACAGGTTGGGCCAATATACACCTTTGCTGGGGGCACCCCACTGCAGTGACATCATGTGCATCCTCAATTTAATATCCAATCGAAAAAAAGTAATACAAAATCAGGGTTCAAAAGAAAACTGGATAAAAAAAAAAACTGTATTCTTTGAGTTGTTCTCACAAACATTCTGAGTCAACATTTGAGGGTCACATGTCGAGGAGAACATTATTAATCTGCTTCCTTTCTGTACATTTGTTTGCGGGGCGAGGAATCCGAAGGCTGCGATGTTGAGTCAAATCATGCGAGATCCTGAAATTTGATTTGAAAAACGTCAGTGTAGCCGGCGTAGGTATTGTGCCCATATTCCACTTCCCTTGCCTTCACCTGCTCATTATTGGACCAGCTGTAAGAAGGAATAGCATGTCATCCCCCCGGGGGGCAGAAAAACAACATCAAATTATTCTGTAATGCCAAGCTCCTCCCCCCCCCCATCTCCACTCCCCCACCCACCCATAAAAACAAAATCCACCGTAATAAAAATTATAACAATCCTGAGCAAAGATGTTGACAAAATAGGGAGACCCGACAACATTAGGGCTAGATAGCTCAGTTGGTAGAGTGCCGGCACATTAATCCGGAGGTCGCAAGTTCAAGTCCAGCTTTAGTCAATTTTTCTTTGTTCAGCCCCCAATTATTTAAAAATGTATCCAGTCAGTTTCCATCGTGGTTTATAACTTGGTAATAATACGTGGATGGATAAAATGTGCCAAGAAACATGTTTAATTGATTTAATTAGTGAATATGTTGATTTTCTTGTCTCGAGGAATTTATAAGGGGTCATGTTAGACAAGGCCCCAAATATGAAGGTGATTAGTCACAGTTAATAATTAGCGTTAAACCGGAGGTCGTCGGTTCAAATCTAGCTGTAGTCAATTTTTCTTTGCTCAATTCTTAATCAATTAAAAGAAACTTACATCTATTAAATCCTAAATCAGTTAGTAACTAGAAAATACAAATGGATTGGGAATGTTTTGAAGGTTTGCACGGTTGAAGTGAAACCATATATTAAATCTCTTGGTAGGTGTGTGGTTCCTATCTCGATACGCCATTTTACCTATCGAAAAAGTCCTGGCTAGGCCGCTGCACTACAGCACAGTTCAGGCGCTCGTGTGTGACATTTACATTTCCACGTAGTGACCTATCTGGAAGCATAGTATTTTCATGAAGTGACCTGTCGTGCTAGGTCTCACGTTGCATTGTGTTTGTATACAGCACTCTGTGGGCGAAACTCATGTTTTTCTCATTTTCATGAGGTGACGTATGTGTTTAGGAATTCATTACTAATTAATATAGTTGCAGGAATGAAAACACTCTGACAGTTCTGTAAAAAATAAGTGTTCAGCTTTATTTTTGTCTTAAAAAATAAAATAAAAATAAGCTGACTCCGAAACAGCAGTTTGAAAAGTAGTGCAACTTCAATCGCATTTTTCTCTGAATAAGTTTTCAGGGGCTGTGAACAAGATACGTCACTTGCGACGATATGTTGCAAAGAACCATGGTGGCCAACTGCTTATTTGCGCTGGTAGGACATCATGCAATATTGAAGGTTACAGCGGTGCTGCAGAACATTTCTTGAGGGATCTGTTTTGCCCAAGCGCGCAAACATCCCCAAAAACGAATCTTTTACCTTCTGTGTACAAAGTTGATTTACCGTCGCAGAAATATATGAAATGATCAGTCTCCCTATGCAAACATCTTCTCAGACTGTTGGCTCAATTTGGACCAGTCATTCTTGGATTAATGGACCATGGGTAGATCAAACAGAATCTAACCCTCTCTAATATTTACATCGATTTTGTTTCATTTGTCAAAGAGTTTTCTTGTGAATTGTCTGCTGTACTCCTGCTTGTATTGTAAGTTCCATTTTTGCGCTCTTTTTTGAGAGAAAGTATCGGAGAGAGTCTTGACTTCAAGGGTTGGTGGAATGTAGTGACGGAGTGGGGAACACAAATAACGTCAAATTGCCCTTTTCCAGGTGCAGTATATTGTTCAACACAAGTGTGACAAGATTTCAAGTTTATGCTTCGGGGATGAAAAACTTTTATCTGAACCCAGACGTTTTTAATGTCTACCTGGCGATAAAAATGGCAGTTAATTTCTTCAGATATAAAGAAATCCTGCACTTTGATCTATTTCTCTAGCACTGAGGATGACTGGAATAGTCTTCCCGACAACATAAAACAAGTGCAAACAGTGAGTTCATTTAAGACAAAGCTAAAAACACATTTGTTTTTGCAATAGCCTTCAGTATTTCTTACTGTGTCAACTTTAATTTTGTATTCATGTACTTACTTACTTGTCTCTATTGTCAAACTTTATCTTCTCTTTTTTTTTCATCTCAAAGCGCATAGAGACTTCTCTGTGATTGTGATATGCGCTATACAAGAATGGTTCATTACTTTTATTATTATTACTGTTTCCAGAAGTTCCTTTGAAATCTATAACTTCGGGGGGTCACCAAAGGCAGGAAACGCCATCAATTTAAAATACCTCCTTTGGAATCTAGCTTCAGACCTTTTTATCAGCCACTTCTCATCGCTGATGTTTATAGGATCCTCAGGATGGGGGCTAGAAATAAAAGAACCGATTGACACCCGTTTGCTGACTGCTAAAACCAAACGGCGATGTTGGTTTCGGGAAAAAAACAAAACAGAATTCTCAGCAAAACCACTTTCTCCGAAGCGAAGGAGATTGACAGTTGATATAACCTGGCCGAGAAGTTCCTAAGTGCATGACCCCATCCCTCTATTTGTAGATAGTACCCTATAACAACCTTGTGTGCAGAGACCCCCCTTTTTTTCTTTGAAAACGTCCTTCTTCAGGTAAATATCATTGCATTGACGCTTTGAAGGCAAAACACCGAAAAGCAAGCATTGGCGCACTATACATGGCTTCCACGTCCAATGGTATCCCCCAGAGCCCAAACCTGTGCATTGAAGGCCACCCCAAGGGACTGACAGGCTGTGGCCACCATAAACAGGGCTTTACAATACTGTGGTTCACATTCCTCAATGGGCTTTTTACAGGTGTTTTTGCTGCCCATAGGGGGGTTATCATGTGGCAATATTTAGTCAGTGTCTGACAACCTTTCTCTCGGTCGCTATCACGTCATCCAGAATACAAGAGTACAATAGAGTTGCTTAATGGTTGAAGCCAATCAACGAGGACCCAGTTTCATATTTTAAAACATAATGAATTGGTTAGCAACACTAAGCAGGTAACCAGAAACCTGGCAGAGGACAGCCTCAGTCTCGCGAACACCCAGACCCCTTTTGTTAAAAACCTTGCTGTCAATGGATAGACACACTATCTCAAACACACGCACACACACACATTCGATCGCTGGCTGTGCTCCGTGGTCATGGGTTGATGTGGCTGGCTACCAAGGGCGCCCTCGCATGCTGGCTACTTGAACACGTTGTAGCTGCGTCCTTCGCAATTCAGCTTCTCAGCTGCAAGTAAGGATGATTAGCTTTCCAAGTTGTTATTATTTATTTATTATATTGTTTGTCAACCTGGTAAACTTAGGACTTCTCCAGGTGCTCTCGTTGATTGGACTGACTGTGAAACTTTTTATTCAATTTTGAGTAGAACAAAGGAAAAACGACTTGAGCGGAATTTGAACCTTTGAAATCTGGATGAACGCGCCGGCACTCTACCAACTGAGCTATCTAGCCCTCATGTTACCAGCTCCCTATTTTGTCATATCATTGTGCGGGGGCAGTCGGAAGCCATTCTACCTGAAACTTCCGTATGACCAGAGATCACACTCAAGTTAACGGTACGGCCTGGGTAGAGGAGAGAGATCACCTGTTTTTGCTTTGGCGCTGTCCCCATTGTGCATAGAAGCGAACTGAGTATGTTCTCGGTCTGTCACAGAACTTGGATCCCTGTGGCTAAAATGTGGAATGATCTGGATGTCTCTGTTCGAGAAGCCGAGCTTGTCAATCTTTTAAAGAGTGAACTTGAAACACACTTTTTATAAGAAAGCTTTCGAGCAATCCATGTTTTAACTGTATCTATATTGTGTTCATAAACTGTTGCCATGTGTTGTTCGGTGGGATTTTATTGTCGTTTAGTTTTTCAATTTTAATTTATTTATTCCTTTGTACCTATTTATGCTTTGTAATCCACCTTAGTTAGTGCCTTTAATATTAATTTTTATGCCTTTTGTGAAGCGCCTTAGAGCATTTTATAAAATAGATTTGGGGCTATACAAATGTTTTATCATTATTATTATTATTAAAGTCCTCTGTGTCAAACACGCTCACCCAGAGCTGCCAATTCTCCCTGATTCTGCAGAAGGTTCCCTGAAAATAAACAAAAGTCTTTCCACGTTCCGATGAACAAATTTGAAACTCTCCCTGATTATGGAAACTTCCCTTTATCATGCTGAGTGTGATTCTAAATATCTCCCCAATTGTTGGACACAATCTCCCCGACTGCAAGATGCAAATGTTGGCACCTCAGCTCACCACATGAAGGAACTTATAATCAGTGACAAATAACCACATCACATCTTAACAGTAAAAATCATCGTAACATTAGGTATCCCCCCCTTCTTTTTCGCTTCACTGTAACATGATGTTTACGTGAGATGACAGCATTCCAGATAAAACTACTTCTCGGAACAAGTGTACCAGAAATTGGCCTCAAGAATAGCCAAACTGATATGATTAAAATTGTCAATTTGTTTGTCTAACAATCTCTGAAACTGTACACGGATTCGATGCTTGAAGCAGACCCTTGGTGGCAGCAGTGCCTGCCGCTAAACTTATGGTAGCACCACACTCGGGGGGTGTCTTAAGCGTATTCCAAAATTGAAGGGAGGGGCTCGAAGGGGTTGAGGTAGCAAACCTGAAATTTTGCGAAGACGTACATGGCCTGTTCGAGTAATTTGCCACTGCACTAGTAATAATAGCAGCTTACCAAGCAGCTTCTTTACGTGGTGAATGGCTGTATACCATGCAGGTCTTTCATCTCTTTGTGTATGGAATAATTTGTATTGTTGTGAGTTGTTTGTGATACCCTCTTATTGTCATTCGATTCCAAATTCATCCATTGGTCCATAAAATGGAAATTTGTATGGTCAAGCATGCTCATATAAGAGTGAAAATATTTAAATGACAAATTATAGACTATCAGACACAATAAAATAGAAATAATATCGTCTTCAAGTGTTGGTCACTATTGACCATTAGAGTTAGGAAATCATGTTCAAAGATCAGCCGAATGTAACAGGCATTTTTAAAAACTTTGCTTAAATCTAACAATGCCCCCTTTTGTTTTACCTTACTGTACTGCGCTATGAACATTGACCATTGGGTCTTCAGACTTTTATCTAAATTCAAACTTCTTTATGTCTGCATGGTAACAAAAATAGCTGTTACTTTCTTAAGATATAAAAAATAAAGAAACCCTGCTCTCTGATCTAGCTCTAAGGATACTGTTTCCAGAAGCACCTTGAAAATATATAGCTCCAGGGGTCACCAAAAGGTGGAAATGCCATCGTTTCAACATAACTCTTAAAATTTAGAACCCAATTTCAGACTTTTTTTGTCATCAGTGACTCTCAACTCTGTTAAATGGTAAAGATTGGTTTGATCAATTAATTGATTGATTGGTTGGTTGATTGATTGATTGGTTGGTTGATGATTGGTTGATTGATTGATTGATTGATTGATTGATCCATTGATTAATTGATTGATATTAAAATTGCCCTAGTTGATCCTCAAGTTGATCCTCTTATTTCCGCTTATTGTTTGTGTCCTACCTCTGTCTGCGTTTTGACAGAGATCCATGCCCCCTTATCAATACAACAGTCCTGAGGAACAATCCCCCCAGAACAGAAAATATAAAAATCTTAAATAATTGCTTCTCAAGGGGCTGGGGGTGGGGGGGGGGGGGGGGGGGACGACGACGTGCTTCTGAGCATTCCAGTTTACCCCCACTCCAAAGATCCTGTTCTCATTCCTAATTTGACCCAATTCAAACACTGTTGGTAGGCAGTTCAGATATGCGGCCGTTGAATACCAAACATTGCCTTAAAGAGACGATGATACATCTGTTTTGGCAAGATTATCCGTTCTAATCCTGTGGTAACGTTGGATCTTTTCCATTAAACATACCCCCAAACTTTCAACCATGCTGGAGAAAGAACAATAACTTTGCTGACTGGAATGGAACAATACCCCCCACACACATTAGCTCAGTTGTACAAATGAAAATAAAAAACTACTTGAAACCTACCTTTTTGCTTAATTAATCATTTGTATACTCTTGGTTTGTTTTTGTTTTTTCTCTCTGATTCACTAAGTGTTAGCGCTGTGATTTTTCTATTATAAATTGGAGCGTATTGTGTTGCTTGGTATTATGATATTAATATTATTACATATAATATAACAAACCAATTGATGACTGTGGTTTTGTGATTAATGAATGAAATCATGTTTAGCGGTTACATGATTTTATTTGCAGTTATCATTCCCCAGCCCTTCAAAATCCAACTGCATGTTTTGTTTGGTTTTGATGGACTGAGGACTGATGATGCTGTACATGAAATCAAGCATACCACTATATTCAGCACTGTCAGGCCGTTTTCATACACATAATAAACCGCAAGAGAAACTTACTGACCGGGTGCACATCAATCAATTTCGTAAACTTTTTTCGTAAACATTTGCAAAATGCAACTGTTTTTGTGGTAGATTCATGGACAATGGGGCAGGGGAGGGTGCGAAAGCTCCCCCACTCAGAACCGTCACCCCACCCCACTTGCCAAATTCGATCGGAAAAATTCACAAATTAATGGTTCAATACGTAAAATAGCTGGCCACCCAAACCATGTCTTTGCTCTCGCTTGCCCCTCCCCCCTCAAATGAAAATGTGTGGTCGTGTCATCGTTAATGGACCCTTACAATGCTAATAAATATCAATGGTTCTTAAATATGTCAAAGTGCAAGAACCTGTAAATCAGTTACCACAATCCGTGTCGCTCAAGTACTTGCTCAGATTTTTTTATTTATTTTTTTTAATTAAAAGGAAAAGAAAGTCGTTTTTTACATGATAATCGTTTTCTCATTAAATCTCACTCTGAAACCTCAATTTGTATTGTGTTTACAAAGTGACGTTAAGAGACCCGCCGCTGTAATTCGCCGCATATAAAACTGTCCTTCGTCAAACACAAATATCGTCGTAGCCCCCAGCACTGGCAGAGTTTCCTGACAAGGCTTTATTGCAAGTAACGCCCGAAAAGCCTCGTAGTTATGAAATTATTATCGCCAGAGAGAACGAAGGGGGCCCTGGCCACGTTTGGCGGTGATCACGGTCGCGTATAAAGCACCGGGTGACCCGTTTCTAGCTCGGTTTGCTCGCCACCGCCGTCTGTTCAGGGTGAGAAATTGTTGGCGTTGGCGCAGCGGTGCAGACATTCAATACAACACAACCGGGACGTGGCACACATGTTCCCCCCGACCCGCCTTGCCTCCATAATCCAATCACCGTGGCCCTAATCTAATTTCAACGCTTCTCAGATCTTTAATTTGTGTAGCGGATAGAAAGGGGAGGATTGAAATGATTTTGTTAAAAGTGGTTCAAGTTGCAGCTTAGAGAAGTTCAAACCCTGGGACCTGGCTCTTTTGAAGCAGCTTCTGTGGATGTTTTTTTTTTCTCTCTCTCTCTACTCCGTTCCTCTCCTACCCCTGAAAGCTCAGCGTATGGCTCACTCGTCAGTGTCGTCATCATCTAGACTGAAGGGAGAAAAAGTGCATCAGATGATATCGGGGAGTGGGAGGACCGACATCACATATCGGAAACCTGCGTGGAAATCTCTCTCGACGGGCATGTAAAATCGGCTTTTGTGACATACAAACATTACCAAACCATATAAATATATAAAACGGAGAATATCGGACCTGGCTTTGGGACTAAAGCATGTTCAACCGGGCAGGGGCTGTTGTGTTGTCACGACTTATGAATAGGTATGCAGACAGCTTGCGGATTTGAGCATCCATCTACCGTTGCTCAACTGAATGATTTGTGCACTGTGTGTGGGGTGGTGTCTTAAAGTTTTCAGCATCTCCATCGCCCAGCGTCACATGAAAGGAAATTCCTCAACGTGACTTCGAGATATCCTGAAGGATTCCGGGAGTTTTAATTTTGCGGAGTGGACTTGGATTTTTTTTATTTTAGGCGGTGGGTGATGACCAACAGCAACTCCTGCGGCAGAGCTGAGATCATTGTACGTAGCACCCTGGGAGTACTCCCATTGTCCATTGAATCGCCCTGGCTTTAATTAAAAAATATTAATATCGGATCTCTGCAAATTAGCTCAACTCGGGCCACCTAAAGGAAACACATTTCCAAGACCTTCATTCACTTGTGTAATATATTCATGGGATTTTTTTTTTTATCTCCTTCTTCTTCTTTCTGAATGGCAGTACACTTATTTTTACCTTAACTTTAATATAAATGCAAATGTTGTTTTCCTCCAGCTATGTTTAAGTTGTATGGGAGAGGGGTATTTATAAATTGTTAATTGCCTTTTGAGAAAGAAAAAGAAGAAGGGGGAAAAAGAACCTGAATATTTTCGGGCTATTTTCAGAATATTTTCTTGGATATTTTAGAAATAATATCAATATTTTTTTACTATTATTATTTTTGTGCTGTTGACTCAAAGGTCATTTGACTATTGTTTCAAATCCTGAATACGTTGGATGAATTGCTTTGGCGTTTTTGTTCGGTTTAAATTTAGATGAAGAGTATTGGTTGGTAAAGTGTAGGTAATCGGTTTAAGAAATGAGTAACTTAACTCCTAGCTTTGGTTTTATTCTGGTTATTTAATTGAGGATGTATTAACCTACATAAGTTATCAAATGGATCCAGTTTTCCGTTTAAAGCGTAAATATGCAGCGAACCAGTTGCAAATGGACATAGTACTTTGGCTGTTTCTGGCAGGCACTATTGTTTGGTTTTCCAGTGGGGAAGCTACATTACCCTAGGGAGTTGAAAGCCTGACAGATTACGCAGTTTGGTTAGAGTGCGGCTTAAATCCTCCAATATTCTCTTCTCCTACATGTACGTCACTCCATAAGCAATTGTTAAATATAGGCCTACCAGCCCTAGTCCTTCTGAATCCTTCACTTTGGCAATTGGACACAGAAGGAGCTGGGACTGTGGTGTTTTAAAAGACAGATGAAATTCAAACCTGGCCATCATCCAAAAAATGATCCTTCTCGTATGGCCAAACTCCAAGCAGTTGAGCGTCATTTTTCATAAACTGTTTCAGCAGATTTTTTTTTTTACCATTCCCTTTAATTTCATGTCCGCTCCATGCTGTCCGTATTATTTTCCCATTGTGATTGAAGCGTAATAATAAAAATGACAACAGGAGATATTTGTAACAGAGCGGGCTTAACCAGCAGACGGGGGGAGATGCTCAGTGTGCTGAAACAAATAAGCAAAACAATAAGCGCAACCGTATGCCGTCATCTATATTTACGTTTCCACCTCTGAAACCTTCCAGTGTTATTAAAACCGTGCTTAATCAGTTGTTTCCAAACAATTGCGTGGAGCAAAATCTACCCTTGGATAAAATGTACACAGCCTTGGCGATTTCATCGAAAGCATTTTCTTTGAACAAATAGGTCTAATTAATTGAGTTATTGCATTTTTTTTCTTTCTTTTTTTTTTCTCTCTGTCTCTTGCAGTTGTCTGTTTCCCTGTGCTGGACTCTGGAAACGACAGAGTAGTCAGTATCATCGTGGTAAGTAAACAAATTTGTTTCTTCTTATTATTAATGATTTCATGGTAGCTTGCTTTGCACTGACCACACGTATAAAAAAAACCCAAAAACATCTGATTTCAGAAGGTATTGCATCAGTTTTACGTTCAAATTTGTAACTGCTAGGGATTAGTGCCATCACAAAAGGCAAGCAGGAAGTACAACTTTTAAGGTTGTAAAATGGTTTACCAGAGACCTCATAAATGCATTGGTGTCATCACACCGCTATCTTAGAGGTAGGCAAAACGATGATGAAATAATGGAAAACGCATAGCTGTGTACGCGAGGCGCACCTATAGCCGAGGGCGCCCTACTCAAATGACGTCATGTGTATAAGGTCTGCTTATTGCTCGTGTGAATCATTTTTGAGGTACCTTTAACTGCTCCAGCGTCACAATGTAACAGCGCGGTTTATTTCGGCAGTCTTCTACTGTATTGGGCTGGCCTTCTCACGTTTGCAGATTTGCTTCTCATGTAATCCGTTTTGGGGGGAGTTTTTAAAATGGGAGACTCGACCCGAGAGAGAAGTGTGTAGCACATCTTCTTGAGGGGACATTTACCTGTCCCTACCGTGTTTTTTTTTTCTCTCGAGTCCCTGCAGCTATGGATCAAGGCTTCATGATATGATGTGATCGATAACGGCAACTGGGATGGAAAGTTTTGACGTAAACCCAGGTACGCGTCTGGAGGGAGGCGTCCAGGGTGCCCGTAAATATTTTTCCTCAGAATCACGAGCGTCCATAAATGTATTAGGTGTGGTGTTTTCCATCAGGTGTTTATTGGATCAAAGAGTGTCACCCAAAGTCCTGTTTGAAGGGCCGCTTTATGTAAACATCTGTGATTTAATTTACAAATGCTGATTAGTTTTAAGCGGAGAGTCATGTGGGTAACTGGTTCTGGAGCCAGTCCACCTGCTGGATGGAGACACTTGCGCTATTCATAAAGTCTCTGCCTTTCCCAAGAGGTGGGATTTCACCGATTCTCTGTCCTTCCCAAGAGCTGGGCTTTTGTATCTTCATTCTCCTTCTTTCTCCTTCTTTTTTTGGTGTCCAATATGTGATTTATATACCTTCAGAACAGAAGTAAATGTATGAAGAATGAAATTGACGAATGCTTAGGCCGTGTCCGAAGATCAGCGCGTCTGCCAGTGTTGAAGAATAGGCAGACGCGCGCGCGATCTAGCCGTAGCTGTAGCCGAAGTCACCGTTTCGGACACGGTCTAACCTGAGAAAAATGTTGTTCATCTCTGGAGTTGTTGCACATGATCATATATCCAGGCAGCCATTTGTCGGCCAGCTTACTGATGGTGAATCCAGGGACTGCAGTCCATTTTGGCCCATTGGGGGAGAGTACAACAGTCTGCAGTTGTCAATTAGGTGGCCAGCTGTCTGTGGCTCTCAGCATTCGCATGGTGGGAGGGGTGCCAAGTTCCACTGGTGCACACAGGAAGAAAGCTGTTTTTCTCAACTCTGCAACCATGTCGATCCTTTTCAGTTTGATTTTCTCTGGCATACATATATCTCTCTTAGAGTCGGTCCACGTGTTGACCATTTCTTCAATGTTCCTACAATAGTCTACATTTCTACAATGAATCCAGCATTTACAGCAATCCAAGTACGATACATATTTCTGCCAAATTGCAGTCAGTTAGGTGGCCAAAAAAAATGTGGCCAAGCGCTAAAGGACCTCTCCTTTGGCTCTTCCTTTATCGCAAGGCTACAACCCTGCAAAAAAACCCACCAACCCAACCAAACACCCAAACAAACAAGCAAACAAATACCAAAACAAACAAACACACACACACACCCCATCAAGTATGGAAACTGCGAACCTACTATTTTTCCAGTTTATGGTGGGATTCAAACTGAACCAGAAATAACTAAACCTGTTTACAATTAAAATTTGTTGAAGTGTCATTTGAAATAATTTGATTAATTTTGGGTTGAACAAAGCAAAATTTACTAGAACCTGGGACCTGCGGATAACGTGCTGGTACTCTACTAACTGAGCTGTCTAGCTCTATGTTTGTAGTTCCTATTTTCCCAATACCTTTGTTTGAGGTGTAATTATTTGTCACAGATTTGTTTTCAAGCAGGGAACAATGTGGACATCGATATTCGAATAAACCCATGCAGGTATGACTTAAATAAGAAACCTACATGTACTTCTCGTTCAGTTTTTCATACAAAAAAAAACAACAACCCCCAAATCTCCAAAATGTTCTTTGCATACAGTTAAATCCACCCAGCTCTGTGTTGCAGTCACCCTGTGGACATTCCTTTGTTCTGTACACTTTAAGAAAAATCCTATTCTTCAATACTGTAAAAAAAACACTATGTGGACGTGTGTTAGTCCACATAGTGTTTCAAGTCCTTATGTGGACCTCTTTTGCTCTCAGGTCCACACTTGGTATGTAGCATTAAAACACACAACACTGGACCACAGGCCTGGGGCCAGTGATTTTAGCATCGGGCCAGTAAACTCACAAAGGTACAAGCCCGGTGGTCTTGTGTTTTTCAACTGAATAATAATAGGCTACAACCTCATTGTGTAATATTTTTGTGACAAAATGTTGACTAGGAATCGGATAAATATCTTTCAATTCTCTTCAGTATCGAAGTGCTACACATAAGACAAATGAGATAGATTTTCTCTTAGTGCTTGTTCAACTCATTTTGATTCTGGTCTTGTAAAATAAGTTCTGGTCCAGTAATATTTTTGAGCTACAAGCCCTGCAGTCTTACTTGTTGTGTTACTTAAATCAACAGCCACTTAAAATAGTGATACATTAGTTTATGGCCACAATGTAAACGAGGGGCTAGATTTAACAGCACCCATCCTTAATGAAGATAACACTTGAGGGACGGGATTAAAAGCGAGTGCAGTTATTTACCCCCGGAGTTTATTAGAGATGACACTTGTGGAGCATTGCCTTCCTGTCTCCTTTACAAGCTTGTCAGAGAGGCGGGGACGAGCTGCTTGTTTGTAGCGATTGGATTTCTGCGTCAGTGAACTTGAAACATCAAATCCAGCGGTTTATCTAAATCGATGTACCATCAGCTTCTTATGCCTCGGTGGCACGACATGTGACAACTGATGTCTTGTCTTTATTCGGGACAAGCCTGCAATTGAGTTTGTCTCGGTTTAAAAAACCAACAAACCTGAACAGGCAGGAGTGTTCATTGCAGGGTTTGGTTTCATGGAGGTTGAAACTTTGCACTTTTACTGGACCCCTTTTTTTTAAAACAAGATCTGAAATATTTCTTTTCCTTTGAAAAAAAAAGAAAGAAAAAAGCTTAACGTTTAGGAGGCAGTTTGGATGGAATTGAGAAAAGCTTAAAGATAAACTCCAACAAACTATCATTGTTGTTTTTAAATTTGGTTTTACCCTTACACCGATGTGTATTAAGCACTGTATGCTCAGTGCTCTCCCAAGCTCTGTGAAAAAAAATCCACAGGCCAATCACTTGGGTGGGATTCTTTATCCCCGATGCAAATATTAACATCTCTAAATTATCATTGGTAATCGCCTGTATTCTCTAATCTTGCCAACAACAAGAAAATGGTAATCAAAAACTAAAATCAATTTTCTTGACGGCGGTGTCGGTATTCAAGACCAAAATATTTGTTACAGTGAATATTGTACAAAGCAACCATTAAGTACGAAGTATTCATGAACCCCAACTCCCGATCCTTCCTCACTCTAACAAAATCCAACACCCAAACTGTCAGACTCTGATTATAGTGTTATGCAGGATCCTATGCAAAGCATAATAAGTTTACTAGTGGAGTCCTCAGGTTGACAGAATCAAACAAATTATGCAGTTGGATTTTGAAGGGTTGGGTGTGAACGTTAAAATGAAACTTACTTCAACTTTCTTCCCTTGATCACCCATTGAAACTATACCATTGATGATATTAGCATCTTGGGAAAAACACCAGTTTTTAAAATTATTTTAAAATTTACCCATTCAGTTTCCCTTGTGGATTATTACTTGATATTTGAAATGAAAAAGCCACATCCCCTTATAAGATGATCCCCTGGCTGCCGCTTCCCAGGTTGTATCATAAACTTGGGTGTAATCCCTGGCTACACGGCAGTTAACGGTTACGGCTTCTGACTGGCACCCCAGAACAAAGATTTTGACAAACTAGTGAGACCACCAACATAGAGCTAGATAAATCAGTTTGTAGAGCATTAATCCGGAGGCCGTTGTTTCAAATCCCGCTCTAGTCAAAAAGATTTTTCAACCCCAAATTATTAAAAAAAATAGATAAAAACTAGGGGATCTTTTTCAGGGGTACAGGCATGAATAAATTTATGACTGGTTACATTGTAAATTTATCGTACAGAGAAACATGCATCGAACGTGCATTTGATATTTAAAGCAGATCATTTATTATGAAAAGCTACACATCAAGAGGGACTAGCGACTGTTTTTCACCGAGGTAATAAGGAGTAGACTAACATTTATTTCGTGTGAATGCATAATGCATCTTTAACATCCCGAACGTGACTTAGAACCGCATTAAAGGCGGCTTGTGTCCCCGCGATTAATATTCATTTCATCCAGGCGGTTTTCTAAAACGTTTTGAAGTGATGTAATGTATCCCATTGCCGCTGACCTCCTCCCCCCCCCCCCATGCCTCTAGTGTGAAACACCACGCCTCCTGTGAAGCAATCGGCAGGTTTTCTCCTTTTCTTGTCTGGATATATCTTTTCCTCCCCCTTTATCCCCTCCTAGAGAGCGCCAGTAACAAATTGCCCAAACGGTGGGGGAATCAATGGCTCTTCACCCACGGGCAGTGTATGATGACAACGACCTATATATCCACTAAAGAGGATAGCGATGGAGATACAGGGCTGAGTGACGTTCTCGGTTCTTGGCTCAAATGGCTGTAAACACGCCGTCGCTGGGATTTTTCCTGCAAAACTCTCTCGAGTGGAAATAAAATTTCCTCTGCACCGACGGGGATTTTTTTATTTCAGTCTCGCTATCTCTTGAGTGTCGTGTCCTAACCAAAGAGATCTTGCCTGGAGGGGTTGGTAGTCGATGCCGAGGCGGACAATTTTCCCGCTCTTGGACAATTGAATGTTCTCATCAGTGTCAAGAGAAAACGAGTCTGTCATCATCTGCGGACCAGTTGCGGCTCAGTGTTTCTTTGTCCCTGTGTGTGTGGATGTGTGTGTGTGTGTGTATTTGCGCAGGAGCACGTTTGTGTGTACGCGAGAAAAGGAGCGCGAGTGAGAAGCAGGAGCTATTGAAAGTAACAGACCCATTGCATTTCTGGATTGGCAATTATATCTGGTGTTTTGTAATGGTAGGTGTGATTCACGCACCGTGAGCATTCATAAGAAGGTAAGGTGTGATTTGCCCCTCTCTCTCTCTCTCTCTCTCTCTCTCTCTCTCTCTCTCTCTCTCTCTCTCTCTCTCTCTCTAGTTTTCTCCTGATTTTATTTTCTCCATCAGATCATCTGGGGCATGTGCTTGGAAAGTGCAGCCAACAGTGCTGTGAACCAAACACCTGGTTTTAAGCCAGCTTGTCCAGGGAAACATTTATCCGACACTCGCTCGATTCTGTTGCTTTATCCGTAACCAGACACTGCTCATTACCCCAAAAAACTGAGTTTTACTGTATATTTGCTCACAATATGACAAGAAGAGAAAGTTGCCACTCACTCAGCGCTTTAAAAAAAGGAGGACAAAAATAAAAAGTAGAAGTGACGAATATATTTAGATGATGCCAAGATATTATCAGATCGAAATCTTGTATTTCATTGCCACTAGCTCATCAGTTTAAGTTTCAATGACATCAGATCCTCTACAAATTTGTTTCCAATGGAGAGGCGTTGAAAGAAAAGGCTTTTTCAGAAGCTGCGATCGGATCATTGTATTCCCTTAAAGTCACTTCAGGCAAAATGTCTGTAGATGTTTTTTCATCTTTAAAGACATGGGAGCCAATTTCATCATAGAGCTGCTTATGCAGACGATATTGCTTCAACTGTTTTTGCTTAGCAGAAATGAGCAGGACACCAGTCACAAATTGTACATGTGATATGGCAGTTTGGCTGGTAACCTTATTCGGAAATCCTGTACCGTAAGCACAAGTATGGGTCAGTCCTTGCAGTCAATAATATTTACCTACTTTTTTGCCAGGGGCCAAGTATCATGCCTCTACACTGGCCATATGGGAAATTTGATATGTTGTGTCATAATTTTCAAATAAATTTAAGAGCTGCCAGTACATGAATAACAGCTGAACAAGTTTTGAGATGTGCACTCTTCACATCAAAAGTTGATAAAAACCAGACCATGCAATCTCTATAAATGATAAGACTTTGTGTTTTTCTTTTCTGTTGGGGCTCTGTACAAGTCGCGCCTATAGGAAAGTCCCGCTCTGTGACTCTGTTGTAAACATGTCATGTCAACAGGTTACACGGTCTGTGTTTCTACAAACTAGTGAAAGTTACGACTTCTTTGGATGCGCTTTTTTTATTTGGAACACGAAGGAAAAAGTTCATTACTTAAAATGGATCATCAGCTTGCATGCACACTTCCAGGTTCTTTCCCCAGAAAGGATTCATAGATATGGCTGATTTACCCCTCCATCAGAATGTTTAGAGCCAGACGTTTTTCCCATTCTAGCATGCTTTTAGGTCCTAATTCGCACATTCCCCCTGCCCCCCACGGGCATTTTACTTATAATGGAAACTGCTGAAGCCTGAACAGCTTATATGTATTTATAAATGTTTCATCGGTGTATCATTTTATTTATGATTTATTTAATGGAGGACTGTCACGCATAAATTCATGTGAAAGCGGTCATTTACGGAACATAAGAGGTTTTTTACCCCCCCCCCCCCCTGCATTCATCAATGATGCAGTGAAGTGAGTTGAAACATTTCCAGACTGATTGACATTATTGGTGACACGGCTTGATTCCTTTGGGACATACATGTATAAATACTGATTAATGATTTATTCGTGAAAATATTTCATAAGTATCTCTGGGGCGGAGAGAATTCTAGACATTGGAAATTAATATTTAACAGGAGTGGATATCCTCGCCGAAGTGCCCTAGATGGAACGCAAGTCTCTCATTTCTGACAAAACACGAACTTAAAACTTGTCTTGATAATACAGAGAACATGTTTCTTTCCTTCAGGAAAAACTAAGTCATTTGTCCAAACATATCCATGTTATATTTCATCTTAACAGTTTTGTATTACTCTGGAATATTGCTTATCAGATTTTGCTTTCGTTTTGCAACAGTTGTCGCAAACTCACCAATCACCTCACCCCTTCCTCATACTGCCACCTTTCGAGGCCTCTACTCAATCTTTGGCAACCTGGTGAAGTCCCCAAAACCATTGAACGACAATGTTTTGAACGCAGTCATCAAACGACTGGACTTGACTGCTGTTTCATGGTCCTTAATCCACCCTTCTGTCACATTTAGACAACCTTCCAACCCTAACTTTCTGTGGATTTGACAGTTCTCAAACTTTCTCACATTTTGTGTAATAAGTTACCAGAGTGGATTATTTTTGATTGATTTGGGACAGCTCCGGGCCAGAAACGATAAGAAAAGGATAAATTTGCTTTTCAGATTTTCAGATTCTTCCTTATACTGCCACCTTTCAAGGCATGCACTCCATCTTTGGCAAGTATTCTTGCTTTGATTTTGTACCTATTCTACTGCACTTATATGTTGCCATATGTTGTAAACATCTTTAGTACTTTTATATCTTACTTTGATTTTAATCAAATAATTAGCACAATAATGGCAGTAGTTTTGCCACTATTGCCAATACTGTACCTCGGTTTGGAACCGTTCCATTCTTTTAATCTTATATAAATGTAGAATTATACAATAAAAGTACCCTGTGAAAACTTCATTTCAAAAGGTGGTAGCGTTTTTGAGATGTTGCCGAAAAATGTGAGCGGTTATGTCCACGCAGGAAGAATCATCTGTGATTGGAACACACAATCTGAGAGAATCGTTTCTCAGATTGGAATGTTTTTTTAAATCTCTCTCTCTCTAAAACCACACTCCTTTGAAGGGTGCTGTTCCTCAAAATGTTACACACTATCAACAGCTGCAGTGCTTCTTATGAAATAAGTTTTTATGGTCATTAATTTTTGGAGTAATTACCAAAGGTATACCCTCCCTTTAACAAGTGTGAATCAAGGAATTTGGGATACTTTTTCAGCAAAATGATTCTTCAACGTTCGTCTCGACAAATCCGATCTTTCGAGCTGCATTAGATTTAACCTGAAACAAATTGTGTAATAACTAAACAGGCGCCACGTAGCCCACACCCTTGGGGATATCGAATGCATACACATAATAAACGGCCAGACTACTAGCAGACTACCATACATCGGCCTGCATGTAGTACTTGCTGATTCAATTTACGGCTTAGTGTAAATAGATACCGGTTAAAGTGGTACCCATGACACCAGTGATATATGTACTGAAAAGCAGACAGTGATAGGCTGTCAACTCTGATGATGACATCATCAGTAATTGACCAATTAGAAATAATGGAGACGTAGGTGGAGTGTTGGTGGAAATTGTTGAGATATATACTGCTGTAAGTTATCATCGGTGAAAAAAAAAAAAAAAAAAACCCCAAAAAAAACACTATAAAATGCAGCTAAACCTTGTCAGAATGAGTTTGGATTACACCAACTGGTCAAGAGTGTTTCTCTGTAAATCAGCTCCGATTGCAGTGTGGAAAAAAAATGGAACATGACTGATGAGGTACGCAGGAGGTGGCTGGTTGCGTTGGCTCAGTTGGAGTGTGGTTCACAGACACTTTTTTATTATTCTGAGGAAATGTAAAAGGCTGTCATTCTTGCATAAAAGGCTGTCATTCCTTTCACTGCGCGGCCTTGGGGGACTTACAACCAGAACGTAATTGATTATTGGGAAGCAATAATTAATCCGAAACCTGTTGACGTCCCCCAAACTATTGAAGGGTATCGTTTTGTCTTCAATCATCAAATGATTGGACTTAACTTTGGTTTCATGAGACCTTAATTCAACCTTCTCTCACATTTACATAACCTACCTACCCCAACTTTCTGTGAATTTGACAGTACTCAAGTTTTATTCACAAGCTCTTAGCATGAGGCCAGGCTTGCCAATGTTTTATAAGTCTGAACACTTGTGTAATAAGTTACCAGAGTGGATTATTTTGGTCGATTTGGGACAGCTCTGGGCTAGAACCGATTCGAAAAGGATAACAAGTAAACAACTGATTAGAGCTAAAATTCCACATGAACTAGTGAAATGTGGTACAAAGTGTTTCGGGGCATGGCTGATTATGGATAATCAAGTATTGAAAAATCCTATTCAAATTTTTGTTCAAAAGAGATGCAGTAAACAGGTTTTTTTCCTTTGACCCCTGTTGCCCATCTCTCCCTCTGTTCCCCCCTCCCCCTTTGTATTGATTGCCCCCTCCTCGGTTGGTCCGTAGCTCAGGATGGTACTGCAGACCGTCGCTGTATGATCACACCTCTTGGTGTCAGCCAAACTGCGCTGCATCCAGCCGTGGCAAAGAATTAATCAATGTGGATACTTGACCATGAATGCTGTATGGATCTTTCCTCTCATTATGATATTTTGTGTGTGTCGTCCCCCCCCCCCCCCCTCGCTCTTATTTAATGAGAAATTATACATGACAGCTATGTGACAACAGCAATACAGGCAGTTGGGGAGAGTATTTCACAAATTGGGTAGGTAAGTTACCTTGATGTGGACGCATGGGATTGTCAAACATAGTTAGACTAACGCATGTTTGTCAAGTGACAAGTAGGGGGTAACCCTAGGCATGTATATTTATATGTATTGGGTTTTTCATTTGGAAGGGAAAAAAAATGAATTAATTTTTGAAATATGTTTTAAATCTTTTTTTTAAATCAAGATATCAGGTATGATCTATTCTTCTTACTTAAGTAGATAGATACGTTTATTCAATGTTGCAAATAGTGTATAATACATAGTAAAATGGTCAAAATAACTGCAAATAGTCTGATTTAGGATTTCGGTTTGCCCTTGGGGGGGAAAAAATTTGAAAAATTATGATAGCCTGAAAAGCCTACACAATATGAACAAGTAGATCAGCTCTTGTGATCAAAATATTTTTCCTAATCTTTTCCAAAGGACCAAATAATGTGCCTGGATGTTGTTGAGGACACAACTAGCGTGATATTCAACAATGAGTACATTTTTTCACTGCTCCAGGCAGGGTGCTAGACCATTTTCCCCAGCCTCAATTTAGTCACATTCAAAATGAACAAATTTTCAGCACCATTGAAAAATGAAAAAAATAAAAATAATAATAATACTAATGGTCTGAGTTGCATGGCTACCTAAGATGATATTTGAGCTCACCTTGGCTTCCAGTAACAATCCTTTCTGCGATGTAACTTATACGTCTTGCCAGATTTATGAAAGAACTTTAATTGCCATTCTGGTAATTTGTGTATTCTGTTTTACCCCAGGGGAAAGTCTACGCCGCTTTGCCGAGTATAATTTATTTCAAGTTTTTCTGATGTAACAGAATATGTGGGTTTTCTAATACACAGGCCATGTCTGTGTGTCTTTTTTAAATTATAATTTGTTGCAGTGTTTTCACTACTCTCTCTGTTGTTTTTTTTTTTAGACTTTGTATTTTTGTATGTCTTTTTTATATTTTATATCAAGTAATAAACCACAAAGGAAACTGACTGGGTATATTTAATATAATTTGGGTTTGAACAAAGAAAAATTGACTGGAGCGGGACTTGAACCAACGACCTCCGGATTAACGTACTTTGTATATTCTCCTGCAATTTGACCCATGGTTTCCATAAACCATTGATGAATGAATGAAAAAAGAGTAGTCGAAAATACACACACAAGGTCAACCCCAAATGTTCTCAGAAACGCGCACTTATCCTAAACTGCGTAAATGATGCCCGTGTTCGTGCGAGAACTATCGTTGACCACAGTTGGACCAAGTCAGCCTGAACTCTGTCTAGTCAACAATGGTTTGAAGACGCCAGTTGACTGTTTGAAGCCAACCTTCTGGGCCTGGTCACAACGCTGGTTACTGCTCAAATTGCTGTTGAAAAGCCTTCATTATTGAAGATGAACCGATTAGTTTGGGTCCATTTGACAGTATAAACAAAATATATTTAGATAATAAACAACAAATTTTCTGGGTGAAAACAGTTTTTCATTTGGGACATTGAACACACAAAAAAACAAACCACTCATCAGTAGTGAGCGGTAGTTTATTGAAAAACAGAAATTAAGGTTGTTGATGTTATCTGACATTATCTCCTGTGACATTATGGCATAATCGTTTCATGAATTGGGAAAGTCATTCATTCATCCAAGTCGAGATCTTGTCTCTGTGAATCGATTACGTTTTAGCGCTTGGAAATGCTCTACAGGGATCAGAATGACGCTGCCGTAGATGTGGATTGCGATTTACAATCAGAGATGACAAATTGGTGCCGAGGACATTTTTAAAAAGTTTGAACTGTTCACAAATATTAATGAGCTGTGTGTGTGTGTGTGTGGGCAAGCGCTACATACGCAGTGTGGACTTGAGAACAAAAGAGGTCCACATAATGTAGGGATCTGAAGCACTATGTGGACTTACACACGTCCACACAACGTTATTTGCAGTGTTGAGGAATAGGATTTTCCTTAAGTGTACAGAACAAAGGAATGTCCACACAACGACTGCAAAACAAGACTGTGTGTGTGTGTGTTGGTATTTTTTGCACGTTGAGTGTAAGGGCACAACATACAATTTTGGGTTGAACAAAGAAAAGTTGACTAGAGTAAGATTTGGACCAATGACCTCCGGTGTAACATGCCGGCACTCCAACGACTGAGTTATCTTGCCGTATATTGGCGGTCTCCCTATTTTGTCAATATCTTTGTTCCGGGATGCCAGCCAATACAACTGTTAGCTGCCGTGTAGCCAGGGATCACACCCACGTTTACGATACAACCTGGGAAGCAGCAGCCAGGGGATCACCTTGTGGTTTATTACTTGATATCTAACTTGGATATCCCACACAAAGATCCTTGTCATTTGATATATCCTTTTGTCCTATATAGGACTCTCTAAAGAGTCCTATATAGATAGTTATAGGACACTTCGGACGCTTGTTTCCAAAATAATCATTCCCCACCCCTTTGTCCAAACAAGGCACGGTCAGTATTGATTCATTTACTTTCCATTTGTGGCCACAGGCCAAATTGCTAGAATGCTACAATAATAGGAAAAAAACACCACATTAAAATGGTACAGAAGATACATGCTGAAACAATTTGCTAACAGTTACTAAATAGTGAAGGTAAAAAGTAATGTCTACATGGTTTCATCCACATTCTTTAAGAGGTTGTTGTTGTTTTTATTTGTTTGTTGTTGTTTTTTTAGAGTGTGGGGTGTATGAGTTTCCACTTTATGTTTATTTTGAAAAACAACCCCCCTAAAAAAACAATTCAAACGACAAGGATCTATATGTGAGTTATATAAAAAACAAATAATGAATACATTTGGTTCATGCATTGTAGCAGACTATAATTACTCTCTGAAATCTGGCTTTTCCATTTCACTCTGCTTCGCCTCAAGAAATTGAAGAATTGCAGTTTTCATCTCTTGATTATATTCTGCAACAATGCACTCATAAGCATCCACTAATTGTGTGCTGAATATTTCTCTGTAGCAAACCCCCCAAATGCCATTGTATTAGGTACGTCAACAATCAGGTATGAAGCAGGTGGTTTGGACCAATCGATACCCCTGGTGTGGTCATAAATTAATATCTACAGGTGTTTGCAAGGGATGCTCATGCAGGGGCTATTTCTGCATATTTTAAAGGAACCTGGTATCACAGGGCTTGAATTTGTGGGGGAGGGGGGCTTGCCGGAGTTTCCCCAGGATTTTTTTAAACTTTGATGCATTCTGGACCCAAATTTTGGAAGTTTGGCCAAAGCATGCTGAATTGAAACGAGGTTCTTGGATTGTTTTCTACTCGGTGTTTATCTTTATGTTTGAAAAGCCCTACTGTCTCAATCTGGAGCATTCTAAATGAATTGTTATCTTGATGATTTTTGTGAGTTTGATCTGAAGTCTAAGAAGTAAATAAATAAAAACATATATATTTATATATAAAACAAGTAGGGGAGATGGCCTTAGCTTTCGATCCAAACCGGACCATCGTCAGAGGCATAAAACAAGCACAAACGCAAACATACCCATTTATAGCAGAAAGAGGAGCAAAGGATTAAGTGAAAGTATATCCAGGAAAAAAAGCGGGAAAATTGTAGCCAATATTTTGCATATCAGCCGCAATTCGCGTGTATCGGCATGCAGTTCACACGTGTAGGTCCCGCTCGATATGCTAGCTGGTGCCTGGTGAGAACTCTGGCTTTATAGCTCAAAATGTTTACTGAACCCAGACTTGTTCTTACATGACCAGAATTAAAATGAGGGAAAAAGACTTCCTGACACAGTTTGACACGCGCGTTTAGCTGTTTTGTTATTTTTGAACAAGCATTGAAAGGTTATCTAATTTGTCGTTATCAGTATTAAATGATATGTCCTTACTCAACAAAATTGATTTTTTAAATGTTATTTTATCGGAGTCCAATTCAACACTGGACCGTAATTAGTTTGTCTTCCATGATATTAGTGAGGGATTGTAATTTAAAATGAAAAAAAAACCCAAAAACACGGAGGCTACAGGCTTGACACACTGCTCTGATCAACTGAGACAGTTCTTGAACTTCCCCCTTTCTGTCTGCTGTTTTGTAATTTTATTTGAGTGTTTATTTAGGCCTGAACTAGCAGATCCCATACATGTATGTCGGTGGATTATAGATTTTTGTTGTGTATCCTTAGCTTGTTTTTTACCCCTGCTGTCTCTTTAAAGATCCGATGATATTGATTTTGGCGTTGAGGTTGAAATTAGTAGACTTCATTGGACGTGTGCTGTCTTGTTCCCTTGGACTGTCCGTCAACTTGCTCTGAGAATGACCAAGTCACATAAGTAATGTCAACTGAGCGCAAGATAACTCAGTGTAGTGACAGGCGTACGAACTGTGCATTTTTGGAGCACCAGACTATTCGTTTTTAGCAGTTCTAAAAGAGGTTTTTTTGCCTGCCTATGGAAAAATAATTGGTGGAAACTAAATATTTGTGTATTCATTTGAATAATTCAGGGATAAGAAGTGAGACTTTGATCTGAATTCAAACTTTTTAAAGTCTGCCGGGTAAACAAAAAAAGCGCTGTATTTTTCTCCAAATAAAGTAAGCCCTGCTCTTTGATCTACTTCTCTAGCGCTGAGGATACTGTTCCCAAAAGCTCCTTGAAATCTATAACTCCAGGGGTTACCAAAAGGTGGAAATGCCATCATTTCAATGCACCTCCTGAAATCTAGACCCAAGTTTCAGATTTTTTTTGTCAGCAGTGAATCTTACCCTTTTAATTTATAACTGGCAAATTAGGGGCAAATATATATATTTTTTTCAGCAGTTAAAATTAGATGAACAATATGTGAATGTTTAAATGTCCTCGTGACCATCACATGAAATTATTCTGCATGCCTGTGGACAAGTAATTGGTGTAATCTAAGTATTTGCATAATAAACTTATCCGTAGTTGTCAAAGTAAGGGCAACTATATTTACTTTCAGTAGTACAAATTAGATGAATAATGTTTGAATGTTAAAATGTCCTTGTGACACATCACATGGGGTACTGCAAAAGACTAGTAATAGCAAATTAATCGAATGTTGAAATGTCAGCTCGTATCATGAAATGTAAAAGCTGACATCACGACCACTAATCATCGGACGGCAGGGGTAATATTATGTTTCTGGCTGTCATGCATCAAGCGCCTATAGCTGTTTCAACATGTCATGAGTTAAAAAAGCAAAAAAAAAGCAGGAAAAAAAAAAAAAAAAAAAAGCTGTCATCCCAGCATAGATAAAAGATACGATGACCAACTTGGGTTTGTCTTTGACTTCATCTGCAATTGTCCTCCCATGGCAATGTGGATGTTTCCATGCAGTTAATCCGTGTATTTATAAGTCCATGCTGGTAACCAACCCCAGAGCTATTCGATCCATCAAGTATCTTTACCCCCCCACATCCAGTATGCTTTCATAACGGGATGAAATAACAACCCTGAGATTCCGCCCTGTCTGAATTTGCATCCATCCAGACACCTTTGCCAGCTTTTTCTCCATTTGATACGCTCTTTCCTTCTCTACTCTTCTCCAAATCACCGAAGGGGGATTTTTTCTCTCTCCTTTTTCCCCCTCTTTTTAAAGGGGTGGGGTGTTGTACAACTTTTAAAAATAGGTCTATGCTCGCTGAAACATCGCTGTCCTTAAAGACAAGGTTTACCTTTGTTTTTTGGAACATTTCAATTGTTTTAATCCTTTATAAATGTAGATATGTACAATAAAATTAAACTGTGAAAATTTCGTTTCAAAAGGTGGTCGCGTTTTTGGAGATATTGCTGACAATTTGGAACGGCTATGTCCACGCAGGAAGAATAATCTGTGTTTGGAATACGCAATCTGAGAAATGTTTCTCAGGTTGAAATGTTTTTGAATGTGTCTCTCTTAAAACCACATCCCTTTGAAGGGAATTTGTTTCTCAATATGTGATACAGTCTCAACAGCTGCAGTGCTTCTTACTAAAAGTAAGTTTTTATGGCCGTAAATATTTGGAGTAACTACCAAAGGTATACCCTGCCATCAATAATTACACATGTGCAGAATGTACCGTTGAATTCAAGCGATAAAGCCACAAGGGAAACTGACTGGGTGAATTTTAAATATAATTTGGGGTTGAACAAAGAAAAATTGCTCTCGTCAATTTTTCTTTGTAAAAATTAACCTGTGATAACTTCTTGGAAAATCAGTGATCCTGTGTTTGACAAGACAGTGTGTGAAAATCATATGGTCTTTTTAGAAAGAGTTTTACAGAATGTGTGAAGTATGTGCGGTGGTTATTCTGGCAGAGTCGTCTTCATAGATAAACTTGTACATGTTTCATGGTTACACTAAATGTGAAAATTGGTGCTCTTAATTTTTATTTAGTTATTTTTTTGTCGTTGGGCAAAACAGTGTGTAAGGTTTTAAAACGCAACATTTTTTGGGGGGTCACAATTCTCTTAAAGATGACGTTAAAATTACTCAGGATGATTGGTACCAGTATGAAGGTAGCCTTCAGCTTGAAAAAGGCGTCATGTTAGCTTTCAGATGATCACCAAAACTGTACCTTGTCTTTAACTCAAAGCGTCTCTCTCCCCCACCAGCCCCTAGGGTTCTCACATCTTTAATGTCACAGCTCGGAGACAATGTAATAAATTCACCAAATGTTTGCCGGAACGTGCCTCACCGCAGCTGTAAATATACGCTGCAAGAGCGTTGATGATTAATGCAAACACCCTTAAGTCAATGGACTCAATGCTGCGGGTTTTCATCCCTCAATTTTCATAGGATGAAAGAAACGCCAAAAAAAGAAAAGAGGAAGAAAAAAAAGAGCATTGTGTAACAGAGCAGGTTTGCCTCGAATATAAATGACAAAATTGAGTTTTTGAAGTAGGGTTGCGACTTTATGTTAATTGGTGTTCTAAACTAGTTTGAACTTTCAGGTGTTTTCTTGAAAGGCAATGTCGGCACAAAGCATGGCTTCTTTTGATTTTGTTTCTTTTTGAGACTGACATATACAGTACACCCATTCTACTATCAAGAACTTCATCTTTGAAGTAGTTTTTCAAGGTATTGGGGACTTTTTGGACCCGAGGTGGCAGCAGACTTACCAGGTGAAATCCATGCAGTGTGCGCATGCTCGGAACTACGTAAACAACGGAATTTTACCTGGTAAGTCTGCTGCCACCTAGCGTTCCAAAGTCGCCCATTGGAAGCAAGAAGAATGTCCTATGGTCACCGAGTCTACACATACGTCAAGACCTGTCAGGCTCAGCTTTCCTTTGTCTAAGTATTGCAAATCCAGGTTTCCCCAACCCTCACTGTAGATCCTAGAATCATTTAGTTGATCCTGCTACAAATTGACATACGGTGCACCACAGCCAAAACTCTGTGTTCGGAGAAAATTGTGGGTGAAGTTTTACTATTTTTCAAACTGCTGTTTCGGAGACTGCTTTTGTTACACAAATTTTTCATACCAAAATAAAGCTGATTTCTTCTAGTACAGAACTATCAATGTGTTTTCACTCTTACAACTGTTTTGATGAGTTATCAATTCCTAAACATGTATGTCACTTCGTGAAAAAAAAAAAAAAAAAAAGAGAACATTTTGGGAGTAATTACCAAAGGTATACCCTCCCTTTAAGTTTTCAACAGAGCTATTAGCAAACAAGGCTTGATTGTAATGTTCATTGGTCTGTCCGGGGTTGTTATCCACAGAGATTTCATACCCTCCTCTTTGTCACTCTGAGGAGTTAGCAGTCCCATGAAATGTCCTTGCACCTGTCCAAGAAGCTCTACTGTACTGCCTTGATCCTGCTCATTTCTTCTTGAAGAGTGGGATTCTTTCTCGTCGGTGGTACAGCTATTTGACGAGATTTCGGGTGTGTCTTAACTGGCGACTATCCTATCCCCCATAAATTCAGAGCATTTTCCTCCTCAGTATCTTTAAAGACAGAAGTTGGTGTCGAAATAATGCAAAGAGCTCGGAGATACCCATTTGATCACAAAGCTTGATGTATATATGCTGAAATGCAACATGTCAGGAAAAGACCTTTTATCCCCGAGTCTGTAGACTGGCACAAGCGGACGAGGAATTGCTGCCTCTAGGCTGTCCATATTCCATCGCCCGGTAAAGTCAAAACAGGGTGATTATTCCATGTATATTAAATTTGTATTTTCACATGCAAATCTGTCTGCATCACGTTTCTCATGAGTTCCTCCATTATTTTTGTTCTTCTCTTGGTTGTTAGTGACTACACATCTATCCATTCAGTAGTGACCACTGCTTGATTGCAAAAAATTGGCGGACTTGAAGTATTCAAACTCCCAACTCATTTTTCAAAGGGGGAAGGGGGGGATTTCAGTATTGGAACGACCTCAGAAGATTGGATTTTTCTCTCTACCGAGGTGGAATTCTGTCAAGTCCGGACTTATATGATGAATCAGCGTCGTTGGGTAAGATGATACCCTCTAATTGATGTCGTTAGGGGAGAGCACGCAAGAGGGACTTAAAGTCGTGACTGGAATGCTAGCCCATCGGGATCTCCTGGGCTCTCGTCGTCGTGAAACAGAGCACGCTACCATCAACAACACCGGTTCCCTCTGTCGGGTAATGAGGGGGAGGCCGCGGAGTGTAATGGAGGACTTCTGACGACGGAGGTTTGTATCCAATGTTAAGCTTCTTGGGAGTCGCCTTCAACTGCAGGGAAAGTGTAACAGTAAACCAGGGTTTTGGCGAGACTGATTTTTAATCTTCAACTCTATTTTGGATTTTTTCCTGAACCACCGTACAATTTTTTCCAGAATCGATTTTTGTTAGTGGGTTTGTAGCCCAGTGGTTGTGGACACTATATATTTGACATCAAGCAAGACACTTTACAAATATATCTTTGTTTAGTGACAGCTTCCTTTCCTGTGCAGCTGATCATCCAAGGTCCTCGTATATTAAATCCCACTTAACCATTAATGGCTCCTCTTCACCTAGGTGTTGAAAATGGTGACTTGTGAAGGCCGAAAGGGTAATGAGTTTTTGAGAAACTTATCATGGGAACTCATAAAGCTGCCAGTGGTTGTATGCTAAGCATATGTTCCTGGAATGGTTTGCATTTGCCTGATGACTAGGGGATCAATTCCACAAAGAGCTGAGATTGATCTGAAGTGGGAATCAATCTTAACTGCTAAGCAAAGTGTGATGTCACAATGCAAATCACTGACACCCTCATCTTTAGATGAATCTTGGGTCTTTGTGGACTCAAGCCCTGGGATAGTAATAATCACGTACCAGCTGGGTCTCCATCGATATCATAAAACTAATTTACAAAAAAAATTACTTTTGGCTGATAACCTTTCCTTGCTGAGAATTTTCTTTCCGAAGTTAGCCTATAAAAATGGCCCTTGTTTTCAAGCTTGGGATTTCATCTTCGAGAGGGCAAGGTCATTTTTCATTTAGCAAATTGGAAAACTTTAAAGTCTAATGGGACTATTTTGAAAGGGGCACCGAGGCCAAGACCAGGGGCAACAGAGGCCTCGGAAGTATCTGTGTAAACCCAGGCCTGCCCTGCTCAAGAAATCCACGGTTATTATCAGTTTTCCTCGTCTCACCTATAAACGGTTTGCTTTCCTGCGAATCATTCAACAAATTCAGTTGGTACAAGTCTAGGTCCAATCACCAAGAGACGTTTGACTGTCTACTAAGGACATTTCAAAGTCATTTCTACGACAGCATGTGCCATCTACGTCAGAGCTGAATTAAGTCTCTTTCATATTGTTATTTGTACTTCCCTTGTGGTTTACAACTTGATAATTGTTGTCATTTCATTACATTTCCATTCCATTGTCAACTATCTTCTTCTTTTTTCCGCTCTCTTTTACCAATTTAAAAAACAAACATTCAGGTATTTGCTGAAGGAGTTCTTTCTGCATAAATTTAAGGAAAGGATCAGAAGAAAAAATCTCCATTGGAACTGTAGGCCTTGAGTTTTATTCAGAAATGACGACAACATAATGGTCATGGGATCTCTTTGAGGAAACTAACATTTGGAAATTGACATTTTTAAGCAGCATTTCTTGGGCATTAAGACAACGCTAGAGGCACTCTTTGATGTTCAGGTCTGAGTCTTTCAGTGAAAAGAACGAAACATTGTTATATGTTTTGTTTCGAGATTTTCTGCTTGTTTATATACGGCTTATTTTGATTTTGGCAATCAGAATAAAGCATTGATGTTAGGCGGCGTCTTCAAAGGCTATTTCCTCAACTTTGACCGGTTTCAGATGGAAATATTTCTCTGGAGGATTTGATACTTCCGTGAATCTTTTTCAATCAGTGAGTTTTCAGATTAAACCAAAGTACTATAATTTTCCTGGTTATTATACCAATCCTGTGCTTTGTGTTTAACAGAAACAACATTTTACCACGCATAATTTAACATCGCGGTGCATTTTGAATGGTAACCTGTAACTGCGTGTGTGTGTGTGTGTGTGTGTGTGTGTGTGAAAGGAAAGTTTCTCCCGTCCTTGACAGGCTGACATTTCCATAGCCTTGCAAAGTGTCGCTCGTTGATGATCCAACACTTCAATGCAGTGCGGCCTGGGGTTAGACTAACTACATTCAGCAATGTTCTTTGATACATTTTGTCGCATAAGTGGTGTGCTCAAGAAGTGATAGTGTTACTCGCAAGTTCTCAAATAACATGCTCTACTAACTACAACGTAAATCACGGTGCGAATTTGTACGGAGCTTTGCAAGCAAGCGTCTCTTCCCAGCGTGTGAACAACTCTCAGTATGTATGACATTTCAGTGGGCATTTGTTAATATTTATTTTTTATGTCGCAACTCAGTTGTCTTTTGGGCGACCGACACAGCTATCCAATAATCGTGCATGAATGTCGTAGGAAGTATTTTTTAAGATGGGTTCGCTGCAGGACAATTTGACGTCAGTCCAGGATTGCGTAATCCCCAGGGAACTGAGAACGGCATGATGGTGAGAGGATAAGCTGGGATGAAAAGAATGCATACGATAATAGGTTGGAATAATTTGCTGGATGCATGCAGAGCGGGGCTCTATAAGTGCTCGATTTAGTTGCGTATTATGCGTAGTTTGACCTGTCTACATCATAGGAGATGTGGGGTGGTTATCTTCGGCAAAATGTGTCAAACATTCACATGTTCCAAATGGTCGGTACACTTGTACTGAGCGTGGCGCCCAGGGAACGTTACATTCAGGTTATGTGTCTAGTTTTCTTGGAACAAAGTGAAAATTTGCGTGAAAATATGTGCTGATGTTAAAAATAGTTCAATGAAATATGTGCTTATAAAACAACCCAACACTAATAATTTAACCATGTGCTGATGAAATTTTTGTTATTGAAATTTGTGCTGATGTGAAAATTGTCATTGAAATATAGGTTGATGTGAAAGTTTCAGTGAAATATGGGCTGATGTGAAAATATGGGCTGATGTGAAAATATGGGATGATGAGAAAACTGTATTGGAATATGGGCTAATGTGAAAATGTCATTGAAATGTGGGCTGATGTAAAACTTTCATTGGAGTATGGGTTGATGTGAACATTTTATTGACAATTGTAATATTGTGAAAATGTTGTGAAATTGAATAGCATCAAGTAGGTATTTGTAAGCTAGACTAAAGTTGAGGTAGACTCAAGTACCTGTCTGTCTGAGATGGATTCACGCTTATCACTCTTCTCATCTGTGAGGAGTGAAGACTTTGCCAAAGTCCAGAAAGTTAGCCTGAGGTTAACAGATGAATTACTTCTGTAGTACCCCAGGGGTGCAATTCAACACTCTTGTGGAGATCGCGCTTTTGTTTCAGCTTCCCAAAACTTGTGGAAAGCATTACTTTTTTTTTACGGGGGGTTATTTCGCTGGGGTCTTTCAAAGAAAAATGAAAGACTCACTTATTTAAAATAGCCTACTATAGTCTGTAATGACAGCTGTATCGTGATAATTATTGTGTACATTGCCGGGTTGTATTCTCTTTTCATTCTTTAATAGAGGTCAGGGTGTCTGGTTTTGAAAATTTGTCCGTTCCTGTTGGTCATAAAATATCACATGGTTTGATGCTGTACTGTCTTTTAAATCTCCAGATTTTGGAAACAAACTGATTCTGCCAGAGACCGATGTTGTATTTTCCCCATGAACCTTTGGAAAGCCTATGTTGTGTGCTTTAACATGCGTAGGAGTATGTGAAGCTACATTTAAACAACGTCACACGTTGTAGTACTCAATCAGGTACACGTGAAGAAGAGAGCTATGCTTTTAGGGCGTCTAGATCTCCAGTCCCTCTGTCCCCGTCGGCAGATTACACACACAGAGAGCCTTGCGCTCTGTGTACATGTACCTGTATGACATCAATTTGTAGGACTGTCTGTTTGCCAAAAGCCAGTAGAGGACACGCTGCGACTTCCCATCAGCCTGTGTCAGCTGAAACAATTACAGGGGAAGGGGGAGGGGGGGTGGGGGCTAAAGGAAACCCCGAGGGGGGGGGGACAGGGTCGAGGGCCTGTGATACCATGGTTACACAAAGGAACCTGTTTGCTGAGTAAGTGTGTTTGTGTGGAGTTTCTGCGTCGGATTGGCTGAAGGAGATCGGCAAACGCGGTTCTGGAGTAAATCAAGCCCTATGGGTTTGTAAATACTGTTATTACAGCCACTGTAACCACCTTCAGATACAACTGGGTCCAATGCCATGAAGATGTTAACCTGCAAGCGAGTTTGTGGGCTTGTTATATGTTTAAGAAGCGAAATAGTTTTTTTTAATGACCGATCAAGACAATTTGACAGCGCATGTGCGTGTTCATAACGGTAGCTCATCTTGTGCGCTGCACGTACAAGAAGTGCGTTTGCCATTGTTTTATCACTATTGATGACGTCAATGCATGAGGTCCGTAGATGTATTTTGTATTCAAAGCATGTTTGGCTTGAGTGTGCAGTGCTTAGTCCATCAAAATCAAGAAAACACCTTCCGTTGGATTGAGATGATTCTCGGGATGCTTTGGTTAGTCAACGATTTTTAAATGGTTAATATAAAGTAACAGATTTTTTTACACATGTTAGTATGCCTTTAAGGCGCGTGGTGCCTTTGAAGAGATTATCTGGAAATCTGTAGTAACAGAGATTACAAACTCTGGATAGATTGCTGCAGAGGATAGTGATTAGAAAAGGGGGGGGTGGGGAGAGAGAAAAGGAAAGACCAAACCAGGGCAATTGGCTTAGATGGGTCGCCATGCACCTGTTTTGTATTCTCGTTAATCTCAGACAATTAGCTCCTATATACGGCTGGCGGCATGAGTCTCCTAGCTAAACAACATTAACCACTGAAAGCGCCTTGGACGGGATGGATCGGAGGCAGTGTGGTGTGACAGATTGGTGGCCGTTATCGAGAGCCCCCCCCCCCCCCTCGGATCTTTGGAAAGTGGCATCCAAGATGGATGACCAGTGTTTGTGTGTAGTTTTGTTGCGATTCATGCGTGAAAAAAAAAAAAAAGGGTCTTGCTCGGGTGGTTTGAGTGAACCGAACAAGGACGGGCTGTGTCTGGGATGTGATGCAATATGTATAGGTCTGTCAAATATCACCAAGGTTGGCATTCGGACAGGAATGAAAAAGCTGGGGACCCTTTATTTGTGTATAGCAACCATTTACACAAACCAGGGCTCTTACAGTTGTAAGGCCAAGTGAAAAAAAAACACCAGTTGATCGTCCCTGCCCTATCCTTTTTATGAAGCCGCATCCTTTAAACAAAATTATTTTGCTTCCCAAAAAGACTAAATTTTTCATAGCTTGACACCATTCTTTCGGCGATTGAATAGAAGCAATATTTCCTGCTGAAGGAGCTCTATTACGTTGGGTCCCATTAGAGCTGCTTGAAACAGAGCACATTGCTCCCTAAAGTTTCTTTTCTATATAATGTAAACATATGCGGAGAACCGCTCACAAACAGTACAGATGATATGGTATTTTTGCTGGTAACCTTTTCTCTGCTCAGTATAGTTTCCTTGTCAGGTTTTACGTGTTCAACAGCAGCTAAGCGAAAACAACTCAAGGTTTTGACACCTCACTGTACTAGTGTATTTACTTGCATAGTTCTGCGATCTAACAAATAAATTTGATTAATAAATTATTTGATACACTTGAGCTTCATGGCGATACGTATTGCATGGCGTTGGAAGTTTTCTGCAGTGCAGACGACCAAATTAGATTAAGAAATTAGAGGGCGATCGATTCTCTAGCTGTGTACACTGATCACTCGTAAATAAATTGATGAGGACAACTAAGTGTAAAGACCACGCGGCTTTGGTGCCTCTGCGTATACATCCTCCTCAACTCATCCCTGAAGAGCGGCCTTGCTGCTTCCGATGTAAACAGAATGATCAATTCACAGTGCCGTTAAATTAATTCCTTACTTGCTGTAGTTACATTTATTATCAATGATTAGTCAGGGCCGCTGGCAGAATTCTTCTTCCCTCTTCCTTTGTCTTCCCTTCACATTTTGCCAAATTATATTCTTACGACGCATGGTTTGCTTCGGCCTCGGCTGATATCAGTGGCAGGTGCACACGCCAAGTTTCGGTTATTGCTGGAACGGACATCGTCAACAGTCCGAGCCCCAAAATATACATTGTAATTGATTCTTCCCTGAACCTTCTCCAACCCCAACTCCCCACCAAAAAAAAAACCCAAACAAACAATTCAACAACAACAACACCTACCCAATTTTCATGGTACTTTGACTTTATGTTTTTTGATAAACGCGTCCTCGTCACTTCTTTTTAGAACCACCCCAGTCCGGAGAAAAAAATAGAGGACAAGTTTCAATGCTGCATATTTATGTGTTAGCTTTTGGAGTGCATTTTTGTGATTCCTTGCTACTTTCTCACTCTGGATACCCACTTCTTAATTTATAAAGGGAGACTTTCCATGGTGGTGGATCATTTTGTATCAATTTTTTGATAATAAATGTTGGCGCTAGATCCCATCCTGTGACACTGTATCTGTTGGCTTGTTGTACTTTGAAAGTTTTATGTGACAATACAAATCCAAATATGGTAACTGTGCTGGATTTCCAGTTGTGTTGTTTTTACTTGGAAGTGGTGGGGAAATTTTTCAACCGAAAATGAAATGAGCTTTTTTGACCGTGTGGGTCAGAAGTGAACAGGGATTTCCAGATAAAAGGATATTTTTTCAGATCCTTTGGGTAGCAAAAGCCTATTGACTTTTGGAGTCTGTTCTTTTTCGACAAGTCATGCTTTCCCTTCCCTACCCGAATCCTGCATGATACCAGCTGTCAGAGGGAAAAGAAGGTGACTTGATTTTACCGTGAGCTGGTTTTATTTTCATCAGACCTCTTTTTTTGTGACATCAGTGTCTGCAGTTTTGTCAAAGCCATTTGCGATTTCCCATCCCTCACTTCCTACCTGCTTCCTTACGGATAAACCAGAAACTTCCAGAACATATAAATCCTGTATTTCCGTTGCCCCTTGTGTCACTCTTTACACTTTGCTCTTGTCCTGCTTCTTCGGAGAGGAAGGAAAAAAACCAGAAGGAAATATCTGTATTCTTTGCATCTCCTCCCTTCTTTCTCACCCTGCTTCCCTGGGTAGCATCTCTACGTGTCCTCACCCCGTCACATCCACACATTGATTTTATGCCACGGGGCCCCGGTCAACACGTTACTCCCAGAGTGGCAAGTTACTCACTTCCCTCTGACAGCTCATCATGCCTTGCTGTTTTTCTTTCCCGCCTTCAAATATTTTTACATATTTACGGAGGGGGGATATGCACTAAAAGAGGAGGAAGGTATTATAACGAGGAGAAAAACGGAAAAAGCGCAGGCTGTCGGGTCGATTATGCGAGATTGTCAGGCTTGCACCACAAAAGGGACGAGACATTCCAAATATGCCATGACAAAAGTGTCGTGCAGTTACATCTGTAGAGATTAGTCATTATTCTGACTTGCATTACCAATTACTCTCCAAAAATGCATCGTGCAAGGCAACCCTTTCCGATTGCATACTTCGTGTTCATGTTAAAAAATGTTTCTTTATTAGGGATGATTTTGCCTTTCAGTAGCTTTGTGATGGTTTGGTTTCTTTTGGACTTTGGCTGGTACTATTTCACCTGGTCATTTGGCCAGCATGAAAGCATTAGGGAAGGGAGCTATATTTTTCTAGATTGAGGGGGAGAGGCGCAAGAAACATGGTCGCCAGCTTTGGCTAGACCCTGTGAGTAACTTTTAAGCTGGGTTTGTTTTTTGACCAGTTGTTAAAATAATAAGCCAGTATATTTCTGGTTTTGTTTTTTTACAGAGTCCTTTCATTACGGTACGATACTTTTATCAGATGGACCACATCTGTGGTTTCCCTCATAATCATAGGTGAAATTCTTTATGAAAGTGTTGTTTTGTTATCGTTCTTCCCAGGTCGTATGTAATGCTGTATCAAGCAATCAAGAAAAAAGGCTATCACTGGTGGGACGACATGTAAGTAAAATCACATCCTTTTTCTAGTCCTCTTCCCCACCCCTCCCCAGGAATCTGTGTGCCTAGCCCCACCCTCCTCCTTCCTACTCAGGTGACCTTAGCTCCAGAGAGTTGTGGTACAAGTTAAAGAGGCGATTTTCATTTCTGTAGATGGTGTTCAATGCCTCACACGTCATATTAGTTTACAAAATTGACTTGAAGTCATGATGATGTCCTGCTCACTTCAGTCACCCTACTTGAAGCACAGTTCTATCAGTAAAGACATGGTGCCCTTTGTTAACATCTACTCCGCCCTCTATTGAAACCTTCCCGGCGGTACCCGTGTAGTTCTTGTTTTGCATAAATTTGGTTATGGAGTGATGTCAGAGGACATACAATTTAGGTATTAAGGTAATCGGACTCGTGTCGTTACTCCTAATTCAAATTTATGCGAAGTATGATGCATGAACAGACCGCGGGGCAGAAATTTAGTGTCATGGTTTCGTCGTGACACCAGACGGCTTATCTTCTGTAGTCTCTTCGAAATGGAAGAGTCCATTTGGAATATAAGATAACCCAAGCTTTAATTTAATACAAAACAAAGACGTAACCCTACTCCTAACTCTAACCCTAACCCCAACCCCAATCCTAACTCTATCTCTAACCCCAATCCTTACCCTAAAATACTTTTTACGTTAATAGGGAGGGGGTGGAGGTTTGAAACACGCTGTATAAGGTTGAGTCACTTTTATCTCAGTTACAACCAAGATGCCTTCCTTCTCGGCCTGTGAGTCGAATGAACTCCAGGTTTATACACTCGCGCAAAGTGAAGCTCCTCTTTCCGTTCATTATCCCCGCTGTGTTTTCGCTCTGCCCGCTGAATGGTCAGGGCATCGATTGGCGGGGAGAGCTGATCAAATAAGGATACTCTTTCCCTGTGTTTAGCGTGTAGGCCAACGGCAGCTGGAAATAAAAAACCTCTAAAACAGTACTGCCTCCCGTTTGCCTGAGATAGATTACCCTGAGCTAATGGATCAGAAGTGAGGGCAAGAAACGTCTCGAAAAACGCTGCTGGAGGGACCCGTTGCCTTGAGAAAGTGGATAAAGAAGGGAGAAGTAAAAGCAGTTTGGACAATGTTGAATACTGTCTAATAGCTTGGCTCATTTTTTTGAAATAAGTTCTTGCATAGTAAATAGTATTTCAAAGTTATATTTGCCATGTTGGTTTGTAATTTTAGATTGTTTCAAAGTTTACTCCAAGCTCGTAACCTTTTTAACCACCCTCCCCCTCGCCCAATAAATTTGATTAACAATAGACATGTACATTCAACTAAGTACATCAGCCTGCAAAAAAAAAAAAAAAAATGTGCTCATGGAATGTATCATACAATCTGCCCATAAATAGCGTTAACTTTTTTATCGGATGTTCATTTTTGTCTCTGGGAAAAATTGGGTAAACAAGTGAGAGATTTTTATCTGAGTGCATAGTAAACACACCAGAAGCTTTCAACGAAGGTAGAAGTATTTAAGAACATTGGGAGGGGGGGGGGGGGGATGGAAGAACCTTCTTAGGTGTATTTATTCTAGTCTTCTGGCTGCAAAGTGCTTTTCTTTCTTCTCCCTTTTCCCTTCCATGTATTTGATTGCAATACGCCCCTTCGCAATTGACATGTCTGAACCCGTGGTGAGAGGGGGGGGGGGGGAGAGGAAGGCCTTGGCAAAGGAGTCTGAGTGGGGAAAGATTCTTGGTTTTGCGACTGATTTTTAAAAAAATGCAATATTATAGAAATTCTTCATAAGCATGCATGGACATGCAGGGATGGCGAGCTCTATGGATGTACCTTCGAGCCATTGCGGAGTTTTGTTCGTTGCTTGTCGAGATAGTGGTCTATTTTGGTAAACGAAAAAAGTCCCCGTTTTCATTTTTATATTCCATGAATGGTCACACTTACTGAAATAATTGATTTCATTGTGTATGTATAAAACCGGTGTTTCTGTTGCATGTAAGAGAAAATTATCGTTGTTAAAGTTTTCTTGGGGCCTCGACACACAAGGCAGTTTCCATGGACGACTTGGGGGCAGTCGACTGCACTTTTATGCAGTTGCACAAGATTCGTTATTTTTAGAGTAACCTTTTTTGTAACAAAGTTTTTGGTTTGCGAATGTTCGCTCCTCTGGAACACGGTTGCCTGTGCTGATTGCCTTATTTGACTTGGCTTTTCAGACACGTTCTAGTGCCATTCAAAACAAAACTCTTTGTGATAAGTGCCTTGTTTACAAGTCAAGTTGGGATGACGTGACCGCCGTTTAGTGCCTGTAAATGCAGCAGTACTTTGCGTAGAAACAATCTTGGGAGATTTTCTGCTTGGGGATGACGTTGGCGTAGTTGTTTTTCTTCCGTTTTTGAGTTATCTTTTACATGTTGTAGGGCATATTCCCTAAGCAACTTTGTGAATTCGGATTTCTTAGTGCATTTACCTTGATTTGACCGTCTGTACTATATTAATAGAATAACAACAATAGTAATAATAAACGAAACTTATATAGGGCAAACTTTAACCGAAGGAAATCTTGATGTGCTGCACAGAACTTAAAGGGCAACTCAAAAAATAACCACCAAATATTATTATTTTTTCTTTTTTAAAGAGGGTTGGAACCTAGTGACAAAAAACCTCTTGTGTAAATTTTTGTTTTGGGAAAGGGTTGGATTTCTTTTTCTGTTCTTAAACATATTTTAGTTCACCAATGGCAAACACTCTGTGTTCTGAACTTCGTCTCGTGTACAATTCAACTCAGGATGTTTTGAACATCGTTAGAGCATTTGAATGCATCTTTACTGTTGACCCTACTGATCTGGCGTCATCATCACAATAATTGTGATTGTGCCAGTTTGGGGAGTCAAATGTCCCTGTGTATTATACAGTGTTGTGTGCATTTTATGCAACGCGGCGTTTACACGCTTACCATGAATTTTACGTGCAAGTTGACTTCCAAAAATAGTGAGCATGGTAGACAGGAGTGGCGTTGGTGCAACATGTCAATAGGAATCGTCTTGTGAAAGTTTCAGTTTGGGATGAGGTATAGGTGTAGCCGGTCCTGTCTCTCTATCTCAAATGGTGCAAGTTTCTGTTCATTCCAAGCCTGGGCCCAATTTCATAGAGCTGCTTAAGCAGAAAATATTGCTTAATATACTTCTGCTAAGCAAAACTAAGCAGGGTATCAGTTACATTTTGTACATGATAAATGGTAATTTAGCTGGTAACCTTATTCTGGTAATCACAATTTTGTTGTGCTTAGCAACTTTTTATGCTTAAGCAGCTCTATGAAATTGGGCCCTGGAATTACACAGAGGGCCAGGGAGGCCATGGCCTTTGCTGCCCCTGGTCTTGGCCTTGGTGCCTCTTTCGAAGTGTCCCACAAACTGTAAGATTTTTTTGACAAGTGTCCTGCCCATCTCCATTTCATTTCCTTGATCTTTTCCCATGATGTCTTCAATCTGAGTTTTTTGGCCTCATGTTGGTATGTCTAACTTTGTCACGTAGAGTTAGTTTGAGCATCCTGTGTTGATATTAATTTGTGTTCCATCTCTTTGGTTGTTGACCATGTCTCACCCCCGTATGTCATCAGGATGCACTGATTATAATTTCTGTATTACATTTTTCTATACATTTTTCGCAAACATTACAAAGATCTTACTCAAGATGTTTAAAGGCATTTGTTTGAAAATTGAAAGGAACCACTTGTTCCATTTTGCATGATATCAACAAATGAACTATGTCACAGGGCAGACTTTTTATTAGAGCCACAAGGCACTTTTTTGGGAGTCTCTTTAACTGAGGGGTCCTTTGACAAAACAACTTCATACTTTCGTGAAAAGTGCCTTTTGTCATCTGCATTTATTAATGTGGCATCTTTCAAAGATTACTACATTCTTTGCAAGCAACATTGCAAACAGGCCCTTTTACCTTCCTCCCTTAAAAAAAGCACCTGCAAGCCCGAGGGGGGCAACGGCAACCGAAATCCCTGCAGTTCTTAAATTCCTAGTCCTAGATCAAAGGCATATCATCAGACTCCTCTCGCTGTCGGGCGTCTCTTGGTTAGCATTCAGGAATAGTGAACGGTGCCCTCGGGGGGAAATGATGAGTTATCGCTATTTTATTTTTTTCCCCTCGCCGTGGTTGTTGTTTTTTTTTTTTCCCCCCCAATCTTTGGACCGGCGGTGTCTGTTGCCTCAGCTGCATCTGTCAGCTGGTCGGAGGGAGAGCGACGAATAACGGTCTTTGGTTCTTGAGTTTGATCTTGGAGTGGGGGGGAAACTGTCGGCCAATTGATCCCCTTTTTGATGGGAAACTCTACCTTCCTTCTCTGGGTACGTTACTTAGCAGAGGACTTAGAAACCTCCCTGCGAGGGATCTTGCATAAATGTTGGACGAGAAACATTAATAAGCCTTTTTATACTTCTCGGGAACTCTCAAAATGTTAGTTGAAACCTCCAACAGCCGTTTCTTCATTCGATGATTACTCTGATATTTCCGACCCAAAACCACAAACGACTGACATGAAGGCTGAAGTGTGCTAGACTCAAATGCAAGCGCCGGAGTGGTCTTGAGAATTGTTTGTAGTATCCTATGATAGTCCCATGACCTTGTGCAATAAAATACAAAATTTGCTTCTCTTCACCTAGGTGTATAAATAAGGGTCGCAGGGTCAAGTCCTTCTCTAGTTTATTGTTCTTTGTTCAACCCAAAATCATTTAAACAATTATATATATGCCCATTAAGACAACAAGTGACTTGGAAATAAAGGCATTCTACAATAAGTTCTGGATTCTAGTTGGGGGGTGGGGGGGGGCAAAAAACAGTTGCTGAACAAAATGCTGGCAAACTTGCCCGCTTTTTGGAATGTGCCTACACATTTATATATATTGACTGTACTTTTTTCTTCTTGATGATATGTGGAAATCAACAATGCTTTGAATTGAATTGAATTGAATTGAATTGAATTGAATTGATAACAATGTTCTGCCAAACTTTTTAGTGCTACAACATTTGAAACTGCATGCAATACAATTACTCTCCCTTTATATTGTTCATGTAATGCCCACCTGTAAATCAAGCAATTGATCTACTCTATGTCAAGAATGATAAGCAGAGTCTATAAGTACACCAAGTCCCTAATTGTCCTCCAATGTTTATCGCAGGGCTCATTAATTAGTTTTAACCTCATTCAGGCTGGCCCACAGTATTGCTTTTATTAATAGAGTGTAATTGATTGTCTGTCTACAGTGTAGGGGAAAAAAGAAAAAGAGTAGAGTGAGACTGACTGAAGGTAGTTCTGGTCAACCTTGACAATCTATTGATGGGGGTATCTTGTAATGGATTACAGGTTAATTACCTTTTCTTCTTCTTCATATGATAAAGTGGATCGCCTGCAGATGATTTATTTCATATGTTAGCTCTTTCCTTGTTCATATGTTAACCCTTTCAGTGGCAGCTTTGGTCGACTGCACCCACACCCCCCCCCTCTTCTATAGTATTGGCGACTTTTTGTCGCCCAAGCCCAACTTGTTGTTGCCCAAGCCTGACACAAAGAACAGCACCCAAGGCCTGAGCACAAAGGCCATTTGTAATAAAGCTGTAGTTTTGTCCATGTTTACCCTCCATACCCAAGCTTACCATCAGTGGAAAGAGAGAGATTGGATCTTTCCAATGATGGTAAAATATAGAAGGTTGCTTTCATGCAATCCCTTCAAATCGGAGTGGAAAGATCGGAAATGTCAAACACTTATGGAGTGCCATATGGTTTTGTATAAAAAAGTGTTTGAGGTTACAGATAACACTGAGGCCAAGACTTTGGACATGTTAGGAGAGATCGCTAATTGAGCTTGATAATTGGTTGTAAAAATTGTTGGTTGTAGTTCATAATGGAACACCACTAAAAATTGATAGGCGCCATACATACATCTTCCCATTTGGAAGTAGTGAGATATTGCCTAATATCACAAGGCCAGACTGCCACTTCAAGGGTGAGGGCTTACTGATTTGGGCTGTCAGCCCAAATCAACTGTCACCAGGAGCACGTTGCCACCTACTCCTGGGGCTGAAACAGGGTTACCCCCTTCACACTCCTTAAGGATGTGGGCATGGGTATCATCCACTAGGAGCCTGGCTGGTAGAGCAGAATGCACTACCTTCCCAACTTTTTACTTAGCAATTATGGTTAAGCGCCTTGCTCAAGGGCCCAAGTGTCATGACCGGGATTCGAACCCACACTCTGCTGACAACACCAGAGCTTGGGTCCGGTGAACTAAACTGCTCCACCACGTCATGCTACATGTAAGATACATATCTTTTACATTTAAGTCTTTTCTTCCTTTCTCTCTCCTCGGGCATATGACTAAAATAGTTTCCTGACCTTGTCTATCCATCTGACAATGATTTGACTCCTACACACCTCATTTTTTTCCCCCTCTAGCTTCAATGTCCATAGTAATCCGACAAACAATATGTTGTTATTGCAAAACAAGTGGGGGTGGGGTGGTGGGCAAGAACTGGAACTGCTTTACAAAAACTGTCCTTAATTCATACATTAACCCTTAACTCATCGGCGAAAAAACTTTCAAGCAGGCACGTTTGTTTGAATGGCTTGACAAGAACATGTATGTATGCGCGGGCACAACTGTTTTTTCCCCACAAATGCACTCACACGTCAGGCGTGCATATGCGTGTAGTAAGTACACTGACTTTATCCATACATTTGCATTGTTTGCCTTGAGTTTCTTCTGACGACATTGCTGACATTATATTGGCATTTTTGTTTGCGTGATTGTTGTTTGGGGGGGGGGGGGGGTTCTAAGGCGAGGCAGCGAGTGCATTTCTTCATCAGATGGGTCTCGTCACACATGCCAATCTTTGCAGACAATCAACTTCCACTGCATTCAAAATAAACACTTCAGTTTCACAAGAGGCGATTTTTCTAACAGTATCTTACTGTCACAGAGCTGTGGGGAAACTGAACGTGACTGTTGGTGCTTCTTTGAGATGGAACTGGTTGCTTGTAGATTTGCCAGAGCCCAGTTATAATGCTGTCAAGCAGAAAATACTGCTTAGCAAATGTCTTTGCTCAGTGAAAAAAATGAGCGGGGCACCAATTGCAACAATGTAAACTTAACGGATTTGTAGCTGGTTACCTGTTTCTGCTTAGCAAAGTTGTCTGTGCTTAGCAAGTTTTTGTGCTAAACAGTCTTAAGGAATCTGAGCCTTAGGCCCAATGTCATCGAGACGCTTAAGCTCAAAACGTAGCTAAGCACAAAACATTTCTGCTTACTGGTATAAGGTAGCCAGCCAAAATACCATTTCGCATGTACCATGTGTGACTGGTTTCATGCTCATTTTTGCTTAGCAGAAAAGTTGTGCTTTAAGCAGCTTTATAAAATTGGGCCCTGGGGTGACATGGTCTTAAAGCTGATTAAAAAATGTATTAGATAAAGATGAAAATAACCCTTTTGCCCCCTTTTGTACATTCCAACACTTTTTCTGAAATTAAAACCAGTACTTTTTGGTGTCCTGAACAACTGGAAAACTTTCTGACCGTAACTACTTTCAACTTGCAAACTGTATTTATTCGAGACAATCAGAAGAAACAGGTTTGCACTTTCAGAAAGAGCTTTTCATTTCAACATTTCTTATTTTTAAAGGGGACACAATCAGATGACGTTTCAAACCTTTGTGGTTGTTGCTCAGAGCCCCAGTGGTAGTGAGCTGCAAAGTTTCACACATTGGTTGTTTTAATGTCGAAATTATTTCAATTTAAAGTATGGGGGGGTTTAGCTGGAATCTACCAGCATTACACAGCAACTTTCCTTTAAAACTCACACCGTGGTCATCACTCATTTGTAGAATGAGCATAATTGGCATTCTCATTCATATTTATGCTCTCTGTGTAAGCTGAAAAAACACTACAAAGTGCCTCATGATTAACTACGCTAAGCCGATCAGTCGTTACCCCCCCCCCCCCCACCCTCTCCTGTAGAAAATAGAACTTGAATGCCGTCATGGCATATATATATACGGACAGACAGTGCACTGTGCCCTGATGACCAGAGATGCTAACTCAATTTGTGAGTGCCCCCATTGATCCGTGGGGCGCTAATGGAAAATTCATTGCATTAAGGACACTTAACATGCCGGGGAATCTCATTCCAGATGTCTCGGGCAGTAGTGCGTCTTGATGACTAAGTCACCTCGGCTGACCCGAGCCCGCCTCAGTGGATGACCGCTGCTTTCCGGCCGGCTGACTCGGCTATTTATGGTCTGGGGGATATCTTAAAGCTTGTGATGTTAAAGAACTTTTCAAAGTCTTGCATTTCTCAGGGTGTCTGCGGATCTTAAAAAAGTATTAAAACGTCTTAAATTGAACTATCCAAATTTAAGGCCTTAAAGAGCATTAACAAATTTTTAAATTCAGTTACTTGAGGTCTCAAGAATTTGGATGAAGCGTGTATTGAATTTTCTATCAGCTCAAAAGAGAACCAAATAACGCTGCGTGTAGAAAAGTAACAAAATGTGAGCACATATAACTGTTTCTCCTCTGCTTTTATTCACTTATTTTTAGTCTTAAATTTTGTGAAGTGGGTCTTAAAAAGTCTTAAACTTGTCTTTTTTTTTTAAGTGTGCAGCTACCATGAATTCTGATAGAGGCTACATTTTTTAGGACTTTGAAACTAGATTTTGATGGTGGGTAAAACTGTTGTATTTCTGTGGAAGGGAGCAGTATTTTTGTTCTGCTTATTGTAAATTTGTGGAGGACAAAACTTCTGTTTTTATTCGCAATGATTTGGGGTTGAACAACCCCCAAATCATTTGAATTTTACCCGGCCAGTTTCCCTTGTGGTTTATTATTTGTTCGTTATTCTCAGTACAATAATTAAACCAAATAAAGTGTGTCTGGTACCCACTGTTCACCATCCTAACCACTGCATATAAAGGATCTGAACTGGCATCTCAGCATCGTTGAGTTCGGTGGTCTAGCGGTTAAGACATCTGCCCAAGAATAAGGACAAACTGCTTATCATACAGCGGTGTAATAGGTCAACGCTGTTATTTGAGTGCTGTTGACAATCCTTTTTTCTGTACTATAACTTTCTTATCTAAATTGCGTGTCGTGGCCGAGCGGTCAAGCGCACTGGTGTTTCTGAGCAACAGAGTGTGGGTTTGAGTTCCGGTCTGACACTTGTGTCCTTAATTAAGACACTTAACAATTATTTCTTCGTCCTTTGGATGGGACGTTAAGCCGTAGGTCCCGTGTGTTTTGCAGTACACGTAAAAGAACCCAGTGCACTTTTCGCAAAGAGAAGGTTTCACCCCGGTGTTCCTGGTTTGATTGGCTGCATGTTGTGCCACGACACCTTGTAAACCATTACATGGTGCTGTGTAAAGGAAAAAAGTCTCATACTTCCAAAACAGAACTCTGCATACCTTGCTGAAACAAATACTGTGGGCACTTTGAGATGCCCATCAAGTGTGATAAAGCGCTATATAAGAATTACGTTTTGTTATTATTACTTCGCTGGATTGAACGCTTCATTTTCGTAACGGGTTTAAAGACAAAGTACAGGGTTGGTAGTAAGGTAGTTTCAGTCTGAACGCTCACTGATTAAACAGGTCATTACAACCAATCCTCCAGAAAAGCCTTTCCAACGTAGTCAAGAAAACGGCATAGTAAGACCCTCAAATCCCCGTTGCCTATTTCAGTCAGGGCAACTGAAATAAAGCGTGTGAACAAAAAACAACGATGACAAAATATAAACCACTTTTTGTTCCTTCTTCTTTCTCCTCTTCCTCACAAAAGTGTGACCACTCTATTTGATGGTATTTCCACAGGTTGGTTGTATGGTATGGCTCATTGAAAACTACAGTGTAGGAGTTAATCTACTCTTCTAAAAAAAAAAACTATAAAAAAAAACACTGATGTGAGATAGCTTTAAACTTACAAACTCCCCCTGTGATTATCATAATTGGCCGCTTGTTAACAAATTGGTGACAATTTGTAGACGTAGACATCTGACATTTTGACGAGGGAGGGGAGTGCACCTGATTTCTAAATATCTAGGTAGACCAAGAATGTCCCGTGCACTTTGGCGACAAATCCCCCCTCCGATAGTGCATTTCAAATAATGAGTACATTTTGGTTGTGGCTTGCTATTAACTTGTTTGACAATTAGCGTTGATGCGCATTCCTCGGGTAGCTTGAATCCTAAAAATAAGTATGCCCTCCTTTTTGTTTTAAAGTGAGAATGCAATGCTGTTGTATTGAATCATGAAAGAAGTGTAAAGAACTGTACCCACTTGAAGTGGGGTGTCGTGGCTGAGCGGATAAGAGCATCAGACTCAAGTTCTGGTGGTTAAGTCATCGGGATGTGGGTTCGAATCCCGGTCGTGACACTTGTGTCCTTGAGCAAGACACTTAACCATAATTGCTTCTCTCCACCCAGGGGTAAAATGGGTACCTGTGAGGGCAGAGATGGTTTATGTGAATGATTAGCTTGGAGCGCGGTAAACTGGCAGCACCGGCTGTATATACTCCCCAGGGAGCTGAGATGGTTTAAGGAATGAAATATATGGCCCAGTGACCAGGGGTAATAATGTCAGAAGCGCTTTGATACGGCATTTGGGCTGTGATAAAGCGCTATATAAGAATCAATTATTGTTGAAGCCCTTTTATACAAAAGAAAGTAACAAAATTCATTACTCATGAGCAAACGAGGACAATTTGGCAGCCATTTTTTCTCAATGACAAGTCCCTCAGTAACCCTAGCAGTGGCCCCAGATCCTTTAAATTGGCCTAATATCAGACTGTGTGTTGCCAGGGCCGATTCTATTTATAATCCTTCTGTATTGGTTACTTACACATCACATGACCTTTCTGATAGTCCTGACCAAAATCAAGTTTGGGAAGCCTGCTTTGGAAGTAATGAAGCTTTGACTGCCGTCGTTGTTTTGTAGAAACTTTGATTTGCAATTTCTTTAGAACTCACTCCACGGCAGTGTAGTTAATAACGAGAAGTCCCCTCGACCCACTAAGCGAAAGCAGTAGTCCCTGCCGATTTCCTACCTTCCGCCCAGGTCAAAAATAATAAGCAGGACAGTTCTTCTCAGAACTAAGTAGTCTCCTGAATTTCCTAAATCTACTCCGCGGCAGTAGAATAAAGCAAGACCTAGTTCCCAAATCTACCCACCAAAGTAGATCTACACATGGTGTTACCGCAAACCGAATCTACATTCAATTTCCTTGCAACAAAAGAAATAAGTTAGGCCTTAAAGGTAGCGTCATGCATTGGCAATGACCCTAACAGAAATTGTGAAAGTTTTGTCCGAAAGGCTACTTATTATAAAGATGGTAATGGAAGTAAGCATCCTGCGAAATTAGTTCATCTGAAGTGTCCCCGTTAATTAGAAATCAGTAAAAGTACTTCAAAAGCTTTGAACCTTCAAAGATCACCTGCAGGCCGACTTTTTGAAACTTGCTCGGTGTCCGTTTGAATGCTGCCCTCAATGCGGCCAGAGATGCGGTTGGTGCCCGCTAAATGTGGATGGATTTGACGTGTTTGATGAAAATACTGTGGCAGTTTGAACTGTTTTCTCAACATGTAGATACTGCATTTAGCTGAAACTTTTGCAGGTGACTTTTATTGTATCTCTCTGGGTAGTTTTGCCTGTGACCCAGCATTATGTTGACAAAAACCAAGCGACGACACTACCTTTAAAATGCATGGCATGAAACGCATATTTAATGCAGGGTACCCGCTAGGGTTGGTAAAAAATACAAAGAGAATTTAATAGCCATTTCCAAGTATAAGGGACCAAGCAAGGTCAAAGCAAAACTATTGCAGTTGAATAGCTTGAAACTATAACAAAAAGTGTGAGTAATGATTTTTAGAATAGAGATGTCCAGTGCAAGACAGACAGTTCATCATAACCGATAATGAAAAAAGGGTTGAGTGATATTTAAAAAAAAAAGTAAAAAAAAAAAAAAAACCTTTGACAGCATGTATCTATTTTCAATTACATGTATCTATTTCCAGATGATTATTATTTCAAAACTATGTTGAATGTTTGGTGTTAATATCCGCGATCAAAAATGATGAGCTGCACATGATTGTTGTCATAGAGCATTTCGCGATGTGATACCAGGCATGTCGTTCACAGAATCTTCCGTTCCAAGTGTTGATTACAGTCTGTTAATTTATGCTGTTATCTCCCGATGGCATGAGGGTTTTATTACCAGAATTTAAGTTAGTCCATGTGTCAGTTACCTTTTTTTATTATTATTAGTTTTTTTTTATGAGAGATTGCCTTACATCACAAGCCGGAGAGCCAAATCAACTGTCACCAGGGGCACGTTGCCACCTACTCCTGGGGTTGAAACAGGGTTTACACTCTTCACAGTCCGTAAGGATGTGGGCATGGGTATCATCCACTAGGAGACTGGCTGGTAGAGCAGAATGCACTATACCTTCCCAGCTTTTTACGAAGCGATTATGGTTAAGCGCCTTGCTCAAGGGCACAAGCGTCGTGACCGGGATTCGAACCCACACTCTGCTGCTGATAACACCAGAGCTTGGGTGCGGTGCCAGAGCTTGGGTGCGGTGCCAGAGCTTGGGTGCGGTGAACTAGACCGCTCGGCCAGGACGTGTCATGTCCTTTAGTTGTGTCTTCTTTGGGGGAAATCGTAATTTCATAGCTTTCAATAAACCATATTGCGAGTTTTTATTGGAATGATGTCTGGTGCAGCCTCGCTACTAGCGCGCCATGTCAATACCTCTGGTCATTAACCCTGGAAGGGAAGCACTGAAAAGCAATGCTGATTGGCTACCAGAGATGACTGCTCGGTGCGCCTGCTTGTTAAAAAATTGTGAGCACTTGTAGGGCACTTGTATGGGGCTTCGTGCCGCGTTTCAAACTGCAAGTATTTTGACGCACTCCACTTCATATGAATCATGTTTTTCCACGGTCACCCTTAACTGCATACAAGATCAAAGAACGAGAGGGGACCAGTTGCTCTATGACTTGATACCTCTCGATCTCACTCTCTGTGTACGTCTTTAAAACAGATTGGATCAACCACAGGACTTATTAAAATATCCATATGTTTGGATATTTCAAAGTCACTCTCCCTGGGGTTATGATCAGGCAAGGCATTCTTAGGAAGAATTGCGCAGCAGCGAGATGGTACACCACTGGGAATGAGGTTGTGGTTGGTGCAATGCCATGGTGGGTCACCACAGTGAATGCTCAATTTTAATTCTGCAGACTACGTCCCATATTTCTATGTCACATTGGTTCGGGGGGCAAGCTTTTGCATTGTGGCAACCTCCACATCAGTAGAGAGAGGTGACCTTGTGCCACACATTTCATTGAGACTTGTATATAGGTGTTTGTCATCTCTAAGGGCTATGTCACACATTCGGCAATTTACAGGCAACCAGTTCCAGGAACTATCCAAGAAGAAAAGGCATTCACATTTTCAATGTTCATATTATTTCCTTAGGATTGTCAGACATCAATGTAGAAAAAATAACTCCTGTGCAACCGAAGTGTTCCTTTTGCATGCAGTGCTGTTGGTTACCTCTAAGTTGCCATAATTGCCCAGTGTGGCAAGGCCCTGATGTAACTCAAGAAAAAGCTTGGCCTTAACCGTGCGATATACATCGTAGCAGCAATGGATTTAGTGTGGGGGATTCCAATTGAGAATTCACTGTATTGTACTAGACAATTTGTACTGCATTGTAACAGATATCATACACATATAACTTGGAAATGGCTTATTATCTATCTATTTGATCAGGGAAAAATAAGTTGAGCAGTCAACTGTGATTGTCAGGTTTAGACTTAAGGTACCTGACAGGCCTGATGCTAGGTTCTTGGTGAGGGCAGGGCAGTTTTTCCGCAGTAAAGGGTAGCTCTATGCAGAAAATGTGAGTTTTGTACTGGAACATTTCAAGGGGCACACCTGGAATTTCATCTTGGAGAGGGCAAGGCCGTTTTCATTTTGCAAAGGGCACTTCCATTGGAAACTCTTAAAGTCTATGGGAAACTTTTGAAGGGGCACCAAGGCCAAGACCAGGGGCAACAGGGGCCATGGCCTCCGTGGCCTCCATTTAATTCCAAGCCTGAAGGGGAACCAAGACAATAGACCTTGTAAGTCTTGCATGTATTCAAACATTTTTGGGACTGCACTTTGGTCCAATGTACATTGCTTTAACAAGTGAAGGAAACAAACTTGCACACTTATACAGTTTCGCATTCTTGGTTTCATCACCAGAAATACATAACAATGACAACAATAATAGTTTCAAATCCCTGCAGAAAAAAAACAACCCCGTAAATTTGTTGGTCTTAAAAAATATTTCTGTGTTAATAATCTGTTGTAAGCTAATGGATTGGAATGAATGTAGTCATCACATAGCTCAACCGTGCGGTCCATAGGTATGTAATATACAACATCCCAGCAATGTTGACTTCATTGCTTATTATCAATTGCCACGCTCATTGATTACGACACTGTAATCTTACTCAATGGTAGAGGTGAAGCATTAATAACGAGGGCCAAACCAGATGGGGGTCCTATAACCTCCCAGCAAGGGTATCTCTTTCATGGGCAGCACCACCAGTGATGTGTGGGCGTTTTTTATACTCTTAATGTGGAGAGAGGACGAGAGAAATTCTCAATGTTTTTCATTTCGCCGCACTGCCGCGCTGCCGCACAGCGAGGCTGGTCCCTTGTGGCGGCGATGATGGGGGTAGCCACCGTGGTGCATTAAAAAAAAAGCGGAATTGATGTCCTCGGTCAAAACACTGGTGGGCTAGATCTTCTTCAACAGGAATATAAACGTTAAAGTTTGGTTTTGCCGCGTTGTATAGTCTTGAAGCATTCAGAAGCGGTGCTTTCCAGAACCTGCAGAGAGAGAGTAACAAACAAAAACAAAAAACAAGATTAGGAAGGCTTTGGGTAAACCATGGAAGTTGAAATAGACCTCTAGGGTGGAGCATGTGCGGTGCTTTTAAAGCGGTGACAATTAATAAATATGTGTAGTGTCACAGCAGGGTTTGCCTTTAACTCTTTCAGTGACTCGCCAAGCAGGACCACTGAGTTAGCTTGTCATTTCACTGGTCCCCCAGCTTTTTCACGAGTCCATAATTCATATTAAACAGGGATGCTTTTTAACACTGAATGCTGATGTGTCTGCCTAATGGTTTTCTTTTACAGTATTAGGTTACTGTGGACCAGTGAGCTTTGTACTGTCAAGTTGAAGTGGGTTTACTATCGCATTATTATTATTTTTTACAGCATTCTAGTGATGAAACCAAGGAGTGTTCAAAAGCAAGGGGGGGAATTCGAAATATTTGCTCACAACATGCACTGTAACCCGTAGGTCCGAAGATAATGCATTACGAAAATGTACTTATTACACATCGGTGTAATGGTAAAACAAAATTAAACTCTTTGTCCCTGATGCAAATATTAACATCTATTAAATCGTTGCAGTACCCGCTGCTAAGGATTTGAACCCGCCTCTAGCCATTGGGCTAGCTCGGTGGTCTAGTGGTAAGACATCTGCTCTAGCAATGCAAAGGTCGTGGGTTCGAATCCCACCCGAGTGATTGCCTGTGGATTTTTTTTCACAGAGCTCGGGAGAGCACTGAGCATACAGTGCTTATTACACATCGGTGTAAGGGTAAAACCAAATTAAATTCATTACGAAAATGTTGAGCAAATCTCCATTTTAGATGTGGGTGGGAAAACCCTAAATACAGACAAATTTACCCAGTCTGGTAGGGACTGAAACCCAGTCCACATTCAAGGCTCCGGTCCGGGATTCGAACCAGGTCCACAGAGGTGAAAGACGGGTAAGGAACTACTTATATAAGCCGACCTAAATACACAATTACATTTATTTGGGTTCAAATCCTGACTTGGCTGGTTGAAGTGCCTGTCTCCTTCAGCTGGGTTTGAAGTTATACATGCTTCCGGTACTTTGCTAAATGCACAAGAGTCCAGAAATCTTCTTTAATCGTATTTAAGAATCGTTATTTGAAGGTTTCCTCCTGAAGACGATCAGAGCATACTGATCGAAACGTTGAGTCGTTAACCACCGGTTCTTTTCAGAACCAACACTACTCAAAAGAGATTTCCACATGGTGTTACCGCAAACCTCTCTTAGTTATGCAAAGTTTCAAATCCTACTTAAGGTTTCCTCGGACGTCTAGGTTAGAGTAATTAAGTTTGCACTAGAGGCATTCCTGGTTATATGACGAGAAATTTGTCATAATAATTATAATCCCGAAGACGTACGCTGATTGCAATTATTGAAGAATGCTCGCTGTGTGCAATAATAGAATCGTTAGTTAATGAATTGCTCACACTTGGAGCTCTGGTTTTATTACAGGAATAATCAATTCTCAGGAAGAAAACGCATAAAGAAACTAAGAGTGCACTCCAGGCATCCTTGGTTAAATCACTAGAAATTCATGATAATAATTGTAGTCAAAAAGACGAATGTTGATTGCAATTGTTGAATGATTATGCACCCTGGGCAATGATAGAACCGTTAATGTTATAAACTGCTCCAATGTAGAGGTTTGGTTCATAAATTGTAAAACTTGAGAAAGCTTAAAGGGATCTGTTGCCTTGGATTGGGCACTTTGGGCTATAAAAAAAAACAAACATTTGAAAGGGTTTGTTAAGAAATGAATATGGTTGGAAAGATGTTCTAGAAGTCAAATATATATTGATCTACACAAATTTGCCTTGACATTGTGTGGTTTTCTTTTACTTTGTGAGCTGACACGGTCCGCCATTTTGTGTGGAGTCAAAAATTAGGTTCTACAAAATGGCAGAATGTGTTTATTCATGAAGTAAATGGAAAACCACACAGTTTCAAGACATATTTGTGTGGATCATTATATTCTTCTTTTAGAACATCTTGCCAAACATATTTATTTCATAACAAACTATTTGAAACATTTTTTTTTTTATAGCCCAAAGCGTCCAATCTAAGTCAGCTCACTTACCATGAGGAGGAACTGAACCAAACGCCTTTTTTTTTTCTTCATTCGTTAATTAATTCTGGTTTCGAAGCCAAGGATTCTAAAAATAGTGAACGTAATCACTGTACTAGCCAAGAACCCAAAAGGAGAGAATTTAGACAAGGAAGGAAGTTTCAGTTTCAGATGCGGGAGGAAAACCCCAGAGAATTATTCCAGGGAAAACCCACACAATCAGGCAGGGACTGAAAACCCAATCCACACAGTGCCCCCGGTGGGATTTGAACCAGGGTCCCATGGAATCGAGTCATAGTGTTTAGACCACATTTTGACTTGGCAGTAGTTGTACTTTTGAGGGTGTGATACTTTAGGTGAGATGATTTTGTGGTGTTGTATTATTGTTTGGCAGTAGTTTTTCTTTTCGCAAATGTTTAATATTGAAGGAAAAGTAATTGCTGGTGTTCTAAATGATTTACACAGAAGGAAATGATAGCTGGTGTTCTGGTGGTTTTCATAACTAAGGTACGATGATTGGTGGTGTTTTAGTATGGTTTGGCAGTAATTATTCTTGTAATGAGGGTTTTACACTTAAGGAAATATGATTGGTGGTGTTCTGGTATGGTTCAGCAGTAATTGTTCTTTTAACAAGGGTGTCATATTTAACGGGAAGCAGTGACATTAATTTAAAGGAAAGATGATTCGCTGGTGTTTATGGTATGGTTTGGCAGTAAATCATGCCACAGTGATGCGTTACCTTTGCAAAAGTGCTCTTGCAAAAGAGAGATTATTTATGTTAACAATCTTTTGGGAAAACATCGAACAAGTGATGAAAATTCCACTACCATGGTTGGAGTTGACACCAGTTCAGTAAGTTCCCGTTGGGGATTCTTGTATGAGGGTTTTTGCATGATTTGGGGCTGGAAGTGCGTGAGAAAGACGTCTGTTTGCAGGAGAACTCTGTGTTGAACTTTCCCTTTAAACCCCAACCCCCCTTATCATCTCCATGCAAGACCCTAATTGGAACACTGCATACCCCTCCATCCTTGACGCAATCGTCTGGATGACACCAGATGGCTGTGTGCTAGGTCGACACTAAGTCGCCTCAGAAAAGGGCTTGTGTGTGTGTGTTGGGGGGGGGGGAGGAGGGGAAACGAGACCTACAGTGTGTAGTCAGGCAGTCATATGCATAATGAATGCCCACTCGTGGCGACGAGGGGACCTTACGATCAGTGTGAGACCAGTGATGGTGTCCGCACAAGCTCGCAGGCAGGGGATTGGCAGTTTACGACGTCTGAAAAATTAGCTGGCGTGCTGACCTCAGTTGGGGGTTTTACAACCGTAGGATCACAGAAGCAGATGTCAGGACGGGCTAATATTGACTTCACCACCACCGCCACCTCCGCCGTGTAGATATCAGAACGGGCCAACTCTGTCAAGTGCCAAGGAAATACGTTTGCGGGACTCTTGACAGCATAGCGCCGGGGAAACTTGTCGTGGCGGAGATTTTGTGGCGCTTAGAGGGTGTTACTATCAAGCGTTTGGGATACCAGTTGCCCGTATAAATGACTCCGAAATGAGACGTGGTTCTAACAGTGTCATGCGTGTGCAAATACCTGTGGGCTTATCAGGTGGTTGTGTAGGGTGGCTGAAGCCGAGGCACTTCAAATGTTTGTATGCTTGAATCTGTATCAGGGTGATTGTATTCAGTGGCTGGAGAACGTACAGCAGTAGCTTTCAGAAGAGTAAGTTCAGCTCGTTTGTAATTTGTTGAAAGCTTACCCTGGAAGTAAGAACTCAAAAGTTGCCTTGGTATTTGTATAGCGGTCAAGTCAGAGTTGCTTGTGTTTGTTTGCCGTGTTCCGCATTTATTGCTGTTGGTTGCAGTCAAATATTCTCGTTTTTTTATTGACATTTTCTCAATAATGAGTGCTCTTCAAATGGAAATAATTCTCCAAGTGATTGTGACATTGGAATTTTGAAAGCAAATTTTTATTGTTTTGAAATCATAGTTATTTATCTATTGATTATTTATCTATGTGTCTATATAACTATATATTTATTTGTTTGCTTTTTTAATTGCTACAAATGTTTATTTCAAAAAAATAATGATTGATTTTTATTTTGTTGAAGCTATACAGCATCATTGATCCAAGGTACTCATCAAATGAACACAGTGAAGTACAATGTACAACATACCAATCAAAGAATAAATTAATCAAACACTTTCTCATCAAATACCAATGAAAATTACAAATAGATATTAGAAAACATGGCATTTACATATTTCTTTATTTGTTTATTTGTTTGTTTGTTATTACGAATACTTGTTTTTCCTGGAAAAGGATAGCACATGTTTTTTTGTTTTTGTTTTTTTTTTTTTTGGGGGGGGGGGGGGGACGTCATATGTTATTGCACCTGCTCCCCTGTTGATGCACATGTTTTTGCTATTTTGAGATTTAAAAATAGTACAGTTTAATTCCATCTGTCAAATGGTCCTATACACCGCCGGTAATCTGCTTGCTTGCTCGCTTGCCAGGGCTATTGTGCGAATCTTGTATTAATATCCTTATCAGTTAATCAATGTGATTCGTATTTTCGTATGCGGCATATGTCTCGACAGAGTCATTTTCCTGCACGTCATGCTCAGGCAAATCTTACTTTTCTCTCTTTGCAGATTGAGAAGATTTTTTTATTTTTATTTTTTTTTTTTTTTTTTTTTTGGGGGGGGGCTCTTGACATAATAAAAGGGGGAAAGCCCCCATCTTTAATAAATTGTCAAAATATGGAGACTGCCAGCATAAGACTAGATAGATAGCTCAGTTGGTAGAGCTCCGTCACGTTAAAGCGGAGGTGGTTGGTTCAAATCCCGCTCTGGGCAATTTAACTTTGTTTAACCCCAAATTATAAAAAAATATTACCCAGTCAGTTTCCCTTTTATGACTTGATCTTTGTTCATAAAATACTGAGGTCGTGTCCGAATTAGCGTCTACAGCTATGTACGGCTTCGGCTAGATTTCCACGTCTTTGAAGTATAGGATGGCCTTAGGAACACTTGTTTGTTTGTATGTTTGTTGGGGGGGGGGGGTGTATGTTTGTTTGTTTGTTTGTTTTGTTTGTTTTGTTAGTTTTCACTTAAGTGAATAGCAATTCATAGAACAATGGCTTTGAAAAAAAGTAATATATATTGAGCAGAGGGCCATCTGGAAACTCACAGGGCTTGTATCGATGACCCTATGTAAGTGCTCGTAGTAACAGTCGTAGCCGTAGCTGTAGCCGTAGATGTAGCCGTAGCTGTAGCCAAAGCTTTAGCCACCAATTCGAATACAGCCTGAGTATCCACACTTTACATGCTATAGTTTTTTTTTGAACAATGGGTTTTTTGTTATGTAAATAAGTGTTCTTCAGAAGTTGTAGTTTTAAGATCAGAAACTTCTTTTGATTTATTTTACTATTTGGTTTTACCCATATACCGATGTTTGTAAAGCACCGTATACTCAGTACTTTCCCCGAGTCCTGTTAAAAACAAAAACCACAGGCAAATTACTCTGTGGGATTCGAACCCACGACCTTTGCCATTCTGGAGCAGATGTCTTACCAACTAGACTACCAAGATTGCCCGGTAGCTAGAGGCTGTTCAAATCCTGTATTTTAGCAGCGGGTATAACTGCAACAATTTAAACGATTATTTGTTTTGTTGTTGTTGGTGGTGTCATTCCTCCTCTTCATTTAAATCTCACTGGTAATGAAATCAGGGAACCATCCAAGGTGATAGCATTGTAACCTGTAAACCAGGGAACCGTCTAAGGTGATAGCATTGTAACCTGTTAAACCAGGGAACCGTCTAAGGTGATAGCATTGTAACCTGTTAAACCAGGGAACCGTCTAAGGTGATAGCATTGTAACCTGTAAGCCAAGGGAACCATCCAAGGTGATAGCATTGTAACCTGTAAACCAGGGAACCGTCTAAGGTGATAGCATTGTAACCTGTTAAACCAGGGAACCGTCTAAGGTGATAGCATTGTAACCTGTAAACCAGGGAACCGTCTAAGGTGATAGCATTGTAACCTGTAAGCCAGGGAACCATCCAAGGTGATAGCATTGTAACCTGTAAACCAGGGAACCGTCTAAGGTGATAGCATTGTAACCTGTAAGCCTGTAGACAACTGTGTAGAGAAAATTTAAAAAAAAAACTGCTCAGTTTTAGATGTGGAGGAAAAATCTTGAAGAGAGAAAAACCCCGTAATCATGTAGGGACTGAAAATCTAATCCAGGCTCCAGTCTGAGGGGCCTGATACCTGGAAGTTAACCCATCAGGTCCTTTCCCTATAGTTAACCTCATCCCCAAATTCGTTTAAGTTGTGCTGTGAGAGAGTCCCAAATGATCAGCTGTGCTGGATGGGCCACTTTCGTTAAAGATAGTTCTAAAAAAGTATATAAATAAAAATCTAGGTCAAATAGCATGATAAATAGTGCTATATAAATAACCTGCTGACAGTCACTACAGGCCTGGAATTTCATCTTGGAGAAGGAAAGGTTATTTTCATTTTGCAAAGGGCACTTCAACTGGAAAAACTGAAAATCTATGGGAAACTCTTGAAGGAGCACCAAGGGCAAGACCAAGGCAACAGTGGCCATGACCGCCATGTTATTCCTGGCCTGTTACTAGTGTCCAGTGGCCAAATATGAGACTTGACTAATTGGCTCCTCTGATCGTCGTATTTCCATGAAGCAATCAGAGTTCCGAAATAGACTATTTTATGCCTCAAACCCTACAGTAGCTATGCAGACAACCTGGGCCCAATTTCATAGAGCTGCTTTAAAGCACAAAAAGTAGCTAAGCACAAAACGAACTATGCTTACTAGAATAAGATTACCAGCCAAACTAGCATACCACAAGTACAATTTATGACTGGTATCCTGCTCATTTCTGCTTAGCACTATTTTCTGCTTAAGCAGCTCTATGAAATTGGGCCCTGTTCTGATGTACTTTTTCTGTTTTTTCTCTTCTTGCTTGAAGATTGCAGTGTGCGTTCAGAGACTACACCAGATGGCGACACAGCCAAGGTTACCCGTGGCGGGCACTGCCACCAAATCGCCAACTGCGTGTTCGGGCTCGCATAATGGCGGAACGTGTGCGGGATCATCGTACGACGACGGTATTCTACAACTATGTGCTGACCTACATGACAACGATGCAGCGTCAATGCAAACTAAAGTCATCAAATATGTGAGTACTTTGATTTTCTTTTCTTTCTGTCTTTTTTTTTTCTCTCTCTCTCTCTCTCTCTCTCTCTCTCTCTCTCTCCGTATTATACAGTTAGAGCTAACAAAAATACATCTATAATAGAATTTAAATTCGATTATAGCTGGAGCACCGGAATATACACAGAAAGTGCTACTGTTAATGACTTTTTCTCTACGCAATTTTTTTGTGTGATAGCAGTATTTTCTGTTTAACTGATTTACAATATTGTGCTTTATATAGCCAGTGTCTAAAGATCCAAGGTAGTCATGGACCGATGTTTGGAAGAATTTCCCCAAACTTTGATATGTTTGTCTCCTTTGTATGCTAAGTGTTCTGTTTTGGTTGGGGAGTATAAGGGGGCTTTGTAATCTTTCGACAATAGAAATTAATGAATTGTCAGAAATTTGTACTGCAATGTCATGGTGGCTCGTTCTTGGCAGTAGTATGACAGCTCTGCCTTGGTGTAAGGTGGTCGGGTTGGCGTAGCGGTATAACTTTCCTCGCCTTCCACCTGTGGGACCCCGGTTCGAATCACGCCAGGGGCACTTTGTGGATTGGGTTTTCAGTCCCTACCTTCCCTGGAATATTTCTCTTGGGTTTTCCTCATGCATCTATAACTGAAACTTCCAATTCCTTGTCTTCTCTCCATGGGGTTCTTGGCTATGTACAGTGATTAAGTTCGCTTTTCTGAGAGTCCTTGGCTTCACAACCAGAATTAATGAAATGAAATCAAAGAAATCAAGCGCTGATGGTCATGGCTTGCAAAGCTTTTCTTGTTTTGTTTCGTGTCACAACCTGTGAATACTCCGTGGCGTCAGTGTATCATTTGAACAAGTGTTCTCTCTCTCTCTCTCTCTCTCTCTGCGTCTCGTGAAGCCCAGGGACGTTTTTAAAGAAAGACATGCAAACTGCTTTGGTTATCGACTCATTGACCTACTTCACAGGGGTGCAATCATATTACCCTCGGACACATCACAGAGAGGTCGTCCAAGGTGGGGGAGGTGGGGAAACAAACTTCACCGTGATTGATTATCTAATTTAGTCCAAACCCTTAACGGAAGCCGGCGTTGGCTGAATGATAACTTACCAATCAACGGAAAAAACAGATCCATTAGCAGCACCGGGGAGAGGGCCAATATCAAGTAGTCAATAGAGGAGAGGTATTGCCCTCCCGATGGTAGGCATCAAGTGTACAGAAAGTCATTAGCTTCAACAGGTTCCCTATCAGTCAGAGGTACTTCATGAAAGCCTCAGAGAGGGGGCCAATATCAAGTGGTCAATATTAAAGAGATATTGGTCCCGTGGTAACATCTTGTGTATAAAACATTTATCAAGTTAATAGTGCGTTAGCTACAACAGGTCTCTTCTTTCAATCACGGTTATTTAATGAAAGCTCATGTGGGAGAAGGCTGATATCAAGTTCTCAAACTGGAGTTGAATAAACTAGTAGGCACCCTTTCTTGGCAATCTAGAGACGAGAGACAGGGAATTTGATTTTCTTTTATATAGCCTTCCTTTGACTTCATCAGGCCGTGAGGCTAATCAGGATTCTTCCGGTTGTCCGGGAATAATTTTCACAGCTCTTCCTTTTGCCTTAAGATTTAATTAATCATTTCATTAATTTGCTTGTAACATTTCTTTACCCGGGGTATGCCAAACAGAGGCATGATACTTCACCCGTGTAAAGGCAGTGCAGGTTTTCTTTAGTAAAAGGGGCACCTCTGTGAGGGAGATAAGCATTTGTACTGGAGCATTTCTAGGGGCACCAAGGCAATGACCAAGGGGCATGAAGGCGATTGCCTCCATTGCCTCCATGAAGTATCAGGCCTGCAAACAGCTCAAACTCATTTTTGCCAATTTTCCTTTCTCGCGTATCTCTTGAGGTAAAAATTTGTAGAATACTTGACTAAGGCGTAGTCTCCCTGCAATTCACTTTTTAACCAATAAAAGTGGACATTAGCTGAAATGACAAACCCCACTCAAACACAAGAACCGAGCAAACATCTTTAGGCGAGACGCCCCCCCCCCCAAAGACTGCTCCAGATAGTCATGTTCAATTTGTAGCAGACATCTCTGACAGCCTTCCAATGGGGGGGTTTTGCAAAGGGGGAATTCCAAGCCCATTGTGTCCTCGCTGATCCTGCTCTCGGGGAGGCTAAGCCAGGGGGGAAGAAAAGACTCTTTCTGTCGAGCTATGCTCCGCTGATGAGTATCCCCCATTAAGTACTCAGACATCTCTACCCTGCCGTCAGATGCTGGCATGAATAGTCAATGAAGAGCAGTTAGTTCCCTCTGCCGTACTTCCCCCTCAGAAAGTCTTTTTTTTTTTTTTGTATCGGCGGTGCCGGGCAGAAAGACGCAAGATGGGAATGTGTATTTGGGTAATACTCTGGTTTGTAGGAAATGGAGCGCAATCCACTAAAGCGTGCTAATTTGCTGCATGCAGAAAAAGGAAGTCATCAGCTTAAAAAGGATCATGTAATGTATCTGGTTTCCTGCTGATGTATGGTTGGCCATGTCCAGATCAAGCGGCTTTGGCTTTATGGCTAAAAGTTGTTGGCTTCAGCAACAGATATGAGGAAGGGCCTCTTAGCAACCTGGGCTCCAATTTTGTAGAGCTGCTTAAGCACGAAAAGGAGCTAAGCACAAGAAATTATGCTTGGCAAGAAACCCTTGAGCATGTCGCATGTACCATCTGTGACTGGTTTCCTTCTTACGTTTGCTTAGCAGAAATGGTTAAGCAGTATTTTCTGCTTTAGTTCAGACCGTAGCCGTTGCCAGTTTTACTACTACTGAAGCTGTCAACTCGGACATGGTCTAATAATAAATGCAACTCTTACAGAGCGCCTTACATCAAAATAAACTCACAGGGTTTTACAAAAGTGTAAAGGAGTTACCTTATACTATGTACACAACAGTCATGCGTTTTATCAGGATTTCTCCTGATTTGAGGATTTTTTTGGTTGGTCTCCCTGCACCTCAAGATTTTCTTGAAAGAGAAATGGCCATCACAGATATGAAAAGACTTTGCCCTTGTTATGATCAGACCTTCAGATATCTAATTGAAGTGATATAGAGAGTCTGTAAACATCTACAATTTAACATCGTGCAATTCTATTGGCTTTATCTCCACACAAAGATCTGGACTTTTTATCAGATTTTCCAGAGTTTTCATTGTCATACAATCCCACCCCTGACATAATCATAAAAACACATTATACACATACACAAAAATAGGGAAAATAGACCAAAATAAGGAATTGAAATGAAAGCAATAACCCCCCAAAAAATATTTTTAAAAGTGAAAAAAAGAGAAGAAAAAAAACCCCACCCAAACACCCCAAACAACTAGACTCGGAAGCTAATCAGAATATTAAAACTTGAAGACAATAGTTTCTTTAAAAGAAAGAAGGCATTGAAGTGCTTAATATGTACATGAGGACAAATGTTCAGATATACCTTGATCGTAAATAATCAACAATATTCCCAACAACGTTTAAGAGTTTCTTTCTATCAGAATCCACAGAAAATAGAATCTAGAGGTCAAATTTTGACCTTTTCATGGCTGTTACACACTACAATAAAATGCTGATTAGTTTCTGGTTTTGCCAGAGCGGTCTCCAAATTATATAATTTGTTTAAGCATTGACGTATTCTCTAATGTGTAGAATTTCTTTAGAGTCGTACCATTCTCTCTCAGAAACCTTTAACGATGTCAACATCGACCCCCCTGAACTTAAAGATCCCAGGCAATCAAATCAGCGACGAAATACAAAAATTAAATGAACTTCAAAACAAATTATGTTTCCAGCTGAAAGTGTCTACATTGTAGTTAAATTAAAAAGCGGTTCGCTCACAAACTGTCAACACAACACACCTGCTGTATCTGTTTTTTTGTTTGAAAAGCGTGCATGCCAGCCAGTCTCTCACGATGGCCGGAATTCGTTGTTATTCGAGTAAAGTGCCTTAGTCTAGATCACCATACAACTCGCTCGCGACATCGTGTCGGAGACTGAAATGTACTTCTTGTTTACCCACGATAAGGCGAATTAATCCAGTGTAAATTTGGCTCTCGGCTCAATTTGCAATTCTTCTTAGCACATTAGTAATGAGGCAGAAGCCATATTCATTGTTAAGATTGTAACAATGAGGCGCATGATATGTGGCCTTTTTTTCTACCCAAGGAAATATCTTCCCAGCTCTTCATTTTGTGTGCACTTTTCATTTTACATAATAACATCGGACATTTGTAGTGCGCCATGGCTGTCAGAAAGACACTCCTGGCGCATAGAAAAGAACTCTGCTAATGATGGTACTTAAAGCTAAGACTGAACAAATGAGTTTTGAAGTTAGTTTTGAAGCTGAAGAGAGTGTCTACTAGTCTGAGGTTCAGTGGAAGAGCATTCCAAAGAGATGCTCCAGCATGTGAAAAAGAACATCAGCCAGAGACCAACAACTTAATACAAGCGTGTGATTTCTCAGGATTTTTTATGATTTTGGGTTTTTCTCAAAATCTCCTTTAGTCTTTGAATGTACTTGAAGGACGTAAAGCAATCACGAAAGTGAGAAAGAATTGTTAGTCCCTTTTGTGTTTAAATCTGACGTTGTGATATTCCTGGTGATGCACAGAGTCTGTAACTTCCTGAATTGTAACATCTGGGAGGTTCCGAGTTTTGAATATGGGGGAACCCACAGGCCTGCAAGCCATTCTCAGGAATTTTCACAGTCACCGAACCTCATTCCTGTTAATAAAATTGCCTTCCAGAGAAACACATTTTTTTGTATAATGAAAATAATAATAATAATTCAGATGCTTTACAGGGCAATTCCACACCAAAGTGGACATGACATCAGAAAATTGAAATGCATGTCACAACAACAAATTAGGTGTCAAATGAAAGCTAACATTTTCAGGATTTATACTCAGATTAATGATTTTGATACATTTTGGTATTTAAAAATTACGATAAATCAAAAACCCAGTTATGAGCCAAAAATAAGATAAATACTGACCTCAAACTATTAAAGAATTAATAAAAATTAATAAAGCATAAAATTGGGTAAAATTTCCATAAATCCATGTCATATGAAAGTACAGGTCTTGAAAAAATGAGTGACAATTTTTTCCCCAGATATTGCGGACTTAGTTACGCTTCAGTGACTTGACACATTTTGGTTCATTAGAATGTCCTTCCGTTACCAAAAAACTTGATTTGTTTATTTTTTGTAAACTTAGTTGTAGGATAAATGCAATGAATCTTAATTGTTAAAGCAAGTTTTAGTAGGCCTTTAATTTGGAATTATGACTGACATCTAAATCCTTTTTGTTTATTAGTTATAATTGATTAAAACATGTCCTTCTGTTACCAATATGGTAACGGAAGGACGGTAACGGAAGGACAAATTCTACTTTCATCCTATTTTATATGCCATGTGTAGCATATTTGACAAACAAACACCCTTGTAAACAATGTTTCTGTGTTGATACTGTAGCTAGGTGAGGTGTATACCCTAATGACAGCATTCTGCCAAAAAAAGGAGGCAATTTTGAAGGCAGTCCTTAAGTAATAAAACTGTGACATTTGCTTGATGTAACTAATTAAACTATTAATGATATTCATGATTTAAAAGTTGTTTAATGAGTCACAACGTCCTTCCGTTACCGTGGAATTGCCCCACAGCAAATAATACGACAATCAACAATACTCAAGGAATGAGAATAAAATAATTAGCCTGAGCCAAATAAGTCTGGAAACGGTGATTTTTTAAGCGATGTTTTCAATTCAGTAAGAAAAATGGCATGACGTATTGATAAGGAAGATCGTTCGAAAGACCTCTGGGGATTAAAAATTCCACAAATATTTGCCACTGGTTCTAAAATGATTGCAGCTGGCTCAAGGGTTCCTTGTTGCAAATAATACGCTCAGAATTATGTCAACAATGAAAGATGCACTGCATCCCAGAGTCTTAGACTGTTCAAAGGTGGTTATTAAAAAAGAGGTAGCATAGGTTTGAAAGTTGTGAAACACAGAGAAATGTATGAAATAAATAACCGGAACAAATCATGTAGTCGTTACAATCCATTTTCCTGAGAGCAAGAGCTCATTATACTCGGACTATACGCTACACGCCTCATTTGAATTTACTGACTAACTGCCACAGCCAAAAAGCAATTTATTCAAAGAAAAACACCGGATACCAAATTGTCCAGGGCAACCTGGCAAAACACCAAAAGGAACTTCATTGGGCACATCAGCTCAAATACTAGCCTTACAACACTGAGTATACACCTGTGCAAAGAGCTGGCGTGCGATTGGCCTGGCCTATGATTGGTTAAAACTTCTTAGCCTTGAAGCCTTCATTTGCATAAAACTCCCAGAATAAAACCATGACCTACACAGAGCCACACATAGCTACAATGTGCATCATTCAGCTATATTCACAGTGCATAGAAAGTCCAAAAGACCAATTTAAATACAGTTAAGAGCATATACAATGTACACTGTGCATTGAACAATGTGTGTAATGATAACAGCCTAAAACAGACGCCAATTTCATAGCGCTGCTTAATGGTAAGCAAATTTTCGTGCTAACTATAGCAGAAAAATTTGCTTAAGCGTAAGCATATTTCAAATGTTAGCAAGGAAATTAGGCAGCCAGCTTGTGCGTTCACCATAAATTTGCTTTATGTCATTCATTTTCAGACAGTAAGCACCAAAAGGTTAGCATGTTTTTTCGTGTGCTTACGGTTAGCAGCGCTATGAAATGGAAACTCGCGCAGTAAGCAAAAAGTCGGCCGTTAAGCAGCTCTATGAAATTGGGCCCAGGTTAGCCATTAAGCCAATTATTGCAATACCTTAAATATCCGAGTATTAAAGCATTTGATCTTCAAGGGATAAAATGTGTTGCGATGTCTCTACTTGAGGGTTTTATGTTCCGTAATTAAGGTGTATTAAACCATTTGTTTTTGGAAGAGTAAATTCATTTCCTTCCCGTAATTAAAAAACAAACCCACACATCACTGGATTGATCTGTGAAAATGTCATCAAATTAGACCTAGGTGGTCCCAATTTAGTGGAAGCAATGAAACATGGCTTATGTTGCGGCAAGAATGTTGAGCACATATTGGCGTTTACACTTTTTCATGATTGCGTCAGTTGGAATAAGTAACAGTGATGGGCGAGGGATGTGGGGCGGGGAATCTTCATCAAATACTGTTTTCTCCAATTTCACAGATGGAAATATTTCTCTGGAGGGACAGTTCTAGTACTTTCGTCTTGGAAATCAGTGATACAGACGGAATGTCCTCCTCAAGATTTCAAATGCACTTCTTTGTAAAAGGACGCACTGCCTCATGCAAAAATCTTGAACGACTCCAGACCTACTTTTCTCCAAGATTGAGGCGGACAATGAGCAGAGCAATATGATGAGCCTACTCATGGAATCCATTACATTATTCATTTCACAGACACCTCGCACTTTCCTCAGAGAATCGTCCTCTTGCCTGTTTCTCTAATTTCTACCCCCCCCCCCCTGAAAAAAAAACACCCAGGATGTAATCAAAGAGTGGAACCATGTCTGTACTGTCCACCGGTCCCCCCTGTTTTACCCCTGGTGTCCCATGTGTAGAGAGAAAGCAATTACACTGAAATTGTGTCACAGACCTAACGAAAAAAAGTCTCTGCACTTCAATCATCATCCATAACCAGGGGCCAATTTCCCTGATCCGCAAACAAATTCGATTTGCATGTTTCAAAGGCCTGGTGTTTACCTGATTGGCTTGATTGAAATGCTTTCCTGCTCACAACATTTGCACTACACCTTTATTTTTTAAGGGTCTACTGTTCTACTCTACTATTTTGAAATCCCAAATGGCAGAGCAAAATCCCTCCAAACGCAACCCAAGATATGCTCCACCCTCAAATCCGATACTCTGAATCATCAACAACACTCTTCTCTACTCGCTAAAGAAATGTGATCGCTCAAACCCCTGACTCTCGTCTCTCCCACATGACACGTGCAAGCTATAAGCTCAACCTCATCCCCACAAAGAAAAACAAAACTTGCGGCGGATTACCACCCCGGCACTCCAGAGACTTCACCCAGGATGCTCCCCATCCCGAATCCAATTATAGAGACAAACCCAGGACAGCCGCGGCCAAATTAGCATTTCATTTTGAGTAGCTCACTTTTTTTTCTTGCTCCCCTCTATCTGACGTCAAATTTTCTCCCTCGTTTTGTTTTTTTCTTTGTTGGGTATTCATGCAGCATGTCTGCGTAACAATCTCTAAGCAGTGTTAGGTTACACGGAATATCTAGCTGCAGTTGGACAGCAGGCCGGTTGATCTTATCAGAGTCAAGTGTTTCCAGATATTTGACTACATCCACCCACCCCCCCCCCCTTCTGTTTTTTCCCCTTTCTACAAACAGAATCAGGACAGTAAATGCAGTATTATTGATCGGGGGAAAAATCAGCGGGCATCTTCAGTTTCCGCCACAAATAAGAGGGAAAAGATGATAGACATAAGATGGGGAGTTCTGAGTGACTAAACGCAGGGGCACGTCAAATTTACCCGATCAATATTGCCTTCCTTAACCGGTCGCCATACATTCCGTCTTGTTGACATACATGTATTCTTCTTAGTGGACGGCAACTCGCATAAATAATACTCGATATGTCTGCGTGACGTCTGTCTGAGTGCTGCCTCATCCGCGACGGCTTGAACAAAAATTGTTTTGGCGTAAAGCTTATGTTTACTTTTGAACCGAGGAAAAACAAATAAAGAGAGTCATAAATACTGCATTTTAGCCAACATTTATTTATTGGATAGGCTTGGCAGCAGTCTCATTTAAAGTCAATTTATGATGGCAGCTTATTATTTATTTATGCACTTCAAGAGAAGATGCAGTTCAGAGTTTTGGAAACAGCGAAGAGAAAAGGAAAAATAAAATAAAAAATTTGTCATAATTCCATTTCCACAATGATCTGTTTACAACAGTATCACTGTGAATCAGACTTTCAATCACAGTAATTTTAAGTTTGACGTACTATTGAAACCAACACACTCATACCCAACCTACATACCTGCCTCTTCACCTTGTTTGTTTCCACCCCATACAAGTTGCTTTTAAACACAATTGTACAAGTTCACTTTATATCACACATACAGATCCTATATTTTGCCCTATAAACTGCCACGGTGCTCCAAAATTTTATACAGGAGTCCTATATGGATAATTATAGGACCCTTCTGATGCTTTGCAGCGTTGTTTCCAAAATAATTGTTTCCCACCCGCTTGTCCAAATGAGGCAAGATCCGCAGACAAGTTTGATGTCTACATGGAGTCATCCCTATTGTTTTAGAAGGGTGTTTTGTAGAATTTTCAGATTGTGGTGTGGACGAGTTTTGGTGTACATTTGTATTTATTGTGAAAAAAAAAACTACGAATGACAATGTGACAATGTGGGAGTTACATAAAACAAAAATTTATGCATTTCCTGTGCACACTGTTGGCGAAATCTGGACTTTCTATTTTATGAGGTTTCGCGATTCCACCTCACGATTATATTCCGTGACAATGCACTCAACATGTGCATTCAATTTTTGTATAATATCATCCTGAAGTAACCCTCACTTATGAAAGATTCCTTGACTCACCACTCCCTACTCTCTCCTATCCGTACGTTTTTTACCTTTTAACAACATCCCACTTCCCTATTAATCAGTCGGCCAATATCGTCATCTCGAATTTCTCCTCAATATTATCCCCCAACCATCCCCTCACTCTTCAATCCACCCCTTCACAATCTTCCTCCCCCCCACCGGCCTATCCACAAAGTTCCTCTTCAACTGTCCCCTACCTTCATCTAGATATCACAATAGCACCCCTGCAGTAATTTCTCCCTCTCCTCCTAAACCACCCTGCCCATCAGCTAGCCGTTCCCTAACACCCTCTTCAGCTTCATCCCCTCAACCCTCTAACTGACTCCCCATTGCCCCCTTCAGAAAACCTCAACTACCCACTTCTTCAGCGGCCATAATTTCCCTCTCCAGCTACTGTAGCGTCTATCATCACTCCCTGACCCCCTTTAAAGTTGAGCTACGTTTTGTTTTTGCTACGCTTAGATACAAAAGTTGTTCTCGTTTCACGTGGAAAGTGTTTACAATCATGTTTGACTTCCAATTCATTGTGGGTCTACTGTGACCATATTTTAATTCTTTGATTACTTATGTCCTGGTTTTTTCTTTTCTTCTTCGGTTATTTGCTTTTTCTAGTTGGCTGTTTTGGTGATCATGGTTCTATTTGTCTTTTTGTTTTATCGCCAACAACTTTTCTCATTTCTTTGTTTGATTTTTTGATAATGTACTCATTAAAAAGAAATTATGAGCACCGTTTTAAGAGCTGCTTATAATAATAATAATAATAATAATAATAATAATCGATTCTTATATAGCGCTTTATCACAGCCCGAGGGGCGTATCAAAGCGCTTCTGACATTATTACCCCTGGTCACTGGGCCATATATTTCATTCCATAAACCATCTCAGCTCCCTGGGGAGTATACAGCCGGTGCTGCGAGTTTACCGCGCTCCAAGCTAATCATTCACATAAACCATCTCTGCCCTCACAGGTACCCATTTTACCCCTGGGTGGAGAGAAGCAATTATGGTTTAAGTGTCTTGCTCAAGGACACAAGTGTCACGACCGGGATTCGAACCCACATCCCAATGACTGAACCACCAGAACTTGAGTCTGATGCATTTATCCGCTCGGCCACGACACCCCACGAGACAGGGTTCACTTTTGGTGATTACTCCAAAAGTTAATGACCATAAAGACTTACTTGGTAAAGAGCACCGGAGAGCGGTTGATATCATAAAACAATGTCAGAAACAACACTCTTTGACGTAATGTAGTTTTAGAGAAAGATTGTTAGTCAGGTCAGTCAGTCGACAACTCTCCCCCAATTTTTTGTGAGGATTTGTGCATCTTGACAGTAGAGGTTTTGTTGGGTCTGACACATCTATGATGACAGGTAAAAAAAAAAAAAATTAAAAAAAATGTGTTGACCCAGATAATTTTAAATGTAAATTTGTATTTTATTATCAAGTAACAAACCGCTAGGGAAACTGACTGGGTAAGGAGACCACCGACATTAGGGCGAGATAGCTTCAGACAAGAGCAGACTCGAACCTGTCACCTCCGGATTAACGTGCCAGCTATCCAACCCCAATGTTGGCAGTCTCCCTATTTTGTCGATATCTTTTTTGGGTGGTGCCAGTCAGAAGCCATTCAACCTGATTGCAGCACAGGGATGGAGATGTGCCTGTAGTCGCCCCTTTGCTTCCACCCCTTGCTCCCCTGCCCAAATTCCCCCACCATGGAATCTGCTCTACCACAAATAACTAAACTTTCTTTCCCTGTCTGTTTTCCGCCCTCTTGCAGTTAGAGAGGCATACACAGTCCGAGTGCTGTGCGCTGTGGATTGTCTCATCAGAAGATGCCACGGAAGTATTTTGTCAGGTAAGATCTCTACACGTACATGTCTATATCACCATAATGGAAAGCCACGCAGTATTATCATATCCGCGCTTTGCACAGTCCTGTGAGGGCGCTCTCGTCTACACACAACCAATAGCTTTTTACAATCCCCATGGATTTTCATTCGATGGAACTTTTGAATTCACTTTACATCGTTGAAGAGTGAAAAGTCTTCATCGTCAGTTACTTAGAATTGTCTTCTCAAATTCAACTCGGACTAGGCATGAGGCTTTAGAATATCTGAGATGACTGAAGCCTTAGTGTATGCCGTGGTTCATCGAATGCACTTTATTATGTAGTCTCCATCTTTGTATTGTATCCCGCATACAACAACAATGTCAAGTACCGGTTCTTTTTTATTAAGCAGGGGCCTGACTAATTTGGGTTTCGGTGAATCAAAAGGGAGAGAAACAAGATGGCAGAGGTCTGGTGAATGTTTGTTTGCTCATACGGCCTGTGTGGTTTTCATCCACACTGGGTGCTATACTTCGGAACTGTGCCTCCCCTCAAATCATAAGACTGCCCTCATCTTTGCAACCAGAGGGAATTGATGTGCAATTAGAAATGTCAGACTCCTTAAGTCTGATACTTCAGGCTAACATGAGTACAGAACAGAGTGTGGGGGTCAGTCATCTCTCTCGAATATCTCACAAAGGGCAAGATGCGCTGACCTTTGGCGAGTCAACCATGCGATCTCTGTTTTTACTTTTAATGCCACGATACATTGACAAACAAATCAACACAGTTGGGAGGTTAGTTAGTGGAGAAGAGGTATTTGAACAGTTACTGATCAAGGAATGGGCAGCTCGCGATTGGCTGAGGGTGAAGTAACCTTCGACCAATCAGAGTGTCCCTCTACTGTTGATGCAAACTGAGCGGACGCTTTACTTTAGTTTGGGCGTTGAACGATTTGGTTAACTGACAACAGCACTGGCTTCCCCATCAAGACCCACCCCCATCTCCTACCCCATCTCCTACCCCATCCCCCACTGTGTCATCAATCATGGACACCTCACCTCACCCTCTCCAGTCAATAGACAAACCCCTTGCATATGATATCATCAGCTAAAATAGCGCCCTCATTGAGGTCAAAGGACTATCTGCTATTGTCCAAGAGTTGTGCATGGCGTGTACAAAATCAGTGATGGCCGCCTATAGTGCAAGGGGTCCATTGTCATCAAAGTTTATACTCAGCGCACCAGAATCTCCGCAATTTCACCGATTACCACAAACTATGAGTCGAGCACAACAAGCAGGGCCAGTAATGGGTACCACAAGTCTATACGGTCTTGTTTCCAATGTACAGATACATGGTTGGCCATTGACTCCCCATGAGCTGTCAGACTCTTTTGATAATCACAGACTCAGTTGGAATAAGAATCAGTTCACCATGGTTTCCCCATCCAGATTAACAACTTATTAAAAGGTTGAATAAAGTAACTCATTTGAAAAAAAAAAACAGTCTCCAGTCTAACCCATCAGGAAAAACATCTCTTTGGGGAGTTCCGCTTGCAATATTTTGACTACATTTTGCCATTTCAAGATTTGCTCAAATCAATGTATTGTTGCTTTGTTATGTCAAGGATCTCCAATTGTAAATCAAGTACTTTTTGAGATGATTCAAGTTTGAGTGAAAGGTTGACCCCTTTCAGGTAGATCACTTGTGTGGCAAGGCATCGGCCAACTTGGAGTCTACTGTTTTGACAAGACCAGTTCTTAGACAAACTTTGAGACCCTGTGAAAGACTTGTACGTAGCTTACACACACACACAGCACTTTGTATCATTATTTTGTTATGACCCCCCTGCCCCTTCAGCACAGTTTCCTACACACTTCCCCTAATTGCAACCCTTTTCCCACAGCTTTTTCTGAGGTATGAATATTTGTCACGCCAATTTGTCTGTGTCTTTTTCTTCTTCTTTTAAATCAGGTATTTGGGAACGGCCTTTTTGGCTCGAGTGTTTCCATTGTATTGAGCACAATAGTAGAATTGAAGATAATGACAAAAAGTTTTTTTTAAATCTACACAATGCAAACGAAGAAGCAGTGCAAATGTTGGCTGGTGCCATCTATGCATTAAAATCTCTCTAAAAATGCATGTAGGTGGACTGTCGTCATGATCATAGCTGGCCTGTGGCTGTACATGGACTTATGAACTCTGACCCTGTCACGACAGGGATGTGCGCTGGCCGTCACATTACAAAGGCTGCCGCCATTGTTGTATTGTGATGTGACGCCCAGCACGCGCAGAGGTGCGGTAACTGGATTAGAGTTGATAATTTCATGTACAGCCACGGACCTTTTATGATCATGACGACAGTCCCTCTTTAAGGGGCAAACCTATCAATGACACACTGAGAGCGAACCTTCTTTTTTCAAGAATTGTTCTCCTTGATGAAGAAATGTCTGCAAGCAAGTTGTGACAATATTAAGGGGTGTCAAGCCACTGAAACGAGCAAGGGAAGCCGACTGGAGAGTGGAGAAATACTGGATTCATTAAAGATGGACTCCAAGGTCCAATTCAGTTTTGTGACGCACTCATTCACCAATAGACAGAGTCCTTATGAATGTGGGGAAAAAATTACAAGTCTCTAACCTTGCGTTAAAACGGTGCAAAATGTCAAGTATTTGATAATCTTCCAGTGCAAATTGTTGTCAACATCCAAAGACGTCACATTTCAAATATATGGGTCTGTTCATTTTGTTTATGGAAGGTTTTTCTGTTCCTTCCTGGATTTTGATGATATTCAATCGAAAAGGCATTGAATTTGACATTTGGGCCTATGCGCAAATTCCTCTTTAAGGCTGTGCACAGACCCATTTGTTGTTGATATCCAATGACGTCATGTTTTGTATTTCGCTCTGAAATTGTGTCGAATAAAACGGCATTTCACGCTATTTTGATACGAGGTTAGACACATGTTATTTTGTTTCTATTTTGATAAGGACTCTATCTATTGGAGAATGAGTGCGACAGAAATTTGAATTTGACCATAAATGGTCCCTCTTTAAACTTGTAATACAGTGGACAAAATATACCATTCAAGAACACACAAACACCACCTATAGGATGCACACATACTGGAGCTTCCATAGTGGTACAAAGGTTGTGCCTTTTTCTAGTCGATTTCATTTCAGCACAGTTCACTGTATTAACAAAAAGGTTGTTTTGAGGGCTTGCCTATAATTCTCGGAAAACTCAAGAATACACGACTTTCTCCCCGAACCCCCTTTTAAAAAGGCACAATGTACTTTTACAAATGTCGTTACCTGAAGTGGTTCATTTCTTGTGGTAACAATTTTGAACAATGTGAACATTTCGTCTTGCGGAAAATCTTTTGTGTAGCCTGAACATCAGTTTCAGCTGCTTTTTGTTGTAGTTGTCTTTAAATCTGCCTTTGAAAAAGAAGAAGAAGAAGAAACTTTTGAAATCATCCAAAGTGTAACAGTAACACATGATGAAAACACCAAAGGAATTTTACATTTTGGGAACATGCGTCTTGCCTCAAATTGTCTGAGTTGCAGCGTTCTCCCCTAACAATGGTCCACTGGCCAAATGCCAGTTAGAACACCTGAGGACCAGTTAAAATTCTCTCCACCTAGTCCATCTGGCTAGTTCATTGGCTGCCACTGCTACTCGTAAACCACTGATTGTTCACATTGCTTCAAATCACACGTCTCATGTTAAAGACAACGTTGAAAGTAACAGCCTTCAGACATGAGACCAGTGAAAAAGCTGGTGGACCACTGAAGTTACATGCTTACTGGTACAACCGGCTTAGTCACTGAAAAAATAAAGGCAAACTCTGCGTTGTATGGTTTAAAAACACCTCACACTGAGGAAACATTTCTTCAGGGTTCCACACTTTGTCTGAACTATTCTGCTCTTTCTTCTCACTGCTACCCTTCCCCCTCAATTCTCCCATCTATATATGTGACAGGTATTAGGAAACAGGGTCCTCGAAGAAGAAATTCGAATGTTGGTAAGTCTCTGGTTGCCATGACAGTGCATTGTTATACCATGTAGTCGGCTGAATGCATCCAAATCCTCCCAGCTTTTAAAAAAATATATCATCATTTTTTTGTTCTTTTTTTAATGCCATGTGGTCATCATGCTTTCACAGGGTTTGACAGAATTGTTTTTTTTTTAGGGTAAACAAAGATCCTCCCCATAAGCTACTTTTTATAAGTCCCTTTTTAGGATAAGGTGGACACAGTAGGAGGGCCCTCTTTTGGTTTGGGTCAGAGCCGTATATTGAGAAAGTTGCGACAACTTGCAATTAGAAGCCATTTTGTGTCCAAAATACGCATGGACAAAAACCGGGTGCCAGACTAGTCTGCCCTTTGGGTTGTGCTGCATTTGGACCGAAAATGGCATCCAACAACCACATGAAGAAAGAAAACTGGTCTCTCTAAGTCGCAACTCTCAATACACAGCTCTGGTTTAGGTGGTTAGGAAAAGGGTTAACCCAAAACCAAGTAGTGCCCGCCTATTGTACCCACCTAATCTTAAAAAGGTCAGTGACACCACGTGTACTACTCCAAATCCTTGGTAATCCATCCCGGTGTCTTTGCCTGATTTTGATTGAATCAGTGCTGAATTGCCCTCCTCACTGACGTCACTATTATGAAACCCAGGAAGTCTACCGCTTTGGATTACAATGCCCATGCACGATGCGTTGCATCCCTCAGCACATGTTCGGGCAGTTGTACTAACAGGGCGCCTGTGACGTGCGCATTTGAGTACTCTAGCATGTGGAGTGATGAAATAGTGACGTCATGATTAGGGTCTGTGGAGTGGGGTCAGGCATTGTTTACCTTATGAGGTTTTAAAGGGTTGGGTTTCACTGTGTCTGAACTGATGGCCTCGGAGAGTGGCTACGGCTGGAAGAAGGCCCATTCTTTAACATTGGCGCTGTAGCCAGCAGCCAGTAGCCGTAGCCAAAGGCGCTAAATGATTCGGGCAAGAGCTTAGAGGCAGGGTACACTTTTGGTGATTGTCAAAGACCAGTATCCTCACTTGGTGTATCCCTAAACATGCATCAAATAACAAAACTGTGAAAATTTGGGCTCAATTGGTCATCGAAGTTGCAAGAAAATAATGCATATATGCAAATAATTGTTGCGTAGAATTGTGTGTTTTCAGATGCCTGACAAAGGCTTCATGCCTGAAGCCTTTCTCAAATTCAAATTTTGGGGTGAAAAATTACCTCTTTCTCTAAAACTACATTACTTAAAAAAGTGTCGTTTCTAACAATGTTTTAGAATATCAACAGCTCTTCAGTGCTCTGTATCAAGTAAGTTTTTATGGTAAATTTTTTTTTTTGAGAAATCATGAATTTTCTGAGTAATTACTTAAGGTAAACCCTTCTTTTTAAAAACTCTTCAATCCAAGAAAAACGATATAAAGAGGTAAAATGTGTTTTTATAAAAAACCTCATGTAGAGCCTTCAAACAGCTTTACAAGGAAAATTCGCAAACGAAGAACTGAATCACCCTCCAAAAAATATTGTGCTCTGTTTTAGCACTCTGACAATCAGACATTATTTGAACATTCTTTGCTGTAATTGTCGGGCACGATCACTAATGAATGAATGGCTTGTGTGTACATAGTGGTCCATCAAAGGTATTATACAGGACTGGTAAGGATGAAAAATCACCATTGTTGAATTTGAGTCTGAAAGCTTTCTGATTGTGAAGTTCATATTACAACCATTTATTTCCTTGAAGTATTCCCCCCCCCCCCCCCGATAAAAAACACTGTTGTTTAATTTGAGTCTGAAAGCTTACTGATTATGAAGTTCATACTACAACCATTTTTTTCCCCTGTGAAATATTTCCCTCTGATAAAAAAACGGTGCTGTTTAATTTTAGTCTGAAAGCTTACTGATTATGAAGTTCATACTAGAACCATTTTTCTCTGTGAAAATATTTTCCTCAGAAATGAAGTCATATTCGAGAAAACTGTATCTGAAAACCTATTAATAACAACAGCTGATTTCAGTTGTCACAACCAAAATTAAGGACAATGTGTTTGGGTGCTGAAAATTGTCAATGGTTTCTCACTATTTTCTCCAGACCCAAATAATAAATTAAACCCAACTTTTCACAGGTTTGTTATTTCATGGATATGGTTGATCACACAAAACGTGAACACTGTCTGTGACTGTTTTGTCAGCTCTACCAATCCTGTATATTTGGTATCCTTACTTGGATTCAAGAGAAGGAAGTGGACATAACATTTACCTACAGCAGCAGTTTTTTTTTCTCCAAAATATAACCAAGGTCTAAAAACAAAAGGGAATTTCCGATTGTCATTTGAAAAGTCTGACAATTTTAGAGAAGAAAAAGCTCTCCCAAATTTAGAGTGTTTATTCTAAAATAGAACACTTTAATAAAAGTGAAATGTAGAATGTACCTTGCCTCAGACAACCATCAAAGTAAGAGTGATTGGTCATTAATAATAACTCATTATTCTTGACAAGGCCTTCCACTAGGCTGTTCTGGCTTAATTCCCTCTCGACAATTTCTGCCAGTCAGTTTTGTTTTTGTTGTTGTTGGGGTGTTTGTTTTTTTATTTTGTTTTTGTTTTGTGTATGTGTTTTTGTTTTGTTTTGGGGTTTTGTTTTTTTTTGTAGGGAGGGATGGTTTCGCTGCAAGCTTTATACATTGAAGTAGGTAGGCTTTAGATTAAAACTTGACAGAATACAGTCTCAACTCATCTGCATTGTTCAGTTTGGAGATGCTATGTTGGGTCAGTAATTAGCATATGTTTCACAAATATTGGATGCATTTGAGTGCGTTGTTGCAGAATACAATCACGAGGTGAAATCTGGACCATTCCATTTCCCGAGGTAATGCCGAGCCAAATGGGAAAGCCAGATTTTATGCAATATTTGTTTTATATAACTCACAAGCAGATCCTTGTCGTTTGAAACTGTCAGGCAATAAAACACAAAATACACAAAGAGGCCTGTCCAGCCCACCCTCTGAAAATTCGAAAAGAAAACCTCTACACTGTGTGGAGAACTCCATGTAGACACCAGTCTTGTTTGCTGTGAGATGACTTGCTCCGTTAGACCAAATGAGCCGGGAACATTTACTTGTGGAACGACGCTGCAATAGCATCCAATAATTATCCATATAGGACTCCAATATAAAATTTTGGCAGTATACATGGCAAAATACAGGATGACGCATGACCTGTGTTTCACCAATCAAATTAGGCTACAAAGATCTGTGTGTGCGGTATATAAATATATATATCTTTAAAGATTCCTTCGGAAACTTTAAAGAGTATTTTTTTCCCACCCTGTTCATTGGTCTTTTTCGTCAGAGTAATGTCACGGTGTTTCCGCACAGTGAATCTACACTTTGATCACGTAGTATTTCATGGACACATAAACTATGTGTTCCTATAGTGTGTCTTGGAAGGAGGCCACACAGTGACATTTTCTACACAGTGGGCTCAAGTCACAGTGTTAGTGCCTGTGATGTGACGATGAAGCGTGCACACTGTGGTGATAGTGCTGTCAGGACAATCACCCAGTGAGCGCACGGTGGTATTATAATGTGACATTTTTCTCACTGGTTGTCCGCCTATTGCGTCCATCTTCCTGCCAGTGAAATCTTCAACCTGGCAGTTTTTGCCTTTGACTTCATGCCATTGTGTCTTGATCTTCGTTTTAGCTATGTGTTAATTTGTACACAGCATGTGTTTGTCTCTGTCTAAATTCAGATGTGTTCTTTGCGTTCCCTTTGTTTGATATTTTTGTCTTACTTTTTATTTGCGCCCTCTACTTTTTAACCTTTTTAAACTTTTTTTTTTTCTTCAAAACTTTGTTTTAGCCATTGTCCCTGTCATTGTTCTATTTTTTTTTGGTTCTATTTTGTCATTGTCTCAAATTTGATTTGATTTTTAGTTTCAGTGTTTTTTTGGTCTCTTTTTCTTATGCGCAGCTTTGTCTGATATTTTATTCCGTCTTGTGCCTCTGTCTTGATGATGCTACTTTATCTATCTTCGTTATGAGGTCGTACCTGTTTGGTTGCAGTGTTTATACAACTTGTGCGTGTTACGTCTGCCGTAACTTACTGTCTGCTGTGATTTGTAATGTACTTTGTTGTTTCTGTTCATTGCAAGGTTTTCTTTTGATATCAAGTTATAAACCACTGGTTTTCTATTGGAGAGATTTTTTTATTGATTTGATTGATTGATTGATCAATCAACTAGTCATGATCAACCAACCGATCAGTCATAATTTATTAATCGATTAATTAATTGATCGATCGGTTAGTCAAGTAGTTATGATCGATCGACCAATCAGTCATGATCAATCGACTGATTGATTTACTGTATGATCGACTAATTGATTGATAGACTGATTGATTAAGTTATTAATTAGTAATTGGTTTACTCTGAGCATTTTGTCAAACCCTGTTTCTCACCCGGGCAAACAGATCCACCATCCATGGCCCATGATTTCATCCCAAATCGCATCTTGCACCAGCCATTATGTTGGACGCCTTACCAATCATAAACTGTGGTCCTAAAGTTCATCCTGGAATTAGAGTATGTGAAGACTGTGCCTAACTATGTCATTGTCATCATTGCAGACTGGGCCATCCAATAGAATCATCCCCATCATCTGCAAAACACACAAACATACAGTGAATCATTGATTTGCTTTCATGGCTGCAATGCATCCCATCCCCTCATGCCCCCCCCTAACATGTACACTACTTCCCCCCACCCCTCTCCTCTCCTCTCCCACACGCACATGCACGCCCTCTTTTGTACATTTCATCCTCTATCATGCTTGCTACCATATCCATGGAGTGACCCGGAACAAAACAACATCGGAGCCTGTGTAAGACAGCCAGCTATATGTGACCATAAATAAGATTGTGCAGTATTTGTTACAGAAAGGTGTAAGACATATGTTAACTTATTCAAGATTATACTAAGAAGGTCACTTAATGGTACAAGTACAAATCACCCTGAGAAATATTTCTGCCTATCCTACTTTCATCTTTGAAAAAAGAATGTGTAAGGAAGAGAATGTTGCTCTGAGACGACAATATTTTGGATGATCTCTTCTTGGAAGAAGTGGCAGTTCTGGGAAAAACAGGTGTTTTTTGAATGTCTCAATGTTTCAAACAGTGCATAAGAATACTAATGGTAATTAGTTCTTATATAGCGCATTTTACATTAACAAATCAATGTGCTTTACATTTGTGCCCTGGTCACTGGGCCAATAACATTCCTGTTAATCTTTCTCAGCTCCCTGGGGAGTATACAGCCTTAGGCTGCTGTGGTGCTGTGAAGGCTTTTTCAAACACAATATCAACCTCTACCCTCGCAGGTACCCATTTATACCCCTGGGTGAAGAGAAGCAATTATACTGAAGTGCCTTGCTCAAGGACACAAGTGTCACGACCTGGATTCGAACCCACACTCGATGACTAAACCACCATAACTTGAATTTGATGCTCTAAACCGCTCGGCCATGACACCCTACATATATGTTTTCCGTTTGGTGTAACAAATTTACTTAAAATTTATCGTATAGGCCGATATTGCTTTACCCCTAATTTTTCTCACTCAAAAACTGTAAGATCAATAAAAAGCAATTCGCAATACAGTGCACTCTCTGCAGTTTGCCAAGAAGAGGCCATTTTTGTAGTGCGTCATGGGAAATCGTTAACAAGTTTAAAGCAGTATCCAGCCATTTAAAGATCTCAAACTGCGTATGCGATACTGAGTTGTGAGTGCGGTTGTCTTTAGCCTCTCTGAGGTAAACTGTAGAGGGCGCAGTTTATTGTGAATAGCATATATTGGGAATGGTACACAGGGTTGGTGAGGTTTATTGTGTGTTTCGGGGGGAAAAAAGGGGAAAAAAAGTTTAAAATGAAAAGCGAGCAATTCATTGCTTAGGCTTAGGTGCCAGCTTTGGCTTCGTCAGTAATTTTAAAAAGTATACACTTTTGGTACGGGACTTGGTGTCAAGCGCACCAGACTCAAGCTCTGGTGTTTCTGATCAGCAGAGTGTTGGTTCAAGTCCCAGTCTTGACACCTGTGTCCTTAAGCAAGACACTTCACCATTATTGCTTCCTTCTTCGGATGGGACGTAAAGCCGTTGGTCCCGTGTGTAGGTATAAAAAATAGGTCCAAGTATTGTGATGCAGTAATAGAGATGCCCGTGTGGAAGACGGTAGTACAAGTGGTTCATGTCACACAGCCTGAGAAGTTGAGTTATGAAACAGGCTTGGTTCGATTCAGTGAAGAGGAGGGAGTTTAGTGGGTTAGGGAGGGTAGGGGACAAACTGGCAAAGATTAAGATTCTATCATTGTAAGTGTGATGCTTTTTTTAATCTTTTTTTTTTAACCTTGCTCGAATGCCCCAACCCTGCCCCTGCATCCCACCTAAAACAAGCATGAATTCCGAAGTATGATGCCATAAATGTCTTCATGCATGTTGAAATTCACTTATTGCATACAACTGAAGATGGCTTAACCCTGTCTTGTTTTTGGACAAGGCCAGGTTCGAATTGGTGGCTACAGCTACGGCTACGGCTATGGATCACCGCTTCATCATGTGTTGAAGTATAGGAACACCCTTAGCAACAGTTGTAGCCTCAGCCGTAAGCCGCCAATTCTGCCAATTCCGCAGATGCGACCAAAGGTATTCACATTCCGCACCTAGAGCTGGGAATGTACATGATGTCGTCCCATTTTGCAATCATATATTTGTTAGATTCCACATCATACATATACAGGTCTAACTTTCCAGCTCACCTCATGGACCTTATAATTTCAATTGCCTTGAAATTATGAAAACTGGATACTTTGGACACAGTTTTAGGCACATGCTGGATGGAGCATTGTTGCTGTGTGTGCATGACTGCATGGGTCGTTATTTTCATTACCAGGTTTCAATTAATGCATACATTGCTTCTTTGTATGCAGGATGGCATTCTCGTGGCATGGAATATGAACGATTGTAATTAAAATTGTCCGTCGTTCACCAGTGTAGATACAATGCGCGCCACCATAACCCCCCACTGTGCATACTTCAGTATCAAAAGCTGCTCCAGTTGAAATTTAATGGTTTGTGCAGAGGACAAACATTTTTTACAAAATGGCTTTTGGTTTCAGCGGCAAAACGAACCCCGGGGGGAAAGGAAAACAATGGGGGGGGGGGGGAAGACAGGCCTTTCTGCATTGTAGAACAGATGTATTTACCACTGAGCTTGCCCGGTGGGAGAGGCCTGCTCAAATCTCATAGCATTGGTTTCTGTAACCGATGGAATTATTGAACATCAGTACATCCGGGATAGATGTTATTTCTGCTGTCAACACTACTTTGCCCACCACAGGGTTTAGTGTGCAAGGATTCTGTACGCTTTTAAAGCAACAGATGTTTGACTGTTTTGCGGAAATCTCTGTTTCTGCGACCGTTGCACTCGCTATTCCATTATGCGTCTTCCTCCCCATGCAATGTCCCCCGATGTCTTGCAGGTGACACCCGTGTGTGAAGTCTGGTAATGGCCTAGACTCTCAGAGGGGAAGGGCGGATAATTGGAATGGCCTTCATGGTGAATAACAATTGAAATTACTATACTCACAGTGGGAAGGAGTGTCAGTGGCAAGACATTGTGGAAAATGCATACCCTAAGCTCGTTAGAGAGACCAGACACTATTGAAGATGGAGGGGGGCAGGGCGGGGTGATAGGGGGAGGGGGTAGCAATCTGCCAAACCAAGGAGATAAATTCCATCAGGGCTCTTTCCTTCCCCATTTCTGCCAATTTCATTCTTTACCATTCCCATACCATTACCTGTATATAATATTATCCCTCTATTGACGCCTTGCATATGACGTCACACGCCCCCTATAATCGAGGGCAATGAAGAGCTATGATTGGTTGAGAGTTGTGTGCAGCGGTGCACACTTGTGCTCGTTTCCGTTGTTTGTGTTTGTCTCCAAAGATGGCGGCCAATGCAATTTGTCCATATCCAGAGAAACCTTCCAAAGCTAGTTTGCTTTACATCCGGTGCTTCACACGGACACACCCTCATAACAGTATGCTCATGAGGTCAGGCACAGCAGTGTAATCATAGTGGTGTGTTTAATAACAATGTGTGCTGGAGGATTTTGATGGTTATGCCAAACCTAGGGCCTTTCCCGAACCAATTTACTCTGCCTCCAGCTCAAACATTCAAAAAGCACAGCCACTGCTCTCAACTTCTAATACGCAACAAAAAATGGAAAAATAGTATTAGCTGTTGGAAACTGTTTACCAACCAAAAGGACCCATATGATATGAATGCGAAAAAATAGTTAGTGGCCTGACGTTTCGACCCTAGCAGAGTCTTTCTCGAAGGCTAAATGACAGCACAACAAACTTTTAAAAAAAATGGAAACTGTGTTTAGGAAATAAACTTTTCAAAAGGAGTGTCTTGTCGTTCCTCAAGATTTCTGAAATCAGTCAGAAGTCCATCCCCCCAAATTGACTGTGATGAGTTGAGTGCAACGCAGCCATACCAACCCTGATTGGCACGGGAGGAACAAGCAGAGCCCCGCCAGAGAGTCTGTAGGTTTGGGTTTCGAGTTAGGATGAACCCTAGATTCTTATAGTGACAATAAGAAAGAGGGTGGGGCTCTCGGCAGTATCTTTGCTGTGTCTCTCTACATGCCAACATTCCAAATTGTAGTTTGAATTGATTTGATTGATTTGTGTTTTTCTGATTCACCTTAGATACCATTCAGCTGCTTCAATGCTGTGGTTACAGACAAGAGGTCTATCAGCTTGGAAGACATACCAGAGGTGAGATAGTAAAATAATTGTGGGTTCTTTTTGTAAATAATTTCTTTGGTTAAATTTGTTATAGAATATTATGTTTTAATCCATCTGATTTGATAAACAGTTGCAAATGAGTAGATTAGCGGGCTAGATTTTTAAAGCTGATGTACAAAGCAGGGAACCAGGACAAGCAATGATTTTCTGCTGGTGGCAAAATGTAGTTGCTGAATAGCTCTGCGAAAAAGAGGCCAAGGCCGAGAAAAGGACCTCTGCATCGGCCTGCCAGACATACCAATCCCACTCTTACCACTAGACAATAGCCTCAGAGGAGTAAGTACAGCCAGCCACGTTCCAGCTGAAAGCTCATTCCCCTCTCTGCCTCCGACATCATTCTTGTGGAAACGCTGACACGTTTGCGCGGCTGCCCTAATAACTTGATTAACCACTGACAATCGATTCACACCAATAACCGAGTGTGTCGTTGCATCATGATTTTCTTCACCCCCCTTCTTTCCCCGGCGCGCAAAGGGTTAGTGAACTGTTTGAATCGAGGCACGACCCTGAACATGACTCCGACCAACATGGAAATGGTTAAACATTAAGCACAACATGAATAAAAACTGAACCGCATTTCAATCCCTCAGTCTACGGGTGTTTGGCCAGTGATGACAATCCCAACTATAGAAACCGTGATTAGATCTCGTACGTGACTGAGCACTAGTTAAAAATTAGGAGAGGAGCAATATGTCATGAAGGTATTCGTCGTCAGGCTTGATATAAATGCTCCCGACGAGTGACAATGTAGCTTGGCTACTGATAGCAATATCCTCTTTATTATTATACACGCGATGCTGAAGTGCCAGAAACTAAAAGCAGGAAAGGTTTTTATTATAAACCTCCGAATAAAGAAGACGGCGACTCGATAGAAACCCGAGTGAACCATTTAATTGTCAGGTTGCCATCCTGCAAGTCTCTTTGTACCACAAGTTACCCTTGGATGGTGTTGAGCTGCTCGTTCACAGGTCTCAAGGGGGGGGGGGAAGAGGACAAAGTCCTTCCATGGTCACAGCCTAGAGATCGGTGAACAACTAGGGGGCAATCATCCTAGTCTTCCAGCTACGATGCTATTTAACTCATAATTTGACTTCCCATCAGAAAACCCACACCGAGTGCGGTAATAAGTACAGGAATATTTTGAGCGAATGCAGTTTCAGTTTCAGTATTAGGAACCGGGGCCCAATTTCATGGTGCTGCTTACCAAGGAAGTCTGCGCTTGCGGCGCCGTATGGGCAACGGCAGGGCGCAAGCGCAGAATGCCCACAGTAAACAGTGCCGTGAAATTGAGCCCAGGTTTTGTTCAAGCAAATGAGTTGTCTTTTATCGGGGATAAAGAACAAGTATGATATAATGTTCTGCTCTACACTGATGTATGAATTGAGCATCGTATACTCAGTGCTTTCTTAGTCATGAACAAGTAAGATATAATGTTCTGCTCTACACTGATGTATGAATTGAGCATCGTATACTCAGTGCTTTCTTAGTCATGAACAAGTATGATATAATGTTCTGCTCTACACTGATGTATGAATTGAGCACCGTATACTCAGTGCTTTCTTAGTCATGAACAAGTATGATATAATGTTCTGCTCTACACTGATGTATGAATTGAGCACCGTATACTCAGTGCTTTCTTAGTCATGAACAAGTATGATATAATGTTCTGCTCTACACTGATGTATGAATTGAGCACCGTATACTCAGTGCTTTCTTAGTCATGATACAATGTTTAGTATGTGTTGGTTGACTTTTTTTTAAACTTTTTTTTTGGGGGGGAGGGGTGGTGAAACTTCACACTGCTTTTTCAAATTGAAAACCACATCAAAATTCTAGCGCAGTTCAGATTTTTTCCACCCCATTTAAAAAAAACCTGAAACATTGCAAGAGGGATTGGGGGGGTGGTCTTGGAGAGTATGTGCTGGGATGTGTCTCGGTCTGCAGCCAGCAGTTTTACTCCTAGCACTGGCTGACCAGATGTGGTGATCATCCAGCCTTATTCTGTGGTCATGGTGAACCTCGCCTAGAGCTATTTATCGAGAGAGTTGCGACAACTTACGATTAGAAGCCATTTTCGGTCCCAAAATCGCATGTGCGCACACAGTGTGCCAGACTATAGACTGCACATTGGGTTGTGGTACATTTGGACCCAAAATGGTGTCCAGCAGCCACAGGGCCACAGGAAAACCGTTCCCTTCATGTCACGATTCTCTCAGTACACAGCTCTGATGCCGCTGACGTCTCAACGCCGGTTGGATGCTTGATCAGTCAAGGTACCTTGCAGCGATATATACTCACTCTTCATTATCCACATTTATTTGCCTGGCTTAACCCTGTTATTATGAACAGGAAATTCCACAATTTGAAAACATGCACCAATAAAAAAGAGGAATCCCCCCCCCTAAAAAAATTCATTAGGGACGTATAAACATCTTCCTCTTTCCCCCTAAATGCACCTGTCGCAAGGAAACACACCCGGCACTCACATACTTCAAGTCCCACGCACATTTAACTTGAATGCGGTTATATCCATAGCATTTAAAAAAAAGAAGAAAAATTCCCTGTAATAAATAATGCATGGGAAACGATATAGGGGGTGTGCACCGGGCCGTGTGAAATTAAACTTCTCGGAGGTATTAAGAGAGTGCAGAATGCAGGGGAGGATGGTGGCTGTGCAGTAAACAAGCATCTTGTTATCACTCTAGCGGTCTCATTACACGCCAATCAGATCGGAATTATTGGATCAGTTCATGAGTCAGTGAGGACGTGTAATAGACCAGAAAGCACGCTGGGTCTTTTCCCCCCTTCTTCTTCCGCTGTATACAAAATACCTGCATGATAGAAGAGTGAGGGCTAGTAGCCATGGGCGCGCTGAGGAATAGTCTGCGCTATGACTCGGCGTATATTATCAGTACTGTGATCAGACTATCATGTATGTTGGGAACTTAACAATGGGTGGGCTGAGAAATAGTCTGGCTACGATTCGGCATTTATTATCAGTACTGTGATCAGACTATCAAGTATGCAGGGAACTTAACAATGGGTGGGCTGAGAAATAGTCTGGCTACGATTTGGCGTTTATTATCAGTACTGTGATCAGACTATCATGTATGTTGGGAACTTAACAATGGGCGAGCTGAGTAATAGTCTGGCTATGATTCGGCGTTTATTATCAGTACTGTGATGGTATGCAGGGAACCAAACTAAGACAGTTTTTTCGTGTTTATACTGCCTTTATGTTATCGGGCCAATGTCACATGTAGGCCTACCATTCGTGAGTGTCCGGCTTGTTTTTGCTGAGCAGGAAGTTTTTAAGCACGATTGTCCAGCTGCTTATAACCAGGGCCCAGTTTCATATAGAGCTGCTTAAGCAGAAAATATTGCCTAACAATTGTCTGCTAAGCAGAAATGAGCAGGATACCAGTCACAAATTGTCGTGTGACATGGTAGTTTGGCTGGTAACCTTATTCTGGTAAGCATAATTTTGATGTGCTCAGCTACTTTTTGTGCTTAAGCAGCTCTATGAAATTGGGCCCAGCTTTAAGAAATAGGTCCCTGGTCTGGTTCCTCATGGAAACCAATGGAGTAGAATTAAATTGCCCCCAACATGTCCCCAGCTTATAGTATTGAAAGTATATGAACAAACAGCGCTGGTTGGCATATAGTGATGTTTGAACCAAATTCAACATTTTCAGTAAACTTCTAATTAAATAAAATACCTCCCATGAGAGGTTGCTTTGTTTCCAATAAATTCAACACTAATTTTGAATATTTGTGTAACGTTGTTACAAACTGTAGTTATCTGTTTTTGTTTTGCATTTATGGGTTCCATAGTTTTCCCACCTGGGTTGGCAAAAACTTGGGCTGTGACGTTGCAAAAGAAAGGTCTATACAAATGGGGTTTTTTTTTCAAGGAAAATGTACTTTGACCCCAAGATTGTAGATTCATGCCTGTAGTCTTTCGATTCTAATCACATTGTTATGGTGTGGGTATATCCCCCTCATGCAGTACAGCAGCAAAAATCAGGCGAGGAGGGATTTTTTTAAAAGAATGATGCGGCTCCCAACGAGGATGGATTTTTTCTCTCAATTCATGCGATGTCATCAGCCACAATCAATCTTTGATGCGCCATTTTGGGAGTCGGACTCCTAATTAGATATGATTAGATATGATTAGATATGATTAGATATGATTAGATATGATTAGATATGATTAGATATGATTAGGTATGATTAGGTATGATTAGGTATGATTAGGTATGATTGGATATGATTAGATATGATTAGATATGATTAGGTATGATTAGATATGATTAGATATGATTAGATTAGATTAGATATGATTAGATTAGATATGATTAGATTAGATTATATTAGATATGATTATATTAGATATGATTAGATTAGATATGATTAGATTAGATATGATTATATTAGATATGATTAGATTAGATATGATTAGATATGATTAGATTAGATATGATTAGATATGATTAGATTAGATATGATTAGATATGATTAGATATGATTAGATATGATTAGATATGATTAGATATGATTAGATATGATTAGATATGATTAGATATGATTAGATATGATTAGATATGATTAGATTAGATATGATTAGATTAGATATGATTAGATATGATTAGATTAGATATGATTAGATCTGATATGATTAGATCTGAAGGACCTCTTTCCAGCTACATATTATTCTTATTATATTTCTGGTAATGAAACCAAGGATGCCTCATAATTGAACTTGGTCACTGCAGTTTCCAAGCCTGAGGAAACCTGTAAACAAGGGTGCTTGCTATGTGAACCAGAAACACCGAGGTTAGGCCTAACCCCTACTCTTCCACAATAAGTGTTCTGGGTTCTTTTATGTGCACTACCAATGCAAGTACACGGGACCTACGTCTTAATGTCCCATCCGAAGGACAAAGCAATTATGGTAAAGTATCTTGCTCGAGTAGGACACCAAGTGCTACGACTGAGAACTGCACCCACACTCTGCCGATTAGAAATGCCAGAGCTTAAGTCCAGTGCTCTAGCAACCATTCGGCCATGACTTATAGATGACTCAAAGCATTCTTCTAAACTCGAGATTCCACTCTTGATTGTATTGTGCGTCTGTATTCAATAGAAGTGACCGTTGAAACGGTTTTCATTACTCTGTAGCTAGTGGTGCGCGTTACTGCACCCGTAGCAAGTTACATTATCATTCTTGATCAGTTTCTTACTCCGCGTTGTCAATTTACTCTCAGTCAATCAGTGCTTATTCCTGTCTATTAACGAAGCTTTGATAAACTTCATTTGCAAGTTGATATCCCCATCTGACCTTTTTTGCCTCGATTTTGAATTTACAATTTCGGTTTTCCCTCTTCACTTTTGTTTTTTATTTACCCGGAGGAGGGGGGGGGGGGCTTTAAAATCGAAATCAAATATTGTCTACCCGTGTGCAGATCATATGCTAATATTTAACCTTGGGGGCAGACAATGATTGCTAATTTACCTTGAACAAAAACAAATTACCATTCTTTAGGAAGCATTTTGACCTTTTTAAGAAGTTCCCTTAACATGAAATGAAGGAAGAGTGACTTTCTCTTGTCAATTGTGTCTGTTTTTGTTTGCCCGGCAGGAAATTTGAGACTGTGAGATTAGAATTTGTAATGATGGAGTCTTATTTTTTGTTCTTCGTGAGTGGGGTGGGGGAGGTGTTGTGCAGGGACTTTCTGCTTGTTTTTTGTTTTTGTTTTGTTTTGTTTTTTTTGTAATTGGATTTGGGAGTTAGATTTGTGTTTCATTGTGGGATTTGGGAATTAGGTTTGTATTTCTTTCTGCGATTTGGGGGGGGGTAGATTTGCATATCTGTGTGGGATGGTTGGGGGGAGATTAGCATTTCTTAGCAATGTAATTAAGTTTACACATTGGGTTTTTGCTAGAAAAATAGATCACTGTGCACTGTGAAGGATAACTTCAGAAGTAGCAAGCTACATGCAGGCTTGGAATAAAAGGAATGCAATGGCCTCTGTTGCCCCTGGTCTTGGGCTTGATACCCCTTCAAAAGTTGCCAATATACATCGAGATTTTGCAATGGAAGTGCCCTTTGCGAAATGAAACTGGCCTTGCCCTTCTCAGAGATGAAATTCCAGGCCTGTACTTGTATCTCTCTGTTCCTTCTCTGCCTCACTACTATCCTTTAAACCATTCCTCAGCTGTCTTCTTCAGCCCGCCGGTTGTCTTTTCCACCCAACTGATCTTGTTAGTGTCCACTATAAATAGTCCACGAATGTTTCCTAGCGTAATAATCCCGGGGAAAGAATTTCTGGGAACTCGATACCCACTTCCAATTTTGTGACATACCCAAGCTAAATACCAAACAGGCGCCCTAACCTTTATGATTTACAGATTGCCTAGATCCTTATTTAAAAAAAAAAAAAAAAAAAAAAAAAATTCGCTCTTTATTGTAGAGCGCAAAATCTGTTGTTGTGTTTAGAATTCTGTTGTGATCACTGCGGACTTAGAAAACATCGCGGCACAGTTACACTGAGAGTAAAATTCTGCTGTAGTTAACCCTCTCTTAAGCCGTCAGCGGATGTCGTAACCTACATTTTCGGTATGATGACTGGCGTTTTTTTCATTTGGTTGCTGGATATCATTTAACACTTGAGTCATCTAAAAAAAAAAAAATAGGGGTGTTGTCTTTCATTTCTGCCCTCAATGGCATATTCTTCAATCCGCATTTTGATAATTTGTCGTAATCAAGACGACTCTAGAGAAGGGAAGAAGGATAGACTTATTAAAAGGATATCGTATAGAAAGATATTTATGGGATGCAATAGAGGTCATAATAATATAATAATATAATAATATATAGTCTGATATAGCGCACATATCTACCAATAAGGTACTCAAGACGCTTGAACAAACAGGGACATTTTAAGACAGCTTTTAAAAAAAAATTAAATAAAAAAATTATGAGACCAATTTATGTAGCACCCTTTATGTACATTTATGATACACCGAGGTCAGCCCCTTCTCTTAGCGACACGTGTAAAGCCCGGTTCATACTTCCTGCGAATGCGAATGCGAAGCGAATTTTGACGTCACAGGGCCATTTTCGCAGCAAATGTTTCGCAGGAGTTGAGCACATTTCAACTGCTGCGAATTATTCGTTGCGAATTTGTGATGTCAATATTCGCTTCGCATTCGCGTTCGCAGGAAGTATGAACCGGGCTTAACTGGGTTCTTTTACGTGCATCACACACCACACAGGACCTACGGCTTTACGTTCCATCTGAAGGACTAAGCGATAATTGCCTTGCTGAAGTGTCACAACCTGGACTTGTACCCACACACCCTGCTGATCAGAAACACCAGAGCTCGAGTCTGATGCTCTTAACTGCTCGGCCATTTTCAGCCAAGTGTTTCAAACTGCCTGATGGGTGTCTTGGTCAGAGGTGGAGCTGGCACCAATCAGAGCCTGACACCTAGCTGTGACCTAGTATTACCCAAACTTTCATTTGGATATTCTAATTTTCATCACATTGTGTCAACCATCGGATTTACATCAGTGGAATGACATATTTTTATGTACACAACTGCAACCCCCGTCATCAGTAATGTGAACCTTAACTTCTAAGGTTGATGCAGAAACAAAAGAAGGAAAGATATTTACACGTTTAGAAAACATGTTAATTTGAGGTTTCTACGGAAGAAGCAGGGGACCAATTTCATGGCATTGGTTACCACAGAATTCTGCATTTAGGGTGCATTGTAAAGCGCATGGACACAGAAATCTGTGTAGGTAGCACCATGAAATTGGGCCAAGCTAAGTTCACTGTTACGAGCATTAAGACCTGACCCATAGGTCTGGTTTCCTCCTGACCAACTAGTTTACTTCTCTCACCTACTACGCCAAGCTAAGCTTCAACCCAGGTCCGATTTCCCCCTGACCAACTAGTTTACTTCACTTACACCAAACAAAACTTTAACCCAGTTCCAGTTTCCTCTTAATCAACTAGTTTACTTCACTTACACCAAACAAAACTTTAACCCAGGTCCAGTTTCCTCTTAACCAACTAGTTTACTTCACTTACACCAAACAAAACTTTAACCCAGGTCCAGTTTCCTCTTGACCAACTAGTTTACTTCACTTGCACCAAACAAAGCTTCAACCCAGGTCCTGTTTTTCCCCAACCAACAAGTTTACTTCTCTTGCACCAAACAAAGCTTTAACCCAGGTCCTGTTTTTCCTCAACCAACTAGTTTACTTCTCTTGCACCAAACAAAGCTTTAACCCAGGTCCTGTTTTTCCTCTAACAACTAGTTTACTTCACTTACACCAAACAAAACTTTAACCCGGGTCCAGTTTCCTCTTGACCAACTAGTTTACTTCTCTTGCACCAAACAAAGCTTCAACCCAGGTCCTGTTTTTCCCCATCCAACTAGTTTACTTCTCTTGCACCAAACAAAGCTTCAACCCAGGTCCTGTTTTTCCCCAACCAACTAGTTTACTTCTCTTGCACCAAACCAAGCTTCAACCCAGGTCCTGTTTTTCCCCAACCAACAAGTTTACTTCTCTTGCACCAAACCAAGCTTTAACCCAGGTCCTAGTTTTCCCCAACCAACTAGTTTACTTCTCTGACCTACATTAAGCAAAGCTTTCAACCTGTTATATGCTTATTTAATATTGGATTACAGTTTAGGGTGTGTTATATGTTAGGAAACTGATGTTGAAGGAAAGTTGGTCCATTGAATACTGCCCATTACAGACAGTTAAATTACCTGACAATCAATAAGGTGGCAAGTTATGATGGACCGGACAACGTGAGGTTCGGATAGGTGGCGCAACATTGGCTCAAAGAGGTTGTTTTCTTACATATATTTGAAAGCAACTGCCAATTTTTTTTTGCCTTGTGCTGACAATTTTAGTTTTCATTTTGAGGTTTTTAATTACAATTTTCTTTCTCTCCAATTGTCAACAGAACAGCAAAACGGAACTTGAAACCAAAATGAGTCTGAAGATCCATTCGCTGCTCTGTGTGCCCGTCATCAACCAAGCCAGGTCAAAGGTCGTCGCAGTGGCCTGTTGTATCAACAAAGTAGGAGCACCAAGGTAAAAATTCCTTTCGAAGATTTCAAACCATTTTGATCAGAATTACCAGAAGATATTCAAAGTTTGATATCATGTTCTTGAAACGGTTTTTTTTTTATTTGGTAAAGTGCACCTCCATGAGAGAAATGTTAATTTCTACGGGACCATTTCAAGGGGCACCAAGGCAAGGGGCACCAAAGCAATGGCCAGGGACATGGAGGCAATTGCCTCTGTTTATTGCCAAGCTTGGGGATGTTGCCCCTTAGTTGAATTTATATTGGATGGGGCAGAAGCAACTGTTAAGAAAGTTATTATTCAACAATGACAAACTTTGAAAGGGATGTCATTTTATTTGCTGAAGAAGATTAAACTTCAGTGGTGGGCCAGTTTCGTTACCGTGGGCAGCGCGCCGTATCGATACCCCTCACCAATAACCCCCGGTAGGGATGTGCTAAAAAACAATGCTGATTGGCTCCCACAAGTGATTGCTTTGCGCGCATACTGGAATTTTTACAAGCACTAATGTTTGGCCCAACTGTAGGATGCTTAGTACGAGCGTGTCAAATCGCAAGTATTTTGACGAGATTCCTCTCAAGTGAATCATGTTTGTACACGGTCACCCTCAACTGCATACAGTTAGACATGCCATAATATCAAAGAAGAATGAGAGGGGACCAGTTTGCTTTTTGACTTAGATGCCTCCTTTGCGGGTTACCATACTTGAGCATGCACCTAGACTGGACTGGCCACAGGCCTAATTAAAATGTGCCATATACTGGAACATTTTAATTAACTAATTACAAGGTGTTATGAGCCAGCGGCACGGCACGTGCTGGGTAAAAAATGGTGTGGCGAGATCGATCACCCCTGTGGACAAGGCTGGTGGTAGGCAGCGCCCCCACCCCCACTTTGGTATTTCTGCTTCCATTTGAGTTTCATGTTTAATGTTTAGTTGTCAACTTTGGGAAAATACTTATTTTGCCACCAGCCCTCAAAACATAAACATGACACTTGCCTGTGAAAACCTTGATTGGATATAGGCTCAAGGTTTCAGTCTGACACCGGCGGTAGAGCTTTATATTAACTCATGTCTGGGTTCCCTGTTTACCCACTCACTGTTACCGGTGTTACTCCTAGTGTCCTTTAAAGGGACCCGACTAAGTCATTTTAAAGAACCCTGCCTCTTTAACGAATTGTACAAAATTATGGGTGACTATATCCCAGAATTTGTCAACCACCTTCACATATGTTGGTGTTTGTTTAGATGTCCAAACATCCAGGATCTTACGTTTGTTTCAATAGAGAATGCTAAATGTACTTCTACTGTACGAACGGCTGCTTTAATTGTATTGATTTTTGTGTGTGTTGTTATTTCCACCAGGTATCCAGTTACCTTTACAAAGCCCCCCCATGTAAAATCTAATTTACTCCGAACCCCTTGTACATGAAAGTAATCTAAAATTGGTTTTAAATTAATCAATGAGTAAGAGCTGGTATTTTTGTCTCATAATTATTATTTTTTTCTTCCCTATGACAACATGATTAATAAAAAAAGGGGGGGAAGAGAAAGTCTGATCAACGAAGTGAAATTAATTTCACCGAGGATTCTAATCCAATCAAATGCCAATTTTCTGGCTGATTGGCTTGCTTCACAGCGTTCCAGCTCGCGGTCTGCTGTTTCAGCCAAGTGAAAAGATTAGGAAAACAAACCGACGAAACACATCTATTTTTTATTTTTTTTTTATTTATGAGAGGGAAATTTATTTGCTTGTTTGTAAGAACAATGTGGTCCATGGATGGGGTCAGGGACTGGCAGACACATTGTGTACGCATCTCTTCTGAAGATGATTTCGTTTAAGTAGATGTTACATTTGCATCAGGGATAAAGAATATTATTTGGTTTTACCAAAACACTGATATGTGTAAAGCACCGTATACTCAGTACTTTCCCAAGTCATGTGACGAAAATCCTCAGGCATATTACTCAGATGGGATTTGAACCCACGACTTTTTCCATTCTAGAGCAGATGTCTTACCAACTATAGTCCATCGCGATTGCCCGCATTCCACCTGAGTAATTTGCCTGTGGGCTTTTTTTCACAGGACTTGGGGAAAGTACTATATATGTATATAGTGCTTTACACACTAACACAAATCGGTGTAAGGGGTCAAACCAAATAGTACGATTTGTTTACTTGTTCATTCTATGGCAATATAGCTCTCTTGGGTTAGGTCAGGGGTTAAACAAGCACAAAGTGTGCACAGGTCTTTCGAAGATGATTTGTTCACTTGTTCATACTAAGCAATCTTGGGTTAGGTCAGGGGTTAAACAAGCACAAAGTGTGCACAGGTCTTTCGAAGATGATTTGTTCACTTGTTCATACTAAGCAATCTTCGGTGAGGTCAGGGGTTAAACAAGCACAAAGTGTGCACAGGTCTTTCGAAGATGATTTGTTCACTTGTTCATACTAAGCAATCTTCGGTGAGGTCAGGGGTTAAACAAGCACAAAGTGTGCACAGGTCTTTTGAAGATGATTTGTTTGTTCACATAAGTGTCAGTTGGGGCCCAATTTGATGGCACCGCTGCTTACCATGGAATTGTTATTAAGAACCAGCTGCTAGTACCGGGCACTGTAAGCGCAGAATTCTGTGGAAAGCAGTGACATGAAATTTAGCCTGTGAGTATCTAGTCGGTACTTCCATTAAATTTTTTTTTTCTTTAGGCATGGTAGTCGCTGCTGCATATTGTTGCAAACGATTTGACAATCTGATGGGGGGGGGGGGTGGGGGTGGAAAAAACACCTTCTTATCTGCCGTGATGTTTTCCATCTGCGACGCATGTCGGCGTTGCTGTAGCTGAGAGCCCAAGACTCTGTGCATTACGTTACAATCAAATGGTGTATTCTAAGCCACTCCACCAAAGTCAACACATTCCTCATGTCTCCGTCGTTCTACGTGACCGATTTGCACTCAGACATGACTGCAGAGGCCTTGAGTCTGCTGAGCCAAGTCAACACGCTGGAGTGTACGGCATACAGCGGCGGGAGGGGGGGGGGGGGGAAATTACGGAAAAGAGTTGTTTTGAAATGCCAAGTGTAGGCACACACACACAGGGGAAGATAATACAAAAAAACACTGTGAAGGGATTGTACAGTCAAAGAAGACATAGTCAAAGGGTAGCCATGGTAAGGTTGTACTCGACAATGGAGACAAACAGCTGGCCTGCTCGGCATGACGTACCTCTGACTCGAAACTCCCGTTTGTAAGTGTGACGTAATTCCGATGCCCACTTCACTAAATTGGCTCCAACGATGACAAGTGTAGCCCTCAGAAAACACATTGAGATTGTATTTCTTCTGAGGAGTTATGTTTGGGGGGAACGAAAATAGCCTCTGGGTTTACCTTTCACACTTTTTTTTTTTTTTTTTTTGCAGAGGCGTGAGGTCTTGTCAGAGTTATCAGTTTATGTAAAAAAAAAAAAAAAAATGCCTTTGAACAATGAAACAAGTTTTTTGGGGGGTAAAAACTCCCCTCAAACGTGTGCAATCTCTGCAACCGGAAGTAGCGGAAACTTTGCACTTGCAGCAAATGCATGCGTGTTTGATGTGTTGACTTAACCAACGGGATAGCAATGCGTCTCCTGTTTACAATAGAGCCAGAGCGTGGCACATATAGTGTATACACAGCTCAATAAACATGAAATCTTGTATTTTATTGACGATTACCGGGTGGCTTTTTTTTTAAATTGAACTTTTGACTTGGAGATAGCAAGCACATCTGAAAAAATTATTCAGCTATTTATTTTTATATTTTTGAATTTTATACGAGAGAGACAATTGCTAGATGTGCAATTCCTTAATGGTGTAGTATCTTGCCTGCTATGAAATCACCTAGAATTCTCACATTGTTCTTTATCCCCAGTGCATTAGTCACCTCAATCGATATTCTTGCTTAGCAGAAACAGGTTACAAGCCAAAATACCCTGTAATGTATACAGTGTGTGACTGGTTCCCTGCTAATTTTTGTTCAGCGCCCATTTACTGCTCAACAGCTGTTATGGACTCGTGGGTTCAGAGGTCCGTGAAATTAAAACTGAAAGGAAATTTTTCTTGATTCAACCAGACAGTACAGCGCCCATCAGCAGTGTCATCTGGTCGTTTACTTTCACGTCCCCAGCCCTGGATTACAGCTTTGATTAGTCCCCGCTATTGTCGGTTAATCAGCAGCTAAAGCCTAAACATAGATCCCATCTGAAATTCGTGCGTGCTGAGTCATTGAATCAATCAAATCTCCCCCACCGTTATTCTGAACTCATCGAGTGTTTTCACAACTAATACTAGGTCGAGCTTCTAGGTTAACGCAATTACAGCTGCATTTAGCCCCCTTGCTGGCACCAATTGGTATTTAATCACCCCCAATTCAGATGCGACATACATTCAGTTTTGGGCGCAAATGACAAACGTGTCAGGCGGAGTGACGAGCGTGATCATTTATTACTATCTTCCATTCCGGTAGGGGGTAGTTTATTTTACGGTGCTCTCGTTAGAGTGGTTCCGATACACCCGGCATGTACGGTGCTCGACCGTTGATGGTGTTGCCTTGTCACTCTTGTGTTTTTTTATTTGTTTGCTGAGTCAGATTTTTCATTGAAGAAAATGATTTTTCAGATAGACCATTCATTCATGTCTAATCACATCACATTATATCCAGGCATGATAGTTTATTTTACCCAAATTTGTTTTCCCGCAGTAAAAATGTCTGGAAAAGTAATACGAAACAGTAGAACTTTAGTTTTGTTTTTAAAAATATAGATGCTATGTTAACTTGGGGGAAATGTCAACATAGGACATCACCGTTACTTTGACCTTTTTGGGTGAGCTGAATGAGGTCAAATCATATGCAGCCATTTGTAGCCCCTATTGGCATTTTGATTCGAGCTTCTTGTAGTGCCTATTGGCATTTTGGTTCGAGCTGCTTGCAGCCGCTATTCTTCCAGAGGTTCAGTGGCTTCAAATGTCCGTTTAAAGAGATGGCACACTTTTGGTTTGTTTTTTTTTGTAATGGGAAAATTTCATCTTGTGTCTCATAAAAACAAGCAGTAAAAATTGTGATTAAAACAGGCGTCCATTTTTTCTGAGTAAGACCTACATACTGTAGCATTGTGATGTTTTATCGATAGACCTTAACATCAAGCAGCTCGGGTGTCACCGACCAGGAGGAGCACGGTGCAGATGTAGACTGGATGCCGTACTAGTCAGGGTCGATGCTGGGCAGACATGTTTTCCGGATGAGCATGATTGCTTGTCCAGCTTCTAAAGTGCAGAGCTACCCTTCAAACGACTGCCCACATCACCAGTGACTGCCTGCTCCACAACTGTCCCCTAAAAAAAAAAATAAATAAATAAAACGTAGACGATCCAGCTACACAATTGCTAACTAACACGTAGTTTATTTTAAGACATACTTATTTATTATTAATTTGGGTTTGAACAAAGAAAAAATTGACTGGAGCGGGACTTGAACCAACGACCTCCGGATTAACGTACCGGCGCTCTACCAACTGAGCTATCCAGCCCTATGTTGGCGGTCTCCCTATTAGTCAATATCTTTGTTCGGGGGTACTTATTTATTATGTTACACATCCAACAGCACTATTAGCGCCAATAGCAGGATGAATCGGAAACAAGACGAAATGTTCGGTTTTAGATGTGGGAGGAAAACCCCATACAATCAGGTAGGGACTAAAGACTTAATCCACATGCAAGGCTCCAGTCTGGAGCCGGGTGCACAGAGGTGAAAGGCTGGGAAAGAAACCACTTAGCCAACCTGATCCCTGATGTTATAATTTTTATGCTGTCCCAATTTAGTCATGTTCCCTGTCTCTTATAGCATGATTAATGATACTCACATCATCCAAAGAAGGTCATACTCTTTTTGAAACCCAGCCCATTGAATTGGACGAGAGAGAAAAAAAAAAAAACTGAAATTGGTAAACTGCTGGGAATGTCGATTATTTGTCATTGAAATCAGCTTTACGATGACACATATTCAAATCATGAACTAGTTCTTGGACTGAATTTCAACGGATGGTTCAGATTTTTTTTAAAGAAACAATTAATGTTATTTGTTTTTTTAGCTTTAAGTAATTGACATCGCATAACTTAAACGTCCATTCTTGTCATTCTTTCCTTAAGGTTTCCTTTCAATAAATAGGTTTGGTTTTGAACGAATACAGCCTTGACTTTTGTAGCTTGAATTGTGCATTTACAAAGCAGTGTATATGTTATTATTCTATAACCTAATTTTCATCCTTCATCCTAAACTGTGGGGTAAAATGTTCTTACTTCATTCAACGGAAGAAAGTCTTGTGTCTCTGCTTATTTTTCTTTCAATCGTTGTGTGACAGCTTTCTATAGTCCCAGATGCCAAGTTTTGCAATCTGGACACTATTCAACGTAGTCTAAAAAGCAATCTATGGTCTTTAGGGTGACCATTTTTGAAGTCTAGAGCTGCAGATTAAAGTTCAGGCCATACAAGCTCACCGGGGGCCAATTTCGTAGAGCTGCTTCACCACATAAAGTAGCTAAGCATCAACAAATTTACTATTACCAGTATGAGGTTACCAGTCAAAATCATATGTCACACGTACAAGTTGTGATTGGTATCCTGCTTATTTTTGCTTAGCAGAAAATTGTTAAGCAATATTTTCTGCTAGCAGCTCTGAAATTGGGCCCTGTTTATGAGAGGCCAGTTCAAATCCAATAAGAACTAATTAAAGGTAGTGTTCATAGAGTGGTTTTTGTCACCGAAATGCTGATTTATAGGCAAACTTATTAAGAAAGATACATTAAAAGTCATATGTGAAATTTTCAGCTAAATACAGTGTCTACTTGCTGAGACAACAGCAAAAAAACGTCACTTTCACACAAACATCGAGTTCATCCACATTTAGCGAGGTGACAGCGGGTACCCACCATATCTCTGTCCGCAGCATTCCTGAACGGACACCAACCCTCTGAAATCCAGAAACGGTTCATGCATGAATTGTTTCTCAGATTTAAATGATTTGGTGGTGAAAAATTATCCAAACCATGTTACTTCTAAGGGAATCCTTTCTCAAAACAGTTTATACTATCAACAGCTGCAGTGCTTGTCACCAAGTAAGATTTTATGGTCCTTAATTTTTTGGAGAACTCCCCAAAGTATGACCCTAACTTTAGCGGATGTACATGGATGAAGAACAGTATGAGCAGTTGTGGTTAATTTGCCGAACCTTTTGTTGTAGATTCACACAGGGTGACGAGGATGTGATCAGGCACTGTTTCCGCTACACCGTGCCGGTATTAACAAGCGTCATAGCTCTGCAGAAAGAGAGGCAACTGAAGCAAGAAACACAGGTAGGGTTGGCTTAGCTATAACTCGGCTCAACGTCTTGTGGGTCAGGGCATGTTTTTTGAAATGATTATATTGGCAGGCCAGGAATTACGCGGAGGCCACAGAGGCCATGGCCTCTGTTGCCCTTGGTCTTGGCCTTGGTGAAGAGTTTCCGATGGAGGCGCCCTTTGTGAACTGAAAATGGCCTTGCCCTCTTAAGGCTTGAATTCCAGGGCTGTATAGTTACTACAAATACTGCAATACAGTGGCCAAGAAGCCCAAAAATGTAGCATGCAATAATTTTTTTTAAATGGATAAGAAAGCAAGATAATCAACAGACAAACCAGTTATATTCTAATATGAAGCCAGATTGCCACAATCAGAGACTCCACAAATTAAAAAGCTAGCTTGTCCTTCAAGTTAATTGAATTATGAATACATTAGTGTCCCGCATTGATGCTCATCTTACTTCATAAGGCCAATTTCGTTGACAGTAGCAAGACGTTTTTCTTCCTCCTGCGATGGAGGGAAAAGGTTTCTTAAATCGTGCACTTAGGTTAATTAAAAGGTGCCTCAAAACCAGCCAGACAAAGAGGGCGTCGCCAAATAATTTGGGGTTGGGTTTTTTTCTGTGAAGGGACCTTGTAAGGAGAGAAAAAGGTTTTTGTTGTGCCTAGTTTCATTCTAGAGCCTAAGGATTTTGAATTGGGAGACCGAATGGATCTAGTGAAAGAAAAAAAAAAGACATTTAGCTGCCTTTTTGACGTCCACAAAGAGTCTAATTTAGCATGATGTCAATTGCTGTGATAATTACATTCTTAAGAGCTTATTAGTGGCTAGTAAAGGCTTTGCATAATTGGTTACCATTTTCTCAAGGTGACGAATCTGTCAAAAAAGAGCGAGGGAATTATTCTTGTCTACACAAGTTATATGACCTAAAATTTAATAGTTTTGTAATACTACTAATTACTGTGACCTGCGAATCTCTAGATTTGCAGTTTTTGTGTTTTCAAAATGATTTACATTGTAATACATAGCACTAGCATGTTACTAATTAGTCATAGTATGACTTTTGCGCTTTCTCAAGTGACAAATTCTGCGACCTATTGAAATTCAATTTGGGGTTGAACAGAGAAAAATTGACTACAGTGGGATTTGAACCCACAACCTCACTGTACAAACTGAGCTATTGGCGTAGCCCTAATGTTGGCAGTTGCCTATTTTGTCAATATCTTTGTTCGGAGGTCCCAGTCGGAAGCCATTCAACCTGTTACTGTTGAAGTTTTACGATACAACCTGGGAAGCGGCAGCAAAGGATCACCTTAAGGGGATGTGACTTTTTATTTCAAATATCAAGTAATAAACCACAAAGGAAACTGACTGGGTAAATTTTAAATACTAAATTTACCTTGTGGTTTTTTACTTGCCATTTACATTGAGTGTTTTCAGTAGAAAAGTGACTAATCCCATATGAATTATTTTGTAAAATAAAAGGCTCATCGGGTAGGTATAAACTCATTAAAAATGTTGCCAGAATTTTAAAAAAACATTGACAGTTCTGTATGACTGAAGAAGTCACCATAAAAAGGTGAGCAGTCCCCAAAACAGTAGTTTGAAAAACTTAAAAAACAGTTTGGTTTTTTTTTTTTTTCAAAACATGGAATTGTGGCTATGGATACCTGTCATTCTTTATAACTTCTTATTTTGGTGTGCTTGTTTTTTTGCAGTCGATGCTGCAGGTGGCCAAGAACCTGTTCACACATCTAGGTAGGTTGCATGAGGATGTGATTGCATGGTCTAAATCCCCACCCATTCTCAGTCGGTCTGACAGTAGTCTAGATATGTATTCCCCTCTACCCTTTGACTATCTTACTGAAGATCTTGACACGAGGTTTGACACCACTAACACCTCGCTTAAGGAAATGTTACTTGGGCACGTTGACAGTGACTCCCCACGGGCCAATGAGATGCGGTATCGGGATGCGATACCCAATCGCAGCAAAGGGAGGTTATCTGGACAGGCCCGCCCTTCTCCTTACCCCGTCAAGTCTACCGCTGAGGACAAGCAGAGGAGGAGAGCCATGCGACAGTCCCCTCTGATTCTCCAGCAGCTCCACCAGCAGAAGTTCTGGCAAGAGGTGACCCCGAGCAAGACGACTTCATCCGAGGCCTTGGCTGATCTGGAGAGGGACACACTCCAGGCTCTGGAGCAGCTAGGTCACTCGGGTTACACCCCATCATCTGAGAATGTCAGTCAGGGGTCGCCGACCCCTGACCCGACTGCCTACCGGAGTTCCTCTGGGGCCAGCCTTGAGTACCATGATGCCTCGGATGTCTGGCAGGACTGCTGGAGCTTTACTCAGGAGACTGGGTTCCGAGCTGCAAATGATCAGGCTGATACTCGGCTGATACATGCCTCTATGGAGAGGATCAACCGAGACCCTCCCACATCCGATGACAACAGTGCATCACTCTCGGATGTTGATACTGTACCCTCCAATGAGGAGGTCCAGCATGTTCATTTCAGTGCAGAGCCCATGGAACTGCCTCACACTGGGAGCACTGAGTCCATTGAACCCCCACCCTCGGCTCTCGGTCAATTCGAAGAATCAGAAACAAGCGTCCCGATGACGTCAAGTCCAGCGTGTAGGGCTTCATCATCTCACCGTCATGCTGATTTGCAGACGGTCCCAGTGGACAGCCAATCAGGTGAAGGGTTACCGAGACGCCTCAGCAGTGTCTTAGAGTTGGATTGGTCACCTGGTACCCTGAGCGTCCACTGCATAGCCCAGGCACCATCTGCTCCACTGCATGAGACTTGTATGTATGGTTTTCTTCTAGTTGACGTTGGAGTTGAAGTTTTGGATAACTTTTGTATTTCTCAACTTGTGGTTGATTGGAACGTTTGTTGATGACTGCTTTTAGTTGATTCTTCAATGATTACACAAAGATGTTGGTTTGGTTTGGTGCTGTTGGTGTTCTTGTTGATTGTTTAATTCAATTTGAAAGTTTATTTTCGGTGTTGAGAAATCTTGTTGACTGTTGATATTTCAAGTGTTGGTTGGAAGTTTGGGGAAAGATTCTCTTTGATTAACTTTTTCATTGGTTGATCAGCTATAACTTCTTTTTTCAATCGTTGTTATTAAAGCATTCAATTTATTGCTGTTCCCATTTGAACATTACTATTACTAACAGTTACAATTGTTTTTTTTATTGCAAAAATGGCCTGACATTTCGACCCTAGCAGAGTCTTTCTCAAAGGCTAAATGAATTATTTCCAGCTTATTCATTGGTTGATCAGATTTAAAATGTGTTCAACTGTTGTCTACTACTAAAAGCATTCATTCCCATTAATTGTTCCCATTAATAAATTAATAAATAATCAAAGTTTAAGTTTTGTTATATTAGTAGTGACCATTTTTTAGTATGATTCTTTCTGCACTAGCTGTAGTTGTATATTAAAGAAGGGCTTCAAGGTCAAGTTCAGTTTTGTGATCCACTCATTTTAGATAGAGAGTCCTCGTTAAATTTGTTGGAAAAAAATTACAAGTCTCTAACCTTACATTAAAACTGTGCAAAATGCCACTGTGTTTGATACCATTCAAATGCTTTTTTTTTCTTCTTCAAAATCCAAAATGTTCGATGACGTCACATTTCGAATACATGGTCTGAACATTTTTGTGCAGAGAATTTTCTGTTCATTCCTGAATTTTGATGATATTTAATCAAAACGGCATTGAACTTGACCTTTTGACTGGCGCAAACTCTTTAAAAAGTACAAACCCTTTTTTTCCCCTCTTTTTTTTTATGTCTGATGCAACATGTTTCAAATTTTTAAAAGTTATCAAATAAAATGACATTTTACACAATTTTAACGTCAGTTGAGAGACTTATTTCCACCACTTTCGTAAGGATTCTATCTATTGAAAAATGATTGCATCACAAAACTCAATATGACCTTGGAGCCCCTCTGTATTAGGTATGTTTCAAAAATACTGATAGAATGAAAAATACTGACAGTCAGTATGACTGAAAAAGTCTGCTTTATGGTGGTAGTAAAATGATGAAATTGTATAAAGCCGTCTCCGAAACAGCTTTTTGAAAATTGCAAAGTTGCTTGTCAACTTAGAACATACCCAATGTAATTACCAAAGTTTGGTTACAAATGACATTTACACTTTGAACTGTCAAACTATACACTGCTCAACGGCAGTTTTACAAAAAAGGGATAATACGCCAATGTTTTTTGGAAGAGTACATTTTTTTCTGTCGTCCTGAAGTTTTCAATAAACATACAATGCATTCAACCTGTGAAAAAATTTCTTCAAATTTTGCGGTCACGTTTTTTTCTAAAATAGAAGTTAATGTTTGTCGGGGATTTGGGGGCACGTTCATTGTATGCGCATTTCAACTTGGGAAATCAAATGAAGAAACAAAGTGCCTTGAGACCATTGCAGTATTTCAGATGAAAATATCTGAACGATTTGGACAGGGCAAGCAACTTTTCAGTTGATCAGTCGATATCCTCCTGTTCTTGAATATCTGGAGCCTTGGAAAACTCTGTACAAGTTTTGGGTGCCTGGGCATTTTCCTCTTTTTGCAAAGGACCTTATGCACATGACGTCATTAATGAGTAGAGCGCCCTCGTCTTCAGGGCAAAAGAAGTTTGCTCATCCTGTGCGCTACGCATAAGCAGATTGTTTCAGCATGGATTTAAGATGGCGGCGCAACTATGTCAATGCACATCATCCATTCCATTGCTTGTCTGCATGATGCAAAGTTTAGAAGACATTTCAAATAAAAAAGCTTCCATTCTTTCATTAAACAGCTTCAATACTTTTATTATACAGCTTCCTTGCTTTTTTTTTATATATTTTTTTTTAATTTTTTTTTTTTTTTTAAATATCATTACAAACTTTGTGTTGCACTCGAAACTTGTTTTTGAGGCATTTGACTCCACATCAAAGAGTGTCGAAAAACACTTGCCAGTCATAACAAGGCTTGAGCATCCACACTTCCCCAGTGAACTTACACAAGTGTTTGCACAAGATATGCCTCATTTGCTGTTGCCTTAAACACACACAGCCAGATCATTCTTTTTCTCATGCAAGATCTTGCATCGAAATCGCCCAGAGCCATGATAACATTAAAGGGGGAGGTACATGTAGAGCGTTGGCGCAAAGACAAGTCTGTTAAAAATTAACTTATCCTACAGAAACTCATCAAAATCGAGGCTCACACATTCAGTTTAAAACCAAAACAAACGTAATGAGTATGATACTGTATGCTAAACTAAAGCACCCTAAAGCATTTGTTGTTATTATTATTTTTGGGTTTTTTTTTTTTTGCATAAATATCGCTGCAAGGTGAAAGTCAGTACATAATGCAAGTTTCGCACGTATTTGAATGCTGGGACAATTTATGTTTCCTTGACATGTGAAAGCAATGATTTATAACCCTAGTGATTTATAGCAGTGATTTATCATCCATTTTGAGAGGGCCTTATGATATTTCCGTCTTCCATCCGTCTCCTTTTTCAAGATGACCTCTCAAGAAATGGACATTCAGCGTCTTGAAAAAAAAGAAGACAAAAAATCACACTTTGGAGTTTCCTCCCATGTTATAAAACCTTCACATCCACTTTTCTGTACTCTTGTTTGCAATAAACATGACAATGTTCTCTGCTTTGTTTCCATTAAGGAGAGCTGTGTGCCCTCCAGCTATAGGGGGACAACTACTCTGTTTGTTTTCTCCTCCTCCAGTCCAAATCCCTTCCGTTTGCTATGTCTCTGCCTCCTATATCACCCCCCCCCCCCCCCCACCCCTAGAGGCTGACAAAGAGTGTTACAGTTGTAATGTATGGCAGGTTGACCTGATGAGGAAGTGGGGCTTGTTTTTGGTGCAAGACAGCTGGGCTGGGGTTTTCTTGACAACCGAGTAACGGATGTCTGTATTCGCTAGGGGGGGAATAGAGATGGAGAGAGAAAGAGTGCATTAAGTCCAGTCACATGCCTTCAGGGTAATTAACATGTGCTGGTCAAAACTTGCTTGTTGTGAAACTTCGAAGACAAAAGCAACGAGGGAGACTGTGTCTGGAAACGGTACGTCAAACAAGTTATTTTGCCAGGAGATTGATCGCTTGCTTGCAAATAAGTTAATCACAAGCTTCTTCTTTTTTTTTTGATACACTGGAGAGACAAATTTACTGAATAGCTTGTGTGGGAGACACGTCATGAGAAGTTCAGGGTGCTTTGTGTCCGACGAAGTGGAAGATGTTATTTATAACTTCTGTTGTGTAGCGTGTTTGATTTGTTGTCGCCGTAAATGGTGCGTTAGTCCATTTCATGAATAGTAATGAATGAGTCTAGGTTTTGTCATGAGCTCTTTATCAATTCTGCTATTATCTTTTTGGGGAGATAGTTCTGTAGTTAGTTATACTTTAATATTCCCATAAAAGTGCAATTATAAGCGCCATAATATATTTGAATTTCAAATAACTCGAAAACCCAAACCAAAAAACAAAAAAGGGCAATCGAAGACATTATGCTAAAAAATACTAAGGTCGGCAGGAGACACTCATCAAAGGCGGCATTATGTTCCAGTCACACATGGATCCCGGGGGCATTGTGAAAAAAAATCCCCCAACTATCGAGTGGGAATCATATGAAGAAAGAAAAGAAAAAAAAATGATAGAGGAACTAAAAAGTGCACGTTTTAAAGAATATGCCATTCGTGTCTAATGCTGATTGTCACAGATCTTACGAGTGCTTGCGTACGCACGCAGGGCTTTCCAAGCGCAACTGAACACATTTCATCCCTCTGGCTAAGTCGACAGTGGATGGAGATAATGACCCAACTTCACGTCAATAAGACGAGAGTGGATGCAGTGTGTGGGCTTGCTGACAAAGCCCTTTTTTTTGTCCCTGCACATTTGATGATGTTGCTGAGTTTATGGAACGAAGGGCTTTTTACCGCTGTTATTTGAACGGCTGGAGTTTTATTCCTGTGAATGAGAATCGTGTCAAATAGCGTCAGCGATGGTAGAGTTTGTGATTTTTGACCTGCCGGGATCACACGAGTTCTGTTGTCACATTTTAAAACTTTGCATCATGGATACATCATTTTGAACCCCAGTTTTTAAATATTTATATCCAGATAAAAGAACTGAATTTTGAGAATTAATTTCTTGTTGTGCTTTCCCCTTCAGACAAACAGAATGAATATAAACAATGGAAAAAGCAACATCAACCTCGGACAGGCACAAAACTGTCAAAATTCTTTTGTGTATCTTCAGAGAAGAGATTGACTTTTTCTCTTCTGTGAGGACACAAAAGACTTCCTCCGAAAAGCAAAAAAGTCCTGTTTTATAAAAAGGATAACTTCTTTGATTTTGTTTTTTTAATTGATCTTACTCAACTTTTGTTTTGTACGTTTTTCCTGCTTTGCTGCCTTTTGCAGATTTAGAAGAAAAAAACAAGCTTATGAGATAAATTATTTAATTTATATTTTTTTTCCCACATTGATAAGGGATTTAAAAAATCGTTTTTTACCTTGATGTTACTCAACTTTTCCCTGATTTGCCGTCTTCTGCAGATTACAAAGAAAAAACAAGCTAAAATCCTTTTATTTATATCCCCCCCCCCACATTGACAAGAGACTCTGTTGAAAGAACTTGCTATTGATACGAAATGGAGCAAGAATCAGACGGCGAACAAAACAGTAGAAAGAAGAAGAAGAAAAAAAAGGACTGACAATTAACAATTTAGTGGAGGAGACAACTGTACCCACTGACGTCAGCACTTCTGTTCAAGCTAACCGACATTCTTTTTTGGCCGCATTCAAGGGCTGCAAGTTTAATCACGTTATCATCTCACTCCTAGGCATAAGGCAGACATGTCCCGCATGTCTGTAACGTGTATTCCCTCGGTGTTTTGTTTTTCTTTTTGATTTTTTCGTCTAGTGTGGGGGGGGGGGGGGTTGCAAGTCCCCGACTTGCTCCAACGTTAATTAGTCAGATTTCAAGCTGGTATGAGCTGCTCAACAGCAATGTTTGTTTGCGAATCTTTACTTCCGCATATCATTTTCTGTGTTTTTTGTGAAGGGCCATGACCGTTAGCTTGCACTGCATTCCTAATATTGTAGTTTATTTTTGTGTAGCTTACCAAGTTTATTGTAGCCTGTGTAACCTGTGATGTCACATGTTTACAAAAGAATCACAGAGCCTGGACTTCTTGCAGGCACGATTCGTACACATATCAACGGAAGGAAACATAAAATCTTACATTTATAGAGATTGCAGTGTGATTCTTAACAACTTTTCATGTGGAGAGGGGTGGCACGTCCCAAAACTTGTTTCGCATTTGGGCAGTGTAATATCTCGCCTGCCAGAAAGGCTCAGGAATGTACGAGGTCACTCCTTTTGTTAACAACGGTTACATAGTTATATAATTGATTGATTTAAGCTTAAGTAACACATTCTTATAGAAGACGAATTTCATTTGCTATGTAATTTTTGTTGTTGAAACCTTAAGTCCACTAAACACTAACCATCCCCCAACCCTTCTCAACTGCATGTATTGCTTAATTTTGTTGGATTTAAGACTGAACCAGTAAACTGATTATGCTTTACATGAGATCAGGCAAACCACCCTCATCAGAGCCCAACAGTCTGGGTGTTGAGACACCATATGGTATTGTTTTTTTGTTACAGTGAGGAAGGATCCTAGTAAATCACCCAGGGGAGTTTGGGCTAATCCCTACTTTTTTTCCTTCCTTTTTTTCTCTTTTTCATTTTGAGAAGGGCGGCTGCTTGAAAGAACCGATGAAAGCTCTCTCCGTCTCTTTCTATATTGATTACGGTTCAGCCATCTGTAACTCGTAATCTTATAACCTTAATTCCTTTTTTTCTTTTTTCATTTTGAGAGGGGCGACTGAAGAAAGCTCTCTCTGTCTCCTTCTCTATTGATAATGGTTAAACCATCTTTTTAACTCGTAATCTCATAACCTCATTTGAGGTTTATTTTTATTTAATTGCAAAATAAAATCCCATTTTGATGTTCCCTGGCTACTGAAGAACTATTTTTTTTATTGATAGTTTTTGTTCTATTAACTATTATGTCTGCAATCCTGTCTGCTTTTAATTGTAGATGATGTGCGGATACTGTTGAGGGAGATCATGATGGAGGCAAGGAACCTGACTCAAGCAGAGAGGTAATTAAAGAACGATAAAGAAAAGAGTAGACTGCAGAACTGGGAATCAAATCACAAGGTTAAGAATTCATGTTCGTGTGCTAAAAGATTTAGAAGACCCTATCATCCACCGAACTGTGGTTTTGAATCATAGGTTAACTAAGCCAGCCTGCATTATGACATGTGGTGAATGCATCCTACACAGTATACAGTCAACACTCCTACTGTCAAATCATTCAATATCATCCAGCAAACTGTGGTCTAGAATGGTGTACAAACTGTGCCAGCCTGCAATATGATATCATGTGGGGAACACATTTACACAGTTACACAGTCAACCCTTCTACACTGTCTGATCCACCGTGGTTTTGAATGATAGATAAACTATATGCCAGCCTGATGATATGAGGTGATGATTGAGTCAACACAGTACACAGTTAACCCTCCTACTGTCTGACCATTCAATATCATCCACTGTGGTTTTGAATATTAGATAAACTATGCCAGCCTGCAATATGATATGAGGTGATGATTGAGTCAACGCAGTTCACAGTCAACCCTCCTACTGTCTGACCGATCAATATCACCCACTGTGGTTTCGAATGATAGATAAACTTTATGATACCACGTGGTGAATGCATCTGCACAACACACTCATGGACTGTTGTTAAAATGTTAGTTCTGTGCACAGTTGTGCCACCCTACTGACATTCACTTTATTGGTTTCAAATAGTTGGTAAACTCGCTGGAAAATGTTACCAAGAGTAGAAGGATTTTAGAAATGGCACTTTGGTTGTCAATGATTTATGCCCATCCTGTTAAACATATTATTATAATATCTTAACACAACGTTAAAACATGATATTATTTCAAGTTGACTTTCATTTTGGGTGACATCATCAGGAGTTACAATGTATTTAAAATATATTTTGGGGGAAATTTTTTTGAGTGTGTTCAACCCCAAAATTAACATCAGACTGTCAATTCCATGGATGTTTACACTAATGTTAAAAACAGGTGGTTGTACGTCTTAGTTGAAATGCAAGAGATGTAAACTTTCATGAAATTATGTTTCTGATAGCTAAGATTTGACCTCCTCATTTATCTTAGGTGCTCTTTGTTCTTAGTGGAGAATGACGAACTTGTTGCAAAAGTATTTGATGGACACGTCCTGGACGTAAGTGTAGACTCGGATCGAGTTGTTTCTTTCTGTATCACTTTGCTGGAACCATAGTCAGTGCGGTGGGGTGGAGGATGGGGGTGGGTTCATTGTCTTGCATTGGGTTGGGAGGATGGGATGGGAGGTTGAGGTGAGGTCAAGAGACTGCAAGTCACCATTTTGGAATTCTCTTGGCTTGCTTTGAAGCATTTGTTAACATTGAAATACTCCATTTGGGAACATTCCTTCAAATTGAGGCAGTGGGTTACTTTTTGTTTATTTGAATGAGATGGAAAGTTTTTCTCCTGTGCTCAAGTTACGGGAACTTAAAATTCTGAATCCAAAGGGTCAAGGCAGCAACAGTTGGTTTAAACAGTGGCAAGTCTCCAAGTATAAAAAAAAGTCCTTACACGAGAGAGTTACTCTGTTTTTAAAATTCTGGCTGTGTCACTGTCTGCCTAGTTGTGACGGTCCATGTACTACATCCCTTGGACAGCAGAGAATATCTTACAATAAAAGTGTGTTTCTTTTTTTGTTTCTCAAAAAGGAAATGGGCGAGGTCCGGATACCAATAACTCAGGGCATTGCTGGACATGTAGCAACAACCGGTAGGTCTAAATCCCTTCCTCTCAGCGATGGGGGTATTGGGACTCTAAGGTTAAGGGAGGCAGAGGGGTTGACTTGCCCAAAGTTCCACACAGATAAAAACATAAGTACCAATTTCTCTTACCAGGTAGAAAGCATGTGTTGCTTTCTCTTTAAAAATTTTCTTCTTACTTTGCACAAATTTTCCCCACTGTTTTGCTAGAATTTTGGAGGTCAGTTTCACCCCTTGCCCCCCTTGAGTCATGCGCCTATATGCTTTCAACTGTCCTTCTCCACACCAAATTTGTCTCAACAAAAGACACAGCGCTGTCCTTGTAGGTTATTTTTAAAGTGAGGAATGTATGCATTTCAAATGTATCTTCGCAAAACCTTGGCCATACATGCTTATTCTTTTCTTTTTTTCTTCTTTCTTCCGACTTCTCAAAACAGGCAAAATCTTGAACATCAAGGATGCCTACTCTCATCCTCTCTTCTACCGAGGTGTCGACAACAGCACTGGCTTCCGGACGCGGAACATCCTGTGCTTTCCCATCAAGGACCGCTCAAGTGAGTCTTGCGAAGGAGGTCAGGAATATTTTTATAACCAATTTTGACTCTTTTCCCTCTGCTCATCGCAAAGAAGCACTCAGTACCTCTCTGCCATCAACTCAATGCCCAGCGGTTCATCGCATCACTCATCTTGCACATTTCAGCTTGGCGGCAACTTCTGGTTGTCTGGAGGGCCTTTGACATCTAAGCCCATTCCAAGAGGCTCTTTCACAATATTGAGAAACCTGGATGGTCAGAGGCCGTTCCATAGTACCTCTTAGAAAGTTACTAGAATCTGTTTCAAGGCAGTCTGTCCTTGGGCCTGATTTGCTTGGAAGCCTTGCCGCTGAGATTGAGCATCTTCGGAGTCTCTTCTCATTCAGCAATTGCTTTTCAGATACTTACAACGGTTGCTCTGTGGGCACTCTCTGGCTTTGCTGGTGTGCTCTAGGAAGCCTTGCCACTGATGAGAGTAAAAATCTGGGTTATGTGGTCGCTGCTGCTTATACATTGATATTGAGCGGCTTGCGGGAAGAGCTTTGCTTCTAATGAAAGCGTAACTCTGAGAAGCCTAGTCATTAGCTGCTGCTGTGATCCGTTCTGTGAAGCTTTTATATACTAATCAGAGTGATGATTTGGGTAGTCTGTGGTTAGGTAGTTGAGCTACCTCTTTAAAGATTGTTATTGAACAGCCTGTACATTCAATAAGCAATCATCTTTGACTGGTGTGTTTTAGAGAAGACATGCCACTGCGAGTGGCATTCTTTAGTAGTCCAAGGATGGTCTTAAATTAGTGATCATACCTGTAGCTTCTGTTTTTTATAGATCGTTACCAAACAGCCTGTGTGTCCATGAACCAATCCTCTATGGCCAATCCGTATCAAGAATCCCTGCCGCTGAGACGGACACTCTTGGCTCTCTAAGATCAATCAGTTGCTGGCTCTGAGATCTCTTCCGATTATCAAGTCATTATCAAGTCAAGTTATTTTGCTAGTTCATTCTTTGGGGCTTTGCTTGGAAGAGTCACAAAGTTGTCTCAAATCACTCAGTTGATGCTGTGATGGCCACCAGGCAGCCATCTTCACAAGTGTTTTGTTCCCAGCAGCCCCACCACTTAGGGTAAAATCTTGACGGTTAAAAAACCACAGCATGCGGGGTATTTATGGTACAAGAAACCAGATAACAGTTGGTGTTATGGGGTTGGGGTGAGTGGGGGATAGTCCTATATTGTGTACTCGGGTGTGGTCATCATTCCGTCTCAAATTAATGCATGTTTAACACACTCGGCTTGTTCCCTTACTGCTTCATTAGATCGTGGAATCATAAACCAGTTTATTGACGGGATCATTCAACAATAAATCATTCACTTGATGCGCGTGTACTGAGCGGGCTCAGTCGATCATTCGTCCACAGATCCAGGGTATCTGTAATGACCCATTACCGAGTTGCCTATTTTCCGCTCCAGTAAGCACGATACGGATGTAGATTTTAATTTGCTGCCATTTCCCGAAGTAAGTGAAGTGAGCTGAGTGGTTATGGTTTGCTTTTTCTCCTTAACCCCCCCCCCCATGCCATCTCAGCCATTAAACACTTTGATGGGGGTGTTATGAGGAGGCCTTATTAAGTTGCGGGGCCATTATTACAAAATAATGGCCTAATGAACCTGTAATTCAGGTTGATGTACACAATGGACCCCACTTACCCCTCATCTTACCCATTAAACGCTGATGTGAGGGCAAATATTACAAAATCGAATTTAGCAGTGGGTTCCTTTGTGAAGGAAAAACACCCACCTTACATACATGTGCAGAGTTACACTGTGGATCTTCCAATGCTGTGGTTTAGACATTTCTTTAAACTCTTCCCATTTCTAGAATAAACCCTGAGAGAAACTGACTGGGTAAATGTTATCTATTTATTTTGTAAGCGCCGGCCTTTTAATCGGGAGGTCGTTGGTTCAAATCCCACTCTAGTAAATTTGTCTTTGTTCAACCCCAACTCATCTCTTCACGTTTCAATAAGATATTGTTTCGAGTGCTGATTTGTTCTCGTGGGACCCCTCAAATGGAGGGTATACCTTTGGTAATTACTCCAAAAATTAATGACCTTAATGACTTACTTAGTAAGAAGCAATGCAGCTGTTGATAATGTATAACATTTTAAGAAACGATTCCCTTCCAAGGAATGTGAATTTTGAGAAAGGGATTTTCCAAAAATTCAATCTGAGAAACATTTCATGCATGAATCACTTCTCATATTGTGTATTCCAATTGCAGATTATTCTTCCTGCATGGACATAACCGCTCCAGATTTTCGGCGATATCTCAAAAATGCTACCCAAGTTTTCACTGTTTAGTTTTATTGTATATATCTGCATTTCTATACAATAAGAACAATCAAACAGTTCAACTAACCAAATGTATGCTTTGCTTTTAACTAATGTTCTCCATTTGAGACGAAGAACCGTGTATAAGAAAGTCATTTTCATGAAAAGTTAGATACTCTACTTTGTGAAAACATTTTGTAGATGTGTGCAACTACCCAAACTTAGTCATCCTTTGCCCAGTAACGAGTGCACTCGATAAGCAATGAATATTCATAATATGGGAGGAGCTTACTTGGAATATTGTTAGACTTCACGAGGAGTGACAGATGGCTTGCAATGGATTTTTCCTCCACAAATTGCAGCATTTAAAGGGAACGTATACCTTTGGTTATTGGAACTGTTCGATTGTTTTAATTCGATATAAATGTAGATATATATACAATAAAACTAACCTGTGAAAATTTCATTTCAAAAAGTGGTAGCGTACTTATGAGAAATTGCCAAAAATCTGGAGCGGTTATGCACATGCAGGAAGAATCATCCGTAATTGGAATACATAATCTGAGAAATGTATCTGATAGAGGTGTTTCTAAAATTCAAATCTTTTCTCATGACCACATTACTTCGAAGTGAAATGATTCTCAAAATGCTTGATACTATCAAATGCTGCTGTACTTCTAAGTAAGTTGTTATTGCCATTAATTTTAAGAGTGATTACCAAACGTATACCTTACCTTTATGGACACACTGATACCCCTTCTTCCTGACAACTAACAAGTCTAAAGAAGCTGTAGTTTCTCGGTGACAGTAATTTATCTATGTCGGTGATACAAAATGTAAACTGAATATTCATTTTTGGAGAGAAGTTTTACTTGCATGAGTGTGTACTAAGTATGTTAGGAACATACAGTTGTTTGAGATTTTATTTGCATAACGTTGCACTAACTTATGGATATTCATTTTTGGGGAAGATTTTTATCTGCATAACTGATGCACTGTGTGTGTCAGGATTTTATCTGCATAACTTATGCACTAAATTATGAATATCCATTTTGGGGAAGATTTTTATCTGCATAACTGATGCACTGAGTGTGTTAGGATTTTGTCCTCATTACTTATGCACTAAATATGTAATGAATATTCGTATAAGATTTGTATTGCATAACTGATGCACTGAGTGTGTTAGGAATACTCAATTGTGGGCACATATGCAACGTTGATCTGCATAAACAGTGTACTGAAACATGCAATGAATATTTATTTGTGGAAGGAGTTTATCCGTGTACAAGTAAGTAATGTACTGAAGATGTAATGAATATTCATTTGTGGGCGGATCTTTTCTGTAACAGGCCAGCCCAACTGCCTGTCCATCCTACACCAGGATGCATCACAGTTGAATGAGAACTCAGAGTGTCACGGTAACTAGTCGGCCATCTTTGTTCCATTATTTTAATCTTTAAAAAAAAAAAGTCATTTTGCAAGAAAAAAAAAACACCCCATTTTAACGCAGGCATGTATTGTGCAGTTGCATTCCCTTATGTTAAAGGAAAGGTACAACATTGTTGTGATTATCTTTGTTGTGCGTGTGTTTTGTTGTTGTTGTTTTGTTGTTGTTGTTTTGTTAGTTGTTGTTGTTTGGTTAGTTGTTGTTGTTGTTGTTGTTTGGTTTTGTTTGGGTTTTTTTTTTTGGGGGGGGGGGGGTCATCCAGGCATCTAGAATGTTTGTTTTTTCTTGTTATAAAATTTATCCAAACTTTCCCTGCAACAATGAGAAGTCAATGTTACACCTGCTCCTTATTTTTGTTTACAAATAATGGTTTGGGGTTTTTTTTGGGGGGGGGGTGTAAATAAAAAAGTTCTCCCGAAAGAAATTTCATCACCAAAAATGAAACACAACAGAAACAAATATATATTGGAATGTTTATGTTTATGATCGGTACTTCCGTTTGTTGTGTTTTGATGTACATGCACCATGAATAAAGCATGAGGGATACTGGCTTGATCATTAGGGGTAAGTTGACCCTTGGTTCATATCCCTCTAGTGGCAATTTTCTTTTGTTTGGTCGCGGGCAACGATAAAACATCAATTGAAGAGAGGATCTAAACACTTGCTAAAAGTGTGAAGACAATACCGGAAATGTTGTACTTTGCCTTTTTCATTAACTCAATGTGCTGCATCAGTAAAATAAAAGCCTCAATGTGTTTTTTTTCTTTACCGAAACTGAATTGTGAGAATTTTGTCATGTTGGAATGAAAAAATGAAGAAAAAAAAGCGGAAAAAAAAGCATCCCTGCACGATCATAAGCAAGCTCTTGTTAAAGGTTCATTTATCATCTTTATGAGGTGTAGTTTTAATCATCCTCATTAAGAGATCAAACAAATAAATAAATAACAACCTCGTTTCAAACGTGTCTAATTATAACGCATTGTTTGTTGTGAGGTGTTGAGGTACTATGAATAACCCGCATGAGGTTTGTGGTCATCGTAGTGGCTTGTGAGTGCACAGGAGTGGAATTATAACTGGTGGAGGGTTGGGACGTAACAGCGGAACTACTAAAACATTTTTCATAAACCTTAAGGGGAGATGGTGTTTGGTTTTTCATTTTTTGTTATGTCTGGGAGAGGGGTTCAGGGGTGGGTCGGGGGTAAGTAAGTGACTATCTGATGATCCACTTTAACTCTACAAAGTTATTTCTGGTAATCGTTTTTTAGATTGTTTTACTAAAAGAAAACTACTGTCTGTCATTCATAGATGGTAACATAAGTGTTTTTTTAGGGGGGGTAAATTTGTGGTCAAGGGTGTCGCTCTACATTAGAGGTGTTTTTATGAGCATCTGGATGAAATTTTGCTTAACCATTCCGCCCGGAATACATTTTGGGTTCAAGGTTTTGGGAATACTGGGTGCCTCATGGTGTATCGAGTTGGTAAAATTTCCTCTGCTGGGGGTAGGTTTTCCTTGGGGGGGGGGGGGGAGATGACCAAGCCTTGTATCCCATGGGAGTGTAAAGGGGAGACACCTTGGCAGTCAAAGTGGCAATACTCTCTTACAGGGATGCCAATCCAAGCTTACGTCTCGTGGGACTATAAACTGAAATACTCTATTCCACTCCCAAGGAAAGTTATAGTCTATCTGTGTGGATGACAGCTCATCTTACAATCCCACGGGGACTGTGATGGTGATAATCCATATCCAAGTACTGAGTAGTTATGGCCCAAGCCGCTTTTATTTGACTTCACATAGTTATAGCAAAATTGCGTAGGACGGCTTCAAGTAGTGAGGATTTTCATTTTTAGCAGAAAGTGCTTTACTTGGAGGTCAACTATGTTGAGAGAAATGGGGAGGAGGGCATGAAAGTTGCTTTGAGGATACTTTGGAGGGGCAAGGCTAGATTGCTGTACGGTCGTGAATTTATTTGTTGTAGGGCAATCCAGTCTTTTTTTTAGTTTAGAAAAGGCAGCTTCCTTTTGAACGCCTTCATGTGTATGGGAGAGAACTCTCTTACTGGGTGGTCAGCTAGGGTAAGGCTGGGACATAGAGGAGAGGCAACGGCCTCGTTGGCTTCTTTGTAATTCCATACCTGCTGTTCTGCTGCATCATATCATGTCTATACCATGCTCATGGCTAACTATAATTCTACATCCTATATTTATTATATTTATATTATGTATCCATGTGTCTGACTGGCTTACGCTAACATTTGCGGCTGATTTGTGATTGCTAACTGGTGCAGACATTTGTTCTGGCGACAGGTCGTCTTTGGGCGATCAGTTCTCCGTGCATAAGGGTGCATATCCCTTCCAGCCCCAATGGTGACTTTAGTGGAGTGTGCACTATACCCTGCTTGAGCCCCAATGGTGACTTTAGTGGAGTGTGCACTATACCCTGCTTGAGCCCCAATGGTGACTTTAGTCGACTGTGCACTATACCCTGCTTGAGCCCCAATGGTGACTTTAGTCGACTGTGCACTATACCCTGCTTGAGCCCCAATGGTGACTTTAGTCGACTGTGCACTATACCCTGCTTGAGCCCCAATGGTGACTTTAGTCGACTGTGCACTATACCCTGCTTGAGCCCCAATGGTGACTTTAGTCGACTGTGCACTATACCCTGCTTGAGCCCCAATGGTGACTTTAGTCGACTGTGCACTATACCCTGCTTGAGCCCCAATGGTGACTTTAGTCGACTGTGCACTATACCCTGCTTGAGCCCCAATGGTGACTTTAGTCGACTGTGCACTATACCCTGCTTGAGCCCCAATGGTGACTTTAGTCGACTGTGCACTATACCCTGCTTGAGCCCCAATGGTGACTTTAGTCGACTGTGCACTATACCCTGCTTGAGCCCCAATGGTGACTTTAGTCGACTGTGCACTATACCCTGTTTGAGCCCCAATGGTGACTTTAGTTGACCAAGATAGCACACTCAAGCTTGAACACAAAGGTTATTTGTTAAAAAGCTGTAGTTTTATCCATGTTCACCCTCCATACCAAGCTTTTCATCATTGGAAAGAGAAAGTTTGGATCTTTCAAATGATGGTGAACCAGTAAAATAAGGTTGCGAGTATGCAATCCCTGCAAATTGGAGTGGAAAGATCCGAAATGCCAAACACCTATGGAGCGCCATATGGTCGTGTGCAAAAAAATGTTTGGGTTAACAGGACACACTGAGGAAACAAAGACCAAGAACTTGAACATTGATGAACTGATCTTATTGATTTGTTGATTATATGAAAGGAAATTCAATAAGTAAGACTTTGATTCTTCATTATGATGCTCTAAAATGAAATCGCCACGGTAATCATAGAGTTTGTCGAATTGGCCTTTGAACAAAAGCTTTCTGATGCGTAAGAATATGTACTTCACACTTGAGTGGTCAAACAATGTGGGCAAAGTGGTTGTTTATGTCGGAAAGCATTTGGTAATAACAGGGTTGATCACATGTAGACCAGTGATCGGAGCCCACTTTCATGGCTCTGCTTACCACGAAATTTCGTGTTTACAGTCACCATTCTCCAATTCCAGGGTTAGTGCTAAGATGCTGCAATAGCCATGTAAGCGAAATTGCTAAGTAGCGTGAAGTATGCATGTGCTTACCTGTGAGATGTGCTTAAATTAAGCATGGATATTTTTGCTAATGTAAGCACGGACTTGTCGTTTACGGTAAGCAGAGCTTTGATATTGGGCCCGGCTGTGTATATCCATCAAATGGTGGTTGCATGCCATTCACCACATTTCCATCTGACATCACAGTAATAATATAACATAATAAATATGTCATGCTTCTATAATCTTTACTTACTAGTTACTAAACAAGTCACAAGTTGTTAAAACTTGGGGGGCCCAACTTCATATAGCTGCTGAAAGCACCACAAATTTGCTGACAAATTCCTGCCCAAACTCCAAAACTGAGTTTAGTTGTTCATCAACTAGATTAAAATAACAGCTTTCAAATAACCTAATTCAGGCCCAATAAGGTAAAACACAGAATTTTTTAAGGCAGGGTATACTTTTGATAGTTACTCCACAAGTTTAAGACCATAAAAACTTACTTGGTAAAGAGCACTGGAGAGCTGTTGATATTATAAAACATTGTTAGAAACGACACCCTTTGAAGAAATGTTGTTTTAGAGAAAGAGGTAACTTTTCACCCCCAAATTTGAATCTGAGAAAGGCTTCAGGCCTGAAGCCTTTCTCAGGCATCTGAAAACACACAATTCTTTGCAATAAGGGTGTTTTTTCTTTCATTATTTTCTTGCAACTTTGATGACCAATTGAGCCCAAATTTTCACAGGTTTGTTATTTGATGCATATGTTGGGATACACCAAGTGAGGATACTGGTCTTTGACAATTACCAGAAGTATACCCTGCCTTCAATGACGTCACATCACGTTGGAATTATAGCTTTGTTATTTTCGGTTGTCTTCATTTTTAATGCCATTTCGCTATACCAGACAAGTTTGGCGTGGAGCATCAGAAAATTCTTGTATTTTGGGTGATTCCACGTCCATTTTTTTAAAGTAGAATTTAGATTGGTGTTTGGTGGGACTACAAGCTCGAGAGGGTTTAAGTACCACTGTATTATTTCTCCAGGTTCCGAAGGCTCAGAGTACACAGTGCTCATCAAACATCAGCGTCGGGCAAAACTAAACCTTACGATTTGAAAGTTGTGTTTGCTCTCGGAAGAGTCAATGATTTAACAACTACTTAGTCTGTATGTTCAGATTATCTCAAGAAGTCATTCTTACTTAGATTAAGTCCAGTGCACATATCTCAATATTTGCACCCCTGTGGAGATTGTGTTTGTTCTTTCCTCTGTCCCTGCCTTTACCGTCCTCCCATGGACTTTGCACACAAAGCTCCTTGTGGAGCATCCCTCTCATTTGGACCCCCCCTGTGGGAACTTTTTGTTCCTATTGTCATCAGTCTCCATTAGGTGGCCAATATTAAAACACTCGGGTGAAATCGCTTGGATAGATCCATAGGCAGAGCTTCCAACTCTCACTGATTCTGCAGAAAGTTCTCTGAAATAAATACAAAACTGTCCATTTTCTGATGAACAAATTTGAAAATCTCCCTGATTATGGAAACTTTTTCCCTATTATGTTGATTGTAATTCTAAATGGCTCCCTGATCGGTGTACAAAATCTCCCTGATTGAAAGCTGCAAATGCTGGCAGCTCTGCGTAGGGCACGACGAGCACCCATACACAATTTTAGAGGGCAAGAAACTTGCCCTGAACCAGCACTGGATGTAGTCTGAGGAAGCCAAAATGATCATTCACTTGTGACCGAACAAGACATTGTAAAAGACAGCATTCAAATCTAACCCACAAACGGCGCGTTGTGATAAGCGCTTAGTTTGAGGTCAAATTTATTTCTTGAACTATCATGACTACTTCCGTTGTAATACAACATGCCAGGTGCATTAAGTCGAAAGAGCTATGCTACCCCTTTGAAGTTGTCGTGACAATTTGAATTAAACCAATTGTAACTCAGATTGAAGCAGATGGTTGATACAATCCCATTCATTATTCCTTCATTATGAAGTTCAAACAATTTCCTGATTGTAAACAGTTCTTTCCCTTTTGTTTTGATGTGTTATTTTGTACAGATGTTGTTGGGATTGCCGAGCTATGCAACAAAGTAAATGGTAAGTCTTAGTATTTTTTTCTTCTTCCAAGCTAACAAATGGCAGAAATTTGTTTAATTTGATTGCCTCTAGCGCCCCCATCATGCCTCTGTGCCACGCATGTTATCCGACTGTCATGTCTGCAGCGCTCATCAGCGAAAGACGTGTTTCTTTGAAGCTCCGTTTGTCACAATTCCACGTTCGTTTCTCGTTGAGAATGCACATTTCTCAATAATTGATTGATTTCTGATTGTTTTCTTTATCATTTGATAGGTCTTTATTTCACAAAACACGATGAAGAAGTGGCAGCTGTATTCTCAATCTACTGTGGTATCAGTATTGTGCATGTAAGACTTTTAGTGTGCTCTCTCCATTTTACTTGGTTGTCGAATCGCTGCTGTGTAATTGGTCCATTTTTTCATACTTTAAAGGGCGGTTTTACCTTTGGTAATTACTCCAAAAATTAATGACCATACTTTGTAAGAAGCTGCAGCTGTTGATAATGTATAACATTTTGTGAAACGATTCCCTTTAAAGGAATGTGGTTTTAGAGAAAGGGATTCAAAAGAATGTCAGCCTGAGAAACGTTTCATGCCTAAAACATTTCTCAGATTGTGTATTCCAAATACGGATTATTCTTCCTGTGTGGACATAATGGCTCAAGATTTCTGGTGATATTTCAAAAACGCTACCACTTTTTGAAATGAAATTTTCACAGGTTAGTTTTATTGTATATATCTAGATTTATATAGGATGAAAACAATCGAACCGTTCAAAAAACCAAGGGTATACTTTAAAAACAAAATTATGCTTACCAGATTAAGATTACCAGCCTAAATAACATTTCACATGTACCATCTGTGACCGGTATCCTGCTTCTTTTTGCTGAGCAGAAAATTGTTAAGCGATAATCTGCTGCCTAAAGCAGCTCTATGAAATTTGGCCCTTATTTTTGCTTAGCAGAAAATTGTTAAGCGATAATCTGCTGCCTAAAGCAGCTAGATGAAATTCGGCCCTGGTTTACAGCAAATTAAAAGGTAGCTCTTGACATTTTGTTCATTTATTTGCCATCAGAGCTTACTTTACAAGAAGATGAAGGATGCTCAGTATCGAAGCAAGCTTGCTAACGAGCTCATGATGTACCATATGAAGGTAATTAATGATCTTTATACAAACCCCCCCCCCCATCACTTTCTCTAAACTCTTTTTCCAGGTTTCTGCCCAATTTTGCCTTTATACTATCAAAGGGTGGTCGGGTAGGCAGATTGGTATCTTTCCTCGCCTTCCATCTCTTGGACCCTGGTTCGAATCATGCCGGGGCACTAGGTCGATTTGGTTTTCCCTACCTGGCTGCGGGGGTTTTCCCTGGAATAATTCTCTGTGGTTTTCCTCCCACATCTAAAACAAAAACTTCCTTCCTTGTCTTATCTACATTGGACACTTGGCTAGTGTAGTGATTAAGTTTGCTTTTCTGAGAGTCCTTGGCTTCACAACCAGAATAAATTAAACGAAAATGAAGTGAAAGGAACCAAAGGAAGGTCTTGACTTGCAGTACATGTGGAACTTATATCACTAAAGATTTATTTGTATTTGCCGGTTCAAGTCCAGAAGAAAACTGACCGTGTGAAAATAGCTGGCTACCTTTGTCATTCTAAGTCGAGAAGAACGCTGACTGTATTAAAGAGCTGGCGTCACAACATATTGACCTGTTTTTGCTGTTGTGTTTCCAGGGGCCAGAAAAAAAAAAAACGACTTGAAGGTTTGACTTGACATAATATTGACTCACTTTGCTATTGTATTTCCAGGGGGCATACAAAGCTATCCAATTATTACTGCATGTATCCTTGCATGACTAAATATTGACTTGTTTTTTGCTCTTGTATTTCCAGAGGCCTATAAAAAGGACTCAAAGCTTGGACTGCCAGCGGAGCTCGCGTGACTCAATATTGACTTGTTTTTGCTATTGTATTTCCAGGGGGCAGAAGAAGATATCAAGCCTCTTCTATCGAGAGAGACGGTACCCAAGCCGGAGGTGTTTCATCCCCAGATGGCGAACTTTACCTACTCGCCCAGAGGCATCCCAGAAAATGACACCATCATGGTAATAATAAATTACACGGTGCCAGAGGCAGGAGAATTTAGATGGAAACTTTATGTATATAAAGAAATGGTTTATGTATAAGCCTCGCATACATTTACATGCACAAATCACAGTGTTTTAAATAGATGTTAATTTTGAATCAAGGATAATTTGTTTTTTACCCTTTAATGTGGAGACTCGGTACTTTCCCAAGTTCTGTGAAAAAAATTCACATGCAAATCACTTGAGTGGTATTCGAACCCATGACCTTTGCGTTGCTGGAGCAGATGTCCTACCACTAGACCACCGAGCTAGCCCGATGGCTAGGAGAAGTTCAAATCCAATGTTTTTGCAGCGGGTACCACAACGATTTAATAGATATTAACTTTGCATCAGGGAAAAAAATACAACTTGTTTTTTACCCTTACACTAATTACAGTAATATTGTTTAAATTACACACAGCAACAATTTACACAGCAACATTTTGGATTGCTGTATGTTGTAAGCGCAAGAAGTAGCTAGGCACTGCATAAAATATGCTTACCAGAATAAGGTTACCAGCCCAAATACTATGTCACATGTACCATCTGTGACTGGTATCCTGTACATTTTTGCTTAGCAGAAAAATGTTCGGCACAACTTTCTGCGCAAGCAACTCCATGAAATTGGGCCCTGGTGGTCACAGTGTCAGAGTGTGGGTTCAGGTCCCAGTCGTGGCACTTGTGCCCTTGAGCAAGACACTTAACCATGATTGCCTTGTCCTTTTCCGATGGGAGCTATAAAGCCATTTATCCTGTATGTTGTGTAGTTAGTGTGAACTAAGGCCCTTGGATGCTTAGCGTCTAAGAGGCTTGCAGGGGTGTTTCTGGCATGTCCACAAGCAGTTACAGTATAGACTTTATTACCTAGTGTATCCCGTACAAGGTGTGCTTCATTTCATAAACAGTCGTAGTCAGTCCTCGCCCATTTGTAAAACAGCGACTTAAATATCCTCAAGTTATGGCGTGTCGTGGCCGAGCGTTTTAGTGCACTGGACTCAAGTTCTGGTGGCCTAAGTCATCAGGGTGTGGGTTTGAATCCCGTCCATGACACTTGTGTCCTTGAGCAAGACACTTAACTATAATTGTTTCTCTTCACCCAGGGGTAAATGGGTACCTGTGAGGGAACTAACACGGTCCCCCTTTTTTCAAAATTTTTGACACCACATGACAGATTGTGTTAGTTCACAAAGTAAAAGGAAAACCACACGAGTCAAGGGCTATTTGCGTGGATCCTTATATTCTACTTTTAAAACATACAGCCATATTCATTTCATAAACAGACACTTTTATAGCGCAAAGTGCCCAAACTGAAGGCAACGTGCCCCTTTAAGAAATAAAATAAATGGCCCAGTGCCCAGGGGTAATAATGTTGGAGCACCATGAGTTTCACAGAGTGACGGATTTGGGCGCTATATAAAAAGCCTCTATTATTACTATTGTTATTATTATTAGGTATAAATTTTGTCAAAATCAGCAACTCTGGTAATTAATATTTTAATATTTTTCAATAATAATTTTTTTTTGTCTACACATTTTTATAATTTTATGTTAGTTTGAGTTAAGTTTCTTTGTTATTTCTTTGTTTGGTTTGCTGGCAGTACTTTAAGGAGATCCACTCTATTGTGATTTACTTCGCATTTGGTAATCCCACCGGGGGTACTGTCAAACAGGTTTTACTTGGTACAGTCTTGTGTAATCATTTTAAAGGTCCGTTTTGTAGCTGTTTTTTCTTACCCTGTGAAATAAGAAAAGAAATGAAATGAATGAAATTTACAATTTTTTTCTTGTCAATCTTTTGTTTATAGGCAGTGATCAGCATGTTCTACGACATGGGTTTTGTGCAACGGTATCGCATCCGACACTCCACACTGGTCAACTTCTGCCAACTGGTCAAGCGCGGCTACCGGGACCCGCCATACCACAACTGGTACCACGCCTTCTCTGTGGGACACTTCTGCTTTTTGCTATACAAGAATCTCAACCAGTTAAACATGCTCAAGTAGGTTACCAGTCGTTAAGTTTAATCATTCCAAAAATGTTGTCTCAATTTTTAAAAAGGCATGTTCGAAAAACAACGTGTGACAACTGATGGGTCCCGCAGTTCGGGATGAAAACAGCGTCGAACAAAATTTGTAACAAGTATGTCATCATCAGCCCCAAAAGATGCTTTTCTGTTTCAATAGATTCAGCAAGTTTTTGGGATTCAAAACAATAATTCTCAAGAGGTCAAAAAGGGCTTCGTAAAAAAGCATTTCCTGCTACCTTTATTTAGTTTGAATTTTGGCTTGGTACAAATGCAGCTGTAGTTGTCTCACTGTATTTGTCACAGCTCTGTTTTTCATACAAGCTTCACAACGTTATGTGTACATGAAGGATGCAGATGAAATGGTACCCCCTTTTTTAATGGACCCTGTTGTATATGATGGCGCAAGTTCAAACAGCGCCCTCACTTGGGTCAAAGGAAAACCTCCCATTGGTGGAAAGATGTTTGTAGCATGTACACATATGCACGTTTCTGTTGTTTGTCCCTCAGCAATGGCAACAAATGCTTCTGTAGGACTTTTTTCTTTCTTTTTTTTCTTCTTCTTTTTTTTGAGTGGAGCGGCTCTTAGATGTTAATAATGGATAATATTTGTCTTTGTGAAATCTTTGTCTCCATTGAAGACAAGATCACATCGGCTTCTCCAAATAGCTTTTTTTTTTTATACAATCCCTGAGACGAAAGAAACGACACCCTAATTTTTTTCTAGTATCTTTTTATTTAATTGGAAACCGATTGAATCTGGTAGTGTGTCCCCTACCCCCTCTTCCCAACCTCTTCTTTCCGCCCACGCTACCCATCTTGAGTCTTCCTTGATGGTTATTGATATTGCCTTAGCTAACGAATTCAATTCGTTAGTCCATCCTGTACATTCAATTAAATCGACGTAGTCACTGTCTGAGATTGATGCAAATTGCTCTAAATCCAATTCATTTATTCACGATTCAAGACAAATTGAATGCGTTTGGATTTAACTCCACTAACAAAGCGTATATTGGTATTGCCGCTGTCCATTATCTCGCAGTCGTTGCTCATTTAATCATCAAATCAACTGAAAATGTCAAAGAGAAGCCTCCGAAATCTCTCTGTAAGCACAAACAAAAACTGACCATACACAACCGCCGAGCCAATTTTCTTGTGAAGCCCTTTTGCCTGTAAGTAAGTTTTGTGTCAGCACAACCGCTGTTTGAAAACAAACTTTTAACGAGAATTTCCAGGGTACATACATGTTCACGGTTGAGTTGCATCAATTATTTGATAGAAAGACAGCCAGTAAGTTCTCACAGCTTTTCACCTCGCTCGATGTAAGCCGTAGTTGGAAATTCGCCCAAGGGTAAGAAGAAAGTTCCCGCATCACAGGCTTCTGATTTATCATTGACCTCCCCCTTTGGCCTTCAGATTTTCTTGAAAGAGGGGGACTCACCGTCGCAGTGACGAAAGACTCGGCTCTCGTTTAAGCCCAACCTGTAGGTTATTATTCATTAGAGTGGAGTGATATGCAAGCATAATCTTATGATGGATTATTGGAGTGTAAGGATCAGGTAGTGGCTCAGTGGTTTCTTTTCCTGTGTTTCACCTCTGTAGGACCCCAGGTTCGAATCCCACCTCAGACAGGAGCAATGTGGATTGGGTTTTCAGCCCCTGCCTGTTTTCTTCATTTTGGGGTTTTCCTCCCACATCTAAAACTGACCATTTCTTCTCATTTCCTATTCAATCCTGTTATCGGCACTATTTGTGCTGTTGGATGTGTAATAAAATAAAATAAATAAATAACACATCATTATTTGATGACTTGTATGTTTCAGGGAGATTGAGATATTTGCTCTACTTGTTTCCTGCATCTGCCATGACCTGGATCACAGAGGAACAAATAACAGCTTCCAAGTCCATTCGGTAACTATCTTTCCTCCGACTGTAATTACTATACCCTATTATATACCACACACACAGATCCTTGTCATTTGATCGTTGGAACACACGTTACGTGTCATCCATTAGTCTGCCATCTATTTACTGCCGGTACCCATCAAAATTTAATATTGGTTCTATATGGATATAGGAAGTTTGGGACGCTTCACAACATTGTTTCCAAAATGCTCGTTCCCAGCCCGTTTGTCCAAATGAGACAAGTTCATGCCTTGGTGGACAATGCTGTTATCTTCTTGGAGTCATCCATGTTGTTCAGAACATGGTTTTATTTTGTGGAGTTTTCATAGTGGGCAAAGTTTCTGTGTCTATTGGTGTGTATTGTGAAAAGTATTTTGAATGACGAGGATATATATGTATGAGTTATGTAAAACAAACATTGATGCATTTCGTTTGTGCATTGTCGTAATAAATAATTACTTGGTAAAATCTGGCTTTCCCCTTTCAACCTTGGACACAACGCTGTGACGCGTCCAATAGTTATCCATATTGGACTCCAATATTAAATTGTCGCGGCAGTAATACATGCCAAAATAACGGATGACATGTGAGGCCTGTTCAACCAATCAAATGACAAGGATCTGCACGTGTGCGGTGTATAATATGTAATCTTTATATATAATTTTCCTCCATTGTCGTCTTCAGTGTACCCTTCCTTAAGAAGCATTGTTTTTGTTCATTAAAATGAATTATTAATATTTGTATCTTTGTGTGTTAGCAATCCGTCTTGGCAGCTTTGTATAGCTCAGAAGGCTCCGTCATGGAGGTAAGCAAGTCTTTATCAGCTACAAACCCTTCCATTTATCCAACTCAATCTCAGTCATGAAACAGAACTCTGCAAACTATTGTTTGAAAGCAATTAGTCTATATGTACGGCCATTTTGTTTCTGACTTCAAAATTATGGGGGTACCCCAGTTTTAGCGAATTGTTTTCTTAACCTATTTCGGGGCTGTCATCAACACATTCTTACCATTGTTTTTTTGCTAATTATCTTCCAGTGTAAAGGACATTACTGGTATCTTTTGTTATGATTAAAAAAAAACACCTCTGCCTTTTTCTCTAGCTGAAGGGCTTCTTCTGTTCCCAGAACAACATCTCCTGAAGACATTCTTGTTCAAAGATCAATCCTCATTCTGTTTCTGCTCATTTTCTGTTTCCTGTAAAGCGATCTGTTCTTCGTCTAGCGCTATATACATGTAAATGCTCTGTATTATTATTAGTAGTAGTAGTATTTTTATTATTATGTTTGATCTTCCCACAGAGACATCACTTTGCTCAGGCTATGTGCATCCTGAACACAGACGGCTGCAATATCTTCGAGAATCTTTCCAGAGATGTAAGCTTATATCTTCTCGTAGATCGTGCAAGTCCCGCATGCGTTTTAAACATTTTAGGATCCATGGGAGCCCAAATACATCGTTTTAAAGATGGGCCGCAAGGTCCAATTCAGTTTTATGATGCACTCATTTTCCAATGGACAGAGTCCTTATGAAAGTGGAGGAAAAGTCTCTAACCTTGCGTTAAAACGGTGTAAGGTGCCATTGTGTTTGATACCCTTCCAGTGCGAATTTTGTCAAAATTTCAAAATATCCAATGCTGTCACATTTTATGCGTTTGTACATTGGCTGCCGCTTCCCAGGTTGTATCGAAAACTTGGGTGTGATCCCTGGCTACACGGCAGCTTACGGTTGAATGGCTTCTGACTGGCACAAAGATATTGACTAATAGGGAGACCGCCAACATAGGGCTGGATAGCTCAGTTGGTAGAGCACCGGCACGTTGGTCCGGAGGTCGTTGGTTCAAGTCCCGCTGCAGTCAATTTTTCTTTGTTCAAATCGAACTCAAATGATGTCAACTTGTGAGAGAAATTATGTTAAATGATGTTGAATCTGAATTTGAATTTCTTTAACCTTGCATGAAAGAAAACGTATAATGACAGATGGTTTTTGTGAAAATGTGAGCACTTCCATCGAATGAATCAATCGTTAGTTTGTTTTAGATAAACGTTTCTTGATATTTATAACAGCATTCTGTCTGCTGGCCAAACGTTATTTAATATCCCCGAGGACCAGTCAAAATTCTCTCCAAGTGGTCCGGCCGGATAGTTCAGTGTTGAAAAGGATCCCTATTAAATAGGAAATATGGACTCGTGGAAAAGCTGGGGGACCAGTGAAATGACAAGCTAACTGGTCCTGCTGGCCAGTCACTGAAAAAGTGAAGGGCAAACTCTGTTATACATTTTTGAAGGGATGTCTTGTTCCTCGTGTTGATGTTGTACCATTCCGCCCACTGATGTTTGGTGAATGGTCTGTCTGACTGATTCCTTTTTTTGGTATTGTCTCCACTCATGTAGGATTACCAGAATGCTCTGGATCTTATGCAAGACATTATCCTAGCCACGGATCTTGCTCATCATCTCCGCATCATCAAGGAGCTCAAGCAGATGGCTGAAGGTACACTTCCAAAATCAAATCCGACTTTACAACAAAATGTTTTGTTTGAGGCATTTGTTGGGGTGTATGTTTCTTTGTTTTACATTTTTATTATTATTTTTTTTCCATGTTTTTTTTAATGGGGGGGGGGGGGGGGCGAAGAGATAAACACGTTTCAAGTAAGCCAGGATGCACTTTACAAAACAAGTCACCTTTGAAGGAGAAATTGCAAATATGATTGAGCAGATTTTGTGACTGACAGCTTATACATGATTTGTTTCCAGATGGGTACAGGGCTGAGGACCCACACTGTCATAAGTTACTTCTGTGTCTACTCATGACGAGCTGTGACCTCTCCGATCAGACCAAGAACTGGCAGACGACCAAGAGAATAGCAGTGAGTAATAATCAATATATTTACTTGGTAATCATATAGACATTCATACTGCGCTTTATACTAAGCTTCTAAGTGCTACAATGCTGTTGTGCTTGAAGTCTCAATAAATTCAGGGCAAAAGCACCAACAATTCAAAGATTAGTAAAAGAATACACTCCCAGAAGTGAAACATTTCTTAATATGAGAAAGGTGTAATTAAAACAAAATTGATTAGGAAACTAACAGAAATGGACAGAAATGTTGTGTGGTACAAGCTGCCGATTTTGTTAAGGCCTAATACAGAGATTGGATTCAGTGAGTTTTAAAGATATTTTGAAGGGATGATATGCTTTTGGTAGTTACTCAAAAAATTAATGAGCATAAAAACTTACTTGGTAAAAAGCACTGGAGAGCTGTTGATAAAACATGGTTAGAAATGACACCCTTTGAAGTAATGTAGTTTTATAGAAAAAGGTAATTTGTTAAGTTCACCCCAAAAACGGCTTCAGGCATGAAGCCTTTCTCAGGCATCTGAAAGCACACAATTCTATGCAACATGGTTTTGTTTTTGGTTTTTTTCTTTCATTATTTTCTTGCAACTTCGATGACCAATTGAGCCTAAATTTTCACAGTTTTGTTATTTGATGCATATGTTGGTATACACCAAGTGAGGATACTGGTCTTTGACAATTACCAAAAGTATACTCTGCCATTAAATGTTTGTGGGTGTTTTGAGTTGGGGGGTGTGACTGTTCGATAACTTTGGAGCAGCAATGGGGAGAGCTCTGTGTTTTCACACGAGGACCATAATAAGATCATGTATCGTTCCAATTGTCTTTCCCCAATGTTAGGAGCTGATCTATAAAGAGTTCTTCACCCAAGGTGATCTTGAGAAGGCCATGGGTATGGAGACGCCGGAGATGTACGACAGGGAGAAAGCCTGCATTCCTGAGCTGCAGATTAACTTCCTGAACCACATCGCGCTGCCCGTCTATCAGTGAGTCCCGTTTGCCGATTGTTATTTCCTCAGTGCGATCGGGGGAAGATTTCCTAGTGCTGCCACACCTTGAAAAGATTTACTTTGCCAGAAAGAAAAAAAAACCGAGATCACTGTCCGAATTGTGATGTTAATGACACAGATTCCTCAGAAATTTCTCTGTTAAACCCATATCTGCCTATGATACTATGATATTAATAATACGAACTAGTTTTTATGTCGCTTTATCTATGGGCATCTCAAAGCGCTTTTCATTATTTATATCCAGCCAGGTTTTTGAGGTTTTTGAATTATGAGACCCATTTATGTAGCACCTTGTAAGGGTTGACAAGGTGCTGCAGCACATTCAGCAGCCACTGCCAGGAACACCCAGGCAAACCCCTTCTCTTAGCGATGAGTGTAACTGGGTTCTTTTATACGCATTACACAACACATGGGACCTACATCTTGTATGCCCATCTGAAGGACAAAGTAATAATGGTTAAGTGCCTTGCTGATCAGAAACACCAGAGCTTGAATCCAGTGCACTTGACCGCTCGGCCACAACACTGGTCACATTACTTAGTCCCTGTTCCTGCCTAACTAAGCCCATGCAGCACTTATCACTGTATTACAACAAACATTCATTATTTACTGCCTTGCAAATAAACACACCTCAACAAATTGTATACTGCTAGAAAAAGCATAAAGTTCTCTTTAATGTGATCTATATTTTGCCATGTTTACCATTTCAAATCACCAGTAATTTAGGATACAAAGAAAGACACCACCTTCTTGTTCATCTACGGGTTTTCCCGTAGTCAGGCGCTAATATGGCGTTAGTGTGTTCAACGGGACATTTCATACTTCCTGAGAATGCGAGTGCGATGCAAATGTTGACGTCAACAATTTGCAACGGACAATTCGGAAGAGGTGAGCTCTGCGAAACATTTGCAGCGGAAAACAGAGCTGTGACGTCAAATTTGCTTCGCATGAAGCACTTGCAGGGAGTATGAGCCGGGCTTTAGGCAGATATGGGTTAAGGAATAAATCTTTTGTAGAGTTTCATTGATCATGATGCAGCTTGATGAAATCTTGCCCTGATTGCTGATGTTTGTTGCGATCTAAATGGGGACGGGGGGTTGGACGGGGAGGGATCTGATACGAATGAACTTATACCTGTCCTGTGGGTTCTTTAAAAGCTGTTGATTATAATTGCAAACATACTTGTGAAATTTTAAAGAGGGGAAGAAATCTGGCTGTACTTGTCCCATTAGGAGTCGGATAAAGCTTGGGGGGTGGGGTGTTTAGGTTTTACTCTTGGTGCTTCAATTTCAGTTTAGGCCATCAGAAAAAGTTCCACTGTTTATGTTTTCAACAAGTCTTGAAAAAAAAAAGCTCAGAAAGGGTTTTTGTAAAGTTGAAGTTTTGACTGATTTTTACCTGTCATTTTACTCGGAATCGACTGTGCAAGTCTCATGTGTATTCAAACATTTTGGTACCAGATACATTGCTTTAACATGTGTAGGAACAAAACTTTTACACTTCAACAGGTCCTAATGTTTGTATATGTCCGAGACTTGCACAGTCTATAGAGGGCATGTCGTCTACATTACACATTTATATTGCCTTCCAGTTCAACCTCATGTCCAGAACACCTTTCTAACCTTTGCATGTTGTGAAAGTTCTGATACAATGTCCTCATGTCACCAGAGAGCAAAGTGACCTCATACCATGTAGTTATATTGCCCTCCCCCCCCCCAAGGAAGGTCAATATAACCTCAATCCATAGACTAATAGTACTAATCCATTTTCATATTAAATGCGGTTTACGCAAGGAGGGCAATATAACATTTTATTGACTCATGCAGTATATTGCATCAAAGGGAGGGCAATATGACAAGGCCTCTCATCATGAATGAAGGAATGACACCCAAAAAATCCATCTACCCTGCATGGGAATGGCAATACAACCTCAGTCCATAAATGGTTCTAATGCCCCAACCTTATGCCTGAGGGGGCCATTATATGAAATAATACCACCAATCATAATACATGCCCTCCTCATCAGTCATAAGCGTAGGGCAGTATTTGTCATTGTATATTGCCCTGTCATTCTCATTTCAAAGTTGCTTGTGATGCAGCCTTATGGTGTCCCATGGTTTGAGTGGACAGACCGCTGCTTAAATGCTGTACATGTACTAACCCTGTGAACAGAAAAAAATGCGCTCTTTAGGCAGATGTTCTGGTGGTGAACAGGGCTTTTGCTGGAAAAAGTGTATTTATTTATCAGGCAGTTAACAAAAAGTGGAAGCTAAGAGCCTGTGGATTTACCCAGCGATGGAAACATCAAAAGCTAAAAGGGGGACTCACAGGGAACCAATGCGGGACTTTTGGGATGCTAGGTGGCAGCAGACTTATACCGGGTAAATCCATTGTTCTCGGTAATGTGCATATGCTCAGAACTGCGTAAACAATGGAAATTTACCTGGTAAGTCGGCCGCCACCTAGCGTTCCAAAGTCTCCCATTGCATATCAGGCCATGTCGAAATTGGCGGATACGGCTACGGCTACAACACCCTTAGAAACAGTCACAGCCCTAACAACAGCCACCAGTTTGGATACGGCCATAACCTTTGGGCCCAATTTCATAGAGCTACACTGAGAAAAATGTGCTAAGCACAGTTTTTTCTCCTGAGTGGAAATAAGCCGGGAACCAGTCACAAACACATCACTTGGTATTTTTGGCTGGTAACCTGTTTCTGCCAAGCAATATTTTTCTGTGCGAAGCAGTTTTTTGTGCTTTATGAAATTTGGCCTTCTCTTCTCATTTTAAAGTAAGGCTGTATTAGAATTAGTGGCTGCAGCTGCAGCTACGACTGTTGCTAAGGGTGTGCAGGACATCCTGTATTTCAATGCATGATGAAGCGGCGGTTCATCAGCCATAGCCGTAGTTGCCGTAGCCACCAATTTAGAGATGACCTGAAACAATGTGTATGGATCCTCCATAAATTAGTGTGTGAAGTAGCTCTATGATATAGAGGGCCCTACATGTAACTACATGTTGCAAGCCATTGGTCGTCTGTAACCCATTTCAGTGTGTGTTTATTTTCAGACCTCTGTCACTAACCCGTTTTCTGTTGTACATTTTCTCCATCATTTTGTCCTTTCTTTTTCCAGTGGCTCATCACATGCACATCCGTTGGGGGTTCCAATAGTGTATTTTGTGGCTGATTAATCTATTGCTCTTACTCCCTGTCTGTTTCTCTGAGCTGGTTATGGTAGTAGCTGTTCGTCCAGAGGGGGTGGAAATCAGAGCAGTAATTAGTGAAGGTTTTGCAAAATCGACTAAAATAAAAAAAAATGTGAACAGTAACAAGAAATTCTCATTTTCACACACAATTTTTTATTTTTTACCCCCTGTAAACCTCAACACTTATCTTGATTTACATTTCACAGGTTTATAGTTGAAACAAATATTATCATTGATTCAGCAGAATGAATTAAGATAAATTACAAGCGTGTCACTGAAGTCTACTTAACAAACAATAAAACTGTTTCCATCCAAACGTTCACTTTCCTTGTTCGTGTTGTAACATTCAGACCACATTTCTCATCATTTGCATGTCATCCAAAACAAAAACCCAAATTCATACAAACATACAAGTTTGTCGACCAAGTTCGTTGGGGTTACAAGCTAGAATCGTTTCTTTACTTTTTTTTTGTCTTTGTCTGCAGCATACTGGCCAAGATGTTTCCGGTCATTGGCCAGCTCGTCGACACGATGGAGACCAATAAGAAGAAGTGGGGTCTTCTAGCGGAGGAGACTAAGCAACAGCAGAACAATCAACTCACATAATGCACCCTTTCTTAGATTCCTCTATGGCACGGGTAGATCCATTGTTAAGGGTGAGGGCAAGGGGGGGGACGGTCAAAGGATCCCGTTAGTCGAATGCCGGCCTGAGGTTTGCCAAATGTTATCTGACAAGTAAATGATTTGACATAAATGATTGCATACTGCATGTGTGAGTCGAATGACTATAAATATTGTAGGCATGGGATGTTAACCAGTAACCATGTGATTGCAAGCCCAGTTCTTGTACCCACTTGACTGCTCTGATAGCTTTATAAACCTGAACTCAAAAGCTCCCAAATAATTCTTCATCAGTGATTGATGAGACCATCTTCTTGTTTTTCCCACCCGAGAAACCCATGCAATAAAAACAAAGGGTGGCACTTTTTAATCTTAACTGATCACAGCAAGAAAAAAAACAAACTGAGATGTTCACAGAGCAATGAAGTTTTGTATGATGCATGTGCTTCCTTGTCTTGAAATATTTCAGATTATCTTGTAGGATTGTCAGACTCAAAGATGCGGTAGTTCTTACTCAGCTATCCTGGCCAACTCCCCACTCTCAACCTTTACAATGGATCTGTCCAGTAGATTTCAATTTAGAAAACCCTTGACACAAGTTGCTGTCTTTAGTTACACTGATTTCTTTCAGAAGTTGTTGGGGGGGGGGGAGGGGCTATGTAACCCACTAATGTCAAGTCTTAAGTAACCGTAAACTGTGACATAGATCACAATGGGAGACGGTTGCAACAGCATAGGTACACAGCCTATTTAGAACCCAGCCTCAGTTTGATTGGTGATAATTTATGTAAGAGCTCCGTTTATTCTTCACGAGAGTCATTCAGTGTGACCAAAGTGGGTCGGTGATAGTCCTCTGGCCTTGCCCATCGTCAAAACTCCTTCGAAATACCAATTTCCTAGTCTTCCTTTTAACCCCATTTTTTGTAAGAAAGGAAATAGACGAAAGCATCGTCCGAAAAAAATATATAGTACAGTACCATGGCAATAAAACAGTTTTGAGCTCAACGGGCCAAAGGACTATCGCAGTGCATGCCAGGTTTTCATGGACAAGTTGTCAGTGGGTTTCTCCTTTACTTTCTTAATTGTGTAATACACGCTATACTTTGTCTCTGACTCCACCCATTAAACATTTTGTCTCTTTCCTGTTTGTTTGTGGTTGCTTCAGTTTTTTCGAAACCAAAGAGTATTAACTATGTTGTTTGATTTTACCGAGTTTTTACCGACTTTTGTTGCAGTAAACCCCTTTGAAAAATAACAGCTGTTTTAGTTTGAGTCAAACCCGGAGAGTTTTTTTCAGACAGAAACTAGTGGTTGTTATGAGTGCTTTGTTTTTTTGTAGGAGTTTCAAAAGTCACTCTAAAACCAGTGAGCTGGCAGCTACTAACCAACTAACTGACTAACTTCTCGTTTCTGTCTTTTTTTATGTTTTTGTTGTGTTGCTGCCGTTTCGTCGTCCAACGTGTCCGTCAACCAACGTTATACTGTCGTCCAATGCACGCACACCTGCACGTATGCACACAACCTTCCCGTGTCCCCGTTCAAACTCCCTCAACCTCCACCACCATTGTGTATACTGTCAATGTTTCTGGCCACCGACAATGCAACCACCAAAAAAAAAACCAAACCCAAACACGTCGTTGTCGACGCCCCCGCCAGGATTCTGTCGAAGGTGTTTCCGTCCATCACGCAACTCGTGGACGCCGTGGACGCTAACAAGACCATGTGGCTGCGATTGAAACGCGAGAGCAGCTTGAGGAAGCTCAGCAGCGCCAACTCGATTGACTTCTTCCAGATCCCATTCCGGAGTGAGAATGGCGGGGTGGAGTTTGGTGAGGGGTTGTCTGAGGAGACGGAGGAGGAGCTGGCGGCGGGAGAGGGGGAGCCGGGGAAGGGATCCAAGGGGGTTACCGTGGTGGATGAGATCAGTGAGAGGAATAACAATACAGCCACGTCATCGTGACGAAGTGGTTCCGAAACCGTTAACGTCAGGAATTGCACACCATTACGATGTGTAGGGAAGAGGTTGTAGTCTATGTACAATTACTGCCACGGGGATGAGCACCTCTTGCATGAAATCACATGGATCGTGACCACCCTGGTTGCAAGTCTGTGCATGATGGGATTCGTAGGCATTGCATCTTGGAAGAATGTATAAATGGTATCATGAAAAGATCCTGGCATGGTGTGTAGACTAGAGTGGTGATCAGGTGGTAGCAGGTACGTCGAACTCTACAGAATCTGCCACTGAACACAGAATCAGGAACATGTACACAAAAGAAAGTGATGAAGGTACCCTGACTTCTCAAGTGTATAAAGATGCATTTATACCAGTCCAAGATGTATTACTATCGGCGTTTAAACAATTCTTCTTTTAGAAATCTGAGCTTTTACAATCGTTTCAAACGTATATGCAGTATTGATGGGTTTTTGACTCCATTGAGTAAAACTACGATATTGACGGATTTAAACCTGCATAGCTTATGTATATTTAATTCACCCGTACTGTTTGATCATTTCTATTTTTGTAGGGACCCGTAGTCTGTAGTCATATGAAGAATTTACATCAAATCTTTTAAGAAAGTACTTACAACTTTACGGAACTTGCAATATGTAAAACTATTTTTTAACTGTGTTTACTGAAGAATGACAGTGGCATCGTGTGGTTTTTTGTCGTTGCATTCGGTTTATTTCATTCTCATATAAAAAAAAGGTTGTGTCGGAATTCCTCAATCAAGGAAGAAACTTTTCTTCTTTATTCGCGGAGACAGGTATATATCAGGTGTTGCATTTGTAACAAACAATGGCGTTGACTGCTTTTTGTATTTGCTAAACTTTGTGACACGTAGTACTTAATAATTATAACAAAAACAACATTGCTAGGTTTGACTGTCTAAAATGAAGTGACCAGGTCCAAAAGTTACTTATGTAACATAATGTAAATATATGTAAAATTAGCAGTTGCATAAATGGTTCAACAAACTGTGCCCTTGAGACATAAAGAGATGAGGATTAGAGGAAGGGATTAAGGATGGATGTCACTGGATGATCCCTAAGATCAAGACTTAACCTGTGTGATCATAGAGCTGTATAGGTGGTTTGTATAGTCTTGCAAATTTATTAAGGAAATTTGAAGTAATCATTAAGACAACAGTAAGTTTTTCCTAGATTTTGATGTAGTGTGTTACCCAGTGCTGTGTTCGATACACTCCAACAAAACATTACCTCCTCTTAGATATGTTTAAGATGATTCATAACAAAGTGATAATTACGATACGAGAGCCCATTCTGAATGTACCTCTAGGTCAAAGGTCAAGAAGCGTTCAATTGATTCCATTGGACAGATTTTGTTAAGATACCTACCGCTCGAGTTTCTTATGCACCGACAAATAATTTAGGGGGCGAAAACAAAAGCAAAACAAAAAATGGATGAACTGCTTCGGACTGGTCTCCAATAAGTAAGACAAAATCCCAACTTATTCAGCATTATAGTTTTATAGGACAAGTTCCCAACTAACTTTTGCAGATTAACCACATTTTTAAAGCAATATTTCCGCAGATTTGTGGAATTGGGCCCAACGGATTTTCCCATGGAGGAGGGGAGGCTGGAAACTTTCACTGGATTTAAACAGATTTAAACAGAAAAGGAGTTTTAAGAAAATCAGGGGATCCGAATAGGCTAATAAATCGACATCCTAAAATTGAAATCGAAATCCAAATATGCAGAACGGACTTACAAGAGTTAATTTTCAAACATTTTGGGGAGGTTGCTTTACACCCCAGAGCAACCCCACGCAGGGTGTGTGCCCCACCCATGAAGTTAGAGGTGTGGAGGATTCTGAAATAGTAGAATGTTTGTAACTTCCTATGCAACCAAAGGAATATGTGACAATAACTTCAGTGGTAATATTTTGTGCTGTTTATAGTTTCATAATATGGAGCAAAATTTGGTAAAGGAGAGTTCAGGAAAGTTCTTGTGTCGCTAGATTCCACCATTTTCAACCGTCATGTACAACAATTAAAAACAAAAATTTTCCTTATCAGTTATTTTGCTTTTAAGATTAATTTTTACCAAAGGTTTTCCCAGATACTGGAATTTACACTAGCCCTTTCCCAAGAAGTATGTAAACTTCACATCAAGCATGTACACTAACACTAGAGGGCCCAATTTCATGGCTCTGCTTACCGCAAGCGAAGAAACGGCACTTAGGGAATTCCGCACTTACATCAAGCATATTTCACGGGTTAGCACGGAATTTCTGCTTGTGTGCATGCGTACTCTCTGTTACTAGGCATTCTTCACTTACACAGCTAGCGCAGAAATTTGGTGCTTGCACAGTAAGTGGAGAATGATGATCGTAAGCGCAGAATTCGGTGGTAAGCAGAGGCATGAACTTGGGCCCTAGTTGGCGAAATGAGGGAACATCACGCCTTTTTGTATGGGGCTGATGGTGGCGCTATACATACGTATTTGTGCATCTATCTAGTGCACAACTCTATGGTGTTTGCCAACCAATAGTGTCTGTACGTATGTGTGAATGTAATTAGCATATGTCATGTGATTGGCTAGTTGATAAGTGATTGTTTTCATCAGTCAAAGATGAAAACAGATGTTCTCTCATACCAAGTTGAAATATAGTTATCTTTCAGGCCAATAACCTAATTATTTTGTCTCCAATATCATACCTTTCTGATTATGTGATTTTGGGTCGCTTGCTTGTTACCAGGTGCAGTTGAATAAGTCACTTTGAAAGTGATTTTTTAAGTTAATTCACAAGCTGGGGCTGTTGTAGAGAGAGAGAGAGGGAGTCATATCTCTTAACCCTACAACTAACTTCCTAGAGTGATTTAGGCCAAGTAGGAATGCCTTCCTCACTCAAACGGTTGGACTCTGATTATGATGGAATGCCTGATTCCATGTACAGCATGATTTGTTACTATAAGTGCAGTCCTCAATCCTACAGAATCAAACAAAAACGTCCAGTTGGATTTTGATGGGTTGGGGATGGTTAGAGTTAAAGATACAAACAGTCGCTGCTACCTGTGATGTTATTAATCTATAACAGCACTGGAGCTCGATGAGTCCATTTGGACACCTCTCTTACTCTATGCACAGCCCTGGCTCCTCCGAACGAAGGTATTAAGGCACAGAAAATCAGAACAAGTAGTTTTGAAATTTTACGTTCCAATTTACTTTCTAAAAGACCCAACTCGCTGCGAATGTTTCGACCACACCGTGAAAGAAATCGTTTGTTCTATAATGTAAAAAAAAAAAAAAAAAAGGAAGAATGAAATAACTGCACCTTGTAAATAATGGTTAAAACTATAATTTGTAAGTTTAAGGAAAAAAATGTGATAAGATATTTAAGAGAAGTGTCTGTGGTGTTAATATTTTATAAGGGTTAATGAAATAGTTGTGAATGTAGAACTGATTATAGTTAATGATACAGCAGGATTGAAGATTGGTACATTATGTTTTACCTTTTTTGCAATTATAGAAATTAAAATCAACTATAATTCAGCAACCATGGGCCAATTTAATAGAACTACAAAACACACAAATTTGCTTAGCACAAACGGGTAACTAGCCGAAGAACATGGCTGTGTATACTGTTCTAGACTGGTTCCCTGCTTCGTCGTGCTTAGCTGGAACGACTGTTAAGTATGATTATTAGCCGCTTTATGAAGTTTTGGTCTGGGAAAGTAGAATTATTGACGAATTGTATTGGTGAATTTTTTGTGCACAATCATAAGATACGAGCCCATAGAGACTACTGTACATGTATGAGTGTACAGAAATCAAAGTTTGAGGCAACTAGTTACGGATTTAATGGATGGCGTTTGAGTAAGAGATCTGAACGAGATTTTGAAAAGGAGATCTTATTGGCTTTGAAGTTCCAATAGGCCCTTTGCATTGGCCGTCATCGCTGATTAAAGCGTGTACGCATGAAGAGCTATCATTGGCTGAGAGTCGTGTGCAGTGCGTACACGCGTGCACGTTTCCAGTGTTTGAGATTAAAGATGGCGGCCAATGTAAGGGGTCTGTTATAGAGGCAAGTTAAGGGGTGGGGCTTCTCATAATAGTGGGTGGGGTAGGGGAAGATACAGGGGAATAAAAAACTGCCCTGAATTCCAAAAATACATTGTGAAAAATGACCCAAGGCCCGTCTTGGGACAAAACTGGAACATGGAAATATTCCTCTTGGCGGGTATGGGTAACCACCTCAAAGTTTCATTGGATCTGTATTTTTTTTTAGAACGGATGCATGCGTTCATATTTTGCTCCAGTTGGGGGTATGGAGAGAGTGGAACAAATGTACACAGTTGGGGATTTCTAGCGGAATGCGTTTACTTTTACAGATGCAAATATGGGAAATTATGAAGTTATAATAATATAAATATGTAGATAGCATGAATAAACATTTGGAGAACAAGACTAGGAGATGCATTTCATATCTGTTGTTGCACTTTTTTGTCGAGTTGGGAAAAAAAAATGATGATAATTTTAAAAGTAGTTGAAGCTCTCAGAAAAGTGATTCAAATGTTTCAATAATTTTTTGCCAAAAAAATGGTTTTTACGCTATTTCACTATTTCTTATGGCAATAACAAAACATTTTTGTAATGATAGTTTGGAGTTGTTGGTCACATCGTTTTATTGACCATCAGTGTTTAAATATTGTAAGTACAATTGATAAAAATTTTAATTAGTATCACTGGGTTCAAGCAGTCACCATTGAGTGTCTGTCAGTTGTTGCTTCTCCTACCTTCTACATTGTTAACTTATCAGTTTAAATCTTGGTCTAATTTCATATCTCTGCTTACTGTGAAATTCTACGCTTACGGCGCCCTGTGAAGCACACAATTTGGGTCCGTAAGCGCAGATTTCCGTGTTAAGCAGAGCCATAAAGTTTGGCCCTGGTGATCTTGCTCACCAAGATGGAGCCCATGGGGTGCAGGCTGGACCCTTTTTCATTCACTGTCATGACAAGGTGTTCACAAGACTATGTGAAGCATCAATGTGTGTAGAGTTGGATGGCATTTCTCCTTGGCCAAACAGTCAGTATACCCAACCTCAGTGCTCGTGGCCCGATTTTAAATTAAGCTGTTAAGGACAGAAAGCTGCTAAGTACAGAATGATATTGCTTAACAAAAACAGGTTGCCAGTCAAAATGTTGTGTCAATGCTGTGACTGGTTCCCTGTCAGTTTTACTCAGCAAATGAGTTTGCTAAGCATCATTTTCTGTTTAGTAGCCGGGGACCGGCTGCAGGCCTTGTTGAGTTAATATGGGAAAGGTTGGATCAGCAAATGGGGTGAACATCTTTAGGGGGTGTTTTAAAGCCTGTAACTTGATGTAAATGTGTTCACTGACCCATGCTGTTAAAGCAAAACAAAAATGGATACCTTGTTTAGCGAGGCACTTTGATTACACTGCACAAAATTGAGTTGATCAAATACAAAGTATCATTAAAGTCTTCGGACGACTGTTTTTTGTTTTTTCAATGTCAAACATTTTGAAGCATTCTTTAAAGTTATAACGATAACTTGAAATCAATTTTTAATATAGTTTTTGAAATTTGATACAAATTTATTCACACTGCATCCTTACGGTGTTATATTTGTACTGTACGCATGCTATGCTGAAGAGTAAACTATGTGGTCGGTATAAATTTTCATTTGAACATTTAAATAAGTGGCTGGTTTTTTGTTTTTGTTTTGTTTTTTTAACCGACTGAACTTCAAACAAACAAACTAACAAGATTTTTGTGAATGCTTTATTTTTCTGTACCACTGTAAAACTGTTGGGTTTCTATTTTCAAAACAAGCATTGTCGCTGTGACTGTTACTTTGGAGAGTTCAATAGCATTTTCATTCATTTTTATTTTGTAAAAATGTTAATCTATACTAACTACTATTAACTTGACCCTCAAACAACTTTCTGGTCACCTTTTCATCCTTTCTTCGCTTTTTTGTTTTGTATATTTTCCCCTCTTTTTAATTTTTTTTTTTTTACTGTTTTAGTTTCTCAACTAGTTTATTAATTCACTAGACAAATAAATTATTCAATAACTTCTCAAATATATATATGCTATTGTGCATTTTTCTTTGTAAATACTCCACTATGTGTGGAATGGATATCAATTGCTCACAAAATATAGAACTTATTTTTCACTCATTTTGTGTGTGTGTGTGTGTGTTTCTTAGCGGGTCAGATTATAACACAAAAATTATCACTCATAATTTCCTTTTTAATATTAGCAATATTGATTTAACAGTATGATTACTGTATTGTGTTAAAATTGATATTTGAATGAATTTATGTATTTATTTTATTGTAAATTATTGTCAATATTATGCCAATGAGTACCTGCAACCATACCTTGTCAGAATCTACCTTGGAAAGGACGTCCGAGTTTCAGGCGTTTAAGAACAAAATAAATGAACTTATGTTTATATTCTCTGTATTCATTAAAATCCACTTGAGATTGTCTTTTTATTGGAATATTTCCCATCACTGACAAAGTTATGAACTATGAAACATTATTTTACTGACAAATAAAAGAAGCAACCCACCTTTTTGAAATCCTTACAAGCATTTCACTATCCAGGATTTATGTCAACTTTTGAGAAGTCATGATAGGTTTTTTTTCCTTTCAAAAGGAAGAACAGTAAAAATAGGAGTTGTTATTTCAGTATTTACAGTTATAATAAAAACAAATGGAATTTGCACTTAAAGAACAACACCTTGAGTTAAATTCTGAGTTGGGGTTTTCCTCCTGACATTCCTTCATCTTCTTCTCTAGGTTTCTTCAGGCCTACAGGTCACAGTGCTAGTTGCTTTTGGAAGTTCCCTTTGTTTCAATTCCAGAAAGATATAATAATAATTGTGATGCACATGTATTTTAAAAACTGCAGCCTAGGAGTTGTTGTTGGGGGAGTTTTGGGTTTAGGCTGCCCTACTATAAAGATTTTGGCGTCTACTTTTGGGAAAAGCAAAGACTGAACAACCTTGGTAATAATTTGTTCTTCTATTCAAGCATCTTGATTTAGAATGTATTTACATGTGTCTGGTTAAAATAACCCTAATTTGTACTTCATTTGGGGGTAAAGTTGACAGTGTTATATTATCAGATACTTTGTGGCAGGTTTCTAATCTGTAAGGCCATTCAGAGAACGGGGCCCAATTTCATAGAGCTGCTGAAGCACAAAATGTTGCTAAGCACAACAAAATTATGCCTATCCGACCAAGGTTACCAAGCAAACTACCATGTCACATGCACGATTTGTGACTGGTACCCTGTTCATTTCTGCTAAGCAGAAAACGGTTAAGCAATTTGTTCTGCTTAAGCAGCTCTATGAATCATGGGCCCTGGAGTTAGAGTTTATTAGCTTCTGTATTTTTGTGTTCGGTCAAGCCAGTCATTGTGACACAATTCAATTTTAAAAGACTTGTACATGGTTTTAAGCTTGGTGAAGATTCATTTTAATATAAATTCAAATCTGCCAAAAGACATATTCTTTACTACTCTGTTTTCTGTCGATGGATACTATAATATACCAGACTGGACTGAATATGATTATTAAGATATTAAGATAATATGATGAGTTTTTGTTAGTCACTATTAAATGTACAAATTCTATTCTTAGTACTATTTGTAAATCTTAGCTTTATTTCAGCTTCCCTATTGTACAGAGTTGTTACTTGGTGTTTTATTATTCACTTGTTAATATGAAGGAATACTATTACTAGAGATATAACTGTTCAGATTTTTATTAGACTAATTGGCAGTTTTGGGCGTTATTTATTCGAATATTAATAAAGTCAATTGTTGAGAATAAACCAGAGAGAGAGTACCGTTACATTTGTTAGTTATTTGTCTGAAAATTTCATAAAAGTCCATATATCACGAGAGAAGTTAATTGTTTTGTTATACTTTAAAATAAAAGGGGAATAAATCTCTCACAATTTGAATTATGATCAGTTACCATATCTGCATTTTCAAAAACGAAGACTAAGCAAACACTACACCCTGGTTTTTCAGTGGGCATTTTAGGGCTTTTTCCAAATAAACAGCGCTCGTGAAATAAAAGGGAAAATGTAGGACTTGGGTCCACATCAGTCTGTAATAAGACTTAATACAGTACATGGCAGCTGTTTAAAAACTAATATTCTCGAGGTTTATAAGCTTATAAAGACATGTTCATTGGAAGTTTTCCAATTCTGAGTGGGGGGGGGGGGTATACCGCCCCTGCCTACCCCCCCCCCCCTCCTGGTTACACCACTGCGGAGGAGCACACTGGTAAGGAGTGTCTTCCCACACTTGATGCTGCTTTTTCCCCCTGTAAGGTTGAGTGGGTGCATATTTGGTGGATACTGCTCAGTCATTGATGCTTACAAGAATTATCAGCAAACTTCTCATTTTACTTGCTCTGTACCTTAGATCTTCTCAGGAGAATTACTGTGCAGGCTGCTGAGCGACCAATTTACCTCATGATAGATACAACACTGCTAACTCTCCTATCTCCACCCCCCCCCCCCCCCACGCTCCTGGGCACGCCCCGATTTTCCTCCATTGTAAAACTTGTCGTTGGTGGCGCACTAGCTTGATGATGGAAAAGATTTCTTCTCATTAGCTAGTGTTAACAGTAGTCAACAACAAAGGATTTTGCTGGATTTCTCTCTACATTTAAAATTACAAGGCCTTCATGATGGGAATGTGATCAGACATTTAAACATAAAAACCAATATAATTTCTAACGCGCTTTCATTTATATTACTTTAGTCAGACTTTTAAAAAAATAAATTGTTCGCCAATGAATGGGATCAATGCCAACACACCTAGCCACTGGGAACACACGGCGCTTGTTTAGGACACGCCCTCCTAACGCCAAATGGTAGATACTAATCACGTGATTATATTGCATCCTGCGATTGGCCGGAGAGGGCGGCAGCGGGGAACTCAAATCGAATGAATGGCTAGCATCAGCTGTTCTATTCCACGCATTCAAAGATGCACAGAAAGTCAACAAAAGACTTCCTTTTTATTTGAGCTCATACTCCCGTATTAGCCATGCAAATTGTTCCAGATTGTGCATCATGCTTGAGTAACTAAGCAAGATTCCTCTACGTTTTACATTCCTGAAATCGGCGATGCTTTAGTGGTATTTTAGTCCACTCTAACATCACGTTCAGTCAGTGCTCCGGTAACGACAGAGTCAACATCGTTGTAATACATTTTGTGTCGTGTAAACGTTAAGAACAAAGTCAACGTGCAAACATCATGTCATTCGACTTCAATCCCACCATTTTCGATGTAGAAAACTCCACGAATTTACAGAATGCTGGTCTTCAGACAAGAAAGATGAAGAGAGAAGATGCCGGACGAGGAAATGGTCCCCAAGCCTGTAAAAGAGCCGCTCTGGGAACGCTGAGCACAAATGTGACGAGGAAACAGCCATCCCGCGCTGCCAAACAGGTCAGAAAATATTTGTTTTTATCCTTTGAATTTCTTATTTTCCAACTTGTTTTCGACCACTTCACAAACACGGGTTATTTGTCCATACAATGTGTGACAGATAAAACATTGTTTTTTTGCAGGCTGTGTCAAATGATGGCTTCTACAACTGCCAGGACGAAAATTCTTTTCCCCGTGCTCAGGCGGGAAAGTCAACGGGAGGGACGTGGGGCAGTTTTGGGCTCCCGCCGGCAATGGCCGAGCCCAGCTTCAGTATCCACGTCGACTCCGAACCTGCACCCTGCCAGACAAAGGTTTTTAAGGAAAGTGCATCCTCTGAACCGCCCCTTAGTCATCTTGTTACCTCGTTGCCAGTGGAAAGAAGACCTCTAGAATGTGTTTTCACCAGTCTAAACGAAAGTGGTAAAATATTTTTGTTAATCTTCTTTGGGGGTGGGTGGGGCATGCCAGAAATAAACTTGGGGAGGGAACACAAATAAAGACTGAAGTTTTCTTGACTGTTTTGTTTACATGATGTATGATGAGTAAGGTTTTTTTAAAAGGTTGAGCAGTCTTAAATTATGGGCATCGACTTAAACAAATTGTTTTTTAGGGCTCAAGGCCTGCATTAGAGGTAAAAAACAAACAAAATAATTCTTCACATCATTTTCCCCCAGCCAGTTTTATTTGTCTTTTTTTTACATTTTTACATTACAAATGTCTCCGATGCAATATTCAAAAACGATCTTCATTCTCAAGAACTGTGCTCTCCTGAACTCAAAACGTTTCATTTAAGTGTTTTATTTTTATTTAAATTTTATACTTTCATTTATTTAGCCTCACCTATGGTCTTAGATACATCGATACAGGAGGAAGAGAGCATAGCGTTAACAGAAACTGAAGACTTTGACAACTCAAGTGACATTTTTGGCGTAAAAGAGTATGCTGAAGACATATACGAATACCTCCGAGAGGCCGAGGTAAGGAATATTTAAAATCACATGGCTTATGGATGATGGTGGGAAAATACTGAATATTAACTTTAACTACTATCATAACTCTAAATGATTTGGGATCATAAATGACAAAGTGGAGGTTGAATTCAAATCTCTTTGTCGCGCTTGAAGGCCCTAAAAATGGTTCGAGTTGGATGTTTACGAGGAAAAAAAATAAGAGGTGTTATTATACCCAACACGCGTCACGTGTCATTCTTTATATCACCATGTACAAATGAATACTGCCACGATGCTCCACAATTTAATATTGGAATCCGATATAGTTATAAGATGCTTCGCTGTGCCGTTTCCAAAATAGTCATTCCTCCCCCGTTTGTCCAAACAAGGCAAGGTTGTGTCTCAGCAGACAAAGTCAGTGTCTACATGGAGTCGTCCACATTGTTAAGAAGGGCTTTTTTTTTCTTTTTTTTCCAAAGTGTCGGATGAAATAGCTTCTGAGTGTATTTTGTGTTTATTGTGATAAATTTTCAAATGACAAGGATCTACAAATTGAAACGAATATTGCATGCATTTTGTTTGTGCATTGTCACAGAATATTATCACTCTGTGAAAACCCAACACCCCTTTGTAAATCTACCTTGACATGGTACATGTATTTGGTTAGCCTTATGGAGCTAGTTTATTGCTTCATGGCTGTACCATCTTTATGGTTATACCATACCTCAGCTAGCTTATGTGACCTCATGCATAATTCATGATCTTTGTGTAATTCCTGCATATCTCATGACTCAAGCCAGCTGCCAAGGCACTCAAGCCAGTCACCCCAAACTAAAAACACACAAAGCATTAACCATTGTAATATACAGTATAGCCTTTAAGCTTTGCGTAATGGTGAAGAGTCAGGAGTTTCAAGTAACAAGGAAGTAGTGACCATATTATTTAAACTGTTTTATTTATAAGCGTGTGTGTTTCTCAGAAAAAGTGACGGGCCAGTAGGTTTAGGCACACTGAATGGTGTAGTGCAATCTTAAAGAAATGAAATCTCTACAGTGGGAAGTTCTAAACTTACTGGTGGTGAACCATGGTAGACTTGATTCGACATGACTCTTTCTACAACTAGTTGTCAACCAAATTTTGTTTACCAGAGCTACATAAAGCACCTCTTCCGTAGCTGTAACTTTTTTCAGTGACTGGCCAGCAGGACCAGTTAGCTTTTCATTTCGCTGGGCACTCGGCTTTTTCCACTAGTCCATGTTTCATGTTAAATAGAGATGCTTTTCAACACTAGCTGGACCATTTGGTGTGTATTTTGACTGGTCCTCGGGTGTTTTCACTGGAATCTGGGCAGCAAACCACCGTTAAGGGAAAACAGTGTTGCTTGTCTATTCTAAACAAATAAAATAAAAAGGTTTTAAAAAACAATTTCTTGAAGAGGTTGATGAAAACTATGGATAAATTACTGGTTAACCCTCAAATGGTCTTTAGTTTGTAAGTTACTTTTCTGTTCTGTTATTTCACTAAATGCTTGATTGTATACTACTGATTGTATAGAATTTGACACAATTAGATAAGTTACTATTAGTAACTTATCTAATCATGTCAAATTTGCATTTGATATTTATGATAAATGTTTTGTTGCTCTCTCATCCGTCTGTCCATCAGTCCATACGTATCACTGTCTTTTTTTGAAGGCCAGGAATTACACCGAAGCCACAAAGGAAAGGCCATGGCTTCTGTTGCCCCTAGTCTTGGCCTTGGTGCCCCTACAAAAGTTTTCCTTAGTCTTTAAAACTTTCCAATGGAAGTGCTCTTTGCAAAATGAAAACAGCCTTGCCCTCTCAAAGATGAAATTTCCAGGCCTGGGGGTTGGCATCCCAAACTCAATCAATCAAACGCTTCCATAATTTTTACGAACATCAATATAAGAAGACAGATTTGTGAAATGGAAATAAATGCTGTTGAAATTTGAACAATACTCTCAAGGCGAACAATTATCAGCAAGTTTAAAATCATTTCAAACGATTGGTATCCTTTGAAATTATTATTATTTTTTTCTAAACAATTTTCCCTGTCATTGGATTGCAGCTGAGGAACAGGCCCAAGCCCGGCTACATGCGCAAGCAGCCCGACATTACACCAGGCATGCGATGCATTCTTATTGACTGGCTCATCGAGGTCGGGGAGGAGTACAGACTACACAACGAGACCCTGTACCTCGCAGTGTCTTACATCGACAGGTTCCTATCCCAGATGAGCGTGCTCCGATCGAAACTTCAGCTTGTGGGTGCTGCCAGCATGTTTCTGGCTGCGTAAGTTCTTTCTTAAATTGCTCCTTCATTATGTTTTGACAATCCAGCTGAGAAGAAAACTCACATGTCCTTTTTACCCACGTGGGCGCTGTTGTAGAAGCAGCTTCTATAGTCAGTAGGGCATACTTGGGCAGTTAATTGAGCCGAATATGACCAACAATGATGGCAGTCTGTTCATTCTTGTAAAGCCACATTTGCATTAACAGCGGTACAAAAGGTCTGGAAGTGGGGGGGTTACACAATAACCACTGGAAAGGGATTTTACAAGCAAGTTTTCCAGAACATGTTCTTGCTCTTTTTATAGGTGAAACTAAGTGTATCACAGTAGGTGCCTGCCTCAATGCACAACACACTAGAAAGTCCGGGTGGTTAAAAAACGTCAGCTGTTTGCATGTCAGCAAAAAATGGAGGAAAATCCAAAGTTGTTCTGCTGGGTATTAAAAATGTCGGCCAAAAGTCTGTGAAAAAGAAATTTGCACCTACATACATTATCCAACATGGAGTGGTTTACTTAAGTGTATTTGCTTGTGTGCGTACGTACTTGTAACTGCGCATTCTTCGCTAACAAATTACAAGCGTTAATATTTGGTTTGGTTTTTTCCTTTTTCTTTCCTGTAGCAAATTTGAAGAGATTTATCCACCCGAGGTCAATGAGTTTGTTTACATCACCGATGACACATACACTGTAAAGCAAGTCCTCCGTATGGAGCACCTCATTCTAAAGGTGCTATCATTTGATGTTGCTGTGCCAACCGCCAATGTTTTTATTTCCCGGTACTTGCAGGCTACCAAAGCCGACTCAAGAACGGAACATCTAGCGAGGGTAATTTACTTTGTAATTTTGATTGCCCTGAAGAGAATTTGTGATTTTGGTTCAAAAAGCAAGATGTACACAATTTGTTGAAACTATTCATGCATGAATCATTTCTCATATTCATATGTTTTGGGGTGAAAAAGTACTCAAACCATATTACTTCAAACAGAATTCTTTCTCGAAATAGTTTATACTATCAACAGCTGCAGCGCTTCTCACCAAGTAAGTTTTTATGGTCATTTATTTTTGGAGTATTTACCAATCTATGACCCCACATTTTAAGAGAGAAATGGCAAGATTTGTGTTTTTAATTGGCTTGCTTCATTTGGATTTTTAATAGGCAGGTCATGGAACTTAACATTTCAGCTTTGCAGAGAAATTTAATGCTCAACTCTCCAATTTAATTGTTTATAGTTTTTGGCGGAGTTGACGTTGCAAGACCACGAATTTATCAAGTACATTCCGTCAACCATTGCTGCAGCTGCTGTATTTCTTGCTAACTTCACTCTCTCAGGACAGAGTTGGGTAAGTAAAATACACTTGGATACATATTTTAACCAGGCCGTTCATGGACAATTTAAATACTTTTGTACAACTACATGACAGACAAACCTAGGTGTTAAAGCTGTCTAAATTTAAAATGGGATGTCCAAAAAAATAATCCTCCATCTAAAACTTGGATGCTCTCCTGATATCCACGTTTCCAAATAAGCTTCCTAAAATAAGTTTGATTCTGCTCATTTCAATTTTTTTTTTATTCCAATGGATCCACGGTAAAAACCTTTCGCACTCTTTTCTACCTGTATTCCTCGTTAGACCAAACAGCTTCAGAAAGGATCTGGGTATAGTCTAGAAGACATCACTCCATGTGCACGAGATCTTCTCAAGACCTTTACAGACGCACCCAGCCAGAACCAACAGGCTGTCAGAGAGAAGTACAAGTCCCAAAGGTATGTGCAAGAGTTTACTGCTAGTGTGCATGTGACAGTACAGGCCGGCAGCCAATTTCACAAAACTTTACGCAACTGTAAGTCCACTAGTTCCAATACAAATTTCCTAGGTGTCCATTTGCAAAGAAAAAGCTTTGAATGTGCATTTAACGGTGGAGTAAAATCGTTAATAATTATAATTTCACAAAGAGCTACCATTGACCTTAACTTGTATCCATCTTAATTGCTCAGCAAGTGTGATGTTACAATACGAATTCACTATGACAATATTGACAACTCATCTTAGGGTGATTGTTAGTGCTTTGTTAAACCGAGATTGGAGACAAGCTCACTGAAACCAAAAAGCCCCTGCTCTGGCACATGTCAAAACAGAGAGGTCAGATTGGGGTCAGACACCCCCCCCCCCCCGCCCACTCCGTCCCACCCCACAGGCTAAGTAATCCAAACCAATCAATCACCGTCTTTTTACAGGATGCTGTAATTTTGTGGTTAGCAGTGACATGCAACTAGGCCATTTATTTTTATATTTTATTTTGTGTTTGTTTTTCTTCCAGATACAACAGTGTGTCATTGATAGCTGCTCCTACAGCACTACCATCTTGGTGACGAGGCCCTTAGCCAATGATTGCAACAAATGTTTTCTTCACTGCTGGTGTTGCCATAGAGACAATGAGCATCAAAAAAACAATCAACGTTATGTGAAATTATATCTGGGCCCTGTCCCATGATGGCCCCTAACAATGGACATAATACTGAACGGATCCAACGTTGTGTTTGAAATGAATGATTGCTCAGGAAAGTAAATATACTTGTGTCGGGGCCATCCCAAATGTCTTGAGACGTTTTTGGTTTTTTGTCTCACGGCTCATTTGGGATGTTTTTTAAAACGTTGTACAGGTTTACATTGAACTCTATATGGTTTTATAAGAAAATTGTTTTAAACCATTTGGCGAAGTTTTTTAAAATCAATACTCACCAAGTGCAATTGATTGTCTGTCAAGGATTGTGTTGCCAGTGGTTACAACTGATGCTTTATCTGACCTTATCTTGGTACAAACCAAAAACCAGACAGGATAATTATAAGCATTGATTGTAACCACAGGACCGCCCTGTTGTAAATAGCCTTTTAAGCAGCAACTCCCATCATGCTTTGCTTTTCAGAGAGAAAAAATTTTACCGTTTGTAGCACCGAGAGAAACTTTTTTTAAAAGGGTATATCAACCATGTCATAAAGTTTTTAACGCGTAACTAGGGGGGTGGCTTTTTACTTGCAATTTTGTAAGTTCGACAAAGTAATGTGTATCAAATAAGAATCAAACAGTTTTTCAACCAATTGAACTTTTAAAAATGTGTTATTAAAGTTTGAAGGGACGAGACAATAGCAGAGGGATTTTTGTATTAAATTGACAAGATGTTCGGTCAGAGCAGATACTATCAAAAAGTTCACGGAAACTATTTTAAAAATTCGTTGGGGCGTGGGGACAGTTTTTAAACTCATTCGGGATGCAATGCTTGATCGTTTTGACTGCCAGCTGTCACTGGCAACTGTGCTGTTATCAAGGGATATCTATACACTGTTACACTATAGTTCTAGCTAATAAGGAGACATCTTAAAACTTTGATCGCACCTGTTTGTATTGGAACAATACTTTATGGGTTATTTTTGGAACTTGTGTTATTCCAAATGAGAAGATCGGTTCCATTAAAGATCAAAGACTCATTTCCATCAGAAAGGGTTGAAAAACTGTCCTACTTGCAGTGGGAAAGTGATTGTTCCCTTTACGAAAGGTCGGTGTTCTCAAACCGAATGTCCCACCATTTTAAAGGTTTCTGATGGGTTATTTTTTAGAAGTACAAAAATGTCACATTTCTTTCCGTGTATATTCCTTTTTAGTTCCATCTGCTCTGACTCAACAATGTATACTAAATTTCCTCTTTAACAGCCAGTGAGATGCCAAATAATACTTTCATTCTGGTTTATTTATTTCAAAGATTTTTAAAAACTTTGAGATATTGTGTCGAGTTTGTATCACCTAAGATATTCCACTTCATAGGAATAGTAAACATCACTCCAGATTGACGATCATACGAGACATTTGTAACAGTCTGGTCCTAACAATTTATTTTTAAAATTAATTTTAAAAATCTCACAACCAATTGTATGTACATGTATATTATTTTTTCCTTTGTACAAAAAAAATACATTAATTTTAAACCTATTTCTTTTATTTTATCAGTACTTTTGATTGTGACATATATCCTTTTTCAGTGAAACCCTGATAAAAATCGCTAACAGCAGTTCTTGCAAATGTCATTGCTACACCTTAACAGATAACTTTTATGGCACTAAAATCACATCATGGTTATTTCTGGTGGTACATTTCTTCTTTCTTTTCCTTTTTAATGTATATCTATAACTCGTCACTTTTTATCTGCAACTTTTTATTGTTGTCCAAAGATTTGAAATTCTGTATTCAACCCTGTGTATTAATTTGTTATCAAAATAAAAGTTTTAAAGTATAATTTGTGTGTAACCCGTTTCACTTCCTTCATGTGAATGTTTAAAGGCAGGGTAAACTTTTGGTGATTGTCAAAGACCAGTATCCTCACTTGGTGTATCCTAACATGCATAACATAACAAACCTCTGAAAATTTGGGCTCTATTGGTTGCAAGAAAATAATGAAAGAAAGAAAAAACACCCTTGTTGCATAGATGTGTGCTTTCAGATTCATGAGAAAGGCTTCAGGCCTGAAGCCTTTCTCAGATTAAACTTTTTAGTTGAAAAATAACCTTTCTCAAAACTGCATTACGGTACTTCAAAGGGGGTTGTTTCCAGTGATGTCTTATAAAATCAATGTTCGGTTATCTGCTGCTCTGTACCAAGTAAGGTTTTATGGTTATTAACACAGTACAGTAATTACCAAAAGTACACCCTGCATTGAGAGACTCTTGTTTTATATAGATATAGAAAAAATGGAAAACAATAAATTTAGCTGTTGACATTTTATGAAATCAAAGATTGTGGTGTAGAGCATCTAATTCAAGCTATGATGACTGATTCATCAGGGTGTGGGTTCGAATCCTTGTCATGATGCTTGCGCTGTTGTGTAAGACACTTTACCATAATTACTTCTCATCACCCAGGAGTAATTGGGAACATGTGAGGGTAGAGATTGTTGATGTGAATGATGAGCAGCATGTGCGCCATTTTGGGGCTGCTGGTGCTGCATACTCCTGATGAGTTGAGACGATTACAGGAATGCATGTAATAATAATAAAGGCGCTTCATCATCATCATCATCAGTCCACTGCTGGCCTCTCCCAAGCTGTGCCAAGTATTTATGTTCTGTGCCCTGCTTCCGTATGTCCATGCCAGGGCAGGCTGCTGGGCCCAATTTCATGGCTCTGCTTACCGCCGAATTTCGCTCTTACGGTCACCATTCTCCGCTTATTTTGCAAGCGCCGAATTTCTGCGCTAGCTGTGTAAGCAGAAAATGCCTAGTAACGTGGAGTATGCACCCACACAAGCAAAAATTTCATGCTAACCCCTGAAATACGCTTGACGTTAGCGCGGAATTCCCTGCTTCCGTAAACGCTGATTCTTTGCTTACAGTAAGCAGAGCAATGAAATTGGGACCAGATCCCTTGTTAAGTTGTTGACTATCTCCTCTCCATCTTGCTCGAGGTCTGCCATGTTTTCTTTTCCCGGAGAGAGAGTGGCATTGTGTTGTGATTCTGCTCCATCTTTTGCCTCATATTTGCGTATTATTTTTTACTAATCAACAATATTTACCAATGGGGGAGGGTGAGGGTTGGTTAGGACTAGGGCCCAATTTCATTAGGCTGTTAAGCAGAAAAATTGGCAAATTTCTATACTTAGCAAGAAATGAGCGGGGTACCAGTGGCAACAATGTAAACTTTATGGAATGTTGGCTGGTAACCTGTTTCTGCTAAGCAAGATTTTTCTGTGGTTAGCAAGTTTTTGTGCTTACAGACTTTATGAGATTGGGCCTAGGACTAGAGTTAGGGGAGGGGGGGTAGTCCCATTGCCAACTTAAGAGACCTCATCAGTCCCAAGCATATCGAGGCTGAAATTTCTCCTCAGACCCGAACCAGGTGGTATAAGTTCATGAAAAATCATCTTTCGGTTTATGCTTCTTTCATAATTTATTAATTTTTAATAATTTTATTTTTTTTCATATAACTAATTACATGAATCACATTTGTTTTGTTTATGTGTTTATCGAATGTATTTGTAATAATTGTTGTAAATCAGCTTCATGGCTGCCCAGAACAATTTTGATCAATAAGCCAATCAATATCAGTAATCTGAAATAAGCTGTGATGTGTTTTCATTTGCGATTTAAAGATCCCTTTTAATTTATGTCAATGGAACACACAAATTATAACTTTTATTTCTAAAATGTGCATAACTTAAGACAGTGCATTCTTCATGAAGGGGTTTCCCATAAATATTCTGATATTATTTACCTAAATTTTTCACCCTGTAAGTTTTTAAGTTTAACTCTCAACAAAAACGACAATAACAATGTAATACATTGCAAGAATACAGCATGTGTATGTACAAACAAAACTGTTCACTTCAAATTGTTTATTAATGAGTCCGAGCGTTACCTGTTTCTATCGGAGTCTTGGATTGATCCAATTTTTATTTAAACAACGATGACGTCATGTTTCATTAATAAATAAAAAAGTCACGACATAGTAAGATGGCGGATGGGCAGTAGCGCGATACGTGAAAATGTTAAATATTGTTCGCTAAAACCATCATGTGAGACATTGTTGAGCATCCGATTTTGTTGCAATTTGGTTGTGTGGGGACCGTGAAGGTGTGCCGTCAAAATTGGAGCTGTAGAAGTCTTCAAGATGCCAGGATTTAGGCGTTTGCAAAGTAAGTTTCCACATTCGTTTCCAGTTCACGCCAGTTTATTTATACTCACGCCATTTTCGAGACACTTCGTGCAAACATTTGCGTGCATGCTGTGCACAGTTATTATGACACGGTTTTTGTGGTGAAATTTCACATCAACAATGATTAAATGCTATTAACGTTGATTACACTACAGTAAAAAGACGTCCCAACCACCCAACCTCGTCATGCTTGACAACCCGAAGAAAAGATTCCAAACCCTGAAAATATTAATAAAAATAAAAAATAACACAAGTGAAAAAGTGGCTGTACCGTCTGAGTCAGTTCGGAAAAATGTACGTATCCACCATTTTTTCGCTCATTGTTATAAAAAGCAATATGTCAATTGTCATGTGATTAAATAAGAATGAATGAAAAAGTGGTGGCTGGATATGGAAATTTTTCCTTTAGTGTTACTTTATTTAATGTTGTTAATAAAATGTCATAAAATATGGCCGAGGTTATTGTACCAAGATTTAAAATTAAAATAAATAAATGAAGTGTGAGCTGAAATATCTGCTACTCTTGCAGTCTTGACATATAACCTGTCCCTTGCTCTGGTATGTCACTGGTATGTCACTCACTTGTTAATTTGTTGAGTTGTCTCACTGATGACTTGTTTAGCCATCGAGTTGTCTGGCCTGTCCAGCTGTCAGAGGGTCGAGTTGTCTGAGCTCCGTTTTTACAGGTCCCCAAAAAATTTAATAAATAAATAAATAGGCCCTAAATAATACAATGTTTTTAAAATTAAAATAAATAAATGTCTGAATACCTGTGACATTTGAACAGTCTAAATAAAAATTTGTTGTGTGGAGGAGTTGTCTTCCTTCATCGCATTGAACTTGCCGACAACGGCACAGTCGCTGCTTTAACCTGACTTCCCCTTGGGCATGATACTTCACTCAACGGAGGTCATATGATTGCCTTGGTGCCCATTGAAAGTTCACAGTGAAAGTTTTGATTTCCCTCGTAGAGGTGCCCCTTTAATACGGAAAAACTGCCTTGCCCTCACAAGATCGAAGTATGGGTTCTGGCTCCTGTTTGTTATTGGTCTCTGCTCTAGCAATGCCAGGTCATTGGTTCGAATCCCACCCAAGTGAATTGTCCATGGATTTTTTTTCACAGAACTTGGGAAAGTACTGAGTATACAATGCTTAATACACTTCGGTGTAAGGGTTAAAACAAATTATATTCTTTATCCCGATGCAAAATTAACGATCTATTAATATTCAGATTAACACTAACTGAGCTAACAGCAAGTACTTGCTCTATGGTACATACTTAAGACGAAGCTCTGTTGTGGTCAAGAACTACGTGCGTGCAGACATGAGCCCAATTTAAAAGAGCTGCTTAAACACAAAAAGTAGCTAAGCACAACAAAATAATACTTGACCAGAACAAGGTTACCAGCCAAAATACCATGTCATTATGTACAATCTGTGATTGGCATCCTGCTTGTTTTTGCTAAGCAGAAAATGGTTAGGCTATATCAGGCCTTGAGCTTCGCTCTTGAAGGGGCACGGCAATTTTCCTCTGGTAAGGGGCACTCTATGAGGAAAATAAAATTTTTTATTGGAACTTTGCAAAGGGCACCACGGCAATTGCTGTGGGTGCCGTGGGTTATTTCGAGGCCTGCAATATTTTCTGGTTCTAATTAGCTCTATGAAAATGTGCCATGGGCAGTCAAACCTGTCAAACAGCTGTATCAGTTGAAAAATGAAGAGAAAAAAAAAAAAATTAACGCTAATATTTAAAACAGTTTCAGGGTACAGTAATTCTTCAGAGTTTCTGTTTTCTTATAATTCTGTAGGCCTATTCCTACTCCAATTACAAATCTTAGATTTATCCAGATAAAATTTTACCAAATAATTTACAACCAGTTTTCTACAGTTGTTACTCAGGGATTACTAGTATTTTTGTAACCTATTAATTAGTATCGATGGGAGGGGTAGTTTATCAGCAAGATATCTGCTGTTTCAATAAGGTACTGTAATTGCAGCTCTACATGTAGGCTACCACCAGTGTCCAAGGTTGTCCCATGGTGGTATGAGTACATGTTGTGGCACTGGTCGGACTCAAAACAAATGAAATTGTAGGGAGTACAAGTATAGTAATTTTATAGTCTGCTGGTCGATGGCCAGTTCAAGCATGAAGGTAGGTTCAAGCACCCAATTGGCAGGCAAAATTTTTTCCAACTGGTTCAGCTGGCTAATTATAATTGCTTGCCAACCTGCCACATAGGCCGGCATGTAAACCACTTTTAAAAACAACAACAACAACAACAGCAACAACAACCCAAAAACAAAAACAACATCAGAGGACTAAAAATGGCTGCAACAAACTTAGAAAAGTGCAGTCTAATATTATGCAATTGTTATTATGGATGTTGACTTCTTACAGAAAGACTCTTGCAAAATTGATGTCGCCAACTAACGCTTCGTTATTTGAGGGTAAGAATTTAATAACCAGATCAGTTGTATCATCTGCGAGCATTTTAAAAGCTCATGCGGTCGCCACCATTATTCCTGAGAGTACCTGCCAAAAAGTGGACATTGGACAGACAAAAACCATGCCTATGCCATATTAATGTACATAAAGCTCAATTTCAAAGCGTGTAAATTCTAGTGTAAGTCACTTTAGTAAAACATGAACGCTCATTCTGTTTAAAAAAAATTTAAACCTGGGGCAGATTTCATAAAGAGCTTGTGAAATCAAGCCTTGGTTTTTAACTTCAGCTTAAAAATTATTAATTTTACTGTTGAAAATTCAGCACATAATGGCAAACAAACATTGATCACCTCTCAGAGCATCTTCGTCCCCATTTGAGGACCTTCCCAAATCCAAATGGCCCAAGAATTGTTCATCATGAAATGTTCCCATTCACAGGAGATTATACAGTTTGTGTCCCAGAATGGTAGGTAGCTTCAGTCCTAGAATTACATGGAGGCCATGGCCTCTGTTGCCCCTGACCATGGCCTCTGTTGCCCCTGACCATGGCCTTGGTGCCCCTTTAAAAGTTTCCAGTAGACTTTAAGAGTTTCCAATTGAAGTACCCTTTTGCAAAATGAAAATGGCCTTGCCCACTCAAAGATGAAATTCCATGCCTGGCTTATCAGCATATAGTCTGATAGCTATCTACAGTTGTGTGTATTAACTTTGTTTTAAACAAACATTTGTTAGGCAAGATATTACACATGGTTGCTGAATGTTGTCTAAGTTAGTCTTAGTTACATGGAATTTGAAAAAACATAGCACTCCTGCATCCCAATTGTCTGTATTTCACAAGCACGCTTGTGATGACAAGTTTATCTTCAAGCCAGCTTGATGGGCAGCTTGGAAAAAAAAGTGCAATAAGCGGAGTTAGAACTTAATACAATACGGACTGTGCAATATGGTATAATATCGCATTGTTGTTGCCGTGGATTGACCGATCAGAATCAAAGATTCAAGTTTGTCTGGCATTAGTGAAATGGTGTATTGAACATCACTACAATCAAATTTACCATACAAAGTAAAACAATTTTAAAGAAAGCTTCAGAATGTTTGCAATTGTGTTTGAATTCGCAAAATAAAAATCATTCCCCACCCCAATGGTAGACACACTTCGGGGAAGATCCTGTTTCCTCATAAAGTCAAACATGCATAAATTGCGCAATAAGAAGCCACGTGTCACCAAATAATCAGCGACACTTCAATCCAAGCATTCCAGAAATATTTGATTCATGTACTCATTTGAAGTTCAACTGCCAAACATTCATGTTGTGTCGGAAAGTCATACATACGTTGAGTATGTTAGAATTCACATACCTGTATGTGTACATTTACCGCCATCATAAAACAACAGCTGAACATTGCTACATCTACAGGCGCAAACTTCATAATCTTCAAGTTGTACTCACTCAGTGCTTGAGAACCAACTTTGAACTGCGTATGAACAGAAGGCCCCCTGTTGGCGAAAAAAAGAGAAGTGTACATAGCCACATGGATTCTGTAAATCCTGCATTTCCTGACCCCAGCAAAAACACAGGAACATTTTAATTGGGTTGTCCCCGACCACGAGGTGTGTCTTGTACAGGGTGACTCAGCCACATCTAGATCCTGTTACTGCACTTGTGACGTTATCGTTTTCTGATCTTTGAGCTCCACAAACTAGTATGTTCTTTTACGGACACGTACAGTATAGTCTGTAACACTCTAGAGTGAGTTGTCATTTGACTTTGTGTAACGGATTTAAGCTTGGTTAAAGTCAAAAAACATCTGCCACAAAAAAACCACCAAACGATATTTGACCGAACAAGTTTCTCATTGAGTGGCACGACCGATGGCAAGTTCAGTTGCAGTAGAAACGGATTGTTGTAACAAAGATGAGGAGGTCGTTGAAGTGAAAGATAAACAAGGTGAGAGCGACAAATCAAGGGGAGAAATCGATCCCCCTCGCTGCGTTGTGGATCTCGTTTCTGATCAAACACTCTTTTTAATTATATTACGATTGATTTGCTGTATTGATCTTGGTGGCTAGTGTAGTACTTTAGTACACATAATTAGTCTAATAACACGACTGGTAAACACCTGAACTGCATGTTCATAAATAGACACATAACCATCGTAGAGTTGGCGCCAGTAAATGTGGTCATTGAACTTTAAAGGTCATTACACTATTGGTCCTGGTCATGCATCATGTAATTGTTAAAAATGAATTTAATAGATCTGTAAGTTTGCATGAATGATATGTGTACAACAAGCATCCTGAGAATTGTTTCCACCTGTTGTCATTTCTCAGGCCAGGGTGTTTTGTCTGGCAAGTCTATACATGTACATGTACGTACGTCAGGGCTCACCCATAACACTAAGCTGGAGTACATTGCGTAGTCAAAACTGCCACGGGCTAGCACAGTAAACGCCATTTCTCAACTTGCCATGTAGGCTACTAAAAACTGTGCGACCATGGTCCTTACATACACTTTATTTACAAAGCATGTGGGCATCAAGCTATCATTAAATTCTAATGATATGCAGGTAATGTCGAGCTAATGTAAGTTTGAGTTTGAAACCCGTTTATGTAGCACCTCGTAAGGCTTCTCCCAACCATGCCAGAAACACTGGCAAATTGAGCTCATGTATGATGTACTACCCTCTATGTGCATTACACAACTCATGGGACCTACAGCTTGATGTCCCATTAGAAGGACACAGCAATGGTTGTTTTGTGTTGTGCTGAAGGACTCAAGTGTCATGACTTGTACATGTACTTGAACCAAGACTCTAACATCAAGACTCTAACATCAGGGTGACCAACTATAGAAAATAACCTTCAAATACGTTTTTTGTTTTCCCTTTTTCATAAAATTACACGTGACAAGTACGTTTATGGTACATAATGTACAGGGTTCTCCCCATGTACAAGCAAGCGTATCAAGCCGATATGCGTGAATTGCTTGCCGATACATGCAAATTTCATGAAAATACACGAAAATAAGGACTTCAACCATTTCACGTGGGATGATGTCTTTTTTAGCCAAACTGAATGACGGGAGACATTTATGTACGCCCGGAACAACTTTCGGAGTGTCCTCTTTTGTTTAGTTGACCGTCTAATGTACTACGCCCTAAGGACAATTTGTCACGTTTGTTGTGTAAAGCGCACAGGCATGCACCTACGGAGCTAGGCTTCTTTGCCCTCAGACGAAGAGGGACAATGGTTACTGAAATTCTAATTTTTGATGTTTGGCTTCAACATGCCGTAATGAAACAAAGTCCTCAGGAATGTATTTATCTTGCTGTGCAGTCTGGGGCATTTTAAATGGTTCTATCTTTATGATTTTTGTAAATTTGAAACAAAAGTTTATATACTGTTTGTGTACAAATGTATATCGGCCGCAATTCACACGTATCTGCCAGCAATTTCTGCAGCCGACCTTGTGTATTGGGAGAACTCTGCTACAAAGTACCAGCATAGCCTTAATATGAAAAAACCAATAGCTCGTCAAAACCATCCACGAGTGACACATTCTTCTGTCCACTACAAACACATTTTTGAAGGTTAAAAAAATATATATATATATTTGAAGATCCAGGGATTAATATAATGTAGACTTTCCAATATTTTCCTAACAGCATGTAGGTACATATATCCAGTTCATAAACAAAAAATGTGAGGGCACATTTGTGAGATTGCAGCTTGCAGTGAGATTGCAATGTAGTATGTAAGTTTTACTTGTAGCACTGCTACAAGATGTTTGTACATGTACGACTTTTCTGGAGAATCGGAATACAGGTCTGGAATTTCATCTTTGAGAGGGCAAGGCCATTTTCAATTTGCAACGGCCACTTCCATTTCGAAAATCATAAAGTCTATGGGAAATTTTTTTGGGGGCACCAAGGCCAAGACCAGGGGCCCAATTTCATAGAGCTGCTGAAGCACACACATTTGCCAAGCACAAAAAATGTTGCTTACCAGAAAAAGGTTACCAGCCAAACTACTATGTCACGTGTACAATTTGTGATTGGTATCCTGCTCATTTCCGCTAAGCAGGAAATTGTTAAGCATTATTTTCTGCTTAAGCAGCTCTATGAAATTGGGCCCAGGGCACAGAGGTAATTGTTTTTGTGGCTTCTGCATTAGCAGTTTCAACTTAATACTATAGTTAATAGTGTGCAGGTATGACTTCAGAGGCAATCATCTCAATGCACTTGGGGCCATTGCCTTGGTGCCCGTTGAAATGTTCCAGTACAAATTTACATGTTCCTCATGGCAGTGCCCTTTACCAGGGAAATCTGCCTTGCCCTTCTGAAGAATGATGTACCAGGCCTGTTTATGTGGGTCACCCTTTACAACATACCCATGTATTAAAACAAACAAAAAATCATTCCAATTAAAAAATATATACAGCATTGTTTTGAATTTAAATTTATAAGAATTGTGTGTCCCTTTAATTTATCCCTATACGCATCACCAGCCAATTATCCTGTTCAATAATAGGATCTTTGGACAATGATTACGGTCACGATAACGAGCAGACATCAAGAAAAGCGTCTGTCGTTGAATTGTAGATGTGCTGCTACAGTTTGGCACAGTGACAAGCAATGAAATTGCTGATGACATTTCCTTCAGGATTATGTGTAGTGTATATTGCCGGTTGTCAAGCTGTGCTGCTTTGGAGGACGTCCGTGCGTACAGCTGACTTGAAATCCTCTGTCGGCCGGCAGTGTGTGCATATCATTAGGCACGTTTTAACATAGGATTGTTTACAGTTTAGGACTTTGTCATGCTGACATTTGCATGCTTCCAACATGTCCAAATACTATTTCTGCCGAAGGGCTTTTTAATCCTTCTCAACTTTAATTGGGAGTGTAGCGCTTGTAAGAACAGATGATTGCCTGCTTGTAATTGAATAAATAGTGCTTGGTTTATCTCCGATGGAGCTAACCTAGTTTTTAAGAGGAACTTTTAAGCGGGATTTATAGTTTGGAAGGCAAATGGAAGCAAGTGACGCTGGTGAGTACATATGTATGTAGCAGTTATTATTAGCAACAACTCTCCATACTAATGGGTACACATGACTTTGGATAAGAGATGCATGGACAAAATACATTAAAAGGAAATATTTCATCTTGGTTTTTCTGCCTGTACATTTTAATGTTGTAAGTGGGTTTTTTTTTTTATGAGCGAAACCCCTTTAAAATATTACGAAAGTTACCTGGCCAATTATGATGTGAACTGTTTAGAATAGGGACTTGCAAGATGTATTTTGGAAATTGAAGATGGAACAAGATAAAACATAAATGAAAATGAAAAAATGTTGTCTTGGTTTTTCTGGTACATTTCAATGTTGTAAGTGTTTTTTTTAATGAGCAAAACCTCTTAAAAATATTAAAGAAGTTACCTGGCCAATTATGACGTGTAATGTTAGTAATAGGGACTTGCAAGGTGTACTAGGAAATTGAAGACAGAACAAATTATTTAACCAAATTGTTGTTCAATTTACACGCCTAGCCATTAATAAACTGACAAAACTGAGACATTCCTCTGGGTATTTATAAAATTAGATGGTGAAACAGGTTCTAGGACAGGGACAGACATTTTGGTACAAACGTCTGACCTGTCGTCAAGTTTTGAATGTTACATTATGAACATCTTTTTCCCCCATTTCTCAAGCAACCATTGGCTTGTGTAGTTATCAGAGTGTTTGATGGCTAAGCGATGTTGAGGTCTTGTCAACAGGGGCCAATTTCATAGAGCTGCTTAAGCAGGAAATATTGCGTACCAATTTTCTGCTAAGCAAAAAAAGAGCAGTATACCAGTCTTCAATGACATGGTATTTTGGCTGGTAACCATATTATGGTAAGCATAATATTTTGTGCTTAGCTATTTTTTGTACTTCAGCAGCTCTGTGCAGTCGGGCCCAGAACTCACGTTCTGGTGGCTGTTTCATCGGGGTGTTGGTTTGAGTCCTGGTCTTGAAACTTGTGTTGTTCAGGAAGACACTTGTAGATTATTTTGAGCTTCTCATCATTTTTGGATTGTTGGTATGATTGATAAGCAACCTGTGGGCTCTTTTGGGTGCCGGTGCTGCATACTCCTAAGGAGTTGAGATAGTTTCAGGAATACTTAGGTCAACTTGGCTTGGAAAAGCTCATAATAAATACATGTTAATATCACTATGAAATTATTTGCAGTGGTCTGTTGCTACGGTCAGCATTCTGTTGCATCAGTTCATTGCAGGACTCTACATACAGATGTACCAATAAAAATGTCTGCCCATGTCATGAACATATGCAGGGAACGATTTGGTCCCAAATTTTTGCATAGCAAAACTGCTATGCAATTTTTTTTTTTGCATAGCAATCTCAAAATATTGCATAGCAGTCCATAAATTTTGTATAGCAAATTTTTAAATGCCTAAATATTGTTGAAAATTTAACCCTGTGACACAGGTTTATTTGTGTGTTTTTTAAGGCTTAATTTCAGGCCAAGGCTACTTTCAGAATGTCTATAATTAAAGAATAAGACGCTCCAAAACTTAATATGAAAAAGGCCTATTCCCTTAACTTTTTTTTCACTAGAGACAACTTAAATTTTGGGTTGCCCGCAAGTTTTTCCACTAGCCTACGTGTACTGTATTATTAAATGCACACAATTTTCGTAGCGATCTTATCCCTTAATTTTCTGCCCTAAATAGTACTTGTTTTCATCAACAACCATTTTCATGGATTTGTAATTTGAGAATCGGTTTTATAGAACTTCTTTTGCAATGAAATCTTCGTGTTAACGATCGATCGACGACGCACATTGAGAAAAAATTCAATGAACTTTGCCCTGCAACGCCCTCTATCGGCAAAAGTTGTCGATGTTTGAATAGCCTGAACCCAACGCTGTGTATAGTACAGAATCCACGGGCGTGCGCCGCGTTGTGCAGCAATTCTTTACTCGACTCGTGAACGATGGAGTTGGAGGCTAGCCAAGCTTCCTTATGAATATGAATTTATTGACGGGCCAATCACAGCGTGCGGAATGTTGGTTAGGATGGACTTTGGACCTGCTGTTGTACTGAACAATAATACTACCATGTGTTGTGTGCGTGCGGGCGAACGTTGGCTCTACTCACTACCATGTGGTTAAGGGAAGTGCGTGCGTGTTTACTATGAATTGAACGATCGCGATCGCGGTCACATTAAATCTAGCAAATATCAAGACTTGCTAAACCATTTTATGAACTTAAAAATAATCTCTCTTTGGGATTTTACAACTGTACCCCTCATTTATTGTGAAAAGGAACAATTTTTTGACTAGCCTGGCGGGCTACTAAGGGAAGGGTTTTGACTCGCACGCTGCTGTTTTCACTCGCATTTGGCGACCGCTAATTTCGAACCCTACCGATGCTGCTTCCATCGACCCATCATGTGTGGGGGAATGTGGATCTCAGCGCGGCGTCGTGCGCGATATGATTGTTTCCCTTGCTCTAGTCTTAGGTTGTCGGACGTCACGCTAAATAAAAGGCAATTCCTCAAATACCCACCGCCACAGCTTAGGTAAATGTGAATCCGAAACCTTGTGGGTGTAAACTTATTTTTATAACTATACAATTTAGTAAAACTTGCATCGCAAATTGCATCGCAAATTGTGCGATGCACTTTGTAAAATTGCATCGCAAATCGCTCCAATTGCATCGCAAAATGCGATGCGATACAAGGGAAATCGTTCACTGATATGTGTGTCATGGCCGAGCGGTTTAGTGCACTCATGTTCTAGTGTCATCAGGGTTTGGGGGTTCGAATCCAGGTCATGACACTGTTGAGGAGATACTTAACTATTGCAGCTTTTCTACACCCAGGGTTAAATGGGTACCTGTGAGGGCAGAGATGGTTCTTGTGATTGATTTAGCTTGGTGAGCTACATGTACATACATGTACTTGACAGCACAGGCATGACAGGCTGTATACTCCCTAGGGAGCTGAGATGGTTCAGGAAATGAAATAAATGGCCCAGTGACCAGGGGGAATTAATGTTCGAAGGGCAATTAGCATTTCTTTGGCATTGTGGTGTATACATGTAAGAGCCATTATTACTATTCATTAATAAAAAAATCTATATATAAGTTTTTTTTACTTAAGAAATTGTTTATAAATTTGTCTTTAAAGGGGGTTTTTATCTTTGAGGGGTTTTTAACATCAAAACTGCCTTAAAAATTGTTATGATTATGTCATAAATTCAAAATGCCACTTTTTTTGGAATCCTTAGTGTGGGCAGACCTATAAATGTAGCATTACATTACATGCATGATGTGTACATGCTTGTGCATAAGACCATGGCGGTAGATTCTACCTCTGCGATAAGACCTTGCACTGCTTATGATTATGATCTAGATCCATCTTGAAGATGAGTCAGTCTTATTTACTTTAAGCAAGGTGCCACGTCACAATACAGTGGGAGACTTTTGAGAAGATAGCGTGCATCCCCCCCACTCACCTTTTCTATTGTTTTCGTCGCTTAGAACAATGGAAAAGGACCAGCGAGTGGGACACCCGTGCTGTCGTCTCAAAAGTCTCTCATTACCGTGGTGATATCGCAAACTCATCTTTCGAGCAGATTAATTTTTGGTGCTCCGTGAAATCAAACCCAAAGCTTAGTCATCGATCATGTCGATGCCAGCTACAATGATAACATGTACTCTGTTGAGAGCTCGTGGACCTTGACTGGCAAGAAGTCAACCGTCCAATTCATGGAAGTAAATACCTACGGTGTGATTGTTTTAACAAATGTTAAATTCATAATGAAGTAATAGATACACTGTACAGAATTAACTGTGTGCTTTTTTAACGTGGATGTTTATTGGAGCTCTGCCTGAGAATAATCATGTATCAACCTCGTTCACAGTGGTGTACGATCTCGCCGCGCCATTTTTTATTTATTCCCAGACAGCCTCGCTCGATCGTAACCCCAGGAAGTGTGACTTTAAAATATCCAAATTTATTGGATATTTTAATTAGTCCTGTGGTCAATCCATTCTGTATTAGAGACTCCGCAGAGCGCGCTGTCAAAGGGCGCATCAAGTCATGGAGCAACTGGCCCCCTCTCGTTTTTTAAAGATCTTGTGATATGTCTTACTGTATACATGCAGTTTAGGGCGACCACCCAAAAACATGATTCATTTGAAATGTATTGCATTGAAATACGAGCATTTTTACACGCGCGCACTAAGCGCCTGACAAGCGCTTGAATGTTTCTAACAAGCAAACACGCAAAGCAGTATGTTTTGGTTAGCCAATCAGCATTGATTTTCAGTGTTTCCCCACCAGGGGTTAGCAACGAGAGGTATCGATACGGCGCGCTGCCCATGGTAGCGAGGCTGATCATGTATTACTTTGATGAAATATCAGGATAGTTTGTCTTTGTTATTGATTAACTTTGAATAATTTGGGGAAAATACCTGCAGGCATGATCGCCTCACAATGAATAATCAAATGAAATGTGCAGAAATTCACACACATTTTCAGAGAAATTACATGTTTTATCAAGATTGTAAATTAAAATAATATACTGCACCTACACAAACATACATGCAGGTTTGTCCGTCACACTTGACCAAAAGTCAACTCATTTTTTTTTATGCAAACTTAATTTTCCATTCAATTCATATTTTAAAATGAACTTCAGTGCCCTGCTGATTTTGATCGGACAATTTCTGAGAAAGTTACAATGCAGCGTGGACTTTCAGTTATCCTAAGGGGATATTGCACACTTCTAAATGTCATATCAACTCAATGTGTATACTACAGTGTGCTTAGTAGTGAAAAACCAAGAAGTAGTGTACATACATGTATGTATTATTACAGACAAGCCTTAACTTGAGTAATAAAAACCATAATTGTAATAGTGTTTTCGCACCTGAAGGCCATCCCAAAGCACTCATTACATTTTGTACAGGTATGCAGATGTGTGGTTAAAAATATAAGACCCAATTTGCTGTGTAAATATATGTGATGCGATCGAGCAAAATAAGTCGTTTGTCGACCCAGTTCATCGAAATGAAAATAATCTGATGCTTTAATGCTGTTAAAACCCCATGTTGATTCACCCATGTTGATTCAACCCTTGGTTCAAAAGTTGTGAAAGTAGAAACACCAAGAGATGCGAGAGAATGAAACTGAGAAACAGGGGTTTAATGTCGAGTTGTGTGTTGAACATATGTTGTCTCATTTTCTTTCAATGCTAATTTTAACCCCATAATGGGAAGTTTAACTTTATACATTACAAAGGGCACCAAGGCAATATTCATGGGTCAATATCATAACACTGCTTAACGGTAAGAAAATTTTTGTGCCAACTATAGCAGAAAAATTTGTTTTTAAAAGCATAAGCATATTTCACAGGTTAACAAGAAAATTAGGCAACTAGCTTGCGCGTTCACCATGGATTTGCATTGTTACATCATTCATTTTCATACAGTAAGCACCGGAAGGTTAGCATGCCTTTTCGGGTGCTTACGGTTAGCAGGGCTATGAAATGGAAACTGGTACAGTAAGCACAAATTTGTCTGTTAAGCAGCTCTATGAAATTGGCCCATGGGGCATTGCCTCCTTTGCCCCTGTGAGGTATCAGACCTATTTGGGATTTGTGCTCTTGGCAAAAGTGCTGCAAGAATAGAACTCATATTGATGGACAAATACTGTGTTTACGATGCACACAGTGCGTTTCGTCTTTAATGCTTTTTATTTATTGTTTGGTTTTACAGGTGAGGGGGCAGACTTGACTGATGGGATTAATCTAGCACCCCTTCCTCCGGCTGAGCCAGAGACCAGGTTAATCTACCTGAATCAGTCGCAGGCAACAAAGTTTTGCAACAATGAAGTCAAGTAAGTAGGGTTTTTAGAACGGACCTATTAATTGTAAAACCAAGGCATTTAAACAATGCAAACTTTTGTGGTAACACTCTGAGTAACTTACATAAAGCTTACAAATTTGTTTCATGAAAAACATTGTATATCGGACAAGAGCTGGTAGCTTCCTTTTGTCTTTGTTTTTTTCCCTTTTGAAGAGTAAACTTCTTCTCATCATGTTTTTTATGCGAGCTGACATACATGTAAAGTTTGTTTCAATTCGCCGTATTTTTGACCACGTGAGGGCGTATGTGGATAAATTCCACATGATGAAAAACAAGTAAACAAACAGGGTTTTTTTCACTTTTTTATCGCTAATTTTTATGTATTTCTTCATTGGTGCAAGAAAACTACAAACAGGCAATTATAATAAGCTAAAACTGCTATTGTGATGCAAGACTTTCCCTGATGACAGCGCCCTCATGCGGTCAAAAATATGGTCAATTGCGCCAATCGAAACAAATCACTATGATTTGTAGGGTGTTCAGATGCAATTCGATGCAATTTTCATGACTTTGGCAGTATTTCAGATGGGAATATTTCTCTGGAGGATTGGCACTGCTATGTTATTGTCAGTGAGCTTTTTACATTGAAAGTGTCACAAAAATCAGGGAATTTGTGCAAGTTCATATCGAGATCTGGAGGTCTGTAAATGCCATGTCCTTGACTTTGACAGTATTTCAGATAAAAATATTTTTGTAGGATTGGTACATGTACTGGTATGAAATTTATAATTAGTAAACTTCTAGATTGTCCCTTAACGTCCTCTCTTTTTGTAGTAATTCCTTATCCTGTTCTTTTGGTTTGATTTCTGAGTACAATACAGGGCTCAAATTTTACACTGGACCGCAGGCCCGAGGCCAGTGATTTTAGCATCGGGCCAGTAAGCTCAAGACTAGAAAAGCCTGATGGTTTTGTGTTTGTTAAATATTGATTTTCAGTCCGATGATAAATATAATTCTGTTATGGTTTATCCATAGTACAAATGAGATACATGTAAATCTTTTCTTAGTGCTTTTTCAAGTTCAAACAGTTCACTTGTTAAACTGTGTCAGGCATTTTTTCTTCTCATTTCATTTCTGGTCTTGTACACAAAATTCTGGTCCGATAAATATTTTGCTGCAAGCCCTGCAGTCTTGTGGGTTTCCCCCCCCCCACCAAATCCGAGCCCTGATAATACATGTATTTCTTTGTACTTTGTAATTTCTCTATTTGGGCTCTATTTTTATCTTAACTAGCACTGGCAAGTACTCCCTGGTCACCTTCTTGCCCAAGTTCTTGTTTGAACAATTCCGACGCTATGCCAACGTCTTCTTTCTTTTCATCGCCCTGCTTCAGGTGAGCCTTCTTCAGTTAGAAATAGAATGTCATTGATTTTCTCATATTTATTCATTAACCACTTCTTGTCTGTATTTTTAAAAAAAAAATTTAATTCTGCGCCCACCCGCGGTGTTATTTTTAAAAACTTTTTGGAGCTTCTTCAGTAGTCGTTTTCCTTTGAAAATGTCGTTGTCACGATGAAACCCTGACTTGACTGAGGAAAGACAACAAAGATGCTCATAATTAGTTCGGGATATGATGTTGTGTGAGAGAATCGAGTAGGCACTCACCGTGAATCGCAGATTGGTCGTGAGCCACGGCCGAAAATCTGCCATGGTATGCTAGGGTCTTGTAACGCTGAGACTTACCTCCCATTGAGCAGAATACAGTGCAGAACAATGGTGGCAGCCTGTCCATTCTTGTATGCCACTTTTGTTTTTACGACCTGACAACACGGCATAGGTCTGGATTCGAGGGGTGGGGGGTGTTACACAATAACCACAGGAAAGGGATTTTACAAGGCATGTTTTCCAGAACCTGTTGTCGCTCTTTGTACGGGTGAAAATGAAGCGTGTCATGGTAGGAGCCTGCCCTCGCACAATAGACACTGGAAAGTCCAGGTGGATATAAATGTCAGCCGTCTGGCTGTTAGCAAAACATTTAGGAAAATCGGAAGTTGTTCCAGTCGTTAAAAAGGGTGTGCCGTAAGTCTGTCCATTGACATTTTGTTCATTATGGAGGACATGTTTATTTTGCCAGCATCAAAGTGTGACCATAAAGTGTAAACGATTTTGAGAATTCTGAAGTTGCTGATTTTTCTTTCAAATGAAGCCATAATTTAAGAAAACTTTTTTCCTCATTCTATTATGTATAAGAACGGTGAACTAATTGCCTCCATTCCATGATATACATGTCTAATACATACGGTGTACATGTGTAACTGTACGTATATAAATAAGCCACTTAGTCATCAATTCTGACATTTTCACCAAAAATGCTTGAGGCTGTACGACTCTCTAGGTTCCAAGTTCCTGCATTTGTCATGCTTTGAAAAAACCTCACGGCAACATACAACTTAACAGGAACTTTAAAGGGTGCTGTACTGGATTGACAATAAATAGAAAAATATTGGGTACATTGTACAGTACATTATGACAGTATTCTCTCCATACACGAGCTGGCGTATCGATACTGCCGACATGCGCGAATTGTGTGCCGATACGCGCGAAGTTTGGTCGATGCGTAGGGACTAGTACATGTATTAGTAAGCTTTTAGTTCAACCTTCTAGAGAACATAGTGGCCGGAAACGGCTTGTAACAAAATGACCATAGCAGCCGCAAATGGCTGCAAGATCTGACCTACTTCCACTCAACCAAGGAAAGGTTATGACCTGAATTGACATTTTCCAATGTTTCTTGTGTTAACATAGTATCTATGTTTCAAAAACAAAAACAAATTTCTGTTTTATATTGGGGTTTTTTCAGACACTTTTGCAAGAATTTTTTTTTCAATAAATCAACAATAAAACCATGTCTGGGCCTACACTGATAATTATACAGAAATAAATGGTCTTTAAAGGGTTAAAGGTTAACCTTTCAGTGTTGTCATTTTTTATGGGACTTGAATTAGCTTCAGGAATACCCGGTGTCGGAACAGCTTAAAACAGCACAATATGCAAAGTTAGAACAGCACAATATGTGGAGTCTAATATGAGCCGTGCAATATAGGTTTATATCACACCTTTTGTTGCTGCATGCATGGGTCCACCAATTAGAATCGAGGATTAAAGTTTGCTTGAAGATAAAGCGCTTTACAATGTACCATACCCAACAGACGTCTTAAAGCACTCATCATTTTATTGACATAGAACTGTACATTTATATAGCACCTTGTGAGGGTTTACAAGGTGATGCAGTGCAATCTGCACCCAACCATGCCAGAACGATAAAACTGTCTTGGGGCTCTTACATGTATCCATTACTCAACTCTTGAGACTTATGGCTTTATGTCCAGTCCGAAGGAAGAAACAATTATGGTTAAGTGTCTTGCTCAAGGACACAAGTGATATAACAAAGACCTTGAGCCCACGCTATGACAACGCCTTTTAACTCGAGTCTGGTGCTCTAGACCGCTCAGCCACGACACTCCACAAGTCATCCAGTTCAGCCATTGGTCCAATAAACATCACCAAAGTCACTCAGTCTACACCAAAGATTATAGAGCGCGACAGCACAAGATGGGGGATCAGAGCTCTATCTTTTGGACAGTGAAGTACAGCATGGGTGCCATTCCAGCAAGCAAATGTTTTGTTATATCATTGATAGCAATGGGTCATTGTCTGCACTGATCTATTGTTGCATCAAAAGCGTTGCTTGCTGAAATGGCGTCCGGTGAACATTTCATATTTCAGCCGGAGTTCAAAATCTTGTGTCTTCTGGGCTTTATAATATTTGGTCTATACCAATTTAAACACAACTACTCATTCCCCACGATGACATCATCCATGGCCATCTTGTTTTCTCATCCCGACCGCAGCAAATTCCAGGTGTGTCGCCAACTGGCAAATTCACCACCATGTTTCCACTCCTGTTCATCCTGTTTGTGTCGGCCATCAAAGAGATCATTGAGGACTTTGTAAGTAAAGAAATTAACTTCAAAATAAAGGGAAGGTACAAGATTTGTTTCCAAAAAGCATTTCTTCATTATTTATATTCTGAAGTGACTAAGCAAAACAACGGCAGTCAGCAGTCTGTTATCTGTAACTATCTAGTTGACTACCAGTTATTTAAAAAAAGTTTTTACACATGTAGGCCTATATTTTGCAATCAAAACTGTTAAAAGTTGAATAATGTAAAATCCTGTTTCCTCAAAAATGAGCCAAAAAGAAATGAAGTGCATTTACAAGCCAGATCAAGATTCCAATAATTTTGAAATTCGTTTGTGCTACCAACGTTGTACCTTCTCTTTATTGAAATAAAAGTAACTCATCCTTCACTAGCCACCCCGCCCCTCTCATCTTAACCAATGGAAACACCCAAGTTAACCCATCTCAAGCATGAACCCAATGGAGCCATGGACTATTCCACTAATCCACAGGTAGGATCTGTCTCCCAAATTTGCATGTTGCATGCACACCTTCCTCTTCTTTTCTCTCTGTAGCAAATCCCGGGCGTCTCCCCTAATGGCACATTGACCACGGTTATTCCGTTACTATTTATTCTTTCTGTTGCTGGTGCCAAAGAAGTTGTGGAAGATTTGGTGAGTTAAGACAAAAGTACATTTCATGAAGGAGATTTTGAAGACCCTTAAAAAAAAAAATTTTTGATCTCAAAGAAGTTTCTTTATTCGTGCATGTCTAGTTAGCCATTTGTGATTTAGATTGAAGTCTGGTACAGCAAAATAGATACAGTTTTTATGGCTTATGGTTTGTGGGTAAGCTTTTGTATAGTTATGCCAGAGATGGCAAGCACCCTGGGCCAAGTTCGCGCAAGAACTATCGTTGACCATAGTTTGACTAAGTTAGCCTGAAGTCTGTCTAGTCAACGATGGATGGACTATGCTAGTCAGCTATTTGGAACCAGCCTACTGGGCATGGTTGCATCATTGGTTATCAATAGCTGTTTTCATAGCTCAGTGCAGCCGGAGGACCAGCTATCAGAAAAATGAATACATTTATTTGACATTGCGGTCACGTTGACACGACATTGCGGTCACGTTGACACGACATGACTAAAGTTGTTTGCAGTTCGACATCAGTGCGCATGTGCTTCATAATAAAAATAATAACAATATTTATTATTTAAAAAATGCTTTCCATGTCACATAGACATCACAAAGTGCTGTACAATCAAAATCCATAAGTTAATATTAAGAATACAGATAAAAGCAGTCAAAAACCATACGTCTCTTACCAACTACTAGTTAACCATTAGTCCTTGTTTGAACTTACTCCTGGTACTAGGCTTTGCCAATCTGGAGGTTGCTACATGTACTTGTATACAAAAGCTTGCCCAAAAACCATTTAACATAGCAACACTGTCTTTAGTCAGGGGAATCCAGCCTGAGTGTTCACTTGACACCAATCAAGTCAATGTACCAGACATTATTTTGAATCTAACTCACAATTGGCTAATTGTTTGATCGTGCTTCACTTACACTTCTATTTCTTTGTACCAAGAAATAAATGTCTTGAAATTTTCTCTTTTTTTAAAGGGCTGGGGGTGGAATAAAATGGTTTTAAAAAACATTTTAAACGATGAAAAACTAGTGTTGAGAATTTTGTTAATTTTATTTTTAAACTGTTACACATACCTAAAGATGCCTGCCAAATGACTTGATAAAATAGTAGTGGATTTAAAAAGTTCAAAGTCACTGGTCTAGCTGATAGACAAGTAAAACAAGCAAGTGGGAAATGCTGTGATTTGTTAATACGTGTGTATTGTCCATTCAAAAGACCAGAAGTGGCATCATAAGAATGACTATTATTATTATTGTATATTTCTGGTAATGAAACCAAGGATGCCTCATAAGAGAACTTAGTCACTGTAGCTCGCAAGCCTGAGGAAACCTGTAAACAAGGGTGCTTGCAATGTGAATCAGAAACACCGGGGTTAACCCCTACTCTTTCGTGATAAGTGTTCTGGGTTCTTTTACGTGCATTATCAATCCTAGTAGACGGGACCTACAGCTTAATGTCTCATCAGAAGCACAAAGGGATTATGGTAAAGTATCTTGCTTCAGGACATAAGTGCCGGTCCGACACTTGAACCCAAACTCGGAAAACTCCGAGCTTGAGTCTGGTGCTCCTAACCCACTCTGCCATGACACGAACAACAAATGTGTCGGATGAATAATTCATTTGTTATATCCGTTGAGCATGACATGCAGTGAAATCATTAAAACTTGTTACAAGCCAACTCTTTTATGGACTGTGGGTGGTCGGGTTGGGGTAGTGGTACCTATCCTCGCCCTCCACCTCTGGGACCCCGGTTCGAATCCCACCGAGGGCACTATGTGGATTTGGTTCTCAGTCCCTACCTGATTGCGTGGGTTTTCCCTGGAATAATTCTCTTGTGTTTTCCTCCCACACCTAAAACTGAAACTTCCTTCCTTGTCTTCTCTCCATGGAGTTCTTGGCTAGTGTAGTGATTAAGTTCACTTTTCTGAAATTCCTTGGCTTCACAACCAGAACTAATCAATTAAATTAAATGACTGTCTTACTAAGAACATAAGTTTCCAGGTTTTTTTTTTCCATGGGTTAGCTTTAAAATAACTTTGAACAATTTTAACAGTTTTGGAGGGATGCAGATTTCCAAATATCAAAGTTGTACTATGCCTATTAAGATGTACACATTTGCTGCTATGACAAATCTTGGTGATCAACTGTCGGGTCTTGCATATTTTTTTTGTACTCGTCAAATGTTCTGAAATAATTTTTTTAATTTGATTGCAGAAACGCCACAGAGCTGATGATGAGGTGAATGGACGGAAAGTATTAGGTGAGTCTAGGACTTGTTTTCTTCTCAATGGTCTCTTAAACAATAAAAACAAGAAAAAAAGATACAGGTTCTTAAATTTGATATATTAATTTTTAAAAATCCTCTTGAGGGCATATCAATGGTGACAAATTAGTTTTCTCAAAGAGTGTAGTATCTGGATATGTTGAGATTTGTTAATGTCAAATAACATGCCCTTTATGCTATGCTACTTAAATTTCAGTGTAAAACTTACCTAGCCAAAATTGTACTTGTTTAAAAAAAATATTTGTCACTGGACCCCTGAGATATGCATGCTCGCGAAGCAACCCTTTTTCCTCTCTTTGGGTGTTCATTTCAAACAAAATGTACATGGATTTATATTTCCACTCCGGAGTGTGTTTGAAATACACACACACATGCCTGATACTTCACAGAGGCAATTGCCTCCACTGCCCCTGGTCTTTACCTTGGTGCCCCTAGAAATTGACAATTTCCTCATAGAGGTGTCCTTTACCAATGAGAAAACGCCTTGGTGCCCTTGCCCTTTACAAAATGGAGCACTGTGAAATCTATTACACACACAAAGCAGGTCTGATACTTCACAAAGGCACGCCTCCGTTGAACCTGGTCATTGCCTTGGTGCCCCTTGTAACATTCCAATAGAAATTGACAATCTCTGCATAGAGGTGTCCTTTACCAAGGAGAAAATGCCTTGGTGCCCTTGCCCTTTCCAAAATGGAGCACTGTGAAGTCTATTACACACACAAAGCAGGCCTGATACTTCACAAAGGCACGCCTCCGTTGAACCTGGTCATTGCCTTGGTGAAACTTCACAGGGTACTGGAGGCAATTGGCTCCACTGCCCCTGGTCTTTGCCTTGGTTCCCCTTGAATGTTCTAATAGAAATTGACAATTTCCTCATAGAGGTGCCCTTTTAGCAAAGAGAAAACACCTTGGTGCCCCTGCCCTTTCAAAGACGGACCATCAGACCTGCACACACACACAGATCTAATTATATTAACCCAAACATTTTGAACCCCAAAATGACACGGCAGTTGGAGACGGTGTCATTTGTACTGGGGGTGGGGATACATTAAACATCCCCCCCCCCCTCCCAAATTTTGACACCTTCTTTAAAGCTGTTGGGGTGGAGGGAAGAAGTGCAGAATGCATGTACAAAATTTGACCTTTTGCTGTAGCAATTCAGACAGCCACGATTGATTTCCGTTATAGTGCCTCCCGCAGGGCGGGAAGCTTGCTGATTTATAGAACACACAGTGTACAGAACATGCTCTGTTAGGATTAAAAATCAGCGTCACAGCCCAAGTTTTTGCCAACCAACGTTTGGAAAACTATGGAAAGCCATAAATGCAAAGGAAAAACAGTTAAGCACTTTTATTCAAAAATATTATTGAGTTTGTTGGAACAAAGCAACCAATCATGTGATGTATTTTTTTTTTTATTGAAAATTTGCAGAAAGGTTGAGTTTGGTCACAACATCTGTAAAAACATCATTGATCGTTTTGCTAACATTCGGTCGTTCATGTCAACAAGCGCGGTAATTAACAATAGACTGTGCAAGTCTCGCATGCATTCAAACTTCCGGGACCATTGTGGCCCCAACAATATGGAGTTTTACGTGGGCTAGATTTTGTTTCGTCAATTATTTTAGTTTTAGTAGTTTATGACCATGAACATTATATACGTTGTTGAGCTGGGAATGTGATACTTAGGGATAAAAGATATGAAAGTAAAATCAATTCAACAATATAACAAAGAAACCACAAGAATTAATTTTTTTTTAAACTTTTGTGCTCACCTCCAATCACAAATCTTATGTAAATACTTCTTTGGATGCGCGATGATAATCTCCAGATGCTGTAAATGCAACGCGAAGCAGGTGGTTCTATTATGTAGCAAAAAGGGGATTTGGGTGATGATAATGAAATGTTTAAAAAGGGTCGGTGAACATTGTATGTGGTTTTACCTTTATATCGATTGACAGTCACAAGCAATCTTCTGTTTCTATTGAAAAACACCCCCCAAGGATAAAGAATCAAACTCAAATGAACATCCATATGGAGATATTTTTTTCAGGTTCTGGAGAAATATTTCGCCGGTGCCTTTAGTGGGTTCCATGAATCTGTTTATTGGGTTAAAACAGATGATTCAAGTTTGGATTTTTGGCCAAGTACTTACCCTGTAACTGGCCACAGTTGGGGCTCAAAGCAAAGTGTGAGTCAGCTCTCTCTATGTACGCTTTGAGATAATTTTTTTTTTTTACTGAAGGTTGTCTTACAATGATAATTTTCATTCTCCTCTGCAGTTTTACGTTGCGGCATCTGGATGAGAATACCATGGGTTGAGGTAAGTGTTACTTGTCGCATCAGAGTGACAGAGCCTCCGAAGGATAAAACAACTAAATTTTGTCATACATCATCATGTCAGTGCAGAATACATGTAGTTGTATATATCAAAAAACACCATTAACTTGACATGTACGCTAAGGAACCATCCAATTTTTTCATTATTTTTCACGTCGTACAGAGAATACTGCTTTGAGGTTCCCCCTCCCCTCCCCAAAGTAGTAGGACCCTACTTATCAACATTTTGCTTTCAAAATTGATGCACATTATTTAAATATCAACATATTGCACACCCTTTCAAAGTTGTACATGGTCTCTGACCCCCATACTCTTTGTATGACCGTGAAACTGTTGAAAACTTGAGGCTGCCCCTAAAAGTGTCGCGGATGTTCACACGCAGAAACCTTAGGTGCTGAGATCTGACTTTTTTTTGTAGGGACCCTCCCTCAAGTGAATTTTGACGCTATTAAAAATTTATATACAGTGTTTTTGCACCGACAAGACCGGTGTGTAACTGCAACAGTTTTATAGTATTTTAACAATTCCTGGGGGTGCATTGTTGCAGACCTAGAGTTTCATCTTTGAGAGGGCAAGGCCATTTTCATTTTGCAAAGGACACTTCCATTGGGAAATTTTAAAGACTATGGGGGAACCTTTTGAAGGGGCACTAAGGCCAAGAGCAGGGGGCAACAGAGGCCATGGAATCCAGTCTCCAGTGTAATTCAACTGTCACGTTATTTTCACACGAACATCAAATACATCCACAATTAGCAAGGTGTTTGCAGGTACCAAATGCATCTCTAGCCGCAGCATTTGCTAGCAGACACCAACCCACGGAAATCTGAGAAACGATTCATGCATGAATCATTTCTCTGATTCAAATGTTTTTGGGTGCAAAACTACCAAACCATATTACTTCAAAGCTGCATTTTACTATCAACAGCTGCAGAACTTCTCGCCAAGCAAGATTTTATGGTCATTCATTTTTGGAGTATTTACCAATCGATGACCCTATTTTGAACCTTTGGTCAGAAGATACACTTGTTCTAATATTAAGTAAAGAGACATTCCTTTGTTTTATGATTTCCTCTGTTTCTGTTTTTAGTTAGCCGTCGGGGATATTGTGAAAGTCTCCAGGGAAGAGTTCTTTCCAGCTGATCTAGTTCTACTATCGTCCAGGTAAGGCTTCTAGCTTACAATCGGCAAGTTCGATCAAGGACCATAGTTTGACTAAACTCTGATTGAGTGTTTTTCTTTAGGAAAGGGAAGCTTTTTGAGGGATATTTAAGTTTGTAGTGGACCATTTCAAGGGGCACCAAGGCAATGACTAGAGCAATTGCCTCCATTGCCTCTGTGGAGTATCAGGCCTAATATTGCGGGTGTACGACTGAAAATGTGTTGCTGGCAGGATTGAGTCATAAGACTTAAGTCATAAGACTTACTTAGTCATAAATCGTAAGAATTGTCATAAAATTCATTAGACTAGATCTAAATATTTTGGTTGATTTTGGAACTTTAGGAACGTCTCAAAAGTCGGACACAATCTCCAAACATTTCCGTAGGCAAGTACACCCACAATCCAGTGGACCGCCAGAACATTCTTCTGGACCGCGACAATGTGCCGAAGTACGAAAACATTTTGAACGTTCCAACGAAATGTTCCAGCAGTCCAATGGACCGGTTCATGTACGCCTGCTGGAATGGAATGGAATGCTGACAATGGAATGTTCTGGCTGTCCAATGGAGCGGTCCGTGTCAGCTGGAATACTTGACCAATCCAATTAGAACGTTCCTAACATTCTGACTTCTGAGACAGCAAAGCATTCTTTCCCATTCATATCACTGACTGTCCGGCACTCACGAAGAACTCAAAACACATTGTAAAACTCACCAGTTTACCCTTACCAAAATTTCCAATTCAAGTTTCCAATTGGAACCAGTAAGACGCAGTTGGACTCGGTTAGTTTCCCATAAAATATGTTTGTACCCATTGGTCTCACGGCCCATTGATCTGACAGCTCAATAGTCCGACAGGATATGGTCATTGGACCATTGAGCAAAAAAAGTAGTTTATACCCATTGGGCTGGCAGTCTAAAAACAAACGTGGATATATCCCATCCCACTCGAGGGATTTACACCAGTGCAATTAACTTTATAATTCTAAATCCAGTTTAGCACACATTGGATTAATATGAAGATTTTTTTCTTCCCCAATCGGACCCTGTTGGGAAATAAAATTTCCAATTGGAAATATATTAGGAGGTGAAACTTCCAATTGGTGGAAACAAATTCCAACTAATTCCAATTGAACTAAATCAAGCCAACTTACTCCAATTGGATTTGGGACTAAGCTGGTCTAAGATTTAATTCCAATACCAACTCAATCCAATTCTTTCCAACTGGATATCCAATTGGAACGAATTGGACATTTTGGTAAGGGTACCTCTGAGAAATCACATAGACAACGTTTTGTTGATTGTTGTTGTTGTTGTTTACAGCGCACCACAGGCCATGTGCTACATAGAAACCGCCCAGCTTGACGGGGAGACTAACCTGAAGATACGCCAGGGTGTACCCCAAACGGCGCATCTAGTCTCCGATCAAGAACTCATGCAGATCAACGGCAGGATAGAATGCGATACTCCCAACAGACACCTGTACGAGTTCACAGGAAATATCAGGGTTAAACAAGACCAGACAATGTAAGTCTGAACAGTTTTTGAAACGAAAGAATTCCTTTTATACATAATGAGTTTGTGATAACACCATGTGATAACATCTACTTTGTTCAAACTCAAATTATTTAAAATTTACCCAGTCAGTTTCCTTTGTGGTTTATTACTTGAAATGAAACATCTACTTTGCTGTGTAAAATGTCCTGCTGTTCGTCTACTGCTGCAGATTAGATTGGGAAAATTGGGAGGCTACCTAGTTCTGATAAGAGGTTGTCCTGCTGTTTATCTATAGACGGTGCAAGTCTCGCACATATTCAAACATTTGTGGGACCACTTGGCTCATGTATATTGCTTTAACGCAAGAAGGAAACAAACTCACACACTTTAACGGGCCCAAATGTTCGAATGTGCACAAGACTTGCACCGTCTATTGCCGCAGAGTAAATTGGGGAATGTCGGAGGCTACCTGGTGCAGATATGAACTTGTCCTGCTGTTGATCTACTGCCACAGGGTAGATTGGGAATCAGGAGACTACCTTATAACTTGTCCTGTTTATTATCTTAAGCCGCATAGAAAATTTGGATAATTGCGAGACTTACAGGGAAACCAAGGGACTTCTGGATCTGGGCCCAATTTCTTAGAGCTGTTTTAAGCAGAAACGCTCTTCAACTAATTTGTTTTCTTAGCAGGGAACCAATCACAGTCACTGTACCATCATTTCAATTTTGCAGGGCGGTACCGATTGGTACAGAGCAGGTTCTACTGAGGGGTGCTGTCCTCAAGAACACACAATGGATTCATGGAGTAGCTATCTATACGGGTCATGAAAGTAAACTACTCATGGTAAGCAACTAACTTGTTTTCTTCTTTTAAAATTTTTTTTTAATGAGAAATCGCCTAACATCACAAGGCTATACTTAACTGATTTGGGCTATCGATCCAAATCAGCTGCCACCAAGGGCATGTTGCCAGTTACTCCTGGGGTTGAAACAGGGTTACCCCCTTCACAGTCCGTAAGGATGTAGCCAACCTGTGTTTTCAACATGTCATTATCCAAATCCACTGACAAAACTTGACTACTTTATCATTCTCTGCTTACAGGCTTAGCCTCAAATGTTTAGCCACAAATACCGTAAGCAAGGAATCTGTAGTTACATAAATAATGCTTGTACAGAAGCTTATTGCCATGATTGTAGCAGTCAATGAGAAATGCATCTGCTCATTTGAAAATATGTTCCCAAATTTGTTTAACATGTTTAAAGTTTTCATGGCAGTTGCATATTGTTGGTTTTGTTTTTAAGGTAGGGCCATAGATAAGTTAATGACCATAAAAACCTACTTATTGAGAAGCACTGCAGCTGTTGATAGTATAAACTGTTTTGAGAGAGGATTCCCTTCGAAGTAATATGGTGTGAATAATTTTTCACCCCAAAACATTTGAATCTGAGAAATGATTCATGCATAAATCGTTTCTCAGATCCTGAGGGTTGGTGTCCATTCCCAAATGCTGCGGCCAGAGGTGCGGTTGGTACCCGCTGTCACCTCGCTAAACGTTGATGCATTCAACGTTCGTGTGAAAATACTGTGACAGGGTTTTTTTCTGTTTTCTCAGCAAGTAGACACTGTATTCACATTTCACATGTGACTTTTATTCTATCTTTCTTTATAATTTTGCCTTTAGATAATCATTGCGTTGACAAAATTCAATCTATGACCCTACCATTATATATATATTTGGACTGTATTCTTACTTGTGAACTTACTTTGCAGAATTCCAAAGCAGCACCTTTGAAAAGATCGACCGTAGACAGAACAACAAATTCTCAGGTAATTCAAGAAATTTTAAATTCTTGCTATAAAAAGTGCAGTTGGAGGAATGCACATTTAACAGCTTGATAACCCTTTTCTACTGGTATTCTGCCATTTGAATAGATGAAGTTGTGTAATGGTGATATTAAGGTTGGCTTGTGCGTAAAGCCCTTGCCTCTCACCACTGTGGCCCTGGTTCGATTCCCGGCTAAGGTCATATGTGAGTGGTGTTGCGCGTTGGCTCTCTCCTATGCCACATTTTTTCTCTAGGCCCTCCAGTACTCCTCCCTTCAAAAAAAAATCAGACACTTTTGATCTCAGGCTGTGCTCCCGGTCAAGTACCCTTGCATGCCTGCAGCTCAAACACATTGTAGCCGCGTCCTTTGCAATTCAGCTTCTCAGCTGCAAGTAAGGATGATTAGCCTCCCAAATTATTATAATTTATTTTTATAATCATCTCACTATTTGTATAGAGCGCACTGATTGGCTCGCCATTTGAAATTACAACATCCCTTTGTTTCAAATGGTTTCTTCCAGATCTTGTTCCTATTTGTTATACTCCTTGTGCTTTCCCTGGTCAGTTCCATTGCTGCAGAGATATGGAATAGACAACATATAGATCGCGACTGGTACTTAGGATTTAAAGGTAATACCTGGATTAGATTTTTTTTGGTGGAATCTTTGCATACCATGTTTTAGGCCTGATACTTCGTTCTTGGGCAAGGTAGTTTATCCTGAGTAAATGGCACCTTTATATGGTTTAACATGAGTATTTCAAAGGGCACCAAGGCAATGGTCAGGGGCATCGAGGTAATCACCTTCTGTTCCTTACCTGACCCTGAAACATCAGGCTTGATATTTGGTTTAGGGGCCCATCAGGTTTGGTTTTTGCCCTTACATTGATGTGTATTAAGCACTACACACTCAGTACTTTCCTGAGTTCTGAAAAATCCACATCGGTGTACAGGCAAAAACCAAATAACATTCTTTATCCCCGATGCAAAATTAACATCTATCAGATATATTCTGAAGCAGTGTGCTTCGGCACAGAACCTCAAAACAACAATACTTTCATTGTCTTTCTTTCTATTTTTTTCATCTTCAGATCTGGCACCTAATTCTTTCTTCTATAACTTCTTGACGTTCATTATCTTGTATAACAACCTCATTCCGATCAGCCTGCCGGTCACCCTGGAGTTGGTCAAATTTGGCCAGGCCTGGTTTATTAGCTCGGTAAGTTGAGACATAATTCATGTAGTTTGGCTCGTAACCTTGTTCTGTTAAGCATAATTTTGTGCTTAAGCAGAAAATATTGCTGAACAACTTTCTGCTGAACAGAAATGAGCAGAGTACCAGTCACAAATTCTACATGTGACATGGTACATGTAGTTTGGCTGGTAACCTTGTTCTGGTAAGCGTAATTTTGTGGTGCTTATGAAATTGTACCCAGAAATTGTAGGAGCTCTTTGAAATTGTACCCAGATGGTTTCAATAAAGAAGAAAGTAATTATTCCAGTAACGAGGGTAATTACTGTCAAGCTTCGGGAGCATCGTATTTTGAAATTGTAGGGCTGAGGATACTGTTCCAAGAAGGAGCTCCTTGAATTGTATAACTCCAGGGGTTATGGAAAAAGTTGAATTGCCACAATTTTAGCATTTCTCTTAAATTGTTTGTCTTTTTTTCAGCAGTAACTCTCACTATTGGGTTAAGTAGAGCCTTTCTGGCTGTTTGACCTTTAAACAGTTATTTATTAACAATTGTGTACTGTGTTGCAGGATATTGACATGTACCACAAAGAGACCAACACGCCAGCCAATGCCCGTACCTCTAATCTGAACGACGAGCTGGGACAAGTCAAGTACGTCTTCTCCGACAAGACTGGCACCTTGACCGAGAACATCATGGAGTTCAAGAGGTGCACTGTGGCAGGGTTGGTCTATGGCTCGAACGGAGAAGACGGGAGCATTCTCTCACAAGAAAAACTTCTGGAGAATCTACAGAATAAACATGTGAGTTTTCTCCATGACCCATTCAGATTGACGTAGTTGTCTGCCTCAGAAAGGGTCTGCTTGCCAATTGCCAGCTTAAACACCTTGGGGGGCATTCAGAATAGTCATTGTAAAAAAAAAATTTTTTCTTCTTCGAAATCGTGGTTGGGTGGGTCACAAGAAATAACTGAAAATCGTAAAAAGTATATAAATTAACAATTGAAAAAGGAGAAGAAAAAGTACCCAGCTGGCCAAGATCGTCAATTTAATTCCTGATAATCTACAAAGTTGTTTGTTTAAGCCAGAAAAAAAACCATTGAAAACTACTGATGTTGGAGACCTTTGGTCAAAAATATCTGGTTCATTTGAGGCATTACTTTGTTCTTCAGTGTATAGATTATATTATGAAGCCATTCAATATTGAAAAATCTAATTTTGAGTGAGGGGGTGGGTCAAAACAATTTAGAGAAAAAAAACTTTTACATTTTTTAACATTGACTATTCTGAATGGCCCCTTAGGCAGAGCTGCCAACTCTCCCTGATTCGGCAGAAAGTTCTCTGAAAATAAACCAATCTGTCTATGTTCTGATGAGCAAATTAGAAAATCTCCCTGATTATGGAAATTGTTCCCCTAGTATGTTGAATGTAATTCTAAATATCTTCCTGATTGCTGTACAAAATCTCTCTGGTTGCAAGATCCGAAAATTGGCAGCTCTGCTAATTGACTACAAGGACTTAGTTCTATGTAATCCAGCTGTATGTTTCCACCTTGTCCCCAAGCTATATAAACCACAGCACATTATGACAAGATTCGAGAGACAGTAGCCTGACTATTTCATCGTTATTTATTTTTTTTAACCAGCCTACAGCCTCTCATATCCGCATGTTTTTAACCATGATGGCCGTCTGTCACACCGTCATACCAGAGAAGGACGAAAACAGTGATGAGATAATCTACCAGGCCTCGTCACCAGGTACAAATGTATTTACTCACCAATTACTGCCAGCAATTGTCCATTTTTTCCCTTCCAGCCTCGCCGGAATCATTTTTGTTTGAGAGTACCGTTGGCACAAAGAAAACATGACTTAACAATGCCAAGAAAACAAAGGTTGTATTCTGTTTGAAGCAGCTGGATGTGCTGTTTTCTTTCAAGAAAATTTCATATTTACGCACCGCGAATCGCAAAACCCAGGTTGTAATCTGGTTGTGATCCCTGGCTATATTTGGTTTTAAGACTCCTGATTGCTGCCTTTTTATGCCATTTTGCCATTTATGCCAGAAACACCTTGGCAAACCCTTTCTCTTAACGATAAGTGTACTTTATGTAGGTTCCATTTCGTGTTTGAAACAACATGCAGGACCTACGGCATAACGTTCCATTCAAAAGCAATTAAGGTTCAAGTGTCCCAAACTGACCCAAACCCACTCTGACAACGCCAAAACTTGTCAGGTTGGCGTAGTGGTATCTTTCCTCGCCTTCCACCCCTAGGTCCCCGGTTCAAATCCCACCGAGGGTATTATGTGGATTGGGTTTTCAGTCCCTACCTGATTGCGTGGGTTTTCCCTGGAATATTTCTCTGGGGTTTTCCTCCCACATCTAAAACTGAAACTTTCTTCATTGTCTTCTCTCCATGGGGTTCTTGGCTAGTGTAGTGAATAAGTTCACTTTTCTGAGAGTCCTTGGCTTCATAACCAGAAATAATAAATGAAATGAAATGAAATGAAATGAAATGAAATCTGGCGCCCTCAACCTTGACACTAAATGCACCTTTGAGTTCTTCCAGTTTTTAAACCAAATAGGCTTCTTTTGTAATTGCATTATGCAATTATGGGTCAGTGGTATCTACATGTATGTTCAGCTTGTGTTTGATTGCTTGCTTTTAGTGTGATTTTAGTCTGGTTCACCATGTTACTTTCTCTCAACAGATGAAGGCGCCCTCATTGATGCAGCCTTTGCATTGGGTTTTAAGTTCAATGTCAGAACGCCAGACTATGTGGAGATTAACGTGGTAAGTCTCCAAATCAATTCAATTCGGTTTTCGTTAAAAAGTCTGGGACCTTCACAACTTGGTTGGAATAGCGCTCAATAAACATTAAGGGGCCTTATTTGCACATTGATCTGACTTACTAATTGTTTAATTGGAGAGGTTATTTATGGTTCTGTCTTGGAGAACCTATGTCCTATCATATTTTTCTTTCATTGAGCATCAAGCTGTTCCCTAAATGTAGACACCGCCCTGGCATTTTATGTGTTGAGGGAGACTATTCCATTCATTTACTAAGTAAGTAAGGTTTGCGGTGACACCATGTAAGAAATCTCTTCAGGGAGTAGTGGTGGCTCTGAGAAGAGCCCGTTTCTGCTCGACGTTTCAATCAATGTGCTCTGACCGTCTCCTGGAGAATGCTGGACTCTGCTGTGTGTGTGTGTGAGCTTATGTAGAGTCCAGCATTCTCCAGAAGACTGTCAGAGCACACTGATCGAAACGTCGAGCAGAAACCGGCTCTTCTCAGAGCCACCACTACTCCCTGAAGAGATTTCTTACATGGTGTCACCGCAAACCTTACTTACTTAGTATTTTTCCACCATGCATAGTCTTGTTCGAGTCAATGATGACTCTCTAGTCCACACATGGCCTAAGTTACCAGCATACTCATTAACCACGATTTGCCAATACAACTACTTTTTTATCTGGCAGAAATCAAGAAGCACAAACACATCACCCCTATCCTCAAAAAACTTCACTGCTCCCGGGACCAAAAACAAATTGAGTACAAGGTCCTTACACTTGTCTCTACGACTCTGCACCCACCTGCATCAAAGGTCTTCTCCAAATAAGGCACTGTCATTATCCTCTCCGTTCTGCTGTATCAACCCGACTCATACCTAAATCTTGTACCACCCACCATGGCAATTGAGCATTTTCTCACATTGCACCAGTCTTATGGAACAAGCTACCCAGCAACGTCAGAAACATTCACTCTTTCAACAAATTTCAAACTCATATTAAGAAACTTCTGCTTACTGCAAGTTATTAACATTCCTTTTTGCGTGTAATTTTCTGTAGACATGGTAGAGGGATTGATACTTTGAAGTATTTTTTCTGTAGTGCCTTAAGTAATCTTTTATTAGAAATCGCGCTTTATAAAACTGTATTGTTATTATTTATTATTATTATTTTTGGTTACATACGGAGACAACCAATTTGCACACATGTATGTAAAATGGCCTCCACTCTATTTTCATGTGAAAATTCATATGTTTTCAATTTGTTATAATTTTTTTACCAGATGGGAAAGCAGGAGAGATATGATATCTTGAACGTACTGGATTTCACCAGGTAATTAGAACATAGGAAATAGAAGATGTTTTTCATGTTTTTTTGTGGTGTTGTTTGTGGGTTGTTTTTTTTTTGGGGGGGGGTGGTTTTGCAAAAATCTATGTTATAACTCTCATTTGTCGTGAGTTATTTGTTTTTGTTGCTCTTAATTGTTGGTGTTTTGGTGGTTTGTTTTTAAAGTTGTATTGGTATCATTTTATCCGGATGCATTTTTATCCACTCTGCTCAAAGCTGCATGACCCGATTTTTGCCAGAAACGAAATTTGGAAGAATTGTTTTCCTCTAAACGAGTTCTGACAGATGATGCTGTTTCAAACAAACAAAAAAACGTACAAAAACCTTCCCGTATGCCATGTACAATGCACAAGATACATGTATATGTTTGTACATAACTGATGGACGTGAGATAATGTCGGGATTCGGACAATAATTAATTTTTAGTTTCTAAATGATTACCACTTATCGTTGGCTGATTTTTTGTGTGAAATACCGTAAAAGAAACCTTATAACTTTCTTAAATCTATATCAATAGCTATTTAAAATTATATCTCAATTTTTTGATTAAATCGGTCAAAAATCGCACCTAGCATCTCTAAAGTTAATGGTGGAAAAAGATTCATCAGACTTTCAAGTCTCGATATCAGAAATCAACAGCAAACGATTATGTTGACTTTTGTTTTTGTTTCCAGCGTAAGAAAGAGAATGTCAGTCATTGTACGGACCAGCAATGGGACCATTTTACTTCTCTGCAAGGGCGCTGTAAGTTCCTGGGTTTTTGTTGTTGTTTTTTTTTCATAGCTCCCTCGTCACCATCCCCACAAAACTGGTGGAAGAATGTTTAAACTTTTCATGCCATCACGACAGCCAAATAGTTCAATTTCAGTAAGCAGCTTTTATAAGCACACAATTAAGCTAAGGACAAAACTATTTGCTTACCATTAAAGGGACCAGCCAAAACACTAAGTCATACATACCATTTCTGACTGGTTTCCTGCTAATTTTGCTCAGCTGAAAAAGTTCAGCAACATTTTCTGCTTGAGCAGCTCTTTGGTGCTGCTTACAAAGGAGCTGCGCGCTTATGACCCCTGGAATTGTGTGCTTCACAGGGTATTGGAAGCGCAGAATTCTGTGGTAAGCAGTACCATGAATACAGTGCGCCCTCTACAGTTTACCCCGGAGAAGCTATATTCCCCCAAAGCAGTCGACACCACACTCACACCTCAGCACCGACCTGATGCTTTGGATCTTTCAAGTGCTGACATGAACTAGGCCTCAGAAAAAATAACATCTTGAGGGGCTGGTTTGACTACAAGAGGTTGGGAACACAAAAGACAAAATCAAAGGCGGGAAGAGGGAGAAGAAAATAATTAGTTAGTGATTGAGGCAGACTAAAAAGGGGGATATCTGTGGGAAAAAGGCGGCAAAGGCAAATATTTATTACTCATTTCCTTCTTGGATGTTCAGACCATGGGGTTGAATGGTCTGGAGGCGCCTTATCCACAGTTTCTCCCTACTCAGATGAACAATCTTTCTGTAGTTATAGACCGTTTTGAATAACCCCTTTGTTGCTATGAAAGTCGCCATCTTGTAGGGCAAACCGTATGCGCGTCTAAACGCGTACATCAATGAAGCACGCTAGACGCCATGTTGTAGGGCAGATATTTGAATTGTGACGTCATATTCAATACGGTGTATTGCTGAGCAAAGTGTGATGTCGCAATACAAATCACTATTAATTTTATCTTTGTAATATCCAGCCCAGTCCAGGGGCCGATTTCACAAAGAGCTAAGATTGATCTTAACTGTGTATCAATCTTAATTGCTAAGCAAAGTGCGACGTCACAATACGAATCACTGTGGTGATACTGACAACTAAGATGAATCTTAATGCTTTGTGAAATGAAGCCCTGGTTGATTATTCTAATAATAATAATAATAATAATAAGCAGGATTTATACAGCGCCCAACATCAAACTAGTCACTGAGAGCTTTACAATATTACAAAGCAGTCTAAACGCATAAACACAAAACCAACAATATAGCAATAATTTACAGTGATAAAAGTACAAGTTACAAGCCAAATAAAAAAGAAGTAGGCAAGTTCAAAACTCATGCTGCTAAGTGTGGCAAGGACAAAAATATAGCAAGGAGTGGAGACACAAAAGTTAAGGAAGCGGCACCCAAGCAGCATGAGATTGCACTCGTAGGGAGAACGTAAAGCAGATGTTTTTTGTTACCGTTTGCAGGATTCAGTGATCTACGAGAGACTCGGGGAAAACCAGGAACACAGAGATGAAACGCTTATTCACTTGGGAGAATTTGCCTCTGAAGGTAGAACCCAAATATTTTCATCTTTTCTCCCCCATAATGTAAAATGCACTCTTCATTTGTCTTGTATAACTAGTTTCTTGTTGAGCGTAAAATTTATGCAACTTTTTACAACACTGTGGTTCAATTCAATTCAATTCAACTAGACATATATTTCCACATTGCAAAATGTACATACAAGTAATTGTAAGGGTGGTCTATTGAACAAAGATGTATAAAGAACTTCTAGAATAATAAATAAATGAGACATAATGAAACAGGGGCAAAAATGGAGGCATATTCAAAAGACATAGTCTTGTATAGAAATGCCTTATAAAACAACATAGTGGACTTCTGAACAGAACTTAAGTTACAACAGAGCGACAGACAGGGACGAAACAGGACAAACAAACAAAGTAAACACTACCAAACGAGCTAGGACGGTAAACAAGAAGGTTTATGTGTTTTATTACACATCCAACAGCACAATTAGCACCAACATTAGGATGAGTAGGAAGCGTGAAGAAATGTTCAGCTTTAGATGTGGGAGGGAAAGCCCCAATGGGGAAAACCCATGCAATCAGGTAGGGACTGAAAACCCAATCCACATGCAAGGCTTGTTTTTACAAACCATGGTTATGAGAGATCGATATAGCTTGCTAGAATTGTTCCCCATTGTTCTCAGTACAATGCGTTTCCAGCGCACCATGGCCGATTATCGACCTTGGCTGACAGCTGAGCGGACAGCCCAGTCACAGTGAACATGGAGGGCTTCCGTGAAAAATTACTCAAAAGCGAACTGTAAATTCCCACTCTGCCAAATATCATGTTTGTTGTACTTCGTTTAGTCAGTGTTTCATTTTGACAACAGTATTCCAAAAAAGTAAATGCCTATCTGGTGTTCTGACAATTAAACCACTGGGTGGTACTGGAAAAAGTTTAGGAAATCCAGGAGTTAAGAGTCTGATATAAGATGTTGTATTATCGGCAGGTCTTCGCACACTCTGCTTTGCCTTCCGAGAGATCTCGAAGGAGGATTATGAGGAATGGAGTGCAACGTTCTACAAGGCCAGCACTGCCATGCAGAACAGGGAAGCCAAGCTGGAGGAAGCTGCCGAACTTATTGAGATGAACTTCAACCTCATCGGGGCGTCGGCCATCGAAGACAAACTACAAGATGTAGGTTTGATAATTGAACCCCCTTGGGGTGGGCATGTGCTACATACGTCACTAACCAACCACTAGTTAACAATTCGTCCTTGATGGAACATGCATTTGATTCAAACTTGTCATTGTTCTGAAAGTTGAGATAGTTTGATTCGGGTCCTGCCCTGGTCATTTTTGTTGTGTGTAGTAATGATGATAAACGCTGATACATAACAGCGGCCAGTCTAATTCCACTTGAAATCTTGCTCCATCTTTTTGTAGTAAAATTTTGCTGAGGAAGAGAGGGGATGTCAATAAAGAAAGTTTGACACCTCTTGTGTATTGATACTAACCATGGAATAATAAAGTTGATGCTCTGTACAATTTTTGTCAAATTACTTAATGTAAAAAGTAGTGTGGAAGCTTTTGTAGGCTGTCAGACTACCTCTGGCATAAATTCAGGGCGGGTTCAGATATGCATAAATTGTTCTACTAGGGGTAGTTCCATCAATTTGATTTTTCCCAAGAATAAAAGGGACAGAGTGCAATACTTTTGTTTATACTGGAATTCATGAATGGAATCTACTTCCTAACAGCATCAAAAGGTCAAATAATCACCATCAACTTAAAAAGGCAGTGAAACAACATCTCTCCTGTCAATCTAATTTTTAGCAGTTTGTATTTTGATTACCATTCCTCGCTATTTCCTGGGTGATTTTTTTCTCGCTTTGTAGTGTATTTGTTTTTCTTTGTGTTTTTCAAGCACCCTGATGAAAATAAGCCGTGTTTAAACAGGTTTTGGGGCTATCCTTGGCTTTGTAATCAGTTTACGTTTGTTGTATTTTTTTATTTATGTTTGATTGTAATGTCAAGAGAAAATAATAGTAATAGTGACCTTTGACCTTCTCATCAGGGTGTCCCGGAGACGATCGACACGCTCATGAGGGCAGATATCAAACTGTGGGTGCTGACTGGAGACAAGCAGGAAACGGCCATCAATGTTGGTACGTTCAAAAAGCTCTTGAATTCCCAGGGTGTCGAATTATACATGTAAACATTAAAAACAGTAAATGATTAATAACGTGTTTGCTTTGGATGTTGTCGTTAAGCTCGTTGATGAAAGGTGCACATCATCTTTGTCCAGCATTCCAAACTGGATTTCGTCATATCAGTGCAAAAACGTTGTATCTCCTAAAATGCCACTAACGGTACATGTTAGTTTGAAGTTTTCAAAATATTGGAGCTCGATTGACAAAGCCTGAATGTACACACAAAACAAGAACATACCGCGAGGCAACACTTTTGCATGGAGCATTTTGTGCAAGATACGCTGTTTTTGCATGGTCGAGATACAACCTTTTTTGCTTTGACGAGACCATTTACAGAATTTTAGTTGTAGCGAAAAAACTTGAGATTCAATGATCCATAACTCCCAAACTATATGACCCAAAGTAGTCAAATTTGGCAGTGTTTTCCCTTAACACTGGTCTGCTGGCCAAATGCCAGTTAAAACACCTGAGGACCAGTCAAAATTCTCTCAAGGTGGTCCGGCTGGCTTGTTCAGTGTTGAAAAGCATCACTATTTCTTGTAACATATGGAAACCCACACCCTGGTGACTTGGCCATCACAAACTGAGTCCGGTGCACTAGACTGCTCGGCCATGACGTTAACGCTATAATGTTGTTATTACCTTTGAACTGTGTCGACATCAAAAAGTAAGCGTGTATATTGCGTCTCCATAAGAAGGGTCTATGATTTGTTCCACCAGGTTACTCTTGCAAGTTGCTGACCCAAGACATGCCCCTCGTGGTGATAAACGAGGATAGTCTTGACGACACCAGGGAAACACTTCGCAGGCACATCGCCACGTTTGGGGAGGACCTCGGCAAGCAGAACGATGTCGGCCTCATCATCAATGGGAAGGTAAACTTTGACCCTGTTGACCTCCGTGAACCCTATTACCACTGAGCAATAAGTGAAGACCTACCCTAAAATGGTTATCTTTGAATATGATGTTACTGGTGGATCCATTGAACCATGCCTTATACGATGTAGTTACCGTTTTCACCATTGATGCATGGGTATTGGGATTCAATTAAGGAGAATGGACGAGACAGTGAAGACTTGTGCTTAGATTTGGGCTTGTACATTATGAACAAATCTACACTACACTCTGCAAACTCCAATAAAGGGATGTAAACACCAAGCTGGCAACAGCCAATCTCTCTCGTACAAAGATTGGTTGAGCGTCTATGATTATGAATTGCACAAATCAAGAAATTGTGGTTCAGTAACTAGACAACAACACTTATTCTAGACTTTGTGAAATCAGAGGTTAGCTTGGTAGGATTCAAACCCACAACCTTGTGATTGCAAGTCCTGCAGTCTAACCACTAGACCACGGTGACCAAGTTATTTTTTAAAGAATACCTTGCCAGAGCCCTTGTGTTGTCTAGACTGGATTATTGTAATTTTCCTCTCAATGGTACAGGCATGCAACTCTTCCGCGTGTCCGCGGATTTCCGCGTTTTTTAAAATGATCAGCGCTAAAATAAAAAAAAATCGAAAAAAAGCCTTATATATGCTTGGCAACAACAATGTACAACCACAATAATGTGAAATAAGCCTAGTACATGCTAAGAATGCACCTAAGAGCATAATAAACCTCAACATTTTCTAGGGTACCATTGTGGATCTCATGTCCCTTGGCGTTTTGGCTGCCTCGCTCCGCGCTTGCGTTGTGCCTTTGAAAATTTCCTCTTTTTTTTTCATCGGGCAGTTGCATGCCTGATGGTACTAAGCAAGTTGACGTCAACTGACTACAAAGGCTCCCAAATAATGCTGCACATATCATTTTCTCTTAAGCCAAATAAACAAATGCCTCTACACTTCTCCTGCAGTTACACTGGTTACCTGTTAGACAACACATCCCCTTCAAATTATCAGTGAACATGCACAAAGCACTCTCAAATAATCTTCCACAGTACATTACAGAATCTCTCAACCTCAACAAACCCGTCCGGAGTGGCCTCCGCTCCAGCCACAATCTAATAATCCCTCGGACTTACAAAAGGGCAGGGGACCGGTCCTTCTCAGTTGTTGGTCCCCGATGCTGTAACGTTTTACCAAATCACATTCGCAACATTGACTCACTACAGACTTTCAAGTCTAAATTAAAAGAACTTCTGTTTTCTTCTTGCCTATAAATTTTTTTTCGTAGCATTTTTGTAACAATGTTTAGCAGCACGTTGTATCTTTGGAAAATGCATTTGATACGTCTTACTTATTATCATTATACTTTTGTGTCTTAATTTAACACTTGACAGACGCTGAAGTTCGCCTTGGAGTTTGACATGAGGAAGGACTTCCTAAATCTGGCGGTCTCTTGTAAGGCCGTTGTTTGCTGCAGGTGAGAATAGGGTGTCTTTAGAATGGGATGTATTTCGCCGCTGTTCCCATGATAAAAAATCACAAAGTTTGGCAAATCAGTTTTTGTTCTCATTAATAATACACTCAAATGCTGTTAGCATTTTCAGCAAGTTTCAGGACCCAACGTGTATTATATCACACCTCTTGCTAGTGCTGTCTTATGAGTGGCTGAAACACAGTCACGTGGGGTTCAATAAAATAGGCTAGCACATGAAACTAGACGCGCGTCCAGAAATCATGCGGGTGTAACTTGCGGGAAATAGTTCCCGATCCGGGCACTATACTCAAAATGTTTTACTGGTTACAGCGCTCTTTTATGATGTGAACAATTAACAGCAGGTAAAAGCTTTCCTTTACTTGTTGATTTGCTTATGGTTTTCATAACAGGTCAGTGAAAAAAAAAAACTTATTTATTATTTTTGATAATATTTTCCCCATTGTTTTGGACTGGGTTGTGTTTTAAAATGCATAATTGACTGGCATAATTATGATGATAGGCCATCTAATGATAAAGGTGTAATTCCTTGACTTAATTTCAAAAGGGTGACCCCAAGACAGAAAGCCGAATTGGTGGAATTGGTCAAGCAGAACGTCCAGGTAGTCACCTTGGCCATCGGTGACGGGGCCAATGATGTGGGCATGATCCAAGCAGCGGATGTTGGCATAGGTATCAGTGGGCGGGAGGGTCTTCAGGCGGCCAACTCCTCTGACTACTCCATCGCTCAGTTCCGCTTTCTCCACAAGCTCATGCTGGTTCACGGAGTCTGGAGCTACAACCGACTCTCCAAAGTCATACTCTACTCCTTCTACAAGAACATCTGTCTGTACATCATGGAGGTAAATATTCCATTTCGTTTATTAATTTCACACGTAAAAAACATCACAATTACGTCATCATAACATGCATAAAATACAAAAGGCAAGATGGTTAAAATCTAAACAGCAGGGCCAAATTTCATAGTGCTGCTTAACGGTAAACAGAGAAATTTGCTTAAGCGTAAGTATATTTCACAGGTTAGCAAGAAAATTGGACAGCCATCTTGCGCGTTCACCATGGATTCGCATTCTTATGTCATTCATTTTTATACAGTAAGCACCAGAATGTTAGCATGCCTTTTCGTGTGCTTACGGTTAGCAGCGCTATGAAATGGAAAATTGCACAGTAAGCACAAATTGGCTGTTAAGCAGCTCTATGAAATTGGGCCCAGATTTCACAAAGTGGAAGTTTGTGTTTGTTTATTGAGACTAAAAAGTCGGCGTGTAAGGCTCATTGAAATTCCAGGTTTCTGAGGGACACCAAGATAGGCTGAGTTAGAACCCTAGGTAGGACTCTTCCTCTGTGCTGTACACAGATACAGAGCCCTGGATATGAGGGCCCGTGAAATGGAATAGTGAAATGGAATAGTCCAGATTTCACTTCATGGTTATATTCTGCAACAATGCACTCAAATGCATCCAATATTTGTATTACATGGAAATAACTGCATCTGAATTGAATTGAATTGAATTGAGAAATTGTTTTTTTCTGTATCGACATTTTCAGTTCTGGTTTGCTGTTGTAAACGGCTGGTCTGGACAGATTCTTTTCAACCAGTGGTGCATTGGTATTTATAACTTGGTGAGTTTATGAGTTCATGAATAAAGTGCAAACTGTTCTGTGATTATGAATGGCACGTCAAGAGTTCATTTTGTTCATCTGACACCATCACCCGCGACAAAATTTAGTTGCGCTGTTTTGGTAGTCAGATTGTCTTTGTTTTACTTTGCGGAGTACTCTTGGCAACACGAGCTAGTGAAATTGCATGCCGTATCTTCACATGCAGTTTCACTCCCAACATGGCAGCCAGTAGCCACATGCGAGGTCATTGGAAGAGGTCTACAGACATTCAAATATTGTATATATTTATGTTATTGGATGTTCTTGGGTGTTAACAATTTTCACACTGGAAGGGTATCAAATTCAATGGCATTTTACACTGTTTTAATCCTTTCCTTACCATAGATGACTTTAGTTGACTGCACTTATACCCCCTCTTTCTTACCATATGCGGCTTTAGTCGGCCAAGCTTACACACAAAATATAATAATTCCTGCAAAGATCAACCCCACTAAAAAGTATTATTGGGAAGCACTTCATGGCCTAACCCCAGTGTATATAAGAGACATGTTGTGTACATACCATCCTCGGCCCAATCTGAGATCATCAAACAAACTTCTGTTGAAGATTCCTAGATCTCATTCATCATCAGGTGATAAAAGCTTTGTTTCATGTGCACCAAAGCTATGGAATGATCTCCTCAATCAACTCCGTACACTTGACTCCTTACCGATCTTCAAAAACCAGCTTAAGACTCATCTCTTACAATCTGCTTACATTTAGTCCACTGCACTTATCATCTTCACATGAAATTCTGTAAACTCTTTGGTCTTAAATTTTTCCTTCACTTTGCGAAGCGCCTCGGAATAGGCAACTAGAATGATGGCGCTCTACAAATGCCTGATGATTGATTGATTGGTAATCCTTGTTTGTATTTCTCAGGCCTTTACTGCCCTCCCACCGTTCGCCATCGGACTCTTTGACCGCAACATTAGTGTAGAAAGTATGCAAAAGTTCCCCCAGTTGTACAAGCCATCACAGAATTCAGAGTACTTCAATAGTAAGGTAAGATCTCTCTTGTTGGCCAGAAGGTCAGTGTAAAAGAACCAGTTTGTATGAGTCCTGTCTCAGTCGAGAAGTTCAGGTTGTCTGAAGTTGCTCATTTCTGTTTAGCAGAAAATAGTTAAGTATTTCTGCTTATGCAGCTTTTTGAAATTGTGCCTAGTTCTGGGTCCAATATTATAAAGCTGTTTACCAGTAAGCAGATTTGTGTGCTTTCTGTAGCAAAAAGGCATTAGGTTGGCTCATTGGTTTCTTTTTGCATTTCATCGCTGTGGACCTCGGTTCGAATCCCACTTCAGACCTGGAGCCTTGCATGTGGGTTGGGTTTTCAGTCCCTACCTGATTGTGTGGGTTTTTTCTCATTTGGGGTTCACCTTCCACATTTTAAACTGAACATTTCTTTTGTTTCCTAATCACCGACCTGTTATTGGCGCTTGGGATGTTGGATGTGGAATGAAATAAATAAATAAATAAAGCAACAATAATAATAGTTTCTTTTTAAATAGCGCTCAAATCCGTCACTCACTGATGCTCATGGCACTCCAACATTTTTACCCCTGGTCACTGGGCCATTTATTTCATTCCTTAAACCATCTCGGCTTCCTGGTGAGTATAAGAATGTGTGTAGGCAAAATTGTCATGAACGATGAAGAAGTTTTGACAGCTTTGGTGCACGCTCACAATGGATTTGCACCTTTGCGCCACTCATTTGCTTACCAGAAGTTTTGGCAAGTTTGCACGGATCTTGTTTTGCATACGGTCAACAGTGGTTATGAAATAACAATTCTGCTAATGGGTGCCCCTTAAGCAGAAAGTATCTGCTTACTGGCTTTATGAAATTGACCCAAGTACAGCGAATTCTTACCAATTTCTTATATTTGGATCAATCTCTACCTCTAGGTGTTTTGGATGTGGACAACCAACGCTGTGTATCACTCATTGCTCATCTTCTGGTTTGTGGTTGGTGCCCTGTATCAGGATGTGGCCTTCTCCAATGGACAACTAGGGGGGCATCTGTTCATGGGCAACATGGCCTACACGGTAAGATGTACAGAAATTTCAGACTTGTGTTCGAATTCAGCCTTTTTAAAGTCTGCCTGGTCAACAACAAAAATGCATGGTTTTTTCTCCAAATAAAATAAGTCTTGCTCTTTGATCTACTTCACTAGCACTGAGGATACTGTTTCCAGAAGCTCCTTGGAATCTATAAACCCAAGGGTAGAAATGCCATCATTTCAGTGATGTATTTTCTTCTGGTTTTTTTCTTCAGGAAATCCAGGATTTTTTTTTAACCCACCCCCCCCAAAACCCCCCCCCCAAAAAAAAAAAAAAAAAAACCAACAACAACACACACAAAAAAGCTATTTTTCTTTTTAAAATTAAGATCAAATTCATAAAAACATGAAAATTAAACAAAACAGAACGCCCCAGATTGCAGAGTAGGGCTTTTAAAACCAAAGATAAATCTATATAAGTAGTCGTCATGCTCGCAAGCTTTCGTCCTCTGCACTCACAGTTAAGGGTTTTTTTTTCCAACAGCCTATCACATCCCTGCATTTCAACCTTCCCCCTAAGATCTGGATCCCAGTTTCAGATTTATTTTTGTCAATATAAATTATGCAAATTTAAGTGAAGAATCAGTTGGTATATCCACATTTAATGATAATGATTCACGTTGGCTCAGTGGTTTCTTCCATGCCTTTCACCTCTGTGGACCTTGGTTTGAATCCCAGTGCCTTGCATGGGGATTGTGTTTTCAGTCCCTACCTGAGTGTGTGGGTTTTTCCCTCCCACAAACTGACATTTCATCATCATCTTCGCTGCACAGGTATTTCCAGGCCTTTGGGTTACAGTGCCGGAAGCTTTTTTGAGGGTCCTGTGCTTAATACCAGAAAGTTGTCATTATAATAATAATAACAATAGTTATCATCAAGCAAACTTGGATTCTCGATTCTGATTCGTCGACCTATAGCAACAAGAGGTGTGATATAAATCTATATCACAAGGCCCATATCACACCCTGCGTATTGCACTGTTCTAAGTCTGTGTATTGATTATCGGTGGGTTTTTTTTTCCTCTTTCTGGTTTCAGTATGTGTTGATAGTAGTCACGCTGAAGGCTGGTTTAGCCATGGATGCCTGGAGCTGGGTAAGTTGATGAAATGTCACACATTTCATTTATTTGTATATTTATTTATTTATTTATTTATTTATTAAGTAATAAACCACAAGGGAAACTGGGTTGTGAAGGGGCTTGTCACACGAGGCAATGAGTTCTGGCAATCAGTTCCTGGCTATTTAAAAATAAGAGAGCGCATTCAAATCAAATTTTCTCACAATTTTCTTTGTGATTGTAAGATACAGTGAGACCAAAGTGTTTGTTTCGAATGCAGTTGGAGTTGGTCACTTCAGGTTGCCTTTAAGAATTGCCATGTTTGACGTGAGCCCTTTAGCCTCGTCATTTTGGACATTTTGAAATGTTTGCTTTCCAAAAGTTGTTGCAAATTTATGTGCCATTATTAGGGCTAGATGGCTCAGTTGGTTGAGCGCTGGCATGTCAATCTGGAGGTCACAGGTTCAAGTCCCGCTCTAGTCAACTTTTCTTTGTCAAGCCCAAATTATTTCAAATTTACTTAGCCAGTTTCCCTTGTGGTTTATTACTTAAAATGTACGTGCACCAGTCTTTTTCCAATATTTCTTGGCCTTAGTTGCCAGGAGCGTTGAAGTTTAATATTTAATGTAGTATTAATAATTTGAGATATAATTAATATTTGTTTGTAAGGACTGTTTTAGGCTAATTGATAACCGCTCATAAATCATGGCCAAACATGCTTTGCATACCATTTCCATTAAATACAGTGGGTATGGGTTTCAAGTTATGTAAGAACTGCAGATTATTTTTATGTTTTGTCTTTCCCCCATTAGCCGGTACACTTCTCCATGTGGTTTAGCATTATCGCCTGGTTTATATTCATCGGTATCTACTCTGCCGTGTACCCCAGCATCACGATGGCCGCTGACATGGCCGGACAGGTAAGAGCTATTGGAATAAGCATGATCAGTAGGAGCCAGGGAGATGGAAAGCATGAAGGGCAGTCAGGTTGTCTTTCCCTGCCTTCTACCTCGGGGACCCAGGTTCGAATCCTGCTTTTTTTTTTAGTTTTTTTTTTATGCAAGTCGCCAGACACACAAGGCCTGAAGGCCACTTCAAGGTGTGGGCTACAATCAACTAGTTTTTCCAGGGGCCGTTGCCACCTACTCCTGGTGCTGAAACAGGGTTACCCCCTTTACAGTCCATATGGATGTAGGCTTGGGTATCATCCATCAGAAGCCTGGCTGGTAGAGCAGAAAGCACTACCTCCCCAACTTTACGAAGCAATCATGGTTAAGTGTCTTGCTTAAGGCACTATGTGGATTGGATTTTTCCAGTCCTTACCTGATGGCGTGGGCTTTTTGTGGATTAATTCTCTGGTGCGTTATCATGTCCTCCAAAACAAACTGGTTAAAGGTCATCTAGATGAACAGTCTAATGGTCTGTTGGGATACGTAAAGGCAGGGGGGCACTGTGGTAAAGATGCTGTGGTAATGAGGCATTCTTTACTATGGCCGTACTTAGTTGGGATTCATGGGGTTTTTTCTCGGTGAACTGTTCCATTGCAGGCTTATCAGGTGTTTTCCTGCGGTGTGTTCTGGATGCTGCTGTTCCTTGTACCTGTGGTGGCATTGTGGCGAGATGTCGCCTGGAAAGCGTAAGTCCATTCTCAACAACATCAATATACAAATATTGGCTGCATTTGTGTGTAGTGTTGCAGTAGACAATCACAAGATAAAACCTGGACTATTCCATTGCACGAGGAAAAGCTGAGAAAAATGGAATAGTCCCGATTTCACCAAGTGATTATATTCTGCACCAATGCACTCAAATTCATTCACTATTTGTTTTTATATAAACCACACAGATCATTGTCGTTTGAAAATAGACACGGAAATTCGTCCACCCACACTCTGAAAATTCTTTTGAAATCACTTCTTAACAACATCAACGACTCCATGTAGACACCAACCTTGTCCTTGGACAAACTGGTGGGGAACGATTATTTTAGAAACGACACTGCGAAGCGTCCAATATGTGTCTGTATTGGACTCCAATATTCAACTTTGGAGTAGTGCAGCAGTATACATGGCAAAATAAAGGATGACATGTGACCCGTGCTCCACTAACCAAATGACAAGGATCTGTTTGTGGTGTGTAAAACCTGTTAGGTTTCAAAAGAATTTTCTGTACATTTGTAAATTATTGTCTGTACATTTGAATAAGGTGGTAGCTGCTCGGCATTAGAAGGTGAAGTACCAGCTAATTACCTACTGAAACATGAGTCAGAGAGATAGTCTAGTAACTGATAGAAGTGGAAATGGGTGGGATTTATTTGCCAAAATTCATGAGCACAAGAATCATTTATAGGACATAACTCTTGGGGGAAAGAAAACAGGTTTGTCAGTATAAAGATTGGAAGGATGAGCTGCAACAGTATAGGCCATATGCATGTCCCGGTGCCCATGATCGGTGCGCAAAGGATTCTGGGTGAAACCCGAGTCTAAGCAACACTGGCAACCATCATGGCGCGCTGGTGGTGAAGCAATGCGGTACACAACTATAAAACCAGGCACATTTACATGTAAACTACAACATGGCGTTCATCTTGGCAGCTCGATTTATTGAACTGTACTCAGTTTCCCAAAATGGATTGCGCTATATTTTTAAGAGGGTGTTTTTGCATATTATATGGCCTATAATCTTGCAGCATTCTGGCAACATTATGTAGGGGTTTTCATCCTTCATTGAATTGTAAAGACAACTGAAGGCATCCTCTATTTCCTTTTGCTTTTTTAGTTTAAAGATAAAAGCACCAGAAAAAGGAAACAAATTTCATCGCTATTGGTACTGACTTTCCACTGAATATGATCTAACAAATGTTTGTTTAAGATACAAATAAGATACAAATAAATGCAAATAAATAACTTTTGAATGGTTCCACTAACTACCTGGCCCAAATTTCACAGCTCTGCCTCATCAGAAAATATTGCTTAACGGTTTGCTGCTGAGCAAAACTGAGCAGGATACCAGTCTCAGAAGGTACACGTGACATGGTGTTTTAGCTGGTAACCTTATTCTGAATAATTGTCTTGTGCTCAGATACTTTTTGTGCTTAAGCAGCTCACTGAAGTGGACACCGGTGTTCTGTATTTTAGCCATATCATTACCATCCCCATTTCTCCTTGTTTATCAGTTTCAAGCGAACCTTGTTCAAGAGCCTTGCTGAAGAGGTGCAGGAAGCTGAGGTCAAATTGCTTGACCCTACAGCAATAATACAGCGATCAGTCAGAAAGAGGTGAGTATTGTAAAATGGGACATTCCATTATCAGAAAGAGAGACATTTGAAGGGAGGGTGTTAAAATACTGAGTTATTGTCCCAAACTAGCCTGTAGAGCTACTTAAGCAGCAAATATTGCCTTACAATTTTCTGCTTGGCAAACATGAGCAGGATACCAGTCGCAGGTGGTATGTGTGGAAAGGTTTCGGCTGGTTACCTGATTCTGATGAGCATAATTTTATTGTGCTTAGCTACTTTTTTATGCTTATAGCAGCCCAATGAAATCGGGCCCTTTTGTTTCTGCTGTATATTTTTGTTGACTCACTTTTGATAAACCTTTATCAGTTTACATGCAATTTCTGCAACGGCTGGTCAGGGGTAAGGAAGTAATGTACTCTGTAATCAATTGTTTGCATATCCAGGGTATCTTGCACTAATGGAGGAATGTTGTATTTGTCTACTTAAGAAACTCGCTTTATAATGAAGATCAAATTTGAAGACACTCACGGTGGTGTGGTTGGGTTGGGGTTTTCATCAGGTTGCTATTTTGGTGGATTATTTTGGTTAGTTATTCCGGGTTGTTGTGTTCTCCTGCACCTGCTAGTTGAAGAGGACACAGTGTGTAAAGCGCTTGCCTCTCACCAATGTGGCCCTGGTTCAATTCCCAGCTAAGGCCATATGTGAGTAGGGTTGTGCGTTGGTTCTCTTCTATGCCACATGGGGTTTTCTCCTGGCCCTCTGGTGGCAGCAGACTTACCAGTAAATCCATTGTTTCTCGGTAATGTGCGCATGCTCAGAACTGCATAAACAATGGAAATTTACCTCGTAAGTCTGCTGCCACCTAGTGTTCCAAAGTCTACCATTGCTTTGTGATTTTAAAAATGCTCAGTCCCTGTAGACCTTATGCATCGATGTCATCCAGCCGCAATCTTAGAGGTACAACAATGGAAACCGGAGATTTGTATGTGCTGTGCGCATAAGTAGTCAAATTAGTTGGAGTTGTTTCGTTCAAGTTGATCTTTAATATTACAATGGTGTGTCTCCACCATGCCAAGTCTTCATTCCTACAAACTTGCTTCAGTTACTTATATCACTGTTCACTGAGTTGGGATGCATGTGGGAGCACTCCTAAAGAGTTTGTACTAAACTTAGGCTGATATTTGGTAGCACATGAGTATAAGTGCACATGTATAAATAATGCGTTTTTTCTTTAAAAAGTATTTATTACATACTTTTTAAAGCTAATTAGGACCCTCAAATCGACTTACAGCGTTTCATTACCCCTGTTCATCTTGCCCTAAGCATTCTTAAAACTATAGGGACTCCTTAGGAGCATGCAGCACCGGCAATCAAAGGGGCCTCAAAGTTTGCTTATCATCCATACCAACAATTTCTACTCGAGAAGGTTCCTTTTTACTCCTGGGTGATGAGAAGCAATGCATAAATGTTAAATGATTTGGGGTTGAATGAAGAAAAAAAATTGTCTAGAGCAGGATTTGAACCAATGACCTCCAGATTTTAAAAATGTACATGTTGTAAGTCCTATGTGATTTTATTTTTAAAATAATTGATTTTTTAATTTTTTTATAAGAATGCATATTAGGAAATGGCTAAAGCGTAAACATTATTTTTACTTTTTTGTTGCCATCTTGGATTTGTAGATTACATGCATTGGGCGGCAAGGCTGCACAAGGGTAAGACAATGGATAATGTGCATGCGTCCATACTGGTCGGAATATTCCTGTGGTCTGAGTGGATTAAACTCAGTGTTTGGTGTGATGTCTTTTCTTTTGGTTTTAATTTTCTTGAGTAAGGGGTACTAACATGTACAGTATCGGTACTTAATGCCATCAGTCCTATTGGCTTGCTGTGGCTTGGTTGATTAATTGTTTGTCTAGCATGCGGCAAGTTTTCATTGGATGGAACTTATTCAGAAGTGCCAAGAAAAGACACGTAGCTTTTGTATCATGTGACATTTATTTCACACTAACGGAATGTAGAATGTACGTACATTATAACTTTAACGATAGTAATAGAAAGAACAATACTAACCAAATTTAAATAGCGGGAATTTTACAGGCAACCAGTTCCAGGCAATTTAATTCACATCTGAACTTTCCCTTTTTTTAAATCTTTTTTTTTAAAGTGGATCGTAAAATTACCTGCGTGCTAACAAGTGGTCCTGTAGCATGCACTGCAGTTAGTTGCCTCCAAGTTGTCTGTAAAAGTTGCCTCGTGTGACAAGGTTCAAGGAATAGCTGCACAACATAACTAACCTCTTAACAAATCCGTACCAAATCAAGGTGCAGACATGCCTTACGAGTGTGGCTTCCATGTTTTCCACCAAAAGCTGGTCAAAGATAACATTTCATCGCTTAGGGTTCATCATGGAAAATTCAACCCATTAGCCCATTCATCATTCTTTTAACCTCCCTTGTTTTCAGGTGTCAAATGTCATACTTTGGGACTTTATTTGAATACTTCTTGGCAAAAATAATGAAAATTCCTCTGTTCGATTGTTTGATGATTTTTTTTTTTTCCTCTCTCAAGATTCAATGAGACTTCACGATTGCTGAACAAACTTTTCAAGAGGACTCCCAGTAGCTCGAGGAGGGTGGCTGAACACTTTGATATGTCACAGCGTAAGTTGGATTAGAAATAAACAGTTACCTTCTGAAAAACTACCTTTTACAATTTGTCATGAGGGTTATCACTCTTCACAAGGATAATGTTTACGAAAACAAAAATGAAGTGTGTCACCTGACATGTGTAATATTATCATAATCCTAATAACAACTAGAGCTTTAGGAATTGTCACTTGACAGAGTTTTGGTGTTCAGGATATTCTTAATAATAGTGACATTGTTTTGTGGGGTGTCATGGCCGAGCAGATAAGAACACCGGACTCAAGCTCTGGTGTTTCCGATTAGCAGAGTGTGGATTTCAAGTCCCGGTCTTGACACTTGTGTCCATAAGCAAGACACTTAACCATTATTGTTTCGTCCTTCGTATGGGACATAAAGCCGTTGGTCCTGTGTGATGTGTAATGCACGTAAAAGAACCCAATTGTAAAGAGAAGGGGTTCGCCCCAGTGTTCCTGGTTTGTTTAGCTGCATTTTGCGCCACAGCACCTTGTAAATCATTACATAGTGCTATAAAGGAATAGGTCTTTTACTTCAAAACGTGGCTCCACATACCTTGCAAGATAAATACTGCAGTGCTTAGAAACATAATATTAAGCATGGTATAAATGTAAAATATTATTGTTAAATGGCTCTGCTTCATAATTCAAACAATTTTTGCGTGCAACCCATATCGTTTTAATGTTTTAAAAACCTTTTAACAGAGGGTGGTGTTATATTTGATGATATCAAAGTTACTTTTTGAAGAGGTCAAGGTTTGTGTACTGTTCGTCACACAGGAACTATATCAAAATTTTACTTCATGTTGCATACATAGATGAAGCATTTTTCACTTTAACTTCGGAAGTCAAGGTCAAATTGGTGTCACATCTGTGGAATGTTTATTCATCATTCCAAGACCTTTCAGTAAATGTAAAAAAAAAATTTTTCATTTAATGACGTCACATTTGAAAATGCAAAAAAATGTGTTGAGGTCTTGGTATTTATAAAGTTTGAAGGTTATGTGACTCTTAACAATGCTAGATTTCTTGTAGAGAAGAGTTTGAAGGGAAAAAAAATCATGATAGCACAACACAATGTTTTTCCGGAACACTGTAACATGTGCTTTTTTGCTCTCGCAAAGAAAAAACACCTTATTTTCACAATAACTTCCATTTAACTTGGTTTATTTTGTTAACATTTCACATGTAAGCTTTAATTGATATTGTCTAACAGTAAATTTGAAATATTGAGGATGAAATTTGGCTGGAGATATTTGGAGTTTGAAAATTAATACAAAATATGATTATATCCTCATTTTGCATTCCTTACGACAGATGGATATGCGTTCTCACAAGAGGAGCATGGAGCTATCGCACAAGTAAGTTGTGACTAGGAAATTCTCATAATTCTGATACAAGAATTGTGCACACCATCCACCAGTTTTGGCAAGCATACTAATTCTCAATCAAAGAGCAAGCTCGGGTGGTGGGATACTACTAGGATAGTCAATCTAGATGTCACTCGAGCCCTGCATGGTTGAACTAGCTATTCCAACTGGATCAACCTAGCTCAGGGGCACTGTTTCTCTAGTCAACTAACGAAGTTACGCCACTTTGTCAAGATGGCAGTTAGGTTGCGTGACAGAGCGGAGAAACTTTTGTAAACTTTTGTGACCACACGCACAGTTGATCTTAATAATTATCTCCTTCAGTACCCCATGGTTTAATGGAAAAAAATTGTAGTTTTTTGCCAATATGCCAATCAGGTCAGGCACCGATACGTTAATCCGGAGGTCGTTGGTTCAAGTCCCGCTCCAGTCATTTTTCTTTGTTCAAACCCAAATTTAAATAAATAAATATCAAGTAATAAACCAGAAGAGAAACTGACTGGGTCAATTTTGTAATAGTTTGGGTTTGAACAAAGACAAATTTGTTGGAGTGGGACTTGAATCAACGACCTCCATGTTATCATACAGGTGCTCTACCAGCTGAGCCCTATGATGGCGGTCTCCCTATTAGTCAATATCTTTGTTCGGGGTGCCAGTCAGAAGCCATATAAACGTTAGCTGCCAGCAATAAATGTTAGAACAGATGGAAGCTTGCCCAGTGGTGAGGGGCCAGCTCGGTGTTGGGTTGGGTTTTTTTGTGTGTTAAGTATTAGGGGCCCAACATTCTATTGATGGAATTTGTACTTTCCCAAATGGTTAGAGCTAAAGATGGCTTAACTTCCTCTTCATATTTTGCCTTGTATTTTTCATCTTACAGGGGGAAGTCATCCGGGTGTTTGACTCAACGAAACGACCCGAAGGGGCGGTGGTCATCCAGGAGAATCGATGATCACCGGATATGTGCCAAGACGCTGATAGTAATGTATCAGTCCCTGACTCCAATAACATCCAGTTTTAACATTCCTCTCAAAAAAACTTAAAGGCAACCTTGTTTTGTTTTTTTGCATTCTGAATTTGAAAAAAATGAATACTAATCCATATGTATTTAATCCCTTCCTTTATTCATAACTTGTATATCTTGGAAAGATATTTTGAAGAGTAGAGGCACATTTGACAGCCAGTGCAAATAGGGCCTAAAAATTTTTAATTAGCCTGTCTCCTTGTCAATAAGATGGTTCAGAGGTTAAAGGTCATCTGATGATTTTATATTATACTATGAATATATCTTTCTTGAGACTTGCCCTTCCGAGCAGAAATCTTTATGGTATGTTTTAAACAGTGGTATACGTTTTTTATACAACTACATATACCTTCAAGTTCAAATGTCACATAATTTGACATATTGACCTCTTGCACAATGAAGAACGCACCTCCGCACAATACACGTCAACCTTTTACATAGTTTCACGTACTGACCCCTTGCACGACACAACGCACCTCTGCACAATGCGCATCTACAATTTTCCTTTGGGTACATTTTGACACCCAAAATGGTGGACAGGATAGGCGCGTGTTAAGTGCGCTGCACCTCGTGAAACGGGTCAATACTGCCAGTTTTCATTCAGAAAGGACTGCATTCCTGAGTACCACTCTGCACTAATGGCGTCACTTTTTGTTTAAAATGCCCATAAATCAGACAATCATGCCATGACCTAGCTCTCATGCAATCACCGGTCAGACTGCAGTTCTACAGTCAGTACCTGCGAGAAAACACAAAGCTTGGACACGTACGCGAGCGTGGAATTTTGACACGTTGTCTGAGTTCCGGGTACTGAGCTTCTAATTTTTAGCATTCTGTGCGGAGAGCTCTTTGTCTTGAAAGTTATAACTCTTTAGGAATCAAAATGCATTAAACAATCAAACTCTAAAAATTTCACAGCTATGGAAACAGAGTACTGTTTCAGTTTCAGGGGTTTTTTTGGAGCAGATTTGTGGATGTAGAATTCTAAAAAGGAAACCTCTTCACTCTTCTTCAAACTGCTTACCATTGTTGTAATTTTGAAAAAGTAATACCTGAGTAAATTCTGAAATTAAGGGTGTCATTTGAGGAAAACAATGCTGCACAATATCCAATATGATAAACTTTTTAAGAAAGATTTGATGGGGATGAAACCTCAAGCCCAATAATATACAAATATGGGATGCATATGAGTGCAGTGTAGCAGAAGGTATTCACGCCGTGAAATCTGGACTATCCATGTGAAATGGAAAAGATATTTTTGTTATGTATATCACACATAGACCCTTGTCATTTATTCACAAAAAGCACCAAAAAAGACATGGAAATTCATGTACCCCACACTCTGAAAATTCTTTGACGACTCCGTATAGTTACCAACCTTGTCCAACGTGACGTGACCTTGCCTCATTTGGACAAACGGGCAAGGAAGGATTTTCTTTCGAAATGACGCTGTGAAGCATCGCTGTGAAGTGCCCCAAGTGTCCTATATCAATAGAGGACTGCCATCTTAAATTTTGGAGAGTTCACGCATCACGACAGTAACTACATGGCAAAATAGTGGATGACATGTGATGCGTGTCCCACCAATCAAATTACAAGGATCTATGTGTGGGGTATATAGTTTATTTTGACTTAAAGGCAAAGTATATCTTTGGTTTTTGGAACCGTTTGAATGTTTTAATCCTACATGTATATAAATAAAGACATATACAATAAAACTAACATGTGAAAATTTATTTTCGAAAGGTGGTAGAGTTTTTGAGATACCGCCGAATATCTGGAGCGGTTATGTCCACGCAGGGAGAATAATCCGTAATTGGAATACACCATCTGAGAAACATTTCAGGCAGAAACGTTTCTCAGATTGAAATGTTTTTGAATCCTTCTTTATTAAACCACATTCCGATGAAGGGGATTTTTTCTCAACAAGTTATACATTATTAAAAGCTACAGTGCTTCTTACCAAGTAAGTTTTTACCCTGCCTTTCAGGTGTCCTGGGCCCAATTTCATGGCTCTGCTTTACCGTAAGCAAAGAATCGGCGCTTACGGAAGCAGGGAATTCACAGGTTAGCAGAGAATTTTTGCGTACGCACATGCATACTCCATGTTAGGCATTCTTCGCTTACACAGCTAGCGCAGAAATTCGGCGCTTGCACAGTAAGCGGAGAATGGTGATTGCAAGTGCAGAATTCGGCAGGAAGCAGATCCATGAAATTGGGCTCTGGTTAATGACAGTTTGTCCAAAAGTCACAATCCTGTTGACCGTATTAGAAACCATGGCTTAGACTTAGGTTTAAACTTAGGCTTAGGCTTAGGCTTAATCTGCCTGTTTGAAGTCCCATAACAGATAGTGTTTATCATGCTCCTTTTTTTTATATCACATGAATTTTGACTATACCTGATGTTAATAGTGGTGAATTGTTATTTATGTTACTGTAAAAGAATGTGTGTAAATGTTGACTAGAATATGATAATTATAGATGGAAACTATGTGAACTATGATATGTACAAACTTGAGACAAGATAAGTAGTTTTATGGAACTTGTTATTTGGAGTTTTGGATTGCCTGCCATTCACTATAATAGTATGTTCATTGTTGTGCTTTGTATTATCAACATAGCTGTTAATCAATTGATCAAACTTTGTAGCTATTTCCGAGTAAGAAATTTATGAAAGAAAATAAAAGGCGAGATGTTCTTGAAATTGCTGGTTCATCAAATGACCTTCAGATACTGATTGGGCCCCAGTTGTGATACAAACAACTTTTTTTTTCTCTTTTTTTTTTTGGTGACAAAAATGGCTACTCCAAACTTGATACGTGGCAATGGAGGTAAATTTCCACCATGCTCTTGGTCAGTGCCCAGGTGCCCCCCTTCAAATGTTCCAGTATAAATTTGTTCAACCCTCATAGAGATTTCATTTTCCAAGGAGAAACTGCCTCACCTTTACAAAAAGCGAAAGTATGGGGCCTTCTACTCATTGAGAAAGGAATGTCAGGAATACGTTTATATATTTCTAGCCAGTAGTTATATGTCTTGTGAATTCCGTTATGTAAATATCTTATGTGCATGAGTGCATAGCATTATATACATGTAAATCCAATGTTACCAATCTTGCTATATCTCACCTACCTAATGCAATTTTGTGTTGAATGTAAATGAAATGTATAATTATTACCAGCAAGTTGTTTTAATTCAAGAGGGGCCCCAAGGCCAAATTCAGTTTAGTGGTCCACCCATTTTCCCAATAGATTGGGGTCCTTATTAAAATTGGGGAAATAATTGCAAGTCTCTAGGTTGAAACGGTGTAAAATGCCACTGTGTGTGGTAACAAGTTCAATTTTTGTCAAAATCCCAAAAATGTTTGATGAAATCACATTTCAAATGTATGGTGTGTACATTTTTCTGTGCACACAGGTCTTAAAATCATAAAATCTTTAGGTGACAATTTTACAACCCTCTGTGTCGGTATTTGCTTTGAGGCTGTTGTCACCCACACTACCCTTGTTGGGATAATCCCTTTACCCTGATGGGTACCTTTTTCTCCCGGTTAGGGAATGAAAGATCTTCCATTGGGGACCCTAAAGGTGACAGCAATACATAAACATTCCCTAATCTGTGCTAGGTATGTTTTTTTTTCTTCTGAAGTGCAATGTTTGTGTCAATTTTTTTAGCAGTCAGAGTTAGCAAATGCCACCGAGATTTTATTTAATAAATAGAAAGAAAGAAAAAAGTAATAAAGTAAGTAAATAATGAAAACTGCAACACATTTATGTATTGATATACAGATATAGCTTTCCCATGTGTCAGGGTGCATTTAACCTTGGCATTCTTTGTTCCATTTTCTTTGAGATTTCCGATTTGAAATTCTTCCATCACAATGGGATATATCTTTCATTGCTCTGCCATTTTATTTCCTTTACCAGCAAATGAAAGGCTGTGCTTAAAAGAAATGTATGATATTTGTATAGCCTTTGATCAGCATAGAGGGCGGTCATCTTGGGTCCTTCAGTAGAGCTTGTCTGTCTCTGTCAGTGGCGTGAAAAATAATAATAAAATGAGATCGAAAAAATGAATGATTTCACAAATGAATGGTTTCATACATAAAAAGTCCAAAACAACAACAAACCCCCAAAACAACGAACAAACGAAACAACAACAACAACAATTATGTCTTTGCCACACTCTACACTGCAACTGACACTAGAGCAATAGAGGCAGATTTCCAAACATGAAGGTCTAGGCCCAATCAGTAAATCACACTTGAAGAAAATGGGGATATTAAATGCTTTCAGAACATTCATTTTTGTGGGTGTTTTTTTCTTAAAGACCACATTGTCAAAGGTGATCCCCAAGATGGCGCCCTCTTCTATACAGGGTTTCTGCATTCCTGCAGTTAATTTATTTTACAGTATTGTTATTGCTGGAAATTTTGAAACTTCCCTTTGCCTTTTTATCTTTTAATTTCTAAAGTGCCTAGGTCTCTTTGCAGTTTGAATAATTGATTGATAAGAAATTATATCAATACCTAATTAAGATTTGTAAGATGCCGCTGCAATACTTAGAAGTGTTTAGGTTGAAACAATGAATTGTGTAGTTTGTATTTAGCCCTATAGGCGTTGTTGTCAGCCGTGTCCTCATTGGGGGAAATTGGGTCCAAAACGGGATAAAAATGTCCCACGATTGTGACAGTCATACAAGATATCTTTCTCACCCATTTTCAGGTCTTTTCTTATCCTCACTTGGGATATAATGGTCCTGAAGAGGATACAATTATCACCGCATTGGGACAGTATATGTATGATAACAGCCATGAATGTAAAGTGTAATAATTTGCTTCACTGTTTAGCACCATTTACTACGGTTTATATTGTATTATAGAAACAGTGTTAACGTTCAACTTACATTACATACATGCAGTTAATATTCAAATTTATTAAATGTGGCAAACAGATCTCAAAATGAGTACTGCATTGATCACTTAATTTGTCATTGATTCAATTTCCACGAAGAATGTTCCAAAAAGCAGGTGTGTGTACGACAATGACTTTGGAAAGAATTGAAACTTAAGATTTTTATCGCGCAGCAGCCATCTTTCTTTTCATCCATATCCATAGCGAGGCTGGAAGTGGCAGGGGAACAAGGTTTAGTATTCAGCAGAGCTGTCGCACACAGAACAAGGCAAAGATATGGTATCAGGATGAGAAAGCCCTGTCTTTGTCTACATCCTCGTCAAACGCCATTTGCCCCTATCGGCTATCACAGCTAGCCCTAAGAATAACCCTACTAGTAGGCCTACCTAGCATTTTTTGACTTGGGCGGGGGACACATTGTGGTACTTTCCAACAAAGTGTCACACAATTTTTATAAAACTTGCCACAAAATGTTCATTTTACCAAGTTCTACCTGACTTAAAAAATCCCATTAGAGGACCTTTTTTTTTGAGGGGGGGGGGGGTGGGTTTTGCCCATTTGGGGGGACAAGGTATATTTTACTCATAATGTACATATTTTTTGTCTAAATGCTATCAAAGTTTACAAACTTGTTTATTCTAACACTACGTAACATCCTATTGGGATTTTTTTTTTTTTTTTTTGAAAATAAATATTCCCACCAGCAATGGGGGACCAGGGTGCAATGATCAAATTACATAATTTCTTGGCCTGAAAAGTTGTAATTTATGTTTAGAAATTATTCAATTTATAACAAACATGATAGGCCCATAGTTTAAACCCCTAAATACAGGCTGAAACGAATCCAAGATGGCCGCCGAATATAGTGGCCATTTTGAAACCCCATAGTGTATTTAATACTATCACGTGACAAATTACTATCACTTTTTAGGGGAAAAAACCCCCAAACAAATGGAAATATTGAAAAAGACCCCCAAATCAAACAAAAAATCTTTCAAACGTTTGACCAAGTTCGAACAAGCCGTTGCCATTGTAATAGCTGACCCCTGATAATAACTGTTATATGAGCCTCGATACATTGGCTGAAGTCAGAAAATTTGGTGGATATCGGATCAGCTTTAAAAAGTTACGGGGAAAAGGTATGGTTGGTGCATTGTCTTTATGGGGTTAGCACACAAGAGGGCGCTATTTAAGACAAATTTGTTTGACTACCTTGTCAATGAGGGCGCTATCCTGTGATGGTTTTTGCCGTTTTTGCGTTCAGTTTACTGTGGGTTTAGTGACGATCTCTTCCCACACCTACACTGTCCTAAACAAAACAAACAAACAGAAAAAGAACAAACAAAACAAACAAAGCAGCAAACATTTGAAAATGTGTCTACGAACTTTGTCTTCTAGTGTACATTGTTATAGAATGGAAAGTGTCTAGTGTACTTGTTTCACCTGCTCTATGGTTTCACCAATGCACAAGTAAGAGTTTATCCCTTGCCCCCCCCCTCCCCCATCCCACCGCCCCTCCCCCGAGACATTATCATCTATCTAAAGAAGTTTTACAAGACACAAAGGCGGGCTAGTGCATTGTATTACCATTTTAAATCCAAGTGCAAGTTGTGGACACTGGACCCGAAAAATCATAGCATAATTGTTTATCTTTCAAAATGAAAAAGCTGTTTATCCTGAATTATTAGGAAAGGGGCGTTATGAATCCTTGATCGTCCACCCTGTAAAAATGGGGATGAAAAATTGATGCGAAGGAGTAATAAGTGACAGTTTTTCATTTATTTAGCCTTCGAGAAAGAGGGTCAAAACGTCAGGCCATTGACAAATTTTTTACAGTTTTAATTGGGGCGCAAGGTTACTATTTTTCCAGCATTATAGTTTGGGGACTACAAATGCCCCGAGTATGGGGCCTGCCCCTTCCTCTCAGACCATGCTCAGACCCCTCCCCCAAAATGTGTTAGGGGTAATGACGTCACCGGATAGTTCAACGAGGCATGATACACTGGTTATCATAACTGATGTTCATGATTATAACGCACAGGTTACTGGGCACCAGCGAGTATGGACGTGTCTCTCCGTACATACATATGGTCCGTGCACTACGTCCGTCCGTGTACATTGCACAACGTGTAAAATGTCCGGGTCGATTCTGGTCTGTGCACCGCCGCGCACTGCGCTACATCGAAATGCCACGGTTTATCCGGTACCAATCTATCGGTCTTGGCTCTGAGAAGGATGGCGACATGTGCTTGATGTGAAGACGATGTAAATCTAAAGGATGTGATATTTAACAGCTAAATGCATTCTTTGGAGCTCCTAAACACAGTAAACACAATTGTTAAGGAGGGAAAACTGTAATCGACCAGGATTGGAGAGAAAATTATGCAGTTGTGAGGCGAATTTCGCCGATGAAGTTAGCACTGCTAGCCGAGGTTTGGTAGAATTCCACCGTGCTGGTTGCGCACATGTGTAGTGTAGCGCTGACCTCCATGTAAAGCTCCGTGAACTTTTTACCAGCGCAGGTCGTCGTGTGTGTGTGGACCGCCTATACGAAACTGCACCATATTGGATGGAACATTACCGTGCAAAGACACGTGTTTGATTGTTAAAACACAGAGCTGGGAGCCCCCATTTTTGACTAATTACGTCTTCCTATTTGTTTGTCGTCTAAGTCAAGGTTCCACATTGCCGGAAAATCTCATCACTTTTTCTACGTGACTCCCCGCAGACGGCGAGGTTATCGTGGGTGCCCGCACGTTGCGTGCGCTCGGCCGCACACGGTCTCCCAGCTTCAGGTTGTTTCTCTTGTCCAGCCAGATTTAGAACATTTCACCGTCATTTGAATAATTGATTCTTGATAACTCAAGATTCGTTGTTGAGAGGCATATTTTCAATTTACAAGGGATAGACAAACATGTAAGAATATTTTAAGTTAAAACCACAAACTGAAGACAACTTCCTGCAGTAAAACCAGCAGCTTTTTCCTGTGAGAACAGTATCTCAATTTTTGATTCTTAAATTACTATATATTTTATAAATAATCTTTCTAAATAGAATTATTGCCGTGTAAGTCCTAGTTATAAGGCTTACTGTCGCCTCACTCATTTGATTTTGGGAAAAAACACTCGAAACAAATATATAAAGGAATTGAGTATTGAAAGCCTTGCGCTGGAACTTATAAAGCAGCATGGCAGCCGAGGTTGCCAAACAGCCGAGCTACAGCAGTGTAGTTCAGGATCAGAATGATGGCAAAGTCATGAGCACGGGTCCGCAAGTGAGCTCGATACGACCCGAACTCATCAATTCAACAGAGTCCAAAGAAAATGTCAAACCAGTTGTTGCTGGGACGAATAACGCCGAGCAAAACAGGACTGACGAGCTTGACAGTGAATCTGCAAAGCAAGAGTATGTTGAGGCCGCGCCCCCAAAGGTAAATCCCTGGCATCGAAACAGCACAAACGCTACGACTTCCCAAGAGCAACACATAAAAGACAAACCCAAAATGAAGCCACAACAAGATCCCAAAAATAAAAACGTTGGGCTAGCAAACAACACTCTGGTATCTAATGCAAAGAAGAGCACCAGTGAAGCGGTTGACAAGAAAACACCAGCAAAGGCGGCAGAAAAGGAAGAGAAACCTGAAAAGAAATTCACTATACAAGAGGCTCCGCCCCCAAAGGTCAATGCATGGACTAAAAATAAACCGTCAGTTACAACAGCTCCGCCCGCTTCGCCAGCCCCTAAAACTGAGAACTCTGCTGACAGTGAACCGGCTGAAGCTGCTGCTGCTGCTGCTGCTGCTGCTGCTGCTGTGCCAACGATACCCTCTGCACCTCCTGTTCCTCCAGTGAAGAGCTACGAGAAGGAAGCTAAACCTACAACGCCGACTGAGCCACAACCGCCAGTGGTGGCGGCCACGAAACCAAAAACACCATCAAAAGGTGAGTATTTAAGTGAAAAACAGATCAAAGCAACCATGGGCTTTTGCCTTCCAATATGATTGATACATTGTATGATTGATAGACATTGAACCCTGGTTAAGTTGTTAGACTGCAGGACTTGCAAACACAAGGTTGTGGGTTCGAATCCGGCCAAGGTAACTGCTGATTTTACAAGGACCTAGAACAAGTACTATAATCTAGCTACTGAGTGAAAATTTCTTGATTTGTGCAATTCGTAATCATGGACGTTAAACCAATGTTTGCATGAATGAGAGAGATTGGTTATTGCCAGCTTGGCCTTGTGGGGTCCTTGCTGAGTTCCATTGTTGGGAAGATCATCTAAACAAACAACAAACAAGCACAAGTAACGATTATTGCACCTAAAATCTAGCAAGGATAATCGGTTTGGAGGGGAATATTTGTGGTAGAATGACAAAATGTCTGTACAGTTGATTAGTTGTGATAATCGGGAGGATGGGTTACGATTATCGCAACTACACAAAAAGAATAAATGATGTCATTTGGCAGTTGTTATAGAAGTATTTTTTTCCCACTGCATGTCCATCATACTACAATGAGTATCCGACATGTTGGACCCCATATAATTTGAAAATAAAAAATAAAAAATAAATACAATTTAGCGGTAATGGGTGGTTTACTAATTGATACAATACATGATTGCACATGATATTTTGGTAAAACGGCAATTCGTGAATTGAAGTGCACCATTTCACAATGTTCACATTTCCACCGTTGGGGAGTTGCTTTCTCTGTGTACATTTGTGACTCCCAAAATTGCAGACAGAATAGGGACTTGTAAGTGCACTGCATGTCGTGATATGGATCAATACCCTGTCTCTAGGCTAGGATGAGGAAATGTACACTGATCTATGAATTAAAGAGAAGCTACAACTTACAGCGTTTATCAAAATGCTAGAGTTAGCCCACTCACTTGGATTTTGTTCAAGTGTAGGGGGATGTCCATCGCAGCAGCATTTGATAAATTTAGGAGTTGGGGTGTAAAAAAAAGTTTCAAATTTCATAGATGACACAGAAACAAATTAGACTACCCCTAAAAATGTTAATTCATCAGTCGATTTGGGATCAATCAAGAAAAAAATGCAAGTGAGAAAACACAGTCGGCAAACTTCAGTACTTACATTGGCCCAACGAGTGGGCTATTTTCTTGCTCGCCATTATTGACCGCCAATGCTGTGAGGCATGCATGGTAAGCCTGTGACGGTTAAACGTTTAAACGTTTAAACGTTTACAAAATCACTATCCGTTTAGTAAATTACTAACCGTTTAAACGAAACGAAAAAATGAAAAATAAGCCTTTCGTTTTTGCTGCCTTATCGATGTATTTTTCTGCTTGAAACAATTTAGTTTAATTGAAATTGCCCGACAACTACTGTTGATTGGCCCGATTCTTTTTATCTCCGGACCCCGACACTAGAATAATTGACATCCATTTCGGTCCAAACAACCTTATTGTAAAACTACTACAACTAATTCAAACATACAATTTTGTTATACACTTTGCTTTTTGCGCCGCGCCGAAAACATACACACAGGATGCCGCACAGTGTGGGGTTTTATTATTTTTAGAAAGCTGGCAATGCATTATTAAAAAACGTTTTTAAAAAATGCATTTTTTGACGATCTTATCCCCTAATTTCTGCCCTAAATAATACATTTTCCATCAGCAACCATTTTCTTGGATTCGTGATTTAAGGATCGGTTGTTTAGAACTTCGTTTGCAATAAAATCATCGAGATTCAACGACCGGTCGACAACGCAAATTGAGAAAATTCTATGAACTTTGCCACGCATCGCCCTCTATTGGGTAAAGTTGTTGTTGTTTGAATAGCCTTATCCATGGCTGTATAAAGTACCAATCTGCAGGCGTGCGGCACACTGTGCGGCAGTTCTTTACTTGGCCCGTGAACGTGTACTGCGTTGGAGACTAGCGAAGCTCTCTTATGAATATGGTAATTACAACAGCCATCAACGGCCAATCACAGCGTGCGGAGTGTTGGATAGCTTGGACTTTGGACCCTGCTGTTGTGGACCGTGCGTTGTGGGGCCCGGGCCGATGCACGTGCGGTGGATACTCGGCAGTCAGAACCATGTGGTTGTGCATCGTGTTTTAATGTTTGAATACTTGGGTTTAGAATTCGGGCATGGCTTGTCGGCTGCTCGTTTGATCGTATTAAGTGCAGGCGAAAAACAGTTTGTGTAAAGGAAGCTTATACCAGTGTTCGGCGCTGCCATCGAAGTTGCTTTCGTTCCGTGATTTGTTTTTATTTTTTTTGGCAGGGCGGCCAATTATTTTTAGCAGGGCGGCCAATTCTTTGGGAGGGCGGCCGTTAATAGTCAAAACATTGGGACTTCTTTGTACCATGGAGGATTGTCTTTGGTGTTCGTGTATTTTAGAACATTGACTTGCCGCTGACAAACGGTTAAACGGTTAACCGTTTAGAAAAGTTTCGTTTAAACGGATAGTAAATTAAACGAAAGGTCACAGGCTTAATGCATGGCGCGATGTATCGTACATGTACCATGTAGGTCCTTCACTGCTGCAGTTGATGAGGCGTCGTCGTGCATTAGTGTAATTACCAACTGCGAATCACAACCGAATCAGTGTGTAGTTGTTGCACTTGTAAGCATAATTCCATGAACGTCAGTTGGGCAAATTCTTACTTGGAGGCTAATCCAGTCAGACTGCGTCGCTGTCTTCATTCGGACCTTGAAACGGTTCAGCTCGTAGGTATAAAAAAAAAAAACCAAGGAAGTCGTCAAAAGACGTGTTCATTAATTTAATTGATTTTAATTTGAAAAGCATTAAAATTAAACAGTAATTTCATAAAATTATTTAAATTGCCAAAACATGGCGAGTATTTTAAAGGAGTGGCGGCAATATTTTTAGTGTGGCGGGGAAAGTTAAGGAGTGGCAGGGTCAGCTCGTTTTCACCGCAAGCGTGGTGAGCCCACCAGGCCTGAGTATTCCTGGTGAGATCGCTGGTCCCAGTTCAGTCTGGATAAGCCCAATTTGTGTGTTCTTGAGTTGGGAATGGCTTGTGTGAAAACATTGCTGGTAATGTAGCTTCACATCATTTCAGGTTTAGGCTTGACATTCTGTTATATACTTTAGACAGTTAGCTTTTTACGAGGAAATGTTTCCTCGTAAAGTGCCCCTTTAGAACTCATTCACAAAATGTGGTTGTCAGCAGTGTACCCCCCATGCAAGCGTGATGCTTCGTGGAGGCAACAGAGGCAAATTATGGAGACAACAGAGGCAGTTGCCTCCACGCCCCTGGTTACATTCTCTTGGTACCAGTTGAAATGTTCCAGAAGAAATTTACCTGATTCTCTCATAGGGGTGCCCTTATATCTGTGAAAAACTGACTTGCTCTTACCAGGCGTGGAATTTCATCTTTAACAGGGCAAAGTCATTTTTATTTTGAAAAGGGCAGTTCCATTGGGAAAATCTTAAAGTCTACATGTATGGACAATTTTTGAAGGGGCACCAAGGCCAAGACCAGGGGCAACAGAGGCCTTTGCCTCTGTGGCCTCCGTATAATTTCAGTCCTGTCTTACAAGAATGAAATATCAAGTCTGTACCAATACCGTCCCTTTAAATTAACTAGGTGTAATTCTCACTTGCTGTATAGTCCCCCTGGTGGGCCAATTATGTACATGTGTATCTGTTTCTGCGCCAGGACCGCTATGTTAAAAATAGAACAGGGATCTGTGTGTGACACATGCAATCATGCATCCTGACCTAAACCCAGATCACGGTATAAAAATCACCTCTCCGGTAAGGGACCGACGTGAGTCATGCTAATAATATGCTGGTTTGGGGAAAGGAGTCTAGGTGCTATGCAACTCTAATGTCCTGACATTATAAGGCTTGCCTGACATAAAAATTAAACATTTTCTGTCATGGGCAGTTTTTCGTTGATTTTTGTGGCATTGATCACTGAAGTATGAATGAAGACTGATGAAGCGGTCAGGACGTTGCTTACATGTAGGAGGTATTTTTTTTTTTATTGCGAAGTTCGTTCTTGTCTGGTCCAACAATCAACTCCCTTGATTGAGTTGGTGCTTATGAAGGGCGAAAGACATTGATCTATATGTCAGCTTGTACAATACTTCAATTTATTATGGTGTTAACGTTATACATTAGTCTGTTATGCCAGACTTCAGTAGCTGTCCCAACTACTGTTGGGACTGAAGTTGGGCCTGTCCCAACTACATGATGTTGTTGTGTAGTTGGGAAGATCGTCAAGATGGGCGTAGCACTCTTCTCAGCCAATCAAATGACAAGGATGATCAGATGAACTGATCAACGCACAATGCTCTACATATTGTTTATCTTCGATTTGTGTTTGTAAGGAAGTTTTGTGATTTACGAGGAAGTTCTGGTCACAGTAATTCAAGAATGGTGCGAGATAATGGTTTGTCGAGTCATCAGCCAAGTGTAGTGTAGCCCTAATGAATGTTATCTTTTCATAATAATGTGCCCAATCTCCCTTAACCCGGATTGGCCCACACAGTCACTCCCCATTTTTACCTACTTAACATAGAGTATACATTTCAGGGAACGATATCATCAAGCAATTTTGCATTGCATTTTATTTGTGCACACTGAATGTTAATAATTGAGTAGCAAATGATGATTTGTGAGTAGTACATGTAACTGAGACATTTTGTGAAGCATTTTGCTATGCTATACAAAGGAAAATCGTTCACTGTATTTCATTACAGTGACTTCAACTTGCTTACCTTACAAACAAATTTTAGATTTAGAGTGATGTTTTATTCAAAACCAGGTACATGTACCAGCATCATGACCATGTAGCCTGCAATAGTGAATGTACACTGCATGTACTAAAATCTGCTTGCACATGTGGTGTGCATCCTTTGCATTCAATATTTCATGTGTAGGTCTACACATGATATGTTTGCACAAAATGTGTATTATGCTCAGAGAGACTGACTGTTAGTCAAAGTTCATTCATGAGGTCTGGTCACTGGTTCGGCTTATCAAAGACCAGAGACCCGAAAGAGCAAAGGTGTTTCGGCTGTGTAAACCAGCTACCCCCTCCTTCACCATTGCACGGCTGATAAGAGGTCAATTTTCAAAAAAATCTACGTTGCAAATTTACTAAGCGGAGAAAATTCTTGGTTGCAGAAACAAAATGTCATAGTGATGGTTGCCTGTAATTATATGCATACATGTGCTGGAGCTTATACATGTACTGTACATCTAGCATTTAGAATGATAGAGAGAGGTGTGCATCGTAATGCCATAATTTATCACACTCTGAAATGAAGGCCAAACCAACACTTAACTCACAGAGACGCAGGGTTCCCCCAGGATTTTTAACACGGGTGTTCATTCTGGACCCAAATTTGCAAAGTTTGGCCAAAGCACGCTAAATTGTAACGAGGTTCTCGAAATGTTTTCTACTAAGTGTTTATCTTGGTTTTTAAAAGTCCTGACTGTGCAATCTGGAGCAGTCTATATGGTTTTGAAGATTTTTGTGAACTTGATCTTTTAGTAAAACAAAAACCCAAAGTATTAATTTCTTTGTGTGTGCGTATCAGCTGCCATTGGCGCATATCGGCCAATAATGCTAGCTTGTGTATGGGGAGAACCCTGAACCCACCTTATTCGCAGGAAAATACATATTTACATAATCCCAATCGGCTCTCAAGTTGATGAATGTTAGATTTGCCTCAACTCTTTTGAATTATCCAAAGCCTTGGGACAATGTGAATGACTGGGGAAATGTTAGGGTTGTTGTTAATTTCCTTTCAAAATGCACTGGTGCAAAATGAAAGTGATGTAGATGCCAATAGCAGCTGTACATCTACAGTGGGAGAGGCTATAAACCTCAAACTAGAGTAGAGACTTACTTCCTTCATGTTCAACATGCTGGTTGTGTAGCAGATTGATTGCATCACGCCCACTTGGTATAAAATCAGAGCTCTGTTTGTGATGGCAGTGGAGTTTCAACTACAACAAATTAAGCTGGAATTTGTCGGTGTGAGCTTTCCTATTGTGGTGAACTGGGTTGCGTGTTTTGTACAATAATAGATAATAATGGATATTTACGGTGCGCTAATGACTGTACCTAAAGCCTAAACTGAACTGAATAAGTGAGTTTTCAAGTTAGTTTTGAAGCTGGAGAGAGTGTCTACTAGTCTGAGGTTCAGTGGAAGAGCATTGCAAAGAGATAGTCCAACATGTGAAAAAATGCACCCTCGCAATTTCAAGCCTGTCCGTTTCTCTTTAAAGTGGCACTATGACTTGTCATAGGGCTGAAGAATTTCTGTTTCGAAGGGTTGGAGGTGTTTGGTTTTTTTTTGCGAGAGGTTTTTCTTCAGGTTGAGTGGCCTTACTACTACTAAGAATCCAGTAGTTGTACAGCTGAAGGGCAATAATGGTACTGCGCTTGTACGACCGGTGTACTTGTGTTTGTTTGTGTTATGTGTCTACACTGCACTTCCAGGATCATTGAGCTATATCCCATTGTAAATGGGCTGTAGTACACGTACACCAAGGTACACGCTCGTATTCCATTCATGAATAAATCCCTGGTTGCACTAGTGTACTACACATGCAACGTGTACGTACAATGGGGACATGAGGTCAGCATGTTACAGTGTGTATTGCTCAATCTGGCATGATCACATGCTTTACCGTTATCTGTGTGCATGGCCACACACATTTGTACTACACTGTGCTCACTACTATAGATTGGAAGTGCATCGTAGTGTTTGTGTAGCATGCATAAATCTTACATTAATGAAATGATACATGTATGGTGTACATGTAGGCCTACATGTACATAGGCCCCCTACATGTACCAGAGCTTCCAACTCTTCCTGATTCTGCAGAAAAGTTCCCTGAAAATAAACCAATCTTTCCATGTTGTGACGCCCAAATTTGAAAACCTCCCTGATGATGGCAACTTTTTTTCCCATTTATGTTGAATATAATTCTAAATATTTCTCTGATTGTTGTACAAAATCTCCCTGATTGCAAGATGCAAATGTTGGGCAGCTCTGTACATGTATGTTCTTGCAACAATGCCATATGCTTGAAAAGTACTTCATGCGTAAGTACACGTGTACATTAAAAGTAATGCCTGAAAACTGAACACTCGCAGTACATTGTGCATTATTAGTAACTCGTGCCATTTTCTGACGGAACAAAAGCGTTAAACTTTGCTTAGTCAAGGCAAGTAATGGGAGACATTTGAGTTGATAGCAAACGCCCAACTTACCGGTCCTTTTCCAGTGTTCTCAGTGACGAGAACAATAGAAAAGTACCGGTGAGTGGGGCGCCGGCTATTATCTCATAGGCCTCCCATTGTATGCTACTTGAAGGTGAAGGGCACCGAGTGACAGTAGTTTAGAGGGCAGTGGGGAAAGTACCAGCGGTATAGAAAAAAAATGCCTCTTTGTATTTGTTCAAATTGACTTCCAAAGAAGTGACCATAATTTCATGTCTCTGCTTGAGTGGAAAATTGATGGCAGCAGAAAAAGCCACGTTTAACGTAAGCGTGTTTCACAGGTCGGCAAGGAATGTTTGCTTGTGCGCTTACCTATATCATGTTTCTTAGCATGAAAGAGATTTTGTGCTAACCCTGTTTTAGTGGAGAATGGTGAGTGTCAGCTTAGAATTCCGAGGTAAGCAGAGCCATGCCATGGGCCCAATTTCATAAAGCTGTTTAGCTGAAAATACTGCTTAGCAAGTTTTCTTCACTAAGCAAAAAAATAAGTGCAGCAGCAGTCACAGCAGCATAAACTTAATTGTTTTTTGGGCTGGTAACCTGTTTTTGTTAAGCAAGATTTTTCTGTGCTTAGCAAGATTTTGTGCCTACAATGTACAAGCTTTATGAAATTGGCCGTGGTGGGAGTGGTCTTCATCCTGCAGTTCAGCATGCACTTGAGTTTGGCCACAGTGCCCCATAGAAAATTACATATGTAACCTCATGAATTTTCCTTTTTTTACGTTGACAACCACACAAATTCAGTTCAAATGTCTGTCAACGTTTTAGTTCAAATAAGGTAGAATTATAGGATTGTGCCCTGCAATTTGGAATCGGGCATGATGTTCTTCCTACTTGAGTTTGTTTTCAGATTTTCTCGCCCTTGGGAAAAAATCAGAAAAATTGTGATGAAATAGCCTGAAATGTACATTTAGGTCAGCCTTTGTACTCGATAAAATATTCCTACTTTTTTTCCCTCCAAGGACCAAATATCGTGCCTGTTTAGAATGCAGTCATTATCTTTTGTCATGTACCCTGTAGTTACACATGTATCCGGAATGCCGATTCTAAGGGTATTAAGAGGTCAGACTATTTTGCCCTTTTAGCCTTGGTTTGATAACACTGAGATAAATTGGAGTTAAAAACAAAATGACGTGACAGTCATGATAATCGAGTTTGAATTTGACTTTGGATTTACAGCTGCTTATAAATATACAAGAATACTAAACAATTACCCTAATATAAATATACAATAATACTAAACAATTACCTTAGTTGGCTATCATGCTTAAAAAAAGACAACAAAATACAATAGTAACTATTAAAAAAAAAATAATAATGAATTTTTTGAATTTTGATATTTACCTTTGTATATGGATGTCTTTTATTAAAGGTATGTATTATGCAGGATTTGAAAGATAACAAACTCTGAAAGCTCACTATTTGGTTTTGTGGATTTTTTCACCCAAATTCAGCCCTGAATAATTGAATAAACATTGAAATAAAAGTGAAAACATGAGTGGTCTCATCAAAAGAGTTGACGTGTTCCTTCGAGTATCATTCAGCTCCATGATTGGATGGAATAAAAAACTTCACCTGAAACTTTTTTGCATTGCGCTTAACGGACCTTTCCCATGAAAGACGCAAATAGCACACATGCGCATTACGCTACCGGTGGTCAGAGTGAGGGGATTGTCGCGCCTTTTTGTATGGGGCCGATGATGCCGCGACGCATACGCAGTTGTTTGTCCGCCTAGTGCACAACTCCATGAGGCTTGCCAATAAATAGTTTCTGTATGCATGCATGAATGTAATTAGGGGTTTTTTTTTTCATGTGAAAGGCTAAATGCTCTGTAATGCTTCCCTGATCTGAATAAATCGAAAAAGCTTATTACCAGTATGAAATTTACTGTTGATAATAGCACTGGCCTTATTCTGTAATCAGGCGCTATACATTTTTGAAAGGGGGGGGGTTCCTCTACTGTAGCTGCCCCAGTGACTATCTACAGTGCTCGCTGATCAGCCATGATTGTACCTTTACCATACAGTGAGTAGACTGTGTTACTTATACAGTCTACATGTACTACTGACATGACTGATGCTCTGATGTACAAATAATTGAACAATGTGATTGTTGACATGAAAATAGGAGGCCTCTTCATAGCTAAAATTTTTATAATGAGAAAAACAAACACTTGTTCTGTTTACTTGAATTATACAGAAGGTTATTCAATTTTAGTTTATGTCAAAATTGACCATAAAGAATTAAGCAATCAAAACATTTCTTGAACCCTAACTCGGGGACATTTTGTGAAATAACAATTTGAACTTTTGATATTACGTATACGCTCTATCGACATAGGCCAAATACTTTTGCAGTATATGGTTGAGGCAATGGCAGACTTTTGAGATGACGGCGGGCGACCCTCTCATTAGTCTTTTTCCTGTGTTCTCAGCGATGAGAACAGTAAAAAAAAAAAAAGGACCGTTGAATGGGACGCCCGCTATCGTCTCAAAAGTTTGCTATTGCCTCCATGCCCATGGTCATTCGTTGCCTTAGTGCCCCTTGAATTGTTCCAGTACAAATTTAAATTGGCCTCATATAGGTTGCCCCTTACAGGCCTGGAATTTCATCTTTGAGAGGGCAAGGCCATTTTCATTATGCAAAGGCCACTTAAATTTGAAATTCTTAAAGTCTATAAGAAACTTACGAAGGGGCACCAAGACAAAGCCCAGGGGTAACAGAGGCCATGGCCTGCGTGGCCTTCATGTAACTCTAGGCCTGCCCTTACTAATAAGGGGGAAAAAACCTGATTATTTGGTCACAAAGTGTATTCCAGTGAAGGATTTTCCTTGTATAGTGTAGCAAAATGCTACACAAATGTACACATGAAACATCAGTTATTTTGTGTAGCAAAATGCTACACAAAATGTATCAGTTGCTACCCAAAAAATCATCATTTGCTGGGTTTGCCCTTAACTTTTGTAGTTACTGGCCAACAGGGGTCAGTTAGCTTGTAACTTCACTGGTCCATCACCTTTTTCACTGGTCCGTATTTCAAATGAAATAGGGATGCTTTTCAACACTGAACTAGCCAGTTGGACCACTTGGAGTGAATTTTAACTGGTCCTCTGGTGTTTTAGCTGGCAGTTGGCCAGCGGACCACGCTGTAAAGGGAGAACGCTGATTTGCTACTCGGTATTATTACATGTCGCAGTCAGTGTGCACAAAATGTGTACAGTCTGAATAATTTGCTATGTAAGATTGCTGGGCGAAGACGTTCCCTGTATTCTACATGTGTACTTGCAGTGTTCCCTTGCCATTCGAAAGGCACGATCAGAACCATACAGCTTGTTATTTCAGTTTACCCTCAAGCTGCCCGTACTGCCCGCCTTGCTAGGTTATTTTACCCTGAGGTCGCCCTGGGTGCCCCCCTTGCTCTTGCCATGGTGCCTTTTGTACAACTCAAATAAAAATGATTTTTAAAATTCTCACAGAGGTGACCTTTACCAGGAACAACTGACATGTTTCCAGAGCCAAGTTGAAGGTCCTCCCCCGTAGTATTTCCTTGCTGCAATGGCTAGCCATTGGATACATAATTGGAAGGAAAGACAATGAATCACATAGAGGTTTTTTTTTTATTATCATGAAATAGAATTCACCAGCTCACTTTATCACCATGCAGAGTTTACAGTACAATTTCTACTGAACATAATTAGCCAGTTATTAGGTCTGGATATCTGTGTACCACGCTTTGTACGTTTTGTAGTATATATGTACTGTGTATAAAGTTCAATGTATTGACCTCTTTTATCACTGTACGTCAACTCTAATAGGATTTCTGTAAACTTTAAATCTGCTGTAGTTTGTGTTGTGCACAGGGAATGCTATCGTTGTGTTGACAGTGTTTGTTGTACTTGGTACTGTGGACGTTTGAAATATGCATTGGAAATGTTTGCTAATTGCTAGATTTCAGAATAAGTTGGTCAACCTTGAGTTTGAGATACACAGGTAGATGTAATTGGTCTTTGATTGATCTGACTGTTATGTCACTGCATGCTGCACCGTGCAGTGGGATTTCTGTGTTATATTGCAATTATTAAAAACTGACTGTTAAAGATGTGCACACTGAGCCTAAACCCTTGATGATGGTGCTGCCGTTTTGTTTTTGTTACCTGGCTACAAAATTGCATTCAAACTGAGGCAGGAAGGTGATTTAGTCTGGCCCCTTTTTGTAGTATGAACATTGATATTCTTTAATTGTTATTGGATACTAGGGGCACGAGGAAGATTGTTTACTGTATGCTGAAGCTGCCAAATCTACCTGATTCTGCAGAAAGTTCCCTGAAAATAAACCAATCTTTCCATGTTCTGATAAACAAATTTGACAATCTCCCTGATTATGGAAAATTTTTCCTATTTAATGTAAAATCTCCCTGATTTTTGTACAAAATATTCTGATGGCAAGACCTTAATGTTGGCAGCTCTGACTGTACGATTTACTGTATGTTGAAAACTAACAGCCGTTTTCGTAGTCTGGGATCATTTCCTAGTTTCAAACTATCGTAAAGTGAAATTTTAGTTTTGTCTGCAATACTGAAGAGAGCATTATAAAGCTTCAGTGTTTCAGGATATCCTCTTGCCAATCTGAAGTTTTCTTCCACCAAGTTACTCGGGTCACGAATTTGTGTGAAATATCCTCAAAACTGAACGGCTTGCAGTGTCCTCCCATAACAGTGGTCTGCTGGCCAAATGCCAGTTAAAAATGCCCCATCATGACCAGTCCGAATTCTGTCCCAACTAGTCCGGCTGGCTAGTTGATGGAGCTCCCACTGATACATGCATATCATTAACCCTAAAGGGCCCAAATCCTTCAATATCCTCATTGCCATAGTGCAGGATTAAGAAGGAGTTGGGTTTTTAGAGATCTGCAGTACAGGAGGATTTAGAAGGGTTTGGGCTACAATGAGTTTTTGTTTGGGGAGGATTTAGCAGGACTTGGGCTATCAGGCTGTTTTTACATAGGAGGATTTAGAAGGTTTTAGGTCTCATGCAGCTTGGCCAAAATAGGATTCTGAAGGTTTTGGGCTTTTAGGGGTGGAAATTATAATAAAGCTGACTTTTCTTTTTTGTTTTGCAACTAAAGTGTTTTTTGTTAGCTTGGTCAGTAAATCACAAAGTTTATTTAACTACTGTCACAAAAGGATTTAGAAGGATTTGGGCTAATATGTATATTTACAATAAGGAAAAGGATAGGATTTGGGCACTTTAGGTTTATGACAACTTTAATCTGAAGGATATTGAAGGATTTGGGCAATATGTTTACCGAAGGGTCTAGTCTGTTAGGGTTAAGCATTCATATTGCTTCAAATTACAAGTCGCAGTGTTGAAGCGAACCATAAAAACATTGACTAGTGGAAAATCTGGTGGACTAGTGATGTGGCAAGCTGTTCTCGTCCTCCTGGCTAGTCACTGAAAAAGTTGAGGGGGAAACCCTGGCTTGTAGCTCAACATTTTTACTGGACCAGAATCAAGATTAGTTGAACAAGCACTAAAAAACCAACCGATCTCATTTGTCTTGTGTGTAGTACTTCGATACTGAAGAGAATTGAAAGATGTGTATCAGACTCATAGTCAAACTCAGCATTTTTTTCACAAAAATATTACACAATGAGATTACTATTATTAGCCTGTAGTTATTAGCCTATTATATTATTCAATTGAAAAACACAAGACCACCGGGCTTGTCTGATTATGATTTTACTGGCCCGATGCTAAAATCACTGGCCTTGGGCCTGTGGTGCAGTGTTATTTTCGAGCCCCATTACTGTTGAGAGGAAATTGCTAATTCACTGCCAACAACACTTTTTCTTTAAAATGGAGGCCGTTAAACATATGATAGTCGTCATGTTCAATGCCACACAATGGAAAAAAACAAGCGATGATTTGAAAATGGAAAAACCTTCCATAATCACAAAAAGTTCATGCTTTCAAAGTGTGGAGAATTTAATGGGGTTTTTTTTCTCTTCAGAACAGTGGAATCAATATTTGAAATCTGCTGTAAAAGAATGACAAGTTTCCTAGTTCTGAATCGGGTATTGATTTTTGCCGTCATTTTTCATTGTGAATGAATATTGCCCTTCATTGTCATTGGATTTGCATACATGTAGTGAAGGTTTTGGAATGGTCTGAGCAAATCAATTTAAAACTTCAATTACTCTACTACATATCTTCACAAGAAAATTGAAAAAGCAACTACTTGATGCATATTCATAGATTATGACTTAGTTTGCATTATCTAGGCTCTATTGTCTTTTGTAAGCTGTTGCTAGTCAACACACCTTGCACTTACATCAGCTTTTGTCGTGTTAGTCTGTACAGTATGTACTTGTGCTATTAAGTATTTAGGCCTATTCTTTGTTTGATACTACTGCTTACTACGTACTAAATAGTTAGTATTAATTACTTATTTATATTGCGTACGCTTTTTATTGGCCTACTTGACCATAATTATGTCACTGTGTAACTGAATGTATTGTTAAACTGTGTATTTGAATTCTGTGAGATGCAAGGACAACGATGAAATAAATGTTAATGATGATGATGAAGTGGAATAGATTCAACCAAATCTAAAGTAGGAAGCATAAACTGTTTTTGTACCATGCTTCAAAATGCACATAAATTTTAAGCTAATTAAAAAACAAATATGTAGGGATACCAGCAGAGATAATTTTTTTTTGTGGTAATGAGCTAACTTTAGAACTCGCATTAAATATGAATCAAATATCCGGAGTTACATGCAGGAAGACAGTTTTATTGATTGCGAAGATACTGACTTTGTCATTTGGCACACATTAGAACTAAAATGTGTAAATAAGAATTAACATTGATAATATTGACATTGTAAACTGAAAAAAAATATCAATTAGGCTGAATTTGTTGTTGCATGAAATTGGCTACAAGGGAATAGGTAAAAGGTGATGCTGTCAATGGCCCATCACAGTGTGATGGATAGTATCTAGTCAGTGATAAAAATAAATAATTTGGGTTTGAATAAAGAAAAATTGACTAGAGCGGGATTTGAACCAATGACCTCTGGATTAACGTGGCGGTGCTCTACCAACTATGTTGGCGGTCTCCCTACAGTACCGGCCACAAGTAATTCCAAAACCCTGCGAGTTGCGTGCGAGTACCCGCGGGTAAACTGCGTGGCGGGTACGGGGCTCCCCGAAGCCCCGCGGGGATTCTGCGGGGACGGAACGGGGGCCCCGCAAGCCGGGGAACGTGTCGTGGACCTGTGTTGCGGGGACCTGTAAAGGTCCTGCAACGAACTCGTACACACACATGTAAATGTACGTAGAACAATTTCCACATGTAATATCATTCTAATAAACTTACATGTACTTCACCCCTCCATGCTTCACCCATGGACGAATAAATTCTTCCATGCTTTATTCAACTTTAAGCTGAACTCACAAAACCTCAAACATCAATCAATGAAAGAAATCGTGTAAAAAAATCCCTGCGCTGCGCGGCCGCCATGACTGCTCCTGCATTTCCCTGCGCTACCGACAGAAGCCTCATGGATGACTGGTACCTTGCAGGGGCAGCTGTTTTCCTGCCAGCATGCTTAGGGTGACCAGCGATGCTCCAACTACATTGAAAAATTGAATCTCTGTCCATACCATGCATTTGGTGATAAAGTACGACCGTGATTCTTTTCAAGGCCTCAGAAAAATTGTTCTCAAACGGACACACACACGGAAATTTGCGATCTTATCCCCTAATTTCTGCCCTCAATAATCCTTTTTCAATCAACAACCATTTTCATGGATTTGTGATTTGAGAATCGGTTTTATAGAACTTCTTTTGCAATGAAATCTTCATGTTAACGATCGATCGACGACGCACGATTGAGGCAAAAGTTGTCGATGCTTGAATAGCCTTAACCCAACGCTGTGTATAGTACAGAATCCGCAGGCGTGCGCCACATTGTGCAGCATTTGTTTACTCGACTCGTGAACGTGTACAGAGTTGGAGGCTAGCCAAGCTTTTTTATGAATATGAATTTATTGACGGGCCAATCACAGCGTGCGGATTGTTGTTTAGGATGGACTTTGGACCTGCTGTTGTACTGTACAATACACCATGTGTTGTGTGCGTGTGTGGGGACTACAGGCAGGCGAGCGAACGTTGGGCCTGTGGATACTCACTACCATGTGGTTATGTGTGCGTGCACGTGCACGTGCGTGCGTGTTTTACTTATGAACGATCTAGAAATGTCAAAACTTGCCAAACCATTTTACGAACTTATAAATAATCTCTCTTTGGGATTTTACCACTGTACCCCTCATTTATTATGAAAAGGAACAATTATTTGACTCGCCCGGTTGGCTAGTAAAGGAAGGATTTTGACTCGCCCGCTGCTGTTTTCACTCGCATTTGGCGACCGGGCGACCGTTAATTTTGAGACCCCGAAGCAATTGCAGTCTTGCGGGGCTTCTGCGGTGCCTCGCAAGTATTTTGCGTGGCCCACGGTGATTTTTGCGGGGATCCCCGCACACTCGCGGGTATTTTGCGGGGGTCCCCGGCACGCACTCGTTAAGCCCCGCGAGTTACCCGCGGGGCTTTGGAATTACTTGTGGCCGGTACTGTATTAGTCAGTATCTAATAAAAATGAAGTAAAACTGTCAGTTTATCATTAAAATGTTATAAATTTATTCTTTTCCCCCCTTTTTTAATTTTACAGAGGAGCCAGTTTGTTTCTCCAAAGCAACAGTCGTCAAAGCTTCAAACGACAAGAACACTGTGGTAAGTGGATTAAACTTAGGAAAGAAAAACAAAAGCTAGGGCCATATTGAAGTGATCAGCCCCCGTTGTTTGAGAGGGAAGGACGGAGGAACGATCCTCCACTGCAAAAGGACGAGCGTTTTTTACCAAAAAGAAAAAATCCACATGATGACATCTCAAATAAATGGTTACAATGGTTACAGTGGCAGTGTGCAATATATAAAAACATGAAATATCAATAAGCTTGTAATTTCATGTGTCCAGAAACATTTTCACTAGTCCATATTTAATATTAAATAGGGATGCTTTTCAATACTGAACTAGCCAGCCAAACCGCTTGGAGAGTATTTTGACTGGTCCTCGGGTGTTTTAACTGGCATTTGGCCAGTGGACTATTATTAGGGAGAAAGCTGGGTAATTGATGTAGTTATTTTGACTTTGCATAATTCACTGAATTGAAATAGCGACGATCTCGAATCAGGATAATGTTTGAATCGGTATTTAACAATTTCATAAAGAGTTGACAGACCAGTAAAAAAAAAGAACATCCTGGCGGACCTGTTAAAACTCGAGCCAACTAGTCCTGCTGGCTAGTTGAAAACAAGGTTGAGGGCAAACCTTGGTACGTTGCTTCGGTGACGCTTGCGCTGTGAAAGACAATGTCTAGATGACGTAACTCCATACCCCATATGTCACTTGGAAAGAATAACTCTGTTACTCACACCTTATCCCCCTCTACCACAAAATAGCAAGGGAGGGGTTTGTAATGAAGAGTAATGAAAAGTAGAAAAGACTATCTCTGCAGATTTAAGGAGGGTTCATGATGATTTTCTGTATTTTTCTTCTCTTTCTTTATGCAGGCGAGCGACTTCAACGACCTTACCAGTTGGCCATCCTTAGGGGGCGGCCCTAAGATTAAGAAAGAGGTCAGTCATTTGTGGAAAATGTTTATGCAGGCTTCTCCAAGTGATGTCTGAAATTTTGTTTTGTTTTGTTTTCTTGGGAAGGGTCTCAAATAATAATAATAATAATAATAATGGCTATTTATATAGCGCTCATACCCGTCACTCAGTGACGCTCAAGGCGCTTCAACATTAAGTATTTTCCTGCAAGGTATTTGGGGGCTACGTTTGAAGTACATGTATGAGACCTACTCCTTAACATAGCACCATGTAATGGTTTACAAGGTGCTGTGGCGCAATATGCAGCCGATCAAACCAGGAACACCGGGGCGGACCCCTTCTCTTTTCGATAAGTGCACTGGGTTCTTTTACGTGCGTTACACAACACACGGGACCAACGGCTTTACGTCCCATCTGAAGGACAAAGCAATCATGGTTAAATGTCTTGCTTAAGGACACAATTGTCACGACCGGGACTGGAACCCACACTCTGCTGAACAGAAACACCAGAGCTTGAGTCCAGTGATCTTATCCGCTCGGCCACGACACGCCAAAGATAAGAGTTTTAGGCCAGAACTTTAGTGGGGCAGTATAGGGGAAATATTTTAGGGAAGTGTGCCGTTGATATCAGCATGGAATTTGGCTTAAAAATCACAGTTTTGAATTTATAAAAAAGTATGGATAGAACAAAAATCAACTTTCAAATTATTCAAAATGGCTGCCATTGCTTGTTGAACTACCTATTTTTAAAGGACGAATCTGCAATGGCCCTGTAGCCAAATATCCTTTTCACCCTCTGGTGGGGTGGAATAATGCTTATTGCCACATTGCACTGCACATTAGAAACTTCAAAGAGTATTTCCTCTTGATTTGTAGACGCCACCATCTCCCAGAGTCAAAGAACCTGTCAAGGTGGAAGCACCAGCGAAGGAGATCCCTTCTGTGAAGAAAGAGCCCTCGCCTGCCAAGAAGGAAACGGCGCCCCCTCCGCCCAAAGGACGCGACAAGAAGTCTCCGGCGAGGGACGTACACGTACGCGCTCCCCGAGCTCACAGGGAGGATACCAAGTCCTATGCAACGTCTTCCAAGACGTCCGAGTCTCGCGCTGCCGACAGGAGGGAGAAGGAAAAGGACAAGAAGAAAGGTGAGTTTGGCGTTTGTTTGATGAGTTGTAGTAGCTTTCAATAATAATAATAATAACACTAAATTCATATATAGCGCTTTATCACACCCCTAGGGGCGTATCAAAGCACTTAGTATTTTCCTGCAAGGTATGTGGAGCTATGTTTTAAAGTGTGAGACCTATTCCTTTACATAGCACCATGTAATGGTTTACAAGGTGCTGTGGCGCAATATGCTGCCGTTCAAACCAGGAACACTGGGGCGAACCCCTGCTCTTTACGATAAGTGTCACTGGGTTCTTTTACTTGCATTACATAACACACATCCGAAGGAGGCAGCAATACTGGTTAAGTAAGTGTCTTGCTGAAGGACTCAAGTGTCATGACCGGGGCTCGAACCCGCACTCTGCTGATCAGAAACACCAGAGCTTGAGTCTGGTGCTCTTATCTACTCGGCCATGACACACCATGATTACATTGAGAATTTAGACGTTTAACCGTGTAACCATAAAAGAAACGTTGAAAACCATTCCCATATGTATTTATGGTGAAATAAAGTGGATAGTAAGAAAAAAAAGATCTTCTTTAAAGAGTTTCTTTAAAATGTTAGCCCCAGACACATACGAAGAGAATGATTGATATCCCTTTTGCTGGTGGAATGTGTCTTATCTGAATCTCCAACAATTTATAATCAGGCATGAGAATCTTCCGGATTTTTCCGGATTTCCGGATTTTTCACTTCAAAATATGTGGTCTCCGAGTTCAATGTGAATTTGATATAAAAATCGGGGGGTGAGTTGTTGGGGTATACATTTGGATCTCGCTAATCCCTCTTCTTGGTCTTATGAGAAATTGTGAGTTTACTCATTTACCTTGACACGCTTCTTCGTAATAAATTGCCGCCCGGCAGCGGCCGGCCCAATATGCGTTGATTTGTTTCTTCCATGTGCAGCGCGTTCAATTGATATGTGTAGACTTCTTTCAGTCTTTCCCCACTTCATTCATGGTACGGTTTGACCGTACGTGTTATACATGTAAGTTTACTGTTGCAGCAAAGGAACATGTGTGGAGACATTAAAAAGTCTACTGACAACTGACAACGCACGGTGTTTTGGATGCGCGCGCATCGTTAGACTTTTTTTACCAGTCGTCAGTACGCACCTTTAGGCTTAAGTGCCGTTTCTTCGATAAGTTTAATGTGTTTTACGGCTGGAGATATTTTTACGCATTGAACTATGACCTGGAAGAAACTTCGAGACAACGGCCGGATGCATAATCAGTGTGCGACCATGGTGCGACACACGTGTGGGGAGATTCGTTGACGTTTGACGTCTCACATTATTTTTCCAAAATGCTATGGTTTATAACTGTCGGGATCTTGGAGATACTAAAAGGTGTTTGAAGAACAAGTTTCAATGGCCAAAGGGGGAGAACACTTAACACAATTATTCACTATCACAGGTAAAAAGACGCCCCAAAAATCAAAATTTGTAACAAAACTTTTGTCAAAAGCATGACTGCTCCGTTCATAATCATTTATTTTCGTGGCAGTAAGTTCCGAATATCATTTTATTTTGAGCCTTTTAAGACAAAATACGTCTAGCACTGTTATGATTTCATCGTTTTTACAAGTATTGTCCTCCTATTAATATATCCTCGATCCTACACATGGTCCCCAATGCAGAGGGGCTCACTGAGTGCGACGCTGACGCCTGGGTAAACTTGCCCAAATTCCGGACACGCAAAAATTCCGGACTTGCCCAAAATCCGGACATGCAATTTGTAGCGTTAAATTTTTCCGGATTTTTTATCATTGTATATTCTCATGCCTGTATAATGCATTACTTTGAATCCCCTTCCAATTTGTGGTACATTTTGCTCTGTACACCCTGCTGTGATTTGCAGTTTTATGACAGTAAAGACTGGGTGAAGTGTTCTCTTTTTAATCCTGGCCAGTGTGTTGACATCGGCTCCTTTGATAGGTCGGCTCGCAGTTCTGATTGGAATCTGTAGAAATGGGTAAACGAAAAGTAACAAGTTCTGTTGAACCGTTTCGGAAAATAAACGTACATGCGCGACCCTAATTCCATTCCTGGTGATAACCAATGATGCCTCAACTAAGAGGAATCCCATCTGTGGAGGCGCTTGATTGGAACCTGAAACTCACAGGTTTACAGTCCTGTTGGGAGAAATGTTGGCATTTGAAGCCCTCTTTGTTGACCAGGACTCAGCTACACTCAGTCGTAAGTCACAGCTGATTATCGGCCATCGCATGCTGGAATCTCGCACTTGACTCAGTGCTGAGAAATGTAGGAAACAATCGCCATTCAAACGAACAAGGGTCTGGAATACGGGATTGCACAATAATTCCCCTGGAAAGTGTGAGGTTGACTGTTAGTTCCAGTGTCCTTTGTCCCTGTCTGTACTGGGTCAATGAAGCATGACACCATGAGTGCTTGCATGGTGTAACCATACACGATGGGCCTCCTGAGTGAGTCAACACGTCCACCACTGTTGAACTCATCACTCACAAAACATTTTGGGCCTGTTATCACGTCAACCTCCACACGGGCATGGACGCTTTATATTTGTGGACACATTCCTTCCGTTTGGGTGTCTTCGGTAGCTCGTACCTGTTTACATGTCATATGGCTTTAAAGTGGTTTGTTCAAGACACACATGAAATGGCCAGGCCAGGATTCGAACCGTGATGGAGTTAACTACAGAACTCTGAATATGATGTGTAGGACAACTCCGCCACAATGCTCCTGCACAGATGTGAACTGACAGAATGCTTTTAAAACTTCAATGCTTAAAAATAGTTAATCTGAAACTGTGCTTATTGCTAAATGGTTTTACTGAGGAGCCCTTTTACATGTTAAGCAGGCTTTGCTCTTGTCTGGTGCTGGAACCCCAAGCTGGATTAGTAATCTCATTGTGGAAGAGCAGCCTGTCCAAAATGAACTGGCCAGTGACAGTTTGTTCTGACAATGGCATCCAGACAAAAGGCTTCATGAATATGCAAATATAATAGATTAAATGGTGGCGACTGGTCGCCATATGCTGAAGGATCGGGTCGGATATATGTGGAAAGTTGCAAAGTACTTCCCAGTCAAAATGTCACTGATTTGTCACTGCTGTGTAAATCACATTCAGCGCGGTGCTTATTCTACCTGTTTCTGTCTATATATGACAGAAAATGATACCCCAATTCATTGCTTTTCCAGTAACACTCACATATCCATCATGTCTGTAATTTATTGGGTGATAAAGTCACCAGTAAAAGTGGTGTGCATGTGTAAGATATACGCTGCCATACCATGCCTGGTTGTGGTTATGGGAACAAAACCATATGGCAAACAAGCACCAGCGCTAATATGCATACAGTATCTTTACAGTTATTTTCCGGGTCGATAAGGGCTGGCCCCCCAGAACTGTCGCAAATTTGGTGTTTCCTGCGTGGCGAAGCCGGCAAAGTTGTCATTTTGTCGGCGGTGTAATTGCCGGGGATGTGACGGGAAACAAGACAATTAACTTATGTAATTGGGCGATATGGATTGATGTGAAAACTTGCTCATGTGTTTAGTGACATCTGGCTTTTGCGTTGTCTGGATACAACTGAACGCTGAACAAACAGGCCTTTAGTTGTACATTTGCTGTGTATTGCGCAATGTGTTAAATAAAAAATTAGTGAACTGGAACGACCTGGCAAGGAGAGGGCACTGTTGAAGTGAAGATCCATAGCTTATCCATAATCATATGAACTTTCTTTTACGAGATTTTTTATTTATTTATTTTTTCAAACGGGGTCAGGAAATCTAAGGATGGCGGTCAGATTTTTTAAAAAAAAAGTTTTCCAAAGCACTATTTGTGAATGGAATGAATGGTGGAGAGACCTCAGTCCAAAAGTGGTTTTTTTTTGGGGGGGCGGGGCAACAGAATGGCAGTTGAACTTGTGAAACTATTTCAACTTATACATAGCCTGAAGTTTGTAAATGAAAGGAAACAAGTTTAGATGGTATTCGTGATTTATCATTGTTCCACAATCATTTTTTTAATTAACCCTCCTGCCCATTGATTATTTGAAACCATTCAAAAATCCATTCCTCACATTTGAACCGTAAACACATTCTATAACGTTGGCGTAATTAGATCCAATCAGTGAAGTTAATAACGATAATTCCCCTCGATCCACTAAGCGAAAGTAGTAGTCCGGGCCGATTTCCTACCTGCCGTAGTAGTTAATAAATAAATAAGCAGGACAGTTCTTATGAGAGCTAAGTAGACTCTCGAACTTCCGAAATCGACTCCGCGGCAGTAGAAAAAAATAGCAAGATCTAGCTCAAAGAACAAATCTACACAGCAAGGTACATGTAGATACACACAAGGTGTTACTGCAAACCAAATATACATTGATACCCCACCATGCAATGCCTCAAAACTTATATTTTGGATCCAGTCTACTCGATCACGCATGATCACTGAAGCGTTTCAATGATTTGGGATGGCGAAACAGTGGTCTCCACAATCTACTTCTCCACCATGCCACACGATCTCTCGTCTGCTAGGTGCACATCATGGTGAAGTAACCCATGCCACACTTTCCTGTCATTGAGTTTGTAATGGTTCGATCAGTGCCACTGAGCTCATACCCGGTACCTTGTGGAGACCGAGGACAAAACAGAAAAAAGGAAGACATTAAGTACAGAGACAACAAAAAGAACAAAAGATGTCTCCACAAGGATGCGTATTTGCGAATGCGTGATTGGCACTGCAGAAATTGACTAAGGTTGAGAGAGCCTTATGATGGCCCAAATTGCATCGCAATTGAGCACAGCTGGTGGCTTCTCCTGTTTACCATTCTCATCGAAGCAAATGGCTCTACTCTGGACAATAGCATGTGTGTACTTCAAAAGGCCACTGTTGTTGGCATAGGGAATGAGTTGGTTGCCTTGGTGAAGCGCGCTGGTAGTACGAGTTAACCGTTTCACGTCGGTACTCCAAACAAATATTCGTGCCCATGCGCGGTATTATTTTTCAGAACCTGTTGGAGTTTTAGGAGTTGTTTTTTAATTTTTTTATATTGTTGCCCTGAAACCCTGACTTGATAAAGGAAAGACAACAAATAATCTCAAGTTAGCATTTGTTGTCGTCTTGTGAGAAAATGTTGGGCATTCAGTGTGAATCGTAGAAACTCAGCCGTAAGCCACAGTCGATGATCTGCCGTGATAGGCTGGAAACTGGCAACGCTCAGACTTGCCCCTCATTGAGCAGACAACAGTGATTAACAATGGTGGCAGACTGTCCATTCTTGTACGCCTCATTTGACATTTCATAATTAGCACCGAGATTTGTTGTTTTGGTCTTGCGAGGAAATAGTAGGCACTCACCGTGAATCGCAGAAACTCGGCTGTAAGCCAAGGCAGATAATCTGCCCATGGTACGCTGGAGTCTCGGGTGGCTCGGACTTTCCTCCCGTTGAGTAGAAAATAGAGAATAAACTAGTGTGGCTTTTTGAAGTGGCTTTTGCAAAATGCAAACATGACAAAGTACATGAAGTGATTTTGATGGCAAATAGGTTGATTTATGTAGTCATTTTATCTGCTTTCTGGACTGGAAAGCAAACATGACAAGGTTGTAAAGAAATAATAGCAATATCTCGTAATCCCGGAAATATCAGGATCTTGTTTCTCTCAAGTATTTATCTGAAGAACTGATTTAAAAAAAACAACACATCCGTTCCAAGTGTTGCAAATGCTGGTACAGTTTAGGTTTCAAACTGTCGCCCTGGCCAGTCGATGGACAACTGTTATTATAGCAAAGCTGATTTGTAACCTGACCATCTGGCAGTTCACAACAGCTTGGCATGTCAGTATCAGTCACATATTCTCCACTCGCAGTATATGAACCATTTTTTTTTTTTACCAGTGTTAACTGGCACCTCCTGAAAGTAAAGATTTATAGACAGTTATCACGCTGCCATCATCTTGGTCATGTTCCCAGTATCCAGTAACGGCACTGAATGCTAATACTCATTGTACAAAAAAAGGAACCAGACTGTTTCTCCTCCCAGCCTCGGTTTGGTTACATTGAGTTGAATGGGAGAAAACCAAGATGGCCGCACCGTGGTAAAGGTCTTTGATGGAGCATAGTCCAAACTTCATGGAGTGCGTACTTATTGGTACAAAAATGTAGTTTCCCCAGGCAAAATCACATTCTTTTTTGAACACCCCCCCCCCCACCTGTATTGCATAGTCCCTTTAATAATACATGTATGAATCAGTTTTGCATAATTTAGTCTCTGGTGCTGAAGTCATCCACCACGTGTGCACTGTGCACAGTACACGTAATCAGTACACTTTGCACTGAGGCACTACACATGTAATTGGACGCCCACTGCACATGGACCTGGAGAGGCTGGTGGTTCTAGACCGGCATATTGGCACACAAGGGGCCTTGCATGATATACTGCACACACAACACCCACAAAATTGCAATCTTCTCTGGATTGTGTGTCGTATTCTCTCGATGGGAAAATATGTGCAAAATTAATAACTTCCATCAAATTTTAAATGCTGGTTGTAGCGGCTCTTGATTTCCGTTGATTCAGATGGTGTTTTTACGCCAGAATTGGCTGGTTTTAACTTGAGATCAAGGTCTACATGTGTGCGCCTACAGGTGGTTGGGGTTTTCAGAAATTTGAAGAAGTCTTGTGACAAAAATCCGAGTCTGGTTTCTTTGTCAGGCTGGTAATCCGAAAAAGAAAAAATAAATAATAGAAAATAATCATGTGTGGTTTACATGATTGGAACTCCTGTGAAGAGACTTAGACATTTGTTTGAGTGCTTTGAAAACGGTCGTCAGGGATGGTAATGCTGTCGAAGACAAATGCTGCTAGGGTTAACTTCTGCCGACGTGGAAAAGGAAACGTCACTCGTCCAGATGGATACAGTGTTATTATGAGGTTACTCGTCTACTGAGCACCGTCTGCGACATTTAGAGAATTACCAGCGTCGTGGTCCGACAATTTTTTGCAGACTGTTCCCCCAGCGAGCGAGCTGGTCACCGAACATGGGTGATTCGTCACGGTTGAAGCTAACCCCGAGCGACGTAGGCGTGAGCAATCTAGCGTGAAACTCCGCCACCGCTTTGTCGAGAGGTGTTCGCCTTCCACATTGATTTGACCAGCATGTCGTCAGCGGATCATTTGAGAGGGACACCGTTTATCGCTGCTCCGTGATGACAGAGAGACTCCCCCGCCAAGGGAATCCTCTTGTGTATTTTGTGAGAGACTTTGCGGCGTGGATGAATCTCTGGCATACTTTGGTATTAACGTCTTTGTGATTATGGCGGAGCTGCAGACTCCAACCAAAGTGAAGACTAAGGGAGCGGTGGGTGAGTTGGAACGAACCGAGTCGGAACTGTTTTGACCACAGGCTCTGCATGTTTTTTAAAAAGAAATGTGGACATCTTTGTATTCGGTGTTAGACAAGAACTTTTGTCGTGGTGATGGCAAAACCCTTCAAAAAATCTGATACCCATTTCACATGTTTGTTGTGCAGCTAAGCGTACGGTACTGCTTGAATGAGCAGGGAACCAGCTGCACAAAAGGCCACAACCTGGTATTTTGGCTGGTGCCCTGTACTTGCTAAACAAATAGTTATGGTTTGGAATGATGAACAAACTATGCCAGCCAGAAAATTATGTTATCGTGTGGTGAATGCATCTACATGGACCACAGTCAACCCTCCTACTGTCTGGCCATTCAATATCATCCACTGGATTTGAATGTTCTCTCAATTATGTCAGCCTGAAAAATGATATTGTGCATCTACACAGTACACAGTGAACCATGAGTACTGTCTGACTGTTCTATACTTTCCACTGTGGTTTTGAGAAATGGATAAACTATTCAATCCTAAAATATGAAATCATTTGGTAAATGCATATAGATAAATACATTTATGCACACACAACCCCTGCACGTGAATGGCTTCAAATCGTTTGTCAACTCGTCGGAAACTGTTATCAAGATAAGGGGGGTGGGGTGGGGACGAGGAGTCCTTATGGCTTCAATGTAGACTAAAGGGGAATACTGTTAAGATTGCATCGTTTGATTTTACACGATGATTTTTCTCCTTTAGTCCTAACCATGCTAAATGCAACAATATGCACCAAATGGTAATAGTTGTTGCGATCTGTTGCATTTGGCAGTCAACTCAGATGTCATTCTTAGACTGAATTTGTTGCATTCAGCAGTGAAGTGACTTCATATAGGTTTGGGTGCTTCTATTGTATCTGAACAACTTATAATGGGTATTTCAAAATATTTTTTATGGGAAAAGTATTGAGAAGTATGATGTATTATTAGGTAAGAATCATAACTCAAATCATATTCAAAAGACTGTATAATAACAGTAAAACATTACACTTATGTGCATACTGTTGCATTTAGCAGGGCAAACACCCTTGCTCAGTCCTTTCACAAACAGCATGCCTGCACAATGCAACAAAATCCCTTGTTGCATTTTGTTGCATATGGCATGGTTCTCATTTCAACTGTGTTGCATTCTGTTGTATTTGGCAGGCTTTGTGGAGAGACCCTAATGGGGGTTAGGGTTAGTGTAAATGCTTGTGTTCAAATTGTTTTATTTTGATTGAATTATTTTTACGCTTTGGGTGGGGGGAGGCAAAAATAGTTTATAGTTTATGGACATCGTACCATAAAATTCAAAACACAATACTGTCTCTAGCCTTGTCCCTAAACGCTGTGTACAAGAATACCAGCACTATTGACTGAGGATGGTTCAGTCGCCATTCAAGAGTGCCCACGTGTACGTGTACATACAGGGGGCTCATGGCCGGTGTGCACTGAGGGCTGTACCAGCCTGTACAATATGGTAGAGTTGGTGATAAGCTGTGCATGTGGCTGAGGGACCGTGTAACAACTCTACATGGATTAGTGGAGTCAGAATTTATAAATAGAGTACTATTGATAACAGATGACACCTATAGAGAAGAAATTCTACATTTTTGTGAGGTTTTACTGTAGCTCTTGTGAGGTGTACAATTTTGCACGGTTGACTGCAAATGGCACATGAATTCTCTCTTATGTTTATAAACATTAGGAAATAGAGTAAGCTGTTGCAAACTGCTTAGCAACCAAAAGGACCTATGGTATAAATATTTTTTTTAAAAAGAGAAAAAGAAAGAAAGATAATGGCCTGAAGTTTTGACACTAGTAAAGTCTATCTGGAGGGCTAAACCATTAATTATAAACATGATAAAACTTCAAATTACTTTGCTTACAATTATGAATGAAATCTTTTGACAACAGAATTTGTCAGCATGACAAAACGGTTCTTGTATGTTTAGCCACGGATGTTTGTTTGCAAATCTTCTGTTGTTAAAGTGAAAGTACACGATTGTCTTTCTGAAAGGATAAGTTGATTCCTGTCGTCTGCAACCCCGGCCCAAATGCTTGGGCCGCCTTGACAATGTAAACAGAGCTACCATCTCTCACTGATTCAGCAGAAAGTTACATAAACATAAACAAATCTTTAGTATCTAAAAATCACACAGAAAATCCTAAAATGAGAGGGGAAATTGAGCTAAAACATTACACAACAGCACAAGAACAGCAACTTGGGAATGGCCGAAAAAAAGTGTAGCCTTTTATGACTAGTAGTTTTCAATATACACGCCATACAAACAACCTGGAAATTTTCCTCATAGTTTGGTGGTGACGCTGTAGTGAAAGCATTGAAACTTCAGTTTTATCTTTTGTCTTTTTTGTGTGTTCATATCGAGCGTTTTTTGTTTGCGGGTATTTGTGAATCCGCCACTTGGTTTCTCGGTAGTTTTTTCCTTTCTAATTTTATTTAATAACCTAGTACCTGGACCCCAAACCCTCCCGAATCCTTCTTTATCCTCTTTGACGAAAATGAAGGATTCGGAAGGACTGAAGGCTAAAGGCCCAACTAACAGTTGCTTATCACTGGGTCAGGCATTCCTCTAGTCCAAACATGTTGTTGTGAAGTGACCTGGGAGAGGAGGATGTTGGAGGAAATTTGAGGTTAAGGTTTAGGAGGAAGAAGGAATGCAGTGTGACTAAACCTCTCATATATTAAGCCTATCTCCCTAGAGTGATTCACTAGACCCTTCCTCACTCTTAACAAAATCCAAACGGTTGGACTCTGATTATGGTGGTAAGCCTGATCCCATGTTGAGCATAATCAGTTTACTAGTGGAGTTCTCAGTCCAACAGAATCAAACAAAACATGCAGTTGGATTTTGATGGGTTGGGGGTGAAGACAATCAGAGGAAGTGTAGCATTTATGAATTAGAGTAAAGCTTGAAAGTCATTTTCGCTCTATTTCAGATAAGAAGCAGAAGTGGATTCCTCTACCATTGGACCCCCCTGAGCCCAGAGGAAAGGGGAGGGATAGAGAGCCGCGCCACGCACCAGCCCGTAACAACCGAGACAAGGAGAGCAACAGCCGAGATGCTGCCCCACCCCCGCACCACCGGGAGCGACGGGAGACGAGAGAGAAACGGGAGCCCAAGGAAGCATCGGAGACAGCCCGGGTTCCACCCAAGGAGGGTACCAGCAAGGGTAAGCCGGCCAATGACAATGGGAATGTTACATCCATTGTGTTTGAACGAAGTCGTTCAGTGGAATGTTTGGTTTCCACAATTGAGTTTAAGATTGAGATAGCGGTGTTGGTAGTTATATTTGTATATGTATATTTATGCTGAAGACTGCAAATCTTGAATGTATTTAAATGTTTGGATCTTTTACGAATGTGAGATTATGTTTCCTGTTTACCCTAAGTATTATAGTGATTAAGTTCGCTTTTCTGAGAGTCCTTGGCTTCACTACCAGAATTAATAAATGAAATGAAATGAAATGAAACTATAACACCAGGCATTTGGTAGACTTTGCGTATGTAATCAGTCCATAAGTTGTGGGGGTGTAGCGTTTTGGTTCAATCTCTTGTCAGTAGAAAGCAATGGGCGGTCAGGTTGGTGTAGTGGTATCTTGCCTTGCCTTTCACCTCTGGGACCCCGGTTCAAATCCCACCGGGGGCACTATGTGGATTGGGTTTTCAGTCCCTGCCTGATTGCGTGGGTTTTCCCTGGAATAATTATCTGGGGTTTTCCTCTTACATCTAAAACTGAAACTTCCTTCATTGTCTTCTCTCCATTGGGTTCTTGGCTAGCATAGTGATTTAGTTCGCTTTTCTGAGAGTCCTTGGCTTCACAACCAGAATCAATAAATGAAATGAAATGAAAGCAATTCAGATTGAAGTGTTGCTCAAAGAGGGGCTCCAAGGTCAAATTCAGTTTTGTGATCCACTCATTTTCCAATAGATAAAGAGTCCTCGTTAAATTTGTTGGAAAAAAATTACAAGTCGCACCCTAAAATAGTGTAAAATGCTTTTTTTTTTATTGAAGCATGAAGTCATCAAACATCAATAACAAATGGGTCTGTACATTCCAAAGAGGAATTTTTTTGTGCCAGTCAAGATGTCAAACTCAATGCCGCTTGGATTGAATATCATCAAAAATCAGGAATGAGCTAAAAATTCTCTTTATAAAAACGTGCAGACTATATATTTGAAATGTGAAGTCAGCTAATGTTTTTGGATTTTGACAAAAATTGCACTTGAAGGGTATCAAACACTGGTGTTTTACACGATTTTTAAAGGTAAGGTTGAAGACTTTTAATTTTGCTTCCATCATTATATGGTTGGAAAATGAGCGGATCACAAAACTAAATTTCACCTTGGAGCTCTCCTTTAAGGTGACCCTAAACCTGTACCAATAACACGAAGGAAACTTTGGAATTTAAAATTGATATTTGATTATGGTAATCAACAGAGCATTAAGCGTCGCATGTTTCTTCAAACATTCCCTCCAGGTACTCCGCCGGGATCTTGGCGCGAGGAGAGAAGTCGCAGTCCCAGCGCCTCCAGCACCGACAGTCGCAGTTGGGCCCGGGGTGCCTATCGCAGCCGAGGGCGCGGCAGAGGGCGGGGTAGAGGACGTGGGCGTGGTGGCTTCTTCCGCTCGGAGCACCAGTGGACCAACAACGCAGTGGAAACTGGTAAGGAAGTAGCATGGCGTGTTCAAAGCCTGAACGAGACAAGTTGCAATGTTTGAATTGGAATCTTGTCTACATTAGTTTATGCAGTCAACTGCTGCACTTCTCTTGTATCAATGACTGGCAGAGTCCAGTAGTTTAAGTATTGAGACAGTTTACACCTCACAGTCTGTCAATCTGTCAGTCTTGTGAATTTCTCATCAAGTTTTTGTATAAACACATACTTATATGTGCACAACTTTGGTAAGATTAAAAATATAAGTGTTCCCAGATTTTACACATAACTTCCAAAGATTGTCATGGTGGAAATTTTCCATTAAAATATTTTTGCTTGAATGGCTATAAGCTTTTGAGAATTTTGAGAAAACAAGTAGTTTTGAAGTCCAAAACCTGATATTTAGAAAAGGTGAAAACATGTTGGTTTTTCACGATTTTGTGTGTGACTTTGATGACTGATTAAGCTTTAAAATATTTCACAGGTTTGTTATTTCATGTGTATGTGTGCTCAGATAATGTGCGAACACTGGTCTTGGTCAGTTACCGATGTGGTCTGCATAATTTAAATAGAGCCATTTTGGCGAACATGGCCCAATAACATTATCATCTTTATTAACAATGAATTGGATTGGTTGTCAGGTCTGATTCCACTTCCAAAAGGAAAGACGTGAAAGAAAGAAGGTATTTTGGGGGTGAAAGGAAACTTTGCTGCAACAAGCCTTGTGTTCTAAAGGAAATTTGAAAATCTGATTCATTAAACATGAATGATAAATAGCTGATACGCACAAGTGCCATCTTAAAATATACCGCAATGCATCTTGGGAAACTGAGTACAGTTCAAAATTAGATCAAGCTGCCAAGATGGATGCCATGCTGTAGTTTACATGTAACTGTGCCTGGTTTTATAGTTGTGTACCGCATTGCTTCAGAATCAGCGCGCCATGACGGTTCCCGGTTGTTGCTTGGACTCAGATTTCACCCAGAATCCTTTGCTCACTGGGACGTGCACACGAGGACGTGCACATGAGCTATTCAATATATAGCCGATGGATCACTCTAAACACTGTGTAATTTTGAGAATACCCGTGTTGTACTTGCAGTACCCGATGTGCCGTTTGTACCCCAGTACTTTGAGCCAGGGGAGTTTGACACGCCCTTCATGACCTTTCCACCCTACATGTATGACGGAGCTGTATACCCTGGACCATTGCCCCTTGAACCCGACCAGACCACGTTAAGAGACTACGTCAAGAAACAAATGTAAGTCACTTCTCGGTCAACGTGCTCCTTTGCAACAGGACGGTAAAAGTATTGTCGTTTAGAGGTTAAAAAGTTATAATACCTCATTGATTTCTGGGATTTCATGCAAAGTCATTTCCATCCTCTAATTGAACAGCGGTTTGCATTTTTAAAAGTAGGGTTATAGACTGGTAGCTACTCTAAGAATGAATGACTTTTAAAACTTACTTGGTGAGAAGCACTGCAGCTGTTGATCAGTAGAAACTGATTTGAGAAAGCATTCCGTTCAAAGTTTTATGGTTTGGATAATTTTTCACCCACAAATACTTGAATCTGAGAAGCGATGCATGCATGAATCGTTTCTCAGATTTCTGAGGGTTGGTGTCCGTTGGTGTATGGTGCGGCCAGAGATGTGGTTGGTACCCACTTTCACTTTGCTAAACATGGATGAATTTGGTGTTAGTGAAAATACCGTGAGGGTTTGTTGCTGTTTTCACAACAAGTACACTCTGTATTCAGCAGAAACTCTCACAGGTGACCTTTACTGTATCTCTCTTTATAATTTTGCCTATTAATAAGTATTATTTTGACAAAAGCCCAACTGTTACCCTACCTTTAAGGTTTTGGCACGCGTCGTATGCATGCTTATTATTTTTATTGAGGCAATCAAATTGAGCATTGGTGATTTTGGGGGTCTGGTACTGGTTGTGAACTTTTAAAGGGAGTGAGCTTTCAGATAGAAATTAATCAACTTTGTTGTTGTTTTTGATAACTACCGACCATGAATTTATCTTTTAGAAAGATTTGTTGTGTTTGTTTGATTTCTTGTTTTATTCAACAAAAGGAACTTAACCCACCACCCTGGGGAAGGGTTGCAACAATATTTTTTAATAATACAAATAAAGTTCACATCATGAGGGAAGAGTTAGCAAATAATTTTCATTGTGAACTATCTATTTCTAGAATTGATTTCCTTAAACTTAGCAGTTAGTTAAAGGTACTTGGCTAAACAATGCATGATACCTTTTGCCCGGGAGAGCATAAGGAAAAATGACGTTGTCTCTTTTAGATAAAATACTGAATTCTGCGTTACTCTTACGGTATCATACATAATTTTTCTCTCTCAAAGAACTATACTTTGGAGAAGAATGTATGGAATGAATTTTTGTTTCCACGTCTTGCATGCATCGTGGACAAAAAGGTTGATTTAAATTCTAAACCTTTGCAACTTCCAGTTTCTACAAGCAGTTTATGAGCAGAGCATGTATTTAGAAAACTGACATTATAACCTTTGCTTATATTTTCTATTTATTTGATATCACACCTTGACCACAGTCTAGCGCCACCACACTCTGTTAATTCGGCGGCTTGAATTATTTCTTGAAGCCATCGGGGACCCTGCTTTTCTGTCTCATCTACGCCAAGTGCCCTCACATGGCCGATTTTGAAAAGGAAAAAACAATTTGGTCTTTTTGTCAACCACTCAAATGGGAATATGACCTTTACTTTGACCTGTTCGGGTGAACGGAAGTTGTGGTAAATTGGGGGCCTTCATAGAGTGCTGTGGCTTGAAGCTGCTGTGAGATATGGACCACGTAACCCTCCTTGACAAAAAGAGTGACCTTGTACATTCCTGGTCATTTCCTGGCAGGCGAGATACTCAGTGATTTCTCAACTTTTTCCCGGAAATCCGTTTTTGTTTAACCCCTCCCCACCCCCAGTTTATTTTAGCAATTTGTTTTTCCATTAAGATCAAATTCATAAAAACATGAGGATAAAATCATATAGAACTCCCTAGATTGCAAAGTAGGGCTTTTAAAACCAAATATAAATGTGTATACAGTGTAAGTAGGCTCCGCGCTCGCGAGCTTTCATGCTCACAAGCTTTCTCGCTTTGTGCTCACAGCTCAGTGTTTTTTTCCAACAGCCTATCACATCCCTGTAGTTTACTACACTGGTCATAAGGGAATTTTTTTTACATTTTGTGTCATAATTTCTACATAAATTCAAGCGTTACAAAACATAGCAGCTGAACAAGTTTTGAGATAATAACAATACTAATTATAACGTAATCTTATGTGCCTCCTTTCAACATATCAGCCCCAGGAGTATGTGGCAACATGCCCCTGGTGACAGTTGATCCGGGTTGACAGCCCAAATCAGTTAAGTGTAGCCCTCACCTTGAAGTGGCCGTCCGACCGTGTGAGTTGGGCGATATCTCATAAAAAAAATATATATATATAAAAAAGTCAGACAATGCAATCTCCCTATTCATGTTTTCTTCCATTAGGCTGTGTACACATCATGCCTGCAGGAAGTCCAGGCTCTGTCACTCTTGTGTAAACATGTGAGGTCACAGGTTACGTGGTCTATAATGATTTCAGGACGATTTTGAAAATGATTTTGTTTTTCTCTTTTTACAGTGAATACTACTTCAGTGTCGAGAACTTAGTGAAAGATCTCTTCCTGCGGCGAAAGGTAAAAAAAAAAATCAAATTCCAGACACGATGGATTTATTTATTTTATCAAAAGGTGTTATACAGGATTGGTAGAGCTGACAAAATAATAACATTTTGTTTTTACCCTCACACCGATGTGTGTGAAGCACTGTATACTCAGTACTTTCCCGAGTTCTGTGAAAAAATTCACAGGCAAATCACTCGACAAAATAGTCGCACACAGTGTTCATGTTTTGTGTGATCAACCATACACATGAAATAACAAACCTGTGAAAGTATGGGCTTGATCCATCGTGTGAGTCAGGAGAAAATAGTGAAAAAACCACGCACAATTTTCAGCTTGTAAACGCATTGTCCTTTATTTCGGCTGTAACAACTGAAATCAGCTGTTGTGGTTTTTAAATAGGATTTTAGACACTGTTTTCTGGACGGTGACTTCATTTCAGAGGGAAATATTTCACAGAAAAATGGTTCTAGTTATGGACTTCATCATCAGTAAGCTTTCAGACTGAAATTAAACAATTTGAGTTTGAACAGAGAAAAGTTGACTGGAGCGGGATTTGAACCAACGACCTTCGGATTAACGTATCGGCGGTCATTGGTTCAAGTCCCGCTCCAGTCAACTTTTCTCTGTTCAAACCCAAATTATTTAAAATTGACCCAGTCAGTTTCCTTTGTGGTTTATTACTTGATACTAAATTAAACAGTGATGTTTTTATCCTTCCCAATCCTGTATAATACCTCTAAAGGAATAATGAGAAGAAATGAGAAAAAGAAAATGTATATAGAGGTTAAAACCTGATGATTAAAGTTTGTGGACGAGTGTCTAAGAAGTCCAATGATGCTATAGAGAAGTGACTTTCAGCACTCGTCTGAAACCTGACAAGAGGCAAGTCCATTCCAGCTACACACATATACAGACAGTGAACTACATAGGAGCCTTAAAGTTCATACCTTCTGTTGCCCTGGTATCATGCTTTGTTCCGCAATCTTGAGCCTTTGTTTCCCTGATAGATGTTATATGCTTAAGGGTCATGCAGGGTTGTCAACAAGGTTGGGCTTGGATGAAAGCAATCCCTTCTGTAATTGACCAATAGGAGGCATGCTCATGTGATGAAAGCAATCCCTTCTGTAATTGACCAATATGAGGCATGCTCTCATGATGAAAGCAATCCCTTCTGTAATTGACCAATAGGAAGCATGCTCTCATGATGAAAGCAATCCCTTCTGTAATTGACCAATGGGAATCATGCTCTCATGATGAAAGCAATCCCTTCTGTAATTGACCAATAGGAGGCATGCTCTCATGATGAAAGCAATCCCTTCTGTAATTGACCAATAGAAAGCATTCTCTCATGATGAAAGCAATTCCTTCTGTAATTGACCAATAGAAAGCATTCTCTCATGATGAAAGCAGTCCCTCCTGTAATTGACCAATGGGAACCACGCACTCATGTACGTTTTTATCCAATCACTGTTTAGATGGATGCGGAGGGATACCTGCCTGTGAGTTTGATTGCCAGCTTCCATCGAGTGCAGAAGCTGACCAGTGATAACATCATCATCATTGAGGTAAAACCAGCTTTAGTTATTAATAGCGACCCTTTATTGAGATGTTGCTATCAAAAAACAATTTCTCTTAAACCTTTGTAGACCATTCATTTCTGTACTTAATCATCACCATACACTCGGACATGGTTTTATTGTTGATATTTTTTAAGACAGACTTTTTCAGAGAGTTAATTCAGAGTGCACTCCTGCCCATTCACTCACAGATGTGGGTTTTTCTATTAGTGGCCGATGATTATATCCATTGCTGTTCACATTCTGTATTGGTGGGCACTACTTGTGCCCGCCATGTAGATGCACATTGTTAAATGAGGCCATAAAGATGCTTAAAAGGGGATTAGTTGCAAGAAGCTTAAAAAAGGGATTAGTTGCACTAAGCGGTTTAAAGTTGTGAGAGCATTAATGGTTCATAATTCATGCATTAACTTGGCTTTGCTCTCACTTTGTGTACAGTCATAAAGCACTATTTACTCCCTGCTGCCAAGTGAAGTAAGAACAAATTTGCATCTTTGGGTTGGCTTGGGGCTCCAGGCTGATGGGAGTCTGAAGCTTGACCCAATTTTGTGACGATACTTGCAGCGGAATTCTTCCCCTACGCCTTGCTTGGGGAGCGTCCCAAAGTCTGGTATGTTCTAGGCGCGAAGGAACATTTCTGTAGGCATACGCCTGCAGTCCAGTGGAACGCAGGAATGACGTTCTGCTGGACCCGCGACATTGTGCCGAACTACCGTTACATGTCCATACTAGAGAATATTTGCATTGGCATTTCGAACGCTCCAACGGAATGTTGAGGCAGTCCGATAGACCGGTCCGTGTGTGACCGCTGGGGTACTGGACCGTTCCAATTGGGACATTCCGACGGTGTGGTCCTTTATAGGAGCTCCCTCACTGGCTAAATAGAATTGAGCGCTCTACGTAAGCGCAGAATTCACTGGTAAGCAGTGACTCGGATGTCTTGACTACCTGACCACTGAGGTCACAAAGTGGTGGGAGTACAGGTTCGAATTCTAGCATTAAGAAGAGATGAAACAATATTTTGGGAGCAATCATCCGAAGTTTGGTTGTGAACACTTTTTATAAGTGGAAGTATTCTGTGCCCTCTTTGACAGTTCTTTACATTCAGTATCAATTGTGATTTCACTTTCGTAGGCGCTGGCTGACAGTGAAGAGGTTGAACTCTCTCCGGACAATACAAGGATCCGACGCCGTGATGACCCTCGACAGTGGATCATCACTGGCCCGGCGATCCCCTCGACCGTCACGTCGGTGCTCTCCTACGACAGTCCGGAGTTTGTGCCTGGCAAGCCCTACCCTTATGTGACACACGACACAGGTTTGTGGAGAATAAACGATTTTAGCGCTCGCGTTACTGAATGCAGTAATCAGAAATCTAGATTTCTCATTCGTTTTCATGACTTGATTTGTCGTTGCATTTTCATACTCAATCTGGAAAAGTATTTGGAGACATTTGATTCCAGTGGTGGATGTAATGTGATTTAAGAGGAAGGGAATTGTCAAATTCATTTTAGTGATGAAATCATTCTCCAATAGATCCTCATTTGAGTGGGGAAAAAATTACAAATCTTTAACCTCATGTTCAAATGGTTTAAATTTGTCGTTGTGCTCGATACCCTCCCAGTGCAAACTTTGTCAACATTCAATGACGCCATTCTGAGAAAAATGGGTCTTTACATTTTTGTACGGGGATATGTTGGTTCGTGACCGACGTTTTCATAGCGAGATTTGACACATGACGCCATTGGATTTCAACAACTAATGGGTCTTTTACATTCTATGGAGGAAGAGTTCGTCAGTCAAAATGTCAAAATTTGAGGCCGTTTTGATCGAATATCATTGAAAGTCAGAACTTTATCTATTGGAAAACGAGAACATCACAAATTTAAATTTGCCATTTCCCTTGCTCTGTTACAGCGGAGTTGCCCGTGAGTAACTGTGGAATTTCCCTGAAGTTGAACAGAGCAATAATAATAATAATCAACATTCATATATGGCGATGCATGCGCAGTGTGTCCAGGCACTAATATTTTGTTCTACCAGCATGTGGAGCTTTGTTTGATTGATAAGACCCGTTTATGTACATAGCACCATGTAACGGTTTACAAGGTGCTGTGGGGCAATCTGCAGCCAACCTTATTATTTGTTTCTTGAAATCCAAGATTGAATTCTTCAAACGATCATTTACCAAGACTACACGAAAGTAACACTTGCGTCGGTCAAGTGTTCAATGCTTTAGTCAGTCGTTGCATTTCTAGAACTGTCTTTTGTCTGTTGGAAGTTTGTAGCCTGTGCTGATCTGGCCGATGATTATATCCATTGCTGTTCACATTCTGTATTGGTAGGCACTACTTGTGCCCGCCATGTAGATGTACATTGTGAAAATGAGGCCAAATATTGACTCAGTATGAGCTCAGAAGACAGACACATTGCTTTTTGAAATACTTGCTGGCAGTGGTAATATTGCGGCCATTACTGCAGTGATGTCATGCTTTTGTTTGTGTTGTGTTGTACACACTGTGCCAGTCTCGTGCCTATTTGGGACCTGTTAAATCAATGTACTAAAGGGCTCCCAAATATGTCAGGCAACAAGGCTTGTGTGGTATCACCTACTTTTGCCAGGTACTTATTTAGGTTTGAGGAGAATTTGTCCTTAGTTCTGGAAGAACTTGTCCTGCTATTTGTCTACGCCTGTGTAGTTGATCGGGGAACCGACGGTTACACGGTTCACCGACCGGGGTCCGGTTACACCGTTAACTGACCAATCGTCCGGTTACAGGCTTACATTTTTACGGTTCAGGTAACCATCGAAAAATTCACTCGCGGCTGTGTAAACGGAGGGTTACCGTCTAACAGATCGTTTCAGAAACGGTTACGCTTTTACAAAAAAAATAATCATTAAAGCACAGGCTTAGAATCTGGGGCCTTTTGCTTAGCGAATCTGGGGTTTTCTTCTGTGTCCCTGAGAGAGACAAGTTTGGTCTCAACATTTTGAATATCCGGCTCTAGTCATTGTTGAAGAAGGTTCTTAGTGGAACATGATTCTACCCTGCTTAACATCACATGGTCTTTCCCTAAACCACAACCTTAATGAATTTCATGTGGGCAAGATCCTTTGTTTTTGAAGCTTGTGTATTACGTATTTGTGAAGTTTCCTTTTACACGATGTTTGACTGCAATTTTATCACAGAATACCCAATTTCATGGTCAGCTTGTGTGGCTGACAATACATGGGCATTGATTTTCAGGTGGGCTTAGTATAGCTTACTGTGCCGATAACATTTTTTGTAACGAGACCTTGGCATAAATCAATATCGCTGTGACAGAAAGAACAAATATGTAAAGGTGTTTATTGTAGAGTTTATATACCCAAGTTGGCTTCACATTCACATTTTAATTTTTTCTTCCCACCCCCTCTCCACCTGTACCTTTTAAACGGCTTATGTAGTGATGGCATATCAGACATTTGTTTGGCCATGTGAGAACAAAACAACTGGTGTTTGACCCAATTCTTTTGTTTGGTTTATTATTGGTTTATTAAAAAAAAATGTGAAAGTCACATCCGAATTGAATTTGAACTACGATATTAAAAAAGAAAAGAGATCAAATTAATAATATAAGGCTTAAGACAGTATTTGAGTGTTTTTATATGAACACTGACTAAGACGAATAATAGATGAGATTTATCTCATTTGTCTCAATGGTATTACTCGTGGAATTGAAAGGTGATTTATCAGACCCAAAGTCAACATTTGAACATAATTTGTTTTTGTTATTTAGTTGGAAAACACAAGACCGTCGGATTTGTTCAGGTCATGAGTTTACTGGCCTGACACTAAAATCACTGCGGGTCCTGTGGTCTGGTGTAAAATTGAAGCCCTTCGGAGTATATTCCTTCCCATCGTCTAGTTTTCAAGTAACTCAAGCTCCAAATTCATTCCTCTAGCAAAAGATTACTCGAGGCGCTACAGATAAGACACGACAAAGTATCAATCTCTCTACAGACAATTACACACACCAAAAAGGAATGTTAATAACTTGCAGGAAGCAGAAGTTTCTTAATATGAGTTTGAAATGTGGTGAGAGAGTGAATGTTTCTGATGTCGCTGGGTAGCTTGTTCCATAAGACGGATGCAATGTGAGAAAATGTCTCAGTCTTCTTCTCTAGCGCTGAGGATACTGTTCCAAAAAAATCTCTTTAAAATCTTCTTTAACTTTAGGGGTTTACAAAAGGTGGAAATGGCATCATTTCAATATACACCTCCTGAAATTTGGATCCCAGGTTCAGGCCCTCATCCCCCTGATAAGAGCAACGTCTTCTTTTGAATTTATTGCAAATCTGGTTTGAGAATTTTCAAGACCCTGGCTGTAGTTATTTGCCGACAAGAATAACTTTAAAAGTACCTTTGTTCCTGGAGCATAAATGTTTCCATTTTTGTACTTGGTGGCTTCAAATAGTCAGTGCCAAATGGTGCAATTAAAGCTCAACTTTTGAAGAAAAAAAACCCAACAACAACGAAATGAAAGAACATAAATGAGTAACGATTGCTTCTGTTTTGTGTTTGAACAGAATCGGCTCCAACCTCGCCGACGCCAGCCCCCGAAGCCCAGAACACCGACAACAATCTGAGCGACGAGGGCACGGGAATCTCCATCGAGAGGAAGGACAGCATGAATGGCTTCAACATGACCCCCGGCCTGTCCACCAGCCTCCCCGAGAAGGAGTCTAGCATATGGACGGAGGTACGACGGAGGCACAGGAGCCCTGCGGCAGCCAAGACAAAGGTGAGCTCTTGGGGTCGGCGCTCCCAGCTAGCCAACTCGTCCTGATTCTGCAGAAAATTCCCTGAAAAATAAACCAATCTTTCCATGTTCCGATGAACAAACTCGAAGATCTCCCTGATTGAAAGATGCAAATGTTGGCAGCTCTGGCATGAGGGTCAGTTTCAGTAGTGGGGGGAGGGGTGCAGACTGGAAGGGCTAGTAAGCTGATGCTTCCTTGCTTATGGATCAGTATTTCTGTCTCGTAACTGCTGCTTACCATAAAAAAAATCAAAATGGATGCTAGCTTGCCAGTGGTTCTTGTAAGCAGATGAGTGACTTAGCAATTCAAATATATGGCCAAATTTTCTGGATTGTTTACGAATTACACTTGGGCTTACACAAGTTTGCTAACTGGGAGGGAAGCTTAGTGAAATTTGGTGATGAGTTAAAACGCCTTGATACATTTAAATATTTGGGTTTGAACAAAGAAAAATTGACTGGGGCGGGACTTGAACCAACCACCTCTGGATTAACCTACCGGCACTCTACCAACTGAGCTAACCAGTCCCATGTTGGCGGTCTCCCTATTAGTCAATATCTTTGTTCGGGAGTGCCAGTCAGAAGCCATTCAACCGTTCAGTCAGTTTCTCTTGTGGTTTATTACTTGATACATTTACTAACATTATTGTTTTCGTTTGATTTGTTAGACGCCTGCCTCCCCTGAGCCAAACTCGGACTTGTTTGGAGGACAGGAGGAGCTAGACTTCCAGTTTGACGAGGAGCTGTCCAACATCACGGGCAGCGGAAGGAAAAACACCTTTTCAGAATGGTGAGTTGTCACCCAGGTGGTTTTTTTTTTGCGGTGCTAAGATAATTTTTATTGTTGTAGGGCTCACTTTGAGACAAGTATGTCTCGAATAAAGTGAACGTCAAACATGTTTCCAAATCTTCAGATATGACATTGTTTGCTACAGAGTACTGAGCATACTGAGTACTGAGTATACAGTGAGTATACAGTGCTAACACACATTGGTGTAGGGTAAAACCAAAATTAATATTCTTTATCCCCGATGCAAAATTAACATCTATTAAATCGTTGCGGAACCCGTTGCTAAAATAATATAGGATTCGAACTGCCTCTAGCTACCGGGCAATCTCGGTGGTCCAGTTGGTAAGACACTGCTCTAGAATTGCAAAGGTTGTGGGTTCGAATCCCACCCGAGTAATATGCCTGTGATTTTTTTCACAGAACATCGGTGTAGGGTAAAACCAAAATTAATATGACATTGTTGTTGTATTAAACAAAGTACACAAAAAACAAACGATGACCCATCTTGAGATTGGTTAGAGTTCTTGTTCAGAACTGTAGTCTGTAGAGAGTTTTGTTCAGAACCCTTACTGTGTATAGAGTTTGTGTTGAGAACTGAATACTATAGAGAGTTCTTATTCAGAACCTTTTCTGTGTTAAGAACTGTACACTATGGAGAGTTCTTGTTCAGAACCTCAGAAACATTACTGCGTTAAGAGACCTTGTTGCGAATTGAACACTGTAGAGAGTTCTTTATTCTTCTTTTTTTAGTCGAAAATTTTCTGTAAATTAAGTTCTTGAAAAAGATCGTTCAAGTTCTTAGATGCTTATTGTGGCGCTCATATGCAATGGCCCGAAGATGGTCTTCAACTTGACTTTGTCTTCTTTTACAGTATTCCACGCAGAAATATCTCTGAGGAGGAATGGTAATCACATGATACAAATCTTATAATCAGTGAGCTTTTTAGATTGAAGCTATCAATTACGCAATAAACTGGTAAATTGTAGAGAGTTCTCGTCCAGAACCTTGCTCTGCGTAGTATTCTCATTGAGAACTAGACTGCAGCGGTTTCTTCTTCAGAAGCGTAGACTGTAAGAGAGCTTTTGTTAGAACTGTAGATGGTGGAAAATTTGTGTACAACCTTACCCTGTGTAGAGTTCCTATTGAGAACTGTAGACTGTTGGAACTCCTGTCCTGAGCTGGAAACCCAAGTCACATAGAAACTTGACTATTTTGCTTGTATTACTCCCCAGGTCTGATGACTCGGACGACGAGATCACAGACCACGAGGTGAGCAAGATCATCATCGTAACTCAGACGCCACCGTGCTACAAGAAGCACCCCGGGGGCGACCGGACGGGCTACCACGTATCCCGTTCCAAGATCACCAACAACCTGGCCAAGATCATCAACGATGGACTGTATTACTATGAGATGGATCTGTGGATGGATGATGATATCCCTATTCCAAAGGTGACTAAGAATATCTTGATTGACTGCCGGGGCCACTATTTCCCTCTAAGGCTCTCATTACCGGCCACTATATTGTGTTATTGGACCAGGTCAAGAGGGCCACTATTAGGGCCATGTCACACGGGGCAATTTACTGGCAACCAGTTCCAGGCAATCTCCAAGAAGAAAAGACACTCACATTTGAATGTTCACATATTTTTCTTAAGGATCCTAAGACATTGCTTGAAAAGTTATTCATGTGCCACCAAAGTGGTCCTGTAGCGTGCACTGCGGTTGGTTGCCTCCAAGTTGCCTGGAAATGTTGCCTCGTGTGACAAGGCCCTTAGACTCGTAGGGAGTATAAATTGAAACATCTTTGGAATGTTTTCTACTTGGTGTTTATCTTGTATTTAACAGCCCTACTGTGCAATCCGGAGCATTCTTTATGGTTAACTCTCGAAAAAAGAAAAGAAAAAAAGTTTTTGGGTGTATCGGCCAAAATTTGCACATATCGGCACGCAATTCGCGCGTATCGGCCGATACGCTAGCTTGTAAATGGCGAGAACCCTGATGTAAGATGGGCCTTAAATTCCAAACACATCTCTGCATACCTTTAGAAAAAAAACCCAACAATGGTGAATGGGGCGCTCTTCAGGTGTGAAAAGCCCTATATAAGTCATTTAAATAAATAAAAAAAATTGGAAGGCTTTATATGCTGTTTAAGCACTGTAGAGCCATACAGTAAGTTAATTTTGCCTGATAAATGGGCTATGTAAACCTTTACACCATTACAAAGAAAAAGGGCATGTTTGTTTTTCTTGCCAGTGCAACAGTGTAATAATAACAGATCTGATTGGTATCACAAGTTTCCCTGATACAAGCATTTTCGTTTTGTTTTGTTTCCCTTTTGCTGCGAAGACTGAATCAAACTACAAGAAGATCAACACCATCAGTCAGGAAGATTTCTCCACCCTGGCACCGAGGGCCGAGTATCAGGCGCAAGAGGTACCCCCTGCCCCGCCGACCCTGGCGCCCGAGGAGCAGAAAAAAGACGAGGCGCAGGTGAAGCCTGAACAAGACGCCAGACCCAAGGACACACCCATCAAAGGTACGTTGGCCAGGGCTCAATCCTCGAAAAAGTCTGCATGGCAGAAACGGTACTTAGCAGTTAGGTCTGTTAAGTAAACATTAGCAGGGAACCAGTCTCAAATAATATTCATTACATGGTACATTGGCTGGTAACCTGAACCTGTATTTTTTTCTGTTTAGCTTTTGTGCTCAGCAGCTTTATTAAAGTGGGTGCTTCTTGAAAATCTGTTTGAAAATTGTCGTCGTAAATATAATCGTGGTATATAATTAATTAACTATTTGTTTACTGATTTTTCTGGTGTTCTGTATATTTTGTTGTGATTTCCTGTACAGCGCTTTGAGATTTTATGTAAGGCACTATATGAAGAATAAATTATTACTATTATTATTAAATATTGATGTGATTTTGTTGCAGGTATTCCCCAGGCAATGTTGAAAGTGGAAAGACAAATCTCCCAGTCACTACCCACTGCCGTCTCCAACACGCCCCATGCTAGGGAGGCGATGAGACCCATGGGCTCCCGCACCCCTAGGACCAAAGATGCCCAGACGACACCCAGGTTCTACCCGGTCATCAAGGATTCAAGGCCTATCGATAATAAGGTAAGCGTGTACCCAGAACCCAGCTGCTTCGGACACTAATTTGAGTAGCTCAGACCAACATTGTTCGCTAAAACAACCATATACATCAATTTAAAGAGAGTTATTGCTCTTTTCAATAGTATAGACTTTGTTGGGGCATGTTTATTTGCAAGGCAGTTAATCATGAATATTCATTGCAGAGTAAACAACTTTGTTTACAAACCTACACTGAAGTAAATTGTGACGGCACATGGCCAGGTTAACGCCATTTCATTGTCTTTTGTAACGCATGAGATTCAAAATATTGGAATTTTCAAACAAAGTTTTTATACCCGTGAAATTTGAAAAGCCATTTCTTGTTTTGTGCCCGTAGACGCCAAGAAAACGGAAGACCAAGCACAGTGACAACCCCCCCGTGGAGAGCCACGTGGGTTGGGTCATGGACTCCAGAGAGCACCCCAGTAGGTCCAGGAACGCATCTGTCGGGTGAGTTCTGGGTTCGAATCCCTCTGTGCTGGTATTAATTTGTTCTTAAAAGTTGGGCTCCAAGGTCAAATTCAGTTTTGTGATCCACCCGTTTTTCAATGGATAGACTCCTTATGAAAATGGAAACTAAGTTACCTGCCTCTAACATCAGGTTAAAACGGTGTAATCTTGTTTTTTGAAATATGCATTGAGGTAACAAGGTCGGGCCAATACGCACAAACTGCGGCCGATACGCAAAAACATAAATAAATAATTTGGTTTTTTTTACTTCACATCAAATCTTTGAAAAATCATCAAGATAAAATCCCTATAGAAGGCTCCAGATTGCACAGTTAGGGCTTTTAAAACCAAGATAAACACCAAGTAGAAAACATTCCGAGGACCTCGTTTTAATTCAGCTAATCTTCCAAAACTTGGTTCCAGAATGCCCCACAATTTGGTAAAATTCTTGGGAGAACTCTGGGTTATCTACTTTTCAAAGATTTAACATGCATCTCTTGATATTGTTATTGTCCAATTGTTGGGAGTCTTTTTGCTTGCATCTGTTCACATGTTTTAACAGCTTCTCTTGATATTGTCATTATCCAATTGCTAGGGGTCTGTTTTCAACTTTTTACATATTTGACTTGCATCTCTTCTTTTGAAATTTGTATTGTCAAATTGTTTGGGTCTCTTTGCATCTGTTCACATATTTTATTTTTTATTGTCCAATTGCTAGGGGTCTGTTTGCAAACTTTCCACATATTTTACATGCATCTCTTGATATTTTTATTGTCCAATTGCTAGGCATCTGTTTGCAACTTTTTACATATTATAAACTTGATTTTGTTGCCATATGTATCTCTTTACATACACAATTTGTTGACTGTGTGGTGCATTATTTTTTTGTTTATTATTGTACTTGACTTTTCTTATTGGTGTTTTTGTTTGTGAATATTGAACAATACTTATTGTCGTGTTTTGCTGTTGTCACTGATAAACGATGACTTCTAAGTAACCTTAGGCTTCGGCTCATTTTCCTTTGCAACATTTTATTTCAGGTGACATTTAGAAGAATTATTTCTACACTAATTTTGTCATACTCTGATTTTCCATTCCCCCAACTGCTTTTATGGTTTACATTTTTATTTAAGAACAAATTTTAAAAAATTTGAGCAATGAGTTGTACTGTATAATTATTTGCATATGCAGCACTTATAGATTCTTGTCATTTGATTGGTGGATTACGTGTCACCTGTCATACTTTATTTTGCATGTAGACTGTTCTGACACTTCAAAATTCAATATTGGAGTCCAACATTGATAAATATAGGACGCTCGGGTTGCTTTGAAGCTAACCCTTGCGCGTACTAATAGATTTTACATTGAGTACCGTTTGTATTTATTGCGTTGTGCGGAAGCTTATATATGTGCTCTTGCCAATGCGTGTTTGGCTATGAATGCCGAACCCGCTTTAGCCAACCGGTCTTACACGGGTCCAGTATGTATTTATCAGCGGTTAAATTCCTTTTTGCTAAAATAAGTTTAAAAGTTACCAATCTTTCTGTTGTTTATTTTTGAAATAATGTATGTTTTCTCAGTCAATGCCTCTTCTGAATTTTATAGGAGTGAGGTTGAGGATTAGGGCTATGAATATTTTCCCAAAAGGCATCATTTACTGCCATAATTGTAATTGTCATTTTTATTTTTAAGTGCTACTCTAAAATTTGTGGCCCACGTTGTTTGTAACCACCAGGTCGCCTTCGGAGGGTAGTTTGGTCAGCACAAGCTACGGTACTCCGCAACCGATTCCCAAGTTTGAACATCCCTCACACGAGCTGTTGAAGGATAATAACTTCACCCAGCACGGCTACCACAAGTACCATCAGAAGTGTCTAAAAGGTAATCATTAGTGCCACAGTACTTTAAAGTGTTCTCACATCTCTGGTCTTCGGTAATTAGGCCGTATCGCAATTAGCGGCTACAGCTACGGCTACGATTGTTGCGAAGGGTGTTGCGTCGGACGTCCTGTACTTTAGCGCATAATGGCGCGGCGATTCGGCTGTAGCTGTAGCCAAAGCCGCCAATTGGAACGCTGACTCGCAGTTTTAGCTTTTTAGTCTTGTTTTTATGAGCCGGATGCTGGGGAATTGACTGATTGTCATTTTTGTATTTCATTTTCTTTTGTTGGCTTTGAATAATAAAATGTTTCATATATTTATATTTTGCGAAATACCTTTTTGTGAAATGTTTAGATGCTCTATAAACATGTTGTTGTTATCATTAACCCTAACCATCCCCAACCCATCCAAATCCAACTGCATGTTTTGTTTAATTCTGTTGGGCTGAGGTCTGCATTTATAAAGGATTACGCTTTACATGGAAGCGTGCATACCACCATAATCGGGTGTCCAGCAGTTTGGGTGCTGAGTCATTGTATTGGTTAGCTTTTTTTTTGTGGGAGTCAGGAAAGATCCCATTGAAATATCTCTGCATCCAGTTATTCCAGAAGATGTCTGGTCCAGAAAATAAACAAATAAATAAAATGAATGAAAAGTGACAATTTGTAATTGTTTTGAATTCAGACCGCAAGAAGCTTGGCATCGGCAAGTCCCAAGAGATGAACACGCTCTTCCGGTTCTGGTCGTTCTTCCTGCGCGGCAACTTCAACCGCAAGATGTACGAGGAGTTCCGCAACCTGGCGGTGGAGGACAGTAAGCACGGGTACCGCTACGGCGTGGAGTGCCTCTTCCGATTCTACAGCTACGGCCTGGAGAAGAAGTTTCGCCCGGACATCTTTAAGGATTTCATGGCCGAGACAAAGAGTGATTACAATGCAGGTGAGTAGCAACCTCGTTCCCAGTGGTGTACGATCTCGCTGCGCCATTTAAAAATTGTATTCTCAGAATGACTTTGCTCAAACATAACCCCTGGAAGTATGACTTTGAAATATCCAAATACATTGGCTGCTGTTGTTGATCCACTTTGTGTTAGAAACTACGCAGTGTGCACTGTCAAAAGACGCATCAAGTCAAAGAGCAACTGGTCCCCTCTTGTTCTTTTTTGATCTTGTGATACGTCTAACTGAATGCAGTTTAAGGTGACCGCATAAAAACATGATTGTATTGCATCAAAATGCATGCATTTTTAAATGTGCATGCTAAGTGCCCAACAAGCACTCGAAAGTTTTTAACAAGCGTCCGCGCAGAGCAGTCACTTTTGGTTAGCCAATCAGCATTGATTTTCAGTGCTTCACATCCAGGTGTTAGTGACAAGAGGTATTGATACGGCTCACTGCCCATGGCTGGGTGAGTAGAGATCAACGTGAACCATCACTGAAACCGTGACAAATATCAAAACCTGTGATTTACACTGACGTGTGATAGGCCCCTTTACAGTCGATGCCTTCTGATTCCTGTGGAAACAAATATTACAGGCTTCCAGGGTGGGATTTTATTCTGAAAATGAGTCTTGCAGGCGAGCTTGACCAATTTTTGGAAACCCCAGCGGTAAGTGGTTAAGGAAAGGGCTTGCACCAGTGTTTCTCACATGGTTGGCTGCAGATTGTGCCGCCCCATTACCTTGTAAACCCCTTGCTTGGTGATAATAAAAATGGGTTTCCTAGTTGTGTATTTGTTGGTAAAATAGCAAGCAATTTTTAGACACCTGTAGAAGAAGTGCTTTATCAAAAATGTGTTATGGTGTGTCGTGGCCAAGCGGTCTACTGCATGGGACTCAAGTTCTAATGGTTGAGTGGTCAGAGTGTGGGTTCGATTCCCGGTCATGACACTCCTGTCCTTGAGCAAGGCATTTCACCATGATTGCTGCTCTTAATCCAGGTGTGTAAATGAGAACCTGAGAGGGCTGAGACAGTATTGCGTTGGATTAACTCTTTAGGGCTAATATAAGCAGCTTGGGGGTTGTATGCTCCCCAGGGAGTTGAGAAAGTTATAGGAATGGTCTTAAAGGATGCCTGATGAACAGGGATAAAAATGCTGTAAAGGGCCTTGATCTAGCTACTAGGATATGTGTGCTATATAAGAACCAACTATTATTATTATGTTTTGTTCTCCAACAGGTCAATTGTACGGTTTGGAGAAATTCTGGGCCTTCCTGAAGTACACCCGTAAGAAGAACCTAGGGGTTGACCCTGAACTTAAAGAGACATTAGAGAATTATAAGACACTAGAAGATTTCAGAGTACTGGTAAGTGACCTTTCAACTTTGACCTTGGCCCCTTTTTAACTCGGGCATTCTTTAGATTTTAAGACGATGTAGTTCTTTCAAGAAAAGTCATTTCTAATGCTGTATATTTGTATGATTTGATGAATTTGTTAGAGCGATTTTTTGTTCTCTTTCTTTTTCTGTGAACAGGTTTTTTCTTGAATCTTTTGGTATTTTATAAATGGGTTATATCTTTGTGTTATGAGTGCATGAAATGACAAAGATTAAAAACTACTGTTTATTTATCTATTCTAGGCTTATGGGTTGATAAATGGTCGTTAAAGACTAGGCATTTCTGTCAGCATGTGGCCTCAATCCTCCCATATCCTCTTCTCCTATGTCACTCCACACCAGATTTTTTGGACTTGGGATAAAATTGGAATTCCTGACCCAGTGATAAGCAATTGTTATATGGGCCTACCAGCCCTAGTCCTTCTGCATCCTTCACTTTGGCAGTTGGATATAGAAGGAATTGTGACTGATGGGGGTAAACCCGGAATCTCCAAACCCTCTTCAGGATGTTGTCTGATTGCGGAGGATCGAGGACTGTAGCAATCGCTTCTCACTGGGCCAGGCATGCCAATCATATCCAAGTCCAATTATTTTGATGTTGAATGACCATAGAGTGGAAGAATGGAGGGTTGAGGTTGCCTATGGTGGGCCTAGGGTTTTCAATAACGTAACTGTCATGTCAGGGTATCATTAAGGAAAGGACCGTGCAAGCATCGCGACGTAACCAAACATCTTGAGAACCTCTAGAAGCTCCCACATACGTTGCATGTAGCGTGTAATGAAAACATGATGGTGCACTTTTGACACTTGACTACTCCCCAGTCTTGTCTATAGACCTTATGCATAGGGCGTCACAAGCCCAAACAGCGCCCTTGCTGAGGTCATTGAAGACTTATCGTTTGCTGAGAGTTGTGCGAACATGCATTAAAGGTTTCCATTGTTTGGCCGTGATGGCGGTCTAGCCTTCTCCACATTTACGTTAACAATTTTAGTGTTTTTTTTTCTTTTCTTTAATCAATTATTTTCTATTTCTTGTGTATTGTAGGGTGTATTTCATTGAATTTTGTGGATAGAAATACAAATTGTAACAATAATAACAGTTATACATATAATAATAGTAATAAAATGCTCTTTTTATTAGTAGTATTTGTTTGTTTGTAGTTGCAAGGTTTAATTAAACATTTTGGTTTATGTTTTTTATTTTGCACAGCCTCCGATTGGGGAAACTCAGACAGAGGGTGCTGTTGGTGGTGTAGAGGCTGCCGAGGAGAGCGTCCCCAAGAAACCAAAACACCAAGACAAGACACCGGCGGGGACCGAAAACGCAACAACAAAAGCCAAAACGCAAGAAGGCGCTGCAGGCGGTCAGGACGACTCGTGAGATTCACAGGGGTTAGGGGTCAGGGGTCAAATCATGTCAAACCAAGGTCAGAAGGTCTTGGTCGACTTACACATGGTGAGGTAGAAGGCACGGCACATAATTATGCAAGAGGTTTTCTAAGCGATGAAAAGTGTATAAATATGGAGACAGTTGATTGTTTCGACCAAGGAATTGTTTGGCCTCGATAGATGACGGGCTCCGGTTTCTTTTGATTTCAATTTTCAAATCCAGTGTGAGCAGACAAACTGTCTTGGTCGTTTCCTTGGCTGCAGTGTACGCAGAAATCTGCTTGTCGACTTCTTTAATGCTAAGTCAACCGTGCAGTTGATGATGTTGATGCTATCAGGCTGCCTTGAAACAAGTATTACCTAATAATGTTGGTGGGAAACGGTGTTTATCATCGGTTGGTGTAAGCCAATCAGTAGCAACGGAGCCGAGGGGAGAGTGTTTACTGAGGGGAGAGTGTTAGCCTGGTACCCGCGACTAATGCCAGGCCAGTCAGCCTGAAGTGTCGGGGTACTATACTATCAAGGAGCTCTATGCAATTGACTGCTGCTGATGGTGTGGCGTCCAGTTTTCCCTACGCTACAAACATTTGGAAAGAAAGAAATAATGATGTTAAATGTGTAAACATGAAGTCTATAGCGCTCGTCGTATCACATTGATACAACGAGTTTTGCTGCCGAATAATGGAACCAGCCGCAAGCCATGTCATCTTTCGCAAAGTATGTTTGTTTGTGTGCACGTAAGCATAAGACCAAAATCTTGAGCTTAAGATCATATCGTCGGGATACGGATGGTGTCGATTTTAAAAAGGGAACACCGCTGAAAACCAAGAAACTGATGGTACAGGGAATGGTGTTTAAAGCAATTATTGACTGCTGAACGCTTGTCGCAGACTTGTCTCCCTGAATCAAGTGTCTGTCCTTTTTGCAATAAGTGTAAAATTCTTTGTCGACCGATTTTCATACGGAAATATCCCTCTTTTCTGAAGAGAATTTGTTTTAAAGCTCCTCTTTGTCATTCAGAGCCTTGCATGTAATCTTATCGTGACTAAATAATGTAACTTTTGAAAGTCCCCCTCCCCAGTACAATTTCACTTCTTTGATTTCTTTTGAATGTATTAGTGTACATTTTGATTCGTTTATTTTAATTACTGCTATCTCCACCTTTAAAAAAAAAGAAAAAAGAAAAAAAAAAAAGCAAACAAAAAAAGTATATTTAAAAACCAAAAACAATCCATGCAAAAAAATAATAATAATACAGATAAGAGAAAGATAAATCAAATGTTGCAAGATCTTGCAATGATTTTAATTATATACATTTCCCCTTCGTTATTTATCATTAAAAAAAACCTTATATTATTATTTACGCATACAAAAAGAACAAAAATTAGTAAAGTTTTCTGTTCTGAAAATCAATATATATATAGATCGTATTCTATCAACAAACATTTTTGGTTTAAAAAAAAGTATTCTCTTGTTTACTTTTTGGGTTAAATTTGTTTTTGTTTTTTTAAGGTATATAAGTTGACGGATTTGCAATACACAAGTAATGTTCACTGAGCACAACAGGGTGCATTGTGGGGCCTCTAGACAATATGGAAACTGGTGTCAATTCTGGCCAATCGAAAAGTTGGGTTTATCAATAAAAGGACTGAAATAACAGTCATGATAATTGGTCGGTGTTTCCCTACCAATCTCAAACCCAGCCAATCAGAAGATAGTTTGTATGGAGCTGATCTCTTTAAAAAAATGTACTTGAAATGTGATCACAGATCAGCCTTTTTTTGTTTCTACACCTCGTAAAATCTTAAACTTGAGACTGGTGCTTTCTGGTTTGTTCATCCTATGAGTTGTTGTCATTGGGGGAGTCTATGAGCAATACATGCTAAGAAATTCTTATAAACCGAGAAGGTTGTGGCTTGTTCAATTTGAAGAAGTTTTTTTTTTTATCATTGAGGAAAAATTATGTTCTTAGGTAAGGGCTTTGAAGGTGCTCCCAAATGCATCAAAATCCAACAGAAGGTTGTTGCTTGATTTGTTTGACCGGGTACTGCACAGCCAGTTATGAGTTGCAGGATACCAGGCATGCCAGTGTCATGGAGGATGCTGTCCCCTGGTCTGTGTGCCCCTCCCCCCTTACGGTAATTTAACGTTGGCTGAAAGAAGAGGGCGCTATCAGATGAAATTTCTACATAATTTGCCCTATTGGGTGACAGACTATCTCCTGTACCATCTGTTCAAGATACGGGATGATTTTTGGAGTGTGTTGTGTTCAGAAAAGCTACCTGTCAAGGGGTTAGGGGTCAACAGAGGTCACTTGAGTTAATGGACTCCTTTTTTGTGAACATGTATTTTGTAATTTCTTGTGCTCTGTGTATGAAGCCCCCCCAGAGTGAGGCATTCTGTGAAAATCAAAAATAGGCTCTGGGTTTTGGAGGGAAGTAATGCTGTTATATGCTGAGTGAAATTGGGATCTCTTGCGAGTGGAATTAAGATCATTCGATCAGTGAAATTGGGATCTCTCGATGAGTGGAATTGGGATCTTTCGATTAGTTGAATTGGGATCTCTGGATTAGTGGAATTGGGATCTCTGGATTAGTGGAATTGGGATCTCTGGATTAGTGGAATTGGGATCTCTTGGTGAGTGGAATTGATCTCTCAATGGATGTATGGGATTTGGAACTCTGTCTGTTTGCTGAGTGATATTTAGATCTCGTTGTTGAGTGGGATTAGGGACTTGTGGATGTGGTTAGGCGCTCAGTATTGTTGAGATGGATTAGGATTTCACTTTCTCTGAGTAGGCATCTTGCTCTATACCTGCATAACAGTAAGGGGATCTCACTATTTGCTGAATGGGATTGGGATCACTATCCCTGATTAGGATTAGGATCTCACTCTTACCATCCCTGAGTCAGTTGGGTATTCTATCACTGAATGAGGTTGGGATTAGAGATCTCACTGTCATTGAGTGGGATTGGATCCCACTATCACCGAGTGGAATTAAGATCCCAGTGGGATTGAGATCACAATATCATTGTGTGGGACTTGGATCTCGCTATCACTGAGTGGGGATAGTGGGATTGAGATCACACAATCACTGAGCCAGAATGGATCCTATAAAGTCGAGTGATGAATGAATGACATCACCGAGTTGGCTGGCACTGAGGAAACAATGTTTTGTTTTCGTTATTTAGATTTGTCGTTGAAAAAGTTGGACGACTCTGCTTGATGTAACTCTAATCTTTCACACAAAAAATGCCCGTTGTTGCTCTTGTACATTTTTGGATAAAAGTAGTTTAGCTTTGGTAGAAAAAGCGTAGTTTTCCATTCTTGGTTTTTCTTTCGGTAAGTCTGGACAGGTTGAGCACTCGTTTTAATTTCTTACTTGTACATATATATATATAAATGCAACCCTTAGTGAAATGAATTTACCATGTAGGCGTAATGCGGTTGGGTTGTTGGAATTTTATGGTGGGGACAAACATCGCCCCATAATTTATGATCAATTTAGAGACAAACAAATTAACGATTAAAAAGAAAGAAAGATTGTCAAACAGTCGCTATTGTTATAGTCGGGTGTAAAATAAAAAGTTAGGTGTATCAGTGCTGGTTGGGATTTGTCGGGTTTTTTGTTGTTGTTGTTTTTTTTTCTTTGAGTAGCTTTTGCTTAGTGTTTCTCTTCTGTGTTTTGTTCATCAGCAAGTATAGAATTGGTGACTTATGCAAGAAATATCAGAGTAATCCAAATGTTCATGTAAATACGATGTTTGAGATTCGCTCTCCTTTTGCAAATGTGGATCTCTTAAAAACAAATTAAAAATCTATTTTTGAAAGTTAACACACAAAAAACACCCAATCTTTTCAATTTCTCTTAATTACAAGTATGTACTTTTTTCAAGTATTCGGAGTTAACTTTATGGTGGTTTACTACTTCTTAATATTTCTGCTTTCTTGTTTTATTTCTGTAAAGGACGAAAAAGAGTTGACAAAAATAAAATAAAAGGATAATGAATGTCAATGAGAGAGAGGTGAAAATGAGCCAAAAATTGGTGCTTTGTATATTTCAGAAAGCATTTTCTTCAATAGCAACCCAGATTAAGCTGTTCTATTTTACACAAAATTGTTGTCCATTTTAAATGTCCTATTTTGCTGCAGATTTTTTTTAAGTGGTACCGAAGTTGATTTTCTTTCACCGATTTTCCAAAAACTAAAAACAAATAATAATAAAGAAATCTTTAAGAAAAAGATGTGATTGGTAACACCAAGTTCAGCATTTGCTTTTTATCAATGTTTAGTTTTGCCATTTTATGAAATTCACAAGCACATTGTTTTAAATTTTAAGTGACGATTCAAGTTTTGTTTAATAAATAAACCGGATTATCTCAAAGTTATTAGAATTGTTCTTCAATTGACCTCTTGGAATGACGTCGCCTTTGGCTATTGTCTGCCCATGGTGTGTAATTTTGAGAGTGAAAATACCTACAAAGATATAGTGTTCGTCTTACTGCATGTGTGTCTAGCTGCGCAGTGCACTTTGGACCCTGATTGTTGCTTGAAACCATTTTTTTTCTTCTTTGTCTGTGATATGAAAAGCTTACTTATTTTTGTGATTCATCCTTGATTGTTGATTTATAATAATAGTAATAATAATAATAATAACTAGTTCTTATATAGCGCATTTTACAATAACACATCAATGCGCTTTACATTAATGCCCTGGTCATTGGGCCAATAGCATTCCTTTAATCTTTCTCAGCTCCCTGGGGAGTATACAGCCCCGAGCTGCCCAGTGGCGCTCCGAAGGCTTTTTCAAACACAATATCAACCTCTACCCTCGCAGCTACCCATTTGTTCCCCCTGGGTGAAGAGAAGCAATTATAGTAAAGTATCTTGCTCAAGGACACAAGTGTCATGACCGGGATTCGAACACACGCCCCGATGGAAAAACCACCAGAACTTGAATTCGATGCTCTAAACCGCTCGGCCATGACAACCTACATTTATCCCTGGGTTGGTCTGGTTCACCATCAGTCACTCTCTCATACCAATCTGTAATTATATTATGATAGGTTTGTGGTAATGCAACAAAGGAGGTCTCACAAATGAATGTATTCTGTTGCTCAGAGGCTGGCGAAACTCGTTCACTCGCCATGAAACTGCACATGTATTAGCAATTGTCTTTTTGTTGTTGTCATTTTAAGTTTGATTTAAATGAAAACTAAAAAGGGATGCATCACTCAATCCAAGAAAACTTTTTTTGTTTTTTTAACTACTTGGAATGACATTATTAATATGGTAACACGTAAAACAGCCCAACGTTCAGGTTTGTTGGGGATTAAAATGGCAAGGCAGTTTTTCTAGGTGAAGGGCAAGTATAATCATTCAATCATTTCTTGGAGGAAAAAAGACCTATGGGCACGGAAGAGGTTATGAAGGACTCCGTGGGAACCAAGGCAGACCTTGTTATTTTAGGCTCGTTTTTTTTCTCTCTTTTTTCTCGTTCCTAAAATAAGCACTGTATAATCTTGTAGTACTAGATTTATTTTTACAGATGTAATTCTGATCAAATGGTGAGCTGTTGTTTAGCTACGGTTTCGAAATCCTTGAATCGGGGACGACAAATTTGAATTCAAAGAAACGTATACAGTTGAAATGATTATGGCCCAGTGTTGTCCGTACGCACTTAATGTCTCTTGAGTAGGGCGCCCCCATGTAGAGGTCAAAGGGAGGTTGTTTGCTGGCCTGTCTGCAGCGCGTACATAGTTGTGCGGTTGAATTGTTTCATCATTTTCTCACCCCCTTAAAGATGAGAGAGAGATGATGTCAATGCACAATGTCCATTGGAAATTGCGTTCACCTTGGATGTGAATTCTTGTGCAACTGGTTGACTTTACAGTCCTTAAAGGTATCTTACAGGATTGGTAAATCTGACAGGTTTTGTGTGATCAAACATATACATGAAATAACAAACCTGTGAAAATTTGGGCTTAATACGTTGTTTTGAGTCCAGAGAAATTAGTGGAAAACCACAATTTCCAGCATGTGAACACACTGTCCTTAATTTTAGCTGTAACAACTGAAATCAACTGTTTAGTTTTTTCTCAGGTTTTCAGGTACGGTTTTTCTCAAATATGACTTCATTTCAGAGGGACATATTTCACACACAAAAAGGGTTATAGTATAAACATCATAATCAGTAAGCTTTCAGACTCAAATTAAACTATGATTTTTTAAAAAATACTTACAAATTCAGTATAACATGTTAAACATGGTCAAATTACCTATTGGGGTTTTGTGCTTGGTGTCACAAGATGCCTTGTTGCACAAGGTCAAATTCACAGGCAACCAATGGCACTGCATGCAAAAGGAACATTGTGCTGAGACAACAGTTTTTCTAACAGTGTCCAACTGCAAAAGAAAAATAATGTGGAATTGTTGTACATGAAGATTGCCTGGAACTTGTCTGTATGTTGCTTTGTTTGACATCATCCCTGAGGGGTTTGCCCAGTCCATTTTTACACAGCTAGTGTAGAAATTTGATGTTGACTCTAAAAGCAGGGTCTGGTAATGTCAAGCCAACAATGATGTGATGTCATAAGCTTGGATAAACTGTTTTTTGTTGTTGTTTTTTTTAAAAGTAGAATTGAATAATTCTTTTGAAAACTCCAACAAGTGGTGTTTTGTATGTGAGATTTGACCTACCATTGGCATGTATAGTACATATATCAAAGCCTCAAGGATGGTTGTCTGTTTACTCGCTTTAAATTCCATCCCATTACAAATATACCACAATGGGGGTACATGTTGATCCAAACCTGAACCTCTTTTCTCCCAGTCTGTACCCATAAGGGGATCTTAATACACTTCCATCGGGAATTACAATCGTAATTGGGATTCATTTTAATCCCAAACACAATCATTTGTACAGTTTGTCCCTTGTAGAGGTCACAAAAATACCTCCATTTGGATATACTATCTCAATTGGGGTATTTTAAGATCCTAGGCTGAATCAATTGTTCAGTTTGTTCCTCTTAGAGGTCACAAAACACCTCCATCTGGATACATTATCTCAGTTAGGATACATTTTTAAATCATATCCCGTTCTTTTTCGTGAAAATACCTCCACTGGTTTATACTGTCTCAATTGAGGTATTATTTGAACTGAAATCTAATCTCCAAACTGGTTATGAATCCGAGTTATAAAAAACAAAGTAAAAAAAAATGAAATAATGAAATGAAACTCACTTAAAAAAAAAGGAATGAAATTAGGTTGATTATGAAAAAGATGATCTTTTTGTTTCAGTTTGCTAAGTTGCGTAAATCCGTTTTGCATGGTCGAGATTTTTCCCAAGGCCCAAGATTGCACGAAAATTTCAAATGCTGATGTTAAATATTTGTAACTCCTTTCAATTTTTACTTTTGTCCTTGTGAGCCAGGGATTTTTGAATATAAAAATGGTGAAACATATAAGTAAATATATGGTTAACTTTTACCCGATAATTGTGACTTCCCTTTGTTAAGCTGTGTGTACATATCATAGAGCCGTAGTTTGTCCTCTTTTGTTTTTCTTTATTTTGAATCAGTAGAATAGGAGAGAAAGAAGTTTTGTTTTTGATGTTAATCAGTGACATTTATCCTCGCGAAAGCTATCTTACAAATTTTATCGTCTTCATAAGATTAAGAGTGTATTGATAAGAGTCCAATATTGTTTATGGTTTTCGGTTCCGCTTTTTGTTTTATTTCCGTTTCTGTACAAAACTTACTTTTAAGACTTAATAATTATGATAATAATACACAAAAAAACATTAGTTGATATGATATTAACAAGCGAGAAAAGTAATCCCATGATGGCTGTCCATAATTCACTAGCGATATAATAAACATTTAATTTTGATGAATCATAAATGGAGTATGGTGTCTTTCTCATGTATTTGGTGTGAAGAGTTTTATGACTAAAGCAGAGTTGCCAACTCTCCCTGATTCTGTAGAAAATTCCCTGAAAATAAACCAATCTTTCCCCGTTCTGATGAAGAACTTCGAAAATCTTCCTGATTATGGAAACTTTGTCCCTATAAATGTTGAATGTAATTCTAGATATCTCCTTGATTGGTGGATAAATTCTCCTGGATTGCAAGATGCAAATGTTGGCAGCTCTGCTAAAAACTTGTTGGAAGTAAAATGTTTGTTTTTTTCTGTATCCACTTCCTGACACTTTTAACAACTACAAGTTTTGACTGTGCCTCTGCACCCTATTGTATTTTCAAAAACAAGTGTGGCCTGACAATTCGACCCTAGCAGATTCTATCTCAAAAGAACAGCACCAAGAAAGACTGCTAGGGTCGAAACGTCAGGGAACTAACTTGCATTTTTGCATTTATACCATAGGTCTGTTTGGTTGGTAAGCAGTACGCAACAGCTAATTCTATTTTCTAATATAAATTTTTTCAGATCTTATCTGATATACCAAAGTAAATTTTTATTTGAGAATATTGTCACACATAATGTAACCCCGAAATGGGATTTTTTGTTTTTCCTGTAAAAATAATTATGGAGTGCCTTCACCGTGATTAGGCCAAACCTTGGCCATCAGCCATGGCCAACAGTCGGCTATAGTAGCTGGAATCTCAATGGTGGCAGCCTATCGATCTGTATTAATTGCCATTTGTACAACAAAAGGTAAAGGTCTTGAATCCAGCAGGGTTACACAACAACCCAGCTGGAGATTTGGAGCAAAACTCCAGTACCCTTTGTCCCTCTGCCCACGCGGGAAACAAAGCCTAGCATGGTGAGAGCATGCCTTTGCAGGCTACATAATTAGCATGTCCGGGGGCGTAATTATACTTCAATCAACATGACCAACCCAACCAAAAGAGGACGCCCCGAAACTGTTCATATATAAACATCCAGTGGAAATATTTTGTGTACTAAGACGTGATCAGATGTAAAGCGTTCAAACACTCTAAAATAGTGGAGAATATTGGTAGTCGGCAAGTCGGCAAACTGGCTTCCATAAACCCCTGAAGGGAACTGCCAGTAGGTGAATTTGCTCCCATGCACCCCAGCCCCTAAAGGGCATTTGGTGCTCGATATAAAGGGGTATGGTGTACCTCCCCAAATTGTTTTTTTTTTGTGCTTGGAAAAACAACCGCCTCACAGAAAAGATAAGTGAACTTTGTGCAATTTGAACATGACAAGAACATGTAGTTCCCCCAACCACCCAAAGAAGACAAAAATGAGTCGGACGGAACACATTTTCATAAAGGAACACTGTGTACTGTTTATTTTATACTCTGGCAAGTTTGAATAAAGTATCTTCAGTATGCAGAACTACTTCAGGGCTGGAACGTCTTACAAATCTCCAATTAATACACAGGACTGCTTAATGCAGACAATTTGGCTTAAAAACTTTTCTGCTAAGCAAAAGTAAGAAGGAAACCAGTCACAGATGGTGTGTGTGTGTGATGTGGTATTTTGGATGGTTACCTCATTCTGGTGAGCAGAATTGTGCTTAAGTGGCTCTTTCAAATTGGGCACGGGTCTTGGAGCCAATAGCTGTCACTGGACCAGAAATATATCTTGGAAGACCTAAAACACTTCTATATTTGTTTGTAATTGCAGAACTTATGGGAGGTTTAGTCAGTCTTAAAAAGTATGTTTGGAAAAACACTAGAGTGCAGGGCTTATTTGGTTGTGGGTTTACCGGCCCGATGCTATAAATACTGGGCTTTTGGTGGTTTAGTGGGTATTATTCAAGCTTCACTACATGCAAAAGAGCCCCAAGGAAACATAAAAAGGTTTAATTCTTGCATTTCAAATAAATTATCACAATTGCGCAAAATGTACTTTCGCTAAACACTGAACACAATATTGTATTAAAGCTTTCTTGTTTCAAAAACTTGAACGGCTACTGCAGAGGAGCATATAAAGGACTTGTATAAGACAAGTTTCAATGATAAAAGACACTCAACTACAATTCGGCCATCTTGTAATTCTTCTGTTCAATTAGATATAACCAAATTGTGGGTAGTCGGGCCAAACAGTCTGGTACCTTTTTGGTGTAGTGTTTATTACTGTTACTGCACGTGGTTTCGATTTTGAAAAGGGCCTATAAATTACAAGTATACTTAACAATACCGGACGATACTTCAACCTGAGAAAACTTTTATCATTTTTTTTTTTATTGAAAAATTAAAAATGAAACTTGAAGGGATACGTTGCCTTCAGATTGGGCGCTTTGGGCTATAGAAAGCTTTTGTAATGAAATGATTGTGGATGGAAACATGTTTTAAAAGAAGAAATTATACCTCTAAATTGTGGGGTTTTCCTTTTACTTTGTGAACTAACACGGTCTACCATCTTGTGAACCAATTTTTTTACTCCACAAAATGACGGACTGCGTTAGTTCACGAAGTAAAAGGAAAACCATAAATTTCGAGGGATATGTATGTGGATCATTATATTCTACTTTTCAAACATCTTTCCAACCATATTCATTTCATTACAAACACTTTCTATCGCCCAAAGCACCCCAGTCCGAAGGCAACAAACAAATTACCTAACAGCTTTACAAAACTGCAGGAAAATAATTTTGTTTTATTGACTTCCACATTGGAATATTAACAAATACTTCCGCACTACATGTATCGGAACGCTAAAAGGAATTTCAAGGAAGCATGTTTATTTCACAATTTTTCAAATCCTTATTTAACTATTTTAGAAACGATGAAATAGCTAATTTTCAATTTTAGCTGCAGCACAACAATCAGATTTATATTTATGTCCACAACTGGTAATCTTTGGCTTAAAGTTTCAACCAAATAAAATGTCTTGTTTGCAAAGTTCAGACTTATTTTTTAAAACTAAATAAAAAAATTAAAAAATGGCATGTTTCAGGCTTCAATGCAACATTCAGTTCATGATAAAGACAAACATGCTTTCTTTATATTAAAGTCAGCTTCTTTCTACATTTCTCTTCTGGACAGTCAGTACATCGGTGTCATTCAGAATTATGTAAAGTATTCGTCATCTGTAACCACCGCAGAAGCTTCCCCCAAACTACCTCTAGTCTGAGAAATTCAAATTTAAGCGGTCGACCCCACAGTCCCATGGATCTATTATTGACCCCAAAGTCCCAGGGATCTCTTGTTGACCCCAAAGTCCCAGGGATCTCTTGTTGACCCCACAGTCCCATGGATCTCTCATTGACCCCAAAGTCCCAGGGATCTCTTGTTGACCCCAAAGTCCCAGGGATCTCTTGTTGACCCCACAGTCCCATGGATCTCTCATTGACCCCACAGTCCCAGGGATCTCTTGTTGACCCCACAGTCCCAGGGATCTCTTGTTGACCCCACAGTCCCAGGGATCTCTTGTTGACCCCACAGTCCCAGGGATCTCTCATTGACCCCACAGTCCCAGCAATCTCTTGTTGACCCCACAATTCCATGGATCTCTTGTTGACCCTAAAGTCCCATGGATCTCTTGTTGACCCCACAATTCCATGGATCTCTTGTTGACCCCACAATTCCATGGATCTCTTGTTGACCCCACAATTCCATGGATCTCTTGTTGACCCTACAGTCCCATGGATCTCTTGTTGACCCCACAATTCCATGGATCTCTTGTTGACCCCACAATTCCATGGATCTCTTGTTGACCCTAAAGTCCCATGGATCTCTTGTTGACCCCACAATTCCATGGATCTCTTGTTGACCCCACAATTCCATGGATCTCTTGTTGACCCTACAGTCCCATGGATCTCTTGTTGACCCCACAATTCCATGGATCTCTTGTTGACCCTACAGTCCCATGGATCTCTTGTTGACCCCACAATTCCATGGATCTCTTGTTGACCCCACAATTCCATGGATCTCTTGTTGACCCCACAAACCCAGGGATCTCTCAAAGCCTTGATATATTCTCTTTGACGTCAAAGAAGATCTGAGCTTAGGCCCTTCATATTTGTCTCTCTACCTGTGATCAACATCCTCAAAGTCTCATTGGAAATAAACCACTCATGCTACCTTGTCTTAACCATCACAGCAGATCTGATCTTTGTCCTTTTATTGTTTAAGTCCACCTCCCTGTGATAAAAAATGCCAGTCTCGCAGAGCACATGCCTCTGATGCTACCTTGTCTTGTACATCACAGCAGATCTGATCTTCGGCTTTTTAGTTTTCTCTCTCTTTCTCCGATCATACTCCTCATAGTCATCAAGTCGAAACTTTGTGTCCTGAATGACGGCAGACTTTAGCCTCGCTCTGCCTCTCAGTTTCTGCCTGAGGCCCTCTCTCTTCTTCTCCTGCGCCTGTTCCTCCCTAGTCTTGAGGTTCTTTGTCAGCCTCTGCTTGAGGTGTGCCTCCCGGCGTCTCAGCTCTCGCCTCTTGCGTGCCTCCTCCTTCAACTTCATCTTCTCTTCCTCCTCCCTCCTTTGCTTCTCCTCTTCGAGTTGCCTTAGTCTCTCTCTCTCTAGCTCCTCGAGACGATTCTGAACCTCCTCTTGTTGTCTCACAACCTAAAAGAATAACAATGAGAACGATTAATAATTGAAAGGAGAGGAATTAATAGAGGTTTTGAACTCTATCTTTGAGGGATGCCCTGTCCAGCAGTGCCCTTGGATTAACATACCTTGACTCTCTCAAGGAGCTCAGTCAGTAACCTGATTGACTCTAGCTGCCGGAGTGCGATCAGCAGCTTGCGTTCCTCCAGCGCTATCCTCCGCTGTAGCTCCTGCTCCTGTTTAATTCTCTTCTTTTCCTCTTGGATCCGCCTTCGTTTCTCCTCTCTCTGCTGCCTGCGTTCCTCCCGCCGTGTCAGTTTGGCCTGTTTGCGCTGCCTCTTATACAACTCCTCCTGCTCCTTCCTCCTCCTGAAAGAAAGTTCCAAGATGTCAAACAAAAAACGGCTTTAGTTTTTAGTTAGATACTTAAGACACTCAAGTTATCAAAATTTAACACAGGATACAAAGAATAGTTCCAAGTATTCCAAAATGCACTGTAAATCATCCAAAGGTAAAATGAGTTCTCAGAAATTTATAACACAACGAAAAATGAGGGACTTGAGTGGTCTAGATTTCCCACGGAAATGAACTAAAAACCCAGTCTGTAATTTTAATTTAGCGGTGACATCAGTGTTCTGTGAGAAAAGTATGTTTATGTGGAAAGTTTTTGTTGTAGAAAAAAGCAAAGACTATGACAATGGCCTCTGAGTCTTCCTGAAGTTCAAAGCCTAAGACTAGAACAATAATTTCTTTTTTAGGAATCCTTCAAAGACAAGACAACAGCGCCCTCGCCAGGTGCTGTGAGAGGAGTAGTCACATTTTACCTTTCATCTTCCAGTTTCTTTTCTTCTTCTTCTCTCTCTAAGCGTTTCTGCTCTTCTCTGGCTTTCTCAAGTTCAATCAATCTCGTTCTTTCTTTCTCTCGTTTCCGGATGGCTTTGGCACTCATGTGGCGGGTTTTATCAAAATCAACCTGCAGTGCAGTTAAGAAGAAAAAAAATTAATAGAAGATCCAACTTTGTTTCATTTATTTCAAAAATCCTAATCACAGCAAAGATTGCCAGGCCTGGTAGGCAAGGTATGCTCTATGTGTGAGGGTACTGAAGAAGGATACTGGGGTGGAGATGGCCGGCGAGCTGGCCACCCTTATGGTGGACTGGATGGAATGGGGGCCGTCGTAACTGAGCCCAGCTGTGGCCAAATGGATGATGATAATGATGAAATATTGCAAAGTTAGTGAATCCATTTGACCGAATTAGTACAGCACTTTACAGGCATGATACTTGGCTCTTGGGAAATAAAGTAAAATGTTTATTTAGTACAAGGGCTGATCTACCTATGGTATAGGCTTTGTATCAATTTTCAGGATTTAAAAACAATAATACTGATTATTCTGAGGGCCAACAAATCATAAATCAGACTTTATGTAGGATTCAGGAAGAACATCACGCCCGACTTTAAAGAATTCAATTTGTTTGTTCGGTAAATACAAACGTTTACTACTGAAAAGAACAAACAATTGAGCAGAGGGTTATCTAAATTTAGAAACAAGTAGAGCTTATATTTATAGCCCTTTGGTAAGTGGCAATGCCCCCCCCCCTCCCAATTTTCCTTCTTCATTGTTCATTCTTTGCTTTTTCTGTGTGTTTTCTGCCTATCTCTCTATTTTCTTTCCACTTGACTGCTTCTGTTTACATACGTATACTTCTGTATGTGTGTGTCATGTTTTCAGTTAGCTTTTGAGAAAGACTCTGCTAGGGTCAAAACATCAGGGCCCAATTTCATAGAGCTGCTAAGCACAAAAATTTGCTTAGCATGAAATTTCTTCCTTGATAAAAACAGGATTACCAACCAAATTTCCACATGATTTTCAGGATAAGCAAACAACAGCTGAATACCATTAACAAGCAATATGCAACACATGGAAATTTGGTTGGTAATCTTGTTTTTATCAAGGAAGAAATTTCATGCTAAGCAAATTTTTGTGCTTAGCAGCTCTATGAAATTGGGCCCTGGTCATTAACATTTTTTTTGTGCATTATTTATTTCATTACACACCCAACATTGCAAGCACCAATAACAGGATGGTGATCAGAAAACGAGAAGGGATGTTCAGTTTTAGATGTGGGAGAAAATCCCCAAATGGGGGAAACCCCACATAATCAGGTAGGGACTGAAAACCCAATCCACATGCAAGGCTCCGGTCTGAGGTGGGATTGGAACCGGGGTGCATCGAGGTGAAAGGCTGGGAAAGAAACCACTGAGCCAACTTGGGCCCAATTTCATAGAGCTGCCTAAAGCAAGAAATATTGCTTAACAATTTTCAGCTTAGCAAAAATTTGCAGGATACCAGTCAAACATGCTACATAAGACATGGTATTTTGGCTGGTAACCTTATTCTGCTCAGCATAATTTTGTTATGTTAAGCTACTTTTTCTGCTTAAGCAGCTCTATAAAATTGGGCCCCGAATAGTTAGTGAATAAGAAACCAGACTATTTCCCCTTTTAGCCTCACTTTAGATCACGTGGATCTCTATGGGGAATCCTGATTGAGCAGTAGAGGTGACCAATGTCTAGTACCTTGATGTCTGCTGTATAGGCTTTGCCCTCCTTCCCTTCCTCTGAGTTCATCTCTTTCTTAAGTAGCTTCATGCCCTTCAGAGCATCCATCGCCTTCACGAATCCAATGTACTCGCTATACTGAACATAGACCTCAAACATCAACGTACTGAAGGATGAAAACGTTCTGAAATTCCCCCCGATGACCTGAGATTCATGTCTGTACGGGTCAAGCATCGGGACATCCACGCTTCTGATCTCCCCAAAGAGCTCGAAAATCTTCTTGATGATGAGCTCACTAGGCTTGTCAGGCTCTGCCGTTGAGGAAAACCACTTGCAGGGAAGGCCTTCCAGTTTGATAGTGTCCGGTCGCTCGCCGGGATTGTTCTCATTCATGTTTTTGGCATCACGGAAGAACGAGTCCCAATCGTGACGATTCGGGAAGTTTATCTTAGCCTCGGCTGCTCGGACTTTCAGCGGCTCCGGGAATCCACTGAGCTTGATGACCTTCCCATCGAGTCTCAAGATCAGGACTTTGATGAGACTCTTGGCTTCCACCTCGGCCTCAAAGCGGAGGAACTCCAGGGAGCTCTTGCTGACTCGCAGGACCAGGAAGGAATCGGGCTTGGCCATCCGCTTCAGCTTCTCCATGACCTCCCAGTTGCTGATGGACTTCCCTTCGGTCTTCATCTGGGGGAGTGTCACGGAGATGTTGAGCTTGGCAATGGGTTTGAGGTACAGCCCATGGGGACCATGGAGCTCGACGGCCTCCGATTGGTTGAAACATAGCTGGGTTGTCATGATGTCAGATTTGTTGTTCCGAGATGAACCACTGCAAGAAGATGGAGTACCTTCAGGCAGCATCCACTGCAATATAGAAAACAAGCCATTATTGAAAACACAACAGTATCAACCACCCGTAGCCATTTAATATCAAAACATGTTGTGGGAAAAGCATGACTCCAAGTCCAGGGCCCAATTTCATAGAGCTGCTTAAGCACAAAAAGTAGCTAAGCACAACAAAATTATGCTTACCAAAGTAAGGTTACCAGCCAAGCTACCATGTCACATGTACAATTTGTGACTGGTATCCTGCTCATTTCTGCTTAGCAAACAATTGTTAAGCAATATTTTCTGCTTAAGCAGCTCTATGAAATTGGGCCCAGGCTCTAACTATTATTTGCTTACAAATGAATGGTTCTAACGGCTAGAGACGATTGCATGTTTGAGTGTGAGTGTGACGACCACAAAATCCTTCTAAAGGGCCTGGAACTATGATTTTTATGAAGTTGTTATGTTCATTGTCCTGGGATCGGAGTCGGGAACAACTGGCAGAGGCACAGAATTGTGTTTTTTTGCACCTATGTACGTGGTATGATCAGACTCAGACTAAATGTTGGCATAATTTAGGCTTACTCCTAGTGCCTAGAACTATATGAGGTTCGTTCCGCTATGTAATAAGACGATACTAGCGGAACAAACCTCATGTACTGTAGTAGGAGTAATTTAGGGTTACCCAGTGATACTGATAGTGGACAAATTACGTACTTGTATTCTGGTTACATTTATTGGGATTATTCAAGGTCCACAACAACTTCATTCAAGATGGCAATCCAAATCTGGACAAATTATGACAAATAAATATTAAAAAAATAAAATAATACAAAAAAAGGTAAACAATTTGTTTTTTTAAAGTTGGCACATACTGCATACACACTGTTAAAACTTTCATACTGTAAACAACTATATGTATACATATCAAAATAAAAACACACACTGTTTTCCATTCACTTGCTTCAAAGTTTCAAAAACAAATGGAAATTCTCACGATACTGGTGCAGTTGCCAATGAGTGGCACCTACCGTAAACACGATCGGACAACCAATGCAAATAATGATCCAAAATTAGATTAACAAGAAAAGATCGTGTACAATTTAAGAAATTTACTTAGTTAATATTTGCCATTCCGTTCCACTGTCACAAATGCTTGATTATGGGAAAGAAATCCACTTTTCTTGAAGTCGCAGCTAGCTCTCGTGTTTTGGTGTGGGCATGGAGAGCCGTGTGTATTTATTGGTACTAAAATCGAATACCCGGTATCGATAAAAGATTCAGCGTCCTGGGGATGGCAGGACTATCCGGGATAATTTGATTACCAAATAATTTGGTAACCGAATAATTGAGTTGCCGTTCGCATTTCCAACCATTCATGAAGGAGGTGTGTTATTCGATTTTCATATTACTTATTTTGTTTTGCGAATAGTAGCTATGATCGATACAAACTTCATAAACTGAGGTCAAGGGTTAGGGTACACGTGGAGATATATAACCAAACAGACATATGAAGGTAAACCACATACTACAACCGTGCACGTCCTACGGTAACTGCCGCTGGTTCCCTGCTTCTCTTCTTATTTGTAAACGGTATATGTGCTGTTGGTACCAGCGCGCTGCCGCGGTTTGGTTAGTCTCTTTTCCGTGTCGTTTGTTCTTCAGTTGTGATGAGCTCATGAATATTAATGATATTACGAGAATACTGAATATTAATGCATTTAAATAATAGTCACGGCCCCATACCCCTGTGTGTGCGGACGACGTGAATACGGTACGTACGTCACACTGCTGTGGATTTAAAAATGGCCGGGCTAGAGAGAGAGGCGACCGTAACAAAAGAAAACACCAAGTTTAACTTCACTCTCGGTCTCAGTCTCAGCATGGAGGTCCAGTAGTTAGTAATTCTACCTTCATGGTCTCAGTCAGCGATATACCGAGGTACGTTAGTGTAGTTATTTTCAAAGAAATAGTAATTAATTTAAATATTGGTGCTGAAATACTTTTAGTTTTAGATCAACCGTACACAACTCAATGGGAAACTACAACCGTGCACAAGTCAATGGGAAACTACAACCATGCACAACTCAATGGGAAACTACAACCATACACAATTCAATGGGAAACTACAACCATGCACAACTCAATGGGAAACTACAACCATACACAAGTCAATGGGAAACTACAACCATGCACAACTCAATGGGTAACTACAACCGTACACAACTCAATAGGAAACTACAACCATACACAACTCTATGGGAAACTACAACCATGCACAACTCAATGGGAAACTACAACCGTACACAAGTCAATGGGAAACTACAACCATGCACAACTCAATGGGAAACTACAACCATACACAACTCAATGGGAAACTACAACCATGCACAACTCAATGGGAAACTACAACCATACACAACTCAATAGGAAATTACAACCATGCACAACTCAATGGGAAACTACAACCGTACACAACTCAATGGGAAACTACAACCATGCACAAGTCAATGGGTAACTACAACCATGCACAACTCAATGGGAAACTACAACCATACACAAGTCAATGGGAAACTACAACCGTGCACAAGTCAATGGGAAACTACAACCATACACAACTCAATAGGAAACTACAACCATGCACAACTCAATGGGAAACTACAACCGTACACAACTCAATGGGAAACTACAACCATACACAACTCAATAGGAAACTACAACCATACACAACTTAATGGGAAACTACAACCATGCACAAGTCAATGGGTAACTACAACCATGCACAACTCAATGGGAAACTACAACCATACACAAGTCAATGGGAAACTACAACCGTGCACAAGTCAATGGGAAACTACAACCATACACAACTCAATTGGAAACTACAACCGTGCACAAGTCAATGGGAAACTACAACCATACACAACTCAATAGGAAACTACAACCATACACAACTTAATGGGAAACTACAACCATACACAACTTAGTGGGAAACTACAACCGTACACAACTCAATAGGAAACTACAACCATGCACAACTCAATGGGAAACTACAACCGTACACAACTCAATGGGGAATTACAACCATACACAACTCAATGGGAAACTACAACCATACACAAGTCAATGGGAAACTACAACCGTGCACAAGTCAATGGGAAACTACAACCATACACAACTCAATGGGAAACTACAACCATACACAACTCAATAGGAAACTACAACCATACACAACTTAATGGGAAACTACAACCATACACAACTTAGTGGGAAACTACAACCGTACACAACTCAATGGGAAACTACAACCATACACAAGTCAATGGGAAACTACAACCGTGCACAAGTCAATGGGAAACTACAACCATACACAACTCAATTGGAAACTACAACCGTACACAACTCAATGGGAAACTACAACCATACACAACTCAATAGGAAACTACAACCATACACAACTCTATGGGAAACTACAACCATACACAACTTAGTGGGAAACTACAACCGTACACAACTCAATAGGAAACTACAACCATGCACAACTCAATGGGAAACTACAACCATACACAACTCAATAGGAAACTACAACCATACACAACTCAATAGGAAACTACAACCATACACAACTTAATGGGAAACTACAACCATACACAACTTAGTGGGAAACTACAACCGTACACAACTCAATAGGAAACTACAACCATGCACAACTCAATGGGAAACTACAACCGTACACAACTCAATAGGAAACTACAACCATACACAACTCAATAGGAAACTACAACCATACACAACTCAATGGGAAACTACAACCGTACACAACTTAATGGGAAACTACAACCATACACAACTTAGTGGGAAACTACAACCGTACACAACTCAATAGGAAACTACAACCATGCACAACTCAATGGGAAACTACAACCGTACACAACTCAATGGGAAATTACAACCATACACAACTCAATGGGAAACTACAACCATACACAAGTCAATGGGAAACTACAACCGTGCACAAGTCAATGGGAAACTACAACCATACACAACTCAATGGGAAACTACAACCATACACAACTCAATAGGAAACTACAACCATACACAACTTAATGGGAAACTACAACCATACACAACTTAGTGGGAAACTACAACCGTACACAACTCAATAGGAAACTACAACCATGCACAACTCAATGGGAAACTACAACCGTACACAACTCAATGGGAAATTACAACCATACACAACTCAATGGGAAATTACAACCATACACAACTCTATGAGAAACTACAACCATGCACAAGGCTTCTCAGAGTCCTCAGAGGTTACAAGAAAACAACACATTTAATATGCTAGTGTACTGGAGTGACGAATAACTACTGGGGAAAGATGTGAAAGGTCACAATAAAATTTACTAGCAAAGCTAGTTTGGGTTTTTTATACAAGGGAAAATGAGAAGAAGAATGTTATAGACAATGCTTGTAGAACAGGGTGACAGTGCAATGCTTTTAGAATGGGATTAAGGTGTAGAAAATGAAGAGTATTGCTTATTCTCTTGTCTTAATTATTTCAGTGGTAACAACACATTGATCAACAGTGACAGTGTCAGGTCTGATCCTTCAAATATCTAGATGAAGCACACCTATGATACCCCTGTTGTAGTTGTTATTAATGTATTAACTGTTGTTCCATTTGTTTTTGTTCACAATGTCCTTTAGTAGCTGACCTGGTTGAATCTGAGGAAGGGCTTGATGATGTGTTCTATCTTTCGTGAGATGCTTGGGCTGTCAACTTTTTCAGAAGGAAAATTAGCACAGTTGAAGGAAGGGTTGTAAACATTATGGGAGAATGACTGACTGGAGTATTTTCAGATAATTGTACCCATGGTAAGTACTTGCCTAAATTCAGTTTCCAATACAAATTCAATTTAAAATCTGATGGAAAAAAATAAGACATGCAACTGTACATTCATGAACAAGTTGATTCGTACCATAAAACAGCTAAACAAGAAAATTGCAACAATCAACTTTGAAGCAAGTACACTTTGAAATACCGAAAATCATTTTTCTAACAGTTATTTTGTCTTTAGTGAATTAAATCTATGGGAAATGAATGTGTAGTTCTTCTGATATACTTGTGTTAGATTGCCCTAAAACTAAATAATAATTTGCCATATCCACTTATAAACATTTTCTAGATGATTTGATTGATTTCAACTAAGTGTGTATTTCTGTATTGTATTCTTTCATCAGACTGTTCCAATGGATGCAAACAGCTAGGTGTTCAAGATACAAGGCCATAAGTAGCCAAGTTGCAGAGCAGATGAATTCGTCCCCAACATATCAAAATTTAGCTTTTACATTATGTATATATGGCTCAAGACAATTTTGGGTGGCATTGTCGTTTCTATTTGTTGAAAACAAATTATAGAAGTAATGTTGTTTTTAAAGATACAAGCAGTCTCTGTTGTATCATTTACATGAACCATCATAAATCCAAAGGGCAATTTTTCCAACAATTTGGACATGTACAATGTTGTATTGTTATGTATCATTGTCAAGACGGAATGTACAAGTGCTCACATTTCCTCTCAATTTAGGTTAAGTTCCATACGTTTATGATGTAAGTACTTTGAATATTTGAAAAAACTTTAGATGGAAATATTGCATCAGGGAGATTAGTACCACATTCAATTTTGTAGTTTACTTGTAACAAATAAAACAACTCACCATCGAAGATATATCTTAAATATAGTATAGTTTTATAACTCTCATCAAATTCCCACATTACAGAAAGAGTAACTAAAGTTACAACAACAATAAGTCTGAAGAGGGATTGTTGCTTTGCATCATTCAAACCTTTGTTCAATGTATTGTTTGTTATACAACAATGGAATAGGACAGTACTTGCCAATCATTGAAGAAATAAAGATTGTGCAAACAGATGCACCAAATGCAGTAAAATTTTCTTCTGATTTATTGTCAACTGCTTTATGTGTTTTCTTCATTTCATATTTACATTCTAGAGTTAAGATTCTTGGGCGAAGATAAATGTCAACGGTGGAGGGAGGTAGATAACTTTTAACAAAGTTATAAATGACAATTGCCAATACAAATTTTCAGCTAATTGAACCCCATGTTTTGGTTGTTTTATATAGCTCGAATAAAGTCAACTAATTGTTGGAAGGGCGAGGGATCTTGCATAAACGCCCAGCACACTTATTTATTTTTTTCACGCAAATTGCAAGAATCTTCCGGTGGTAGCCGTTTTTTATATCTTGTACATAGAGTTTTCAATTATTTCCAACGATAGATAGGTATAGGCCCTATGATGGTGAATTAATCAAAGTTCCTGTCAACATTGTTTTGAGTGTTCGTGACTGAAAGCTTTTTGCAACAGTTAGGGAAGCAATTTAATTGAAATCACACGCGTCCGTTTTTACATTCTTACCGATCCATGGCTTTATTAATCATGACAGTGTGGATGAAAACTTGTATACGTTTTTAAACTCCAAGTCGTCTCAAAATGCAGAAAAGTGTAATAATATTAAGTTAGTTATATCACGGTTGAAGGGGTTTTGGGCTTTCCTCGATTTGTCATTACTGAAGTTGTATTTCCATCCCCAACCTGGTAAAAGGAACCAAAAACTAATAATGAACAAAACAAAAAAGTAATGTGCGCAAAATAATACGCGTGGTATCACAACGTTCTCCAATAGTTTTGATCAAGGCTTTTATAACAACTGAGACGTGATAATGATTATGTCCATTACAGAATGAACTACATCTCCATGATTATTTTGCTCACAAATTTCCCACAGTAACTGTTGTTGTACAAACATGCATTGAATTCTAGAATCCACGAATAGTTCTATATCTCCCCTATTGCATACTACCGCCGAATTACAAAAACAATATATTGGTAATTTGTTTGTGGCTTGTATTTTGAAGAACAACAATTTGACACACACACAAATATTTGACAATTTAAACCAAAAACAACACGCATTCGTTTTCGTCTTAATAATAATCTTGAATTTTTCACCGGGACCATCGCAATAACCTGTAAAAAAGACTAACTATAATTATAAGACTCTTCCAACAATGAAGCTCATCAACTTGAAATTTCCCAATTTGTTTTCGTCATTGTGGTGGTATTGAAGGTTGATTTAAATAATTAAGTATCTCTTTTCCTTCAGAGGTAACTATCATTTGAGATACGAGACAAATCGTCAAAGATGATCCTAATGAATAAGTGTAGTATTAAAAAAAGTTGCACTTGAGTTATAGCCTGGACATGACTTTATATTACTTTAGTAGACCTATAAACACTTTACAAACATTGTTTCATTTATTTAGTGCATTGAGCGAAAACTGTGTTTTTGTTTTGTTTTGCTTTGTTTGTCGTTTGTTTTCTATGCATGTGCTTAAATGGACAGTGAGAAAGAGAATTTTTTAATTGAAGGTATAATGACGTGTATTTCATAAATTATTATGACCTACATACAGTTCAAGTCATAACTTTGGTATATCTTAAAACTATGACCTACATTGTAGTCATAAATATCACTTATTATCCCTCATAAATATGACTTAGTTGGCACAAGTAATAAATCAACTTTTAATGTAAATCATAACATGAAATATACCGGTAATGCGTAAATAATTAATACTAACTTTTAACTGTGATAGCGCATTTGTTGTCTCTCTTTGAAGCCCCAACATCTGTCAGGGTTAAAAAGCCTGTTCGATTTAAAAAGCGTGTGCACATTTTGAACTTGCTTGCGCTCAAGCAAAACATATTTTTAGATCCAAAACTAACTTTAGAGGGATGCGACCGGAGCGCAGCGGCGTAGCCAAGGGGAGAGGGGCCTGGTGTGGGGGGGGGGCACGCCCCCAAAATGTCCGGTTCCCCAAGGTGCCCCCACCCCACCACGACAAAAAAAATCGCGATAGAAACAGAAAAAAGTATGGCCACCCCATTTACAAACCCATTAAAAGCGCCCCCTCTACCCCCCCCCCACTACCGAAAAAGTCCTGGCTACGCCACTGTTGTTTGTTGTCTTCTAAAAAAAACTTGTTCCAAATTAAAAAGGAGACCTCTTTTATTGTTTGTGTTTGTTCGTGTTCCGTTACAGCTTTTCTTTTATATTATAATACTGCAGTGACGATTGGTGATCGTGAGAATTACGATGAAGCCCTGTATTTCAGAGCTGTTTGGCACCCCCTCTCGTGTTAAAAAATGGAGACGCTGCGTTCAACTTTCGCAAAAATGCATATTCATTAGTAATTTCAACCCGCTTCTGAATATTCAATAAAACTGTTTATTTTGGAAACGATGCAAACACAGGGTAAGAAAAACCTCCATGCATGATCCGACTTTACAAGAGGTGTCAGTGGACAGTTTTACGTAATATAAACTGTATTCACGTGACAGAATACGGTTGCTTTGAAAGCTAATTAGCTTAACACAATAACTATCTTTGGCAAAACAATAGACACGACATTACGACTGCCTTGGACTGCCAGAGACTAACAAAGTTTTGCGCATGCGCTTTTTAGTCACAACCATCCGTGGTTTAGCTTCATACGTCGTGTTGGTTATATGCCTCACGTGTGTGTGCGACATATGTCGTCAGCAACTCGAAAGTGATACAAAATTGTGCCGTGCTAAAGTACAAGTAGACGTAAACTTTAAACATTGCTTTCGGTTCGGTGTCAAATGAGCCCGTGGCCATACAAATTACAATGTCGGATGCTGTTACCAAGTACACGGAACTTGCCGCTCAACAGGTAATTTTTTTATCTTCTTTCTTGCAAATGCAATTTGAATTTTCATTTACAAACAATTCTGGCTAAGTTTCTCAAGCTTCAACAACTTGGGTCTTGAACTTGTTGAACATGTTGAACAAGTTCAAGTATTCACTTGCAAATGCAAGGCAGGAAGTCACGGTTATGCCTTGTGTTGTTGTTTAGTTCTACCTCCATGTTTAAACTGGAAAAAAGGTATTAATTCATTGTTTTGTTTTAACGGATAGAGGTTAGACCATTCCATTGTTAGACCTTTTGTTGTGCTGTGAATAAATAAATTTAATATTGAAATTGAAAATAGCAGTCTTAAAATTGTTAATGGCTTGCATCATGGGCATGGCATCATTGTCTATTATTGATATTGCACACGGTGACATTTTCATTGGGTTAGGCCGGCGTGTGTTTGTAAACTGAAGTATGAATTTTGTTTTATTTAATGGGTAGAGTTAGACCTACTCCTAGAACTATGCGGTTCGTTCCGCTATCGTCTCCTCAAGGAGACGATAGCGGAACGAACCGCATAGTTCTAGGAGTAGAGTTACAGTTAGACCTAGCCCCACTTGTGTGGCCAAGGAACAGGAAACCTGAATCCTTGGCCACACGTCGGGACCCATTTTTTCCTAAGCTCACCGGAAATACATGTTAAACTTTGATATAAAATATCTCGTTTGTAGGAGGGTGAGATTGCAAAGTTGAAACAGGAAATTCTTGCTTTACAAAATGGAGAGGTTGAGTTATCACCGGAGGTAGAGAAACTCAAGGTTGAGAACCAGAAACTCAAGTATCGTCTTGGACACCTACTCAGGGTGAGTATATTCGGCCTTGGTAAAAATTAGTTGGTTAGTTGATCACCTCTCCATAAAATCGTCTGACCCCTTTATTTATTTTTCGTTCATTCTGTACCCCAAAAAATGTGCATTCTGGTAATGTTTTAAAAACTTGGGTAAAACTTGATGGCAGGACTGCTTCTTCACGGAGGCAACGGAGGCAATTGCCCCTGGTCACTGTCCTTGGTGCCCACGTGCAAATGTTCCAATAGAAATTTACAATTCCCTATAGAGGTGCCAGTACAAGAAGAAAACGCCTTGGTGCACTTACCCTTTCAAAAGTGATGTATCAGGCATGCGATGGAGCCTATTCTTGTAGTAAAGATCCCATATCTTCCTCTAATTTAATGATTTAAATTTGACTTATTTGTTTTCCATTTTTTCCTTTAGAGCATTGAAGAAGAAGAAAAGAACGCCTCCATGGCTTCAGAAGACCCCAACGTGATGACCAACATCAGCCAGCAGCTGGAGACTGTATTTGGCATGGCAATCCGGGCTTCGTTCCCAGAGCTGTCCAAGCCAACAGTCGGTGTGGAGCCCAGCAAGAATGATCGCTTTGGAGATTACCAATGCAACAGCGCTATGGCTATAGCTCAGGTAAGCTCACAAAGTTACGTAGAATGAAAAAATGTTTGCTTATAATCAAGAACATTGCCCAATAAGCCTTTTGCGAGTTAGATTTGAATCATGTCTGGTACAATGACTTGCTTAGTCACAAGTTCATGCTTAAATTTGAATTCCGTAGACTATCGAGATAGTTGCCACGTCGCATGATTCGGGGCAAGCCAAAATGTCACTTGACATATGTTCGCTCATTCCTCAGCACCTCATTCAAAGGCCCTGGTATTGGCTTATGTTTAGTAGCGCTCTTTTATCTGACTCATTCTTGTCAATGTCGTTATTTTGATGTTATGGTTTTCAGTTTATGCTTTGCCAGTTTGATTGCAAAATCTTAATTGGAGTAGCCAATCAAAAGATTAATATTAGACTGTACAAGTTTCTTGCATATTTGAACATTTTAAGTGAATGATTCCGTTGCCTTAACATGTTAAAACAATTTACTTGGGAACTCAAGATTATAAAAAGTGTTAGGATACAATGTCCCAACTTGCATGGCCTATAGATTGTGCAAGTCTCGCATATCGAAAACAAAAAAACAACTTGAACAAATAGTGTATTTCTTCTTTGAATAAAATCTTCTTTTAAATTTGTATTCGTACAAAATTCTTGAAAATAAAAATACCCTTAGCAATTCGTTATAAATACAATTTAAATTTTTGATTTAATACATATTATTATTATTCTGGTTTATTAAAAACAATCAAAACTCGCAGCCCAAGGGCCGAATTACATCTGAATTTACAAAGTGATTAAAACAAGCAATAATTAAAAAAGGAAAAAAGATACACACAAAACACAAAATTAAGAATTTTAGTTAACACAGGGATATAGTTTGTTAAAGTTGGGACAAGGATGCTTGTTAATCCATTTGCCAATCACGCCTGAATTTGTGCGACCACAATATATAGGTTGAATGATAACATAAACGTCAGCTTGTTGTAAAGGCCAAAATTAATTTCTGGCAGGGCAAAAATTGTAGCAGGGCAAAATTCTTAATTGTTTACAAGTAACCAGAAAAGGAAGTTAAGTCCTGTTCTTGGGTTTTCTTTATTGATTTGTTAATTTTATTTCACTGTCATAGTGTTTCATAGCAAAATTTTATTTTCCCAACAAAATGGTAACATTTGTATGGTCGTAAACTATGTTAAACTTAAGTATTTGAAGAAAAAGAATCGTGCAATTTAAACTTCAATATGGTTGGGACAAACTTGGTCTTTGAAGTTTGAGTAAGCGCAAGACTTGCACAGTCCACTTCCAAATATTTTTAGACTTTACATATTGGATAAGATAGCTCTGATGATATGGCTGAAAGTTGGCTCAATTTTAACATGTATTTTCACTGATGCCATTCAACGGTACAGTTTTAACTTAGTATTATTATTTATTTATTATTTGTTTTATAAAATGCCTTTAACATATTTTGTTATTTCTATCCTTCCCCCTTTTAAAAAATTTCCCCTCGCCCTTTCTGTAGCAACTCCGAGCGATTGGAAAGAACTCCTCACCAAATGATATCGCCAGGGCCGTCGTGAAGAACTTACCACCTTGCGACATCATAGAAAAGGTATGTGGACCTAAACACATTTGTTATGTTTGCCAACTTTATCCTTAACCCTTTCAATACCGCATTGTTTATAGGGGTCACACTGCTGTCTACCGCATTTTTTCACACAAAAAGCAAAGTGCAGTGTTCACTTTTTTCAATCTTGATTTTCTGTGTGAAGACATATTTTTGTGGAAAAACTTTGTGCATACATTTTGTAGCTAATGAAATGACCTTTCATATGATGTCAAATTTGTATATATTATCTTCATGTCCTTTGCCACCTCGATCGGCACGAATGGGTCGAGGCCCGCCGAGCCCATGCCCAAGCCCACGGCGTTGAAGGCATGCAGTGCTCGGTCCAGCTATCGGTATATCATCAGGATCGCTGCCACCATTGTACTTGCCTTGCGACGAAACATCACGAGTTTCATCCGAATCTTCACTAGGTTCTTCTTCAGATATTTTCAAGTCCAATTCGGAGTCACTAACGACAAATATTTCAACCAAAACCTCCGGGTCACGAACAGCCATGATGGTGATTTTTTTGTCGGGAAAACGGAAGCGTGAAATCTGGAAGTACTGCTACATACAACGTAGTTTTTCTCAGAAAATCGTAATGGCGACCCCCTATGCAATACACACCATTGTAAAGCTTGATAAACAAGCTACCCGTCTATATAAAAGTCAACAACAGAGGGCGCCAAACAAAATAAATACAGGGTCTCAAACGCCGCGACTTTTTTTGTCGAGTAAACTCGACATTGGTACGGAAGCACACAAGGCGCACGGTCGAGTAAACTCGACAATGGTATTGAAAGGGTTAAAACAGATAAACACATTGTATTTATTTTTGGTCACATTTTTATTTGATCTGGAGTGGAATACAATAAGAATAAAGAGGGACAAATATATCAGTATATTTTATCCACTTTTGAAGTAAGGTTCACTCGAATAATTAAACAGCAAACTGTTCACAGAGTGACATAACTCCCTGTCATCCATGTACTAATGCAAGTAACATGTCTGTTTGTGTAAGAAAAACTCCCAGGTGCCTGTATAGATCGGGCTGCAAATTTTCGTACGGCCTTTTTTTGGTGATCATACTAAGGGGGTAAATTTTTATACTTTTTTCGTATTTCAAAATTTGATTTATTTCACATATTTCACATTTTTTGAAAGAGGATGAACGAACGCAAGGTATGAAAGCGCGGCTGATGATTTACGAAAATATGCGCAACGAAAACAACGTTGACGTGCGGCACGAAGCACGTGCAGCACCAAAACCTGGCCCGCAACCCACCCGCAAACCCGGCCGCTCTCCCATTTGGGTCAAGTTCGCACACGGATCATTCATTATGCATAAATTATTACGCCGATATTAATTTGGTACAACATCTGGGTCCAATTTCATTATTTCCTGCCAACACGTCTGTGTGTTTATCTCTCTGTGTACTATAGAAACTACAACATTTCCATTATTGGGGGTTTCGGCCATCAGCCGAAACCACCTTTGTTTTCGTCAAGATTTTAATTTTATTTCACTATTATTATTATACTTTCCGAAAAAGTCTCATAGCATTTACACGTGAAATTTGTTACCGTTCGATCTCAGGAACTACAGTCTTAAAAGACACAAACAATACATCAAATGAAAGCCTGTGCTCTAACTTAGATCAAGCAGCAGTTCGATCGAGGGTTTTTAATCATCTGTTGACGATATTATCGATTTAAAAACACGTATCGTCAACAAAGCACGATCGTCTTGTGTGTGTACATTGCACGTAATTCACGCTGTACATCGCATACGGCCATACCCACACAGAGCCCATTGTCCACGCGCGTGGCATCGTTCGACCTTTGTACCTTTCATTTTGATTCACTACTTCGCTTCTACAGTTAATGGTGAACCTGTATAGCGCCCTCTTAATCGTTTTATTTCAAGGTCTGTGCAGTATAGCTTATTAATAACTTTAGCATTGGCATGGTAGTTTATTGTTTACAATTATTTATTATTTAAAACTTTATATCGTCTGGACCATAACGTAAAAGAGTTATAATTTTTGTACCGTCTTGTAGCTTATCACAACATTCGTACGAAAAACGTGTTTTCATCATCGTGATGTCATCAGGTGTCAAATTAATTATTACATTAATTCAACATTGACAACAAAGCCGAAACCCCAGTGTTTGTTCATTACAAACTCGTTTCTAGTTATTTTTATTTTCTGAATCGATCAAACAATTACCTCGACCAATCACGCGAAAGGCTGCCAAAGGCGGCTTTTTCGCGAGTTTAACTAATAACCACAAACCCAAAGTGCAAACAATTGCTCAAAGCAGTCAAAGCATTTGTTAACCAATGAGACTTTGGCGTCACATAAACAGCGCCCTCACTGAGGTCAAAGGAAGAACGATCATTGCCTGAGAGTTGTGCGTGGCACGTACACAGTTGCAAGTTTCTATTTATTGACCCTCGGTGATGGTGGCCAATGCAAAGAGGTCTATAAAGTTCATCTTAACCAATCAAACAACGTAACCTTCTCCGTCTGCCAATCAGCACTTTGCTACTGAGCCTCTGTTTGACAACCCTGGTGTATCCATGGATCAGCATCCAATCAAAAGTTGGAGTAGCATTTGTCATCCAATCGGAACCTTAAGGGTGGTCAGGTTGGCCTAGTGGTATCTTTCCTTGCCTTCCACCTTTAGGACCCCGGTTCGAATCCAGCTGAAGGCACTATGTGGATTGGGTTTTCAGTCCCTACTTGATTGTGTGGGTTTTTCCTGGAATAATTCTCTTGGGTTTTCTTCCCACACCTAAAACTGAAACTTCCTTTCTTGTCTTCTCTCCATGGGTTCTTTGACTAGTTGATTAACTTCGCTTCTCTGAGAAACCTTGGCTGCACAACCAGAATAATTTTATATCAATAGCAAAAGAACATTGCTGCATCTCATTGGCTTTAATATTATTCCTTCTTCAATTGTTATTTATCAAAAAACAGGTTGACATTGCTGGCCCTGGTTTCATCAACATCCACATCAGACGACCCTTCGTTGCGACGGTGATCAGTGACATTCTGAACAAGGGAGTCAGGCCACCGAAGACGGGCGGCAAGCGACGGGTCGTCATTGACATGTCCTCGCCAAACATTGCCAAGGAAATGCATGTAGGTCATCTAAGGTCAACCATCATTGGCGAGAGCATCTCCCGACTGCTGGTTTTTGCAGGTGAGGACGGGATACCAATTTGAGTAATGATTTTAGAATCCAAATGTACATTCCACGAAGTATTCCACTGCTAATTTAACTCTCCTGCTGATTGACCATTTGAAACCATTTAAGATCCATTCCTAGTGCTCAAAGTTAACACTGGACCACAGGCCCGAGGCCAGTGATTTTAGTGCTGGGCCAGTAAACTTACAAGGGGACAAGTCCGATGGTATCGTGTTATTCATTTTAATGTCTTTGTTTTAAACATAATTATGTTTAAATGTTGAGTTTGAGTCTGATAAATATCTTCCAATTCTGCTGAGTATAAAAGTTTACTTACCCCTAAGACAGAAGAGATAATTTCTTGTAGTGTTTGTTCAAATAAAAACAACTTATTTGTGTTCTCGTTTCGATTCTGTTTTTTTTCTCATTTTGATTCTGGTCTTGTAAACAAAATTCTGGTCCAGTGAAAACTCTGAGCTACCAGCTCTTCAGTCTCGTGGATGTTTTCGAGCTCTTAAATTCCTTACACTTGCCCATAGCATCATCTGTCAAAATTCAAGCAGAGAAAAAAATTCTCTGCAACTTGAGGATCTTACATTCCTACAGCATTTCCATCAAACCGACATAATTTGTGTCGGTGACCAAGTTACATGTATCTCGATGTTGTAACACCCTTAGTTTCTATCTCATTTTTCCTCTTCATTTCCTGCCCTTTCGAAAATAGTACGAGAAACGATCTGCAGTAAGTCTAACAGGAGGAAGTCTCCTTTGTTTATAACTGTAAATGCAAAGTGTTAAGTGTCATACTATATGGCTAGCTCCAGTAACACTACCAGCCCATTTTACATGTTTACCCTAACCTATGTAATTTCATCATCGTGATTGCTCAAGACTTTCAGAAGTAATTGTGTAGCCTTAAAACCTTTCTTGATACCTAAGTGATTTCAAAAGTGTACTGAAATGGAATTTTTTCGAACTTCTCATGGATTTGTTTTAGGCCAGTGCATTAAGATTTCTCTTACATTTGATGAAGTTTTGATTATCTGGTTTAACAATGTTTGTATACATTTCTTTTTGATGAGGTTATGTTTTTACTTGGGAACTCTTTAAGTTTGCCAACCACCATTAAAATACTTAGCCTAACTTCATTTCACTGTGTAACACTTCTACTTTTTTACCATTGTTGACCATCCAACATCATCCACTGTGGTTTGGAATTAAAGATAAACTATTCCAGCCCCCAATGTGATGTCATGTTTTAAATGCATCTTCACAGTACACACTCAACCCTCCTACTGTCTGACCATTCAATATCATCCACTATGGTTTTGAATGCTAGATTATAAACTATTCCAGCCCCCAATGTGATATCATGTTTTGAATGTACTTCACAGTACACAGTCAACCCTCCTACTGTCTGACCATTTGATATCATCCACTTCGGTTTTGAATGATAGATAAACTAAACTACGTTTTTAATGTGAATTTTGTAATTGTAATAATATATTGTACACTGTGCAATTGTGAATGTTTTTCTCAAAGCCATGTTCTATATTATTTAATGTCCATTAATGTTTTTCTGTTTCTTGAATTGTAGCATCAGGAGATCAACTTGATACTAGCTTAGTTTAAATTCGTTTGAAAACCTTCAGGGGTGATATTCTTTTTAAACTGTTGGTTGCGACACCTCTCTAATGAAATGGTTTGATATTGATTTGACCCCTTTTTTTTATCTTGTAGGTCATGAAATCGTGAAGGTGAATCATCTGGGTGACTGGGGTACCCAGTTTGGGATGCTTATCGCCCATCTACAAGACCGCTTCCCAAACTACTTGAGCGAGTCGCCCCCTATCTCCGATTTACAGGCATTTTACAAGGTACTTCATTCATTTATTTGAAATATTTCCAAAAGCAACGAGCGCACTCTGAAGATGACACTTTAGAGAAGATGATGAAGAAACGGTCAGTGTTTTAGATGAGGGAGGGAAAACCTATGCGATCAGGTAGGGATTGAAGACCCACCGGCATGTGTGGCTCCATGCGAGGTGGGATTCGAACCCGGGTCTACAGAGGTGGAAGGCAGGGCAAGATATCACTCAGCCAACCTGAATCTGGTACTTCATTCAGCCTTTCTGAAAGCTACCCATTGTTTTCTTGTATCAATGGCCAAGTTATTTATAATAATTACAATGAAAACAAACTGTTAATTTTACTTGTTTTGCATCACATTAATTTGTTTCATACACAACGTTCAAAAACACTGTGAATTGATGTGTTGATTGATAAAAACACAAACTTCCCAAGATCAATCTTGTTGACTTGTTTTTTTGTTTTCATCCTCCAACTATCTCAGGAGTCCAAAGTTCGTTTTGACGAGGACGCCGAGTTCAAGAAGCGGGCCTACTCGCTGGTTGTCAAGCTACAAGCTAAGGAGCCAGACATCATCAAAGCATGGACCATGATCTGCGACATCTCATACAAAGGTAAACAGCCCCAAGTAGTAAAGACTGAAGAACTTTCAGGGCTTGAATTTTACACTGGACTGCAGGCCCGAGGCCACTAGTTTTAGTGTCGGGCCAGTAAACTCATGAGGCCACTAGTGTTAGTGTCAGTAAAATTATGATAAGACAAGTCTGGCTGTTTTTAAATGATTTCTCACTGTGTAATATCTTGAACAAAAACAAACCAAGTTCAAATGTTGACTTTAGGTCCATGATAAAATACCTTTCAATTCTATTGAGTAATGAAATATACTTAATACCCCAAAAGACAAATGAGATCAATCTTCTCTTACATGTCTTAAAGCCTCAGAGAAAGACTCTGCTAGGGTCGCAACTATTTTTTATGCAACAGTAATTTTTGTGGCCCTGACCCGCATGGTATTGTTTGGTCCTTCTTGTTGGGTAATTTTCCTTTTGTCCTTCCCCAGATTGACTTGTCGTACTTGCATGCTCCCTTCATACGCTTATTTTGTATTTTTTCCCATGTCAGCAATTCTGCTGTTTTCTATGTTGGTCTAGTTGCCCTTCTGTCATCATCTTATTTGTACATTGCGTTTCTGTATGTTTCTTGGGCTTGGTCTATGTTTTCTTGCTTACGCCCCATCCGAAGAATGAAGCATGATGGTTAGGTGTCTTCCTTAAGGCTCAAGACCGGGACTCGAACCCATGCTGTGCTGATCAGAAACACCAGAGCTTGAGTCCGGTGGGCTTGACCGCTCGGCCACAACCCGCCACTTGTTGTTGCTAAGCAAGATTTGTTGTGCTAAGCAATTGATTGTGAGACCAAGGACAGGATGAACTGAATTCTTATTTTGATTGTTTTTCAATCTTTGCAGCTTTTGAGGAGATTTACGAGCGACTTGGCGTCAAGAACCTCATTCCACGCGGGGAGTCTTTCTACCAAGACATGATGGTATCAACAGTGGAGAACCTGGAAAGCAATGGTGAGCAGAACCTACGCTCTAATGTAACAACCCCACATCCCTCACGGCCCAGAGTACATCTGGGCAATAGCACTCTGCATGGATGACATCACTTTTGCTCAAAATACCCGGCTGACAGACGAACTTTCCACCACTTACCACAACTGCGCATCATCAATGCTCCAAACTGCGCTAGAAGTACAGTCGGTACACGCAAATCAGCGTTCTCTTAACAGGTCTCTGGTCCACTGGCCAAATGCCAGTTAAAACACCTGAGGACCAGTCAAAATTCTCTCCAAGTGATCCAGCTGGCTAGTTCAGTGTTGAAAAGCATCCCTATTTCATTTGAAATATGGACTATTGAAAATTGCTGACGGACTAGTGAAATGACAAGCTAGTCCTGTTGGCCAGTCAATAAAAAAGTGAAGGGCAAACCCCGCAATTAAACATAAAACTTGGACATGTACGCGTGCGTATGTTTGTGAAATTTGACATGCTTGTCTGAGATTCGAGCACTGGTCTTCTATTTTTAGCATTAGTGCGGAGTGCTATTCCACATTAATTTACCCAAAAAAGGTAACTTTGTAAACTATATAAAGAGAGGCATGTGAGTAACCACAGAGAAAGCCCTTTCTCTATGGAGTAACTAAGTCTTTTTCTGTACATTCCAAAGCTGTTCATGATTGCTCAAAGCCCCAAAATATGTAAAAATCTGTCACCTTTAGAAATTACATGGTCATTTTGAAAAGTGTTACGCTCGTAACAAAGACAGGCGTACAGTGTGGAAATCCAAGAAATAATTTTTTTAAAATATCAAATATTGTGCCAATACGTCCTAACCCGTACAGACTATGATCAGGAAAACTGAGATATTGCTGTGGGTATTAAGGAAATAACAATAGGAAATAAGTCATGTATGAACATTGGACAGACATTTTGTGACAAAAGTGTGTCCACACTTATTGGTAATAGTTTTGTTTAACTTATAGTTTCTTAAATAACCAGGGAAGGGGTTTTCTTAATTTTGGCTGGTAACTATCCCTAAAGGGTGTGTAGAATTGTCTGGACAATGTTGGACCAACACAATTTTTTAGTGAAAATTCTGCCAAATGATAAGAAAAATGTCTGTCCTTGTTGCACTCGTATAAATCTTGAAGATTGGCCTCCTCCAGTTTCGTAAATACCCGGTTATTTTTCCTTTTTTTCAACCACAATCCTCGTGTGCCTTTGAATTCACTCAGACAAAAACACACGACGGCATGCTTCATTTTGTTATTGCTATCCCATGTTCCCCTCCCATGTCACACTCCTGTGCCCACTAGCGTGCAATTTCCCATATCCATTGTTTTTCGGTTGACAAACCAATGAATTTGTCACTTTCTCAACATGGCCGCTGTTTTCTTGTTGACACTGACACAGGTTTTGTACAGCTTGACGAAGGGAGGAAAATCATGTTCACAGACGCTGGCAAAGTGCCGTTGACGCTGGTCAAGTCTGACGGAGGGTTCACGTACGATACGTCGGACATGGCCTGTATTAGATATAGGATTTTCGAAGACAAGGCAGACTGGATTCTCTATGTTATTGATGCTGGACAGGTAAGATAGCCAGGGGGTGGGGTAGGAAGGGGAAGCCTCTGTTAGACAGAGGGAATCTAGGTGTCTTTTGGACATTTTGCTTTGAACTTTCACAACCTGCTTTTTTTTTTTTTTTTTTTTTTTTTTACTACTTTGAATTATTTTTGAGTTTGGTGCAAAATTTTGAAACATTTGAAGTCTCTGCTTTTACCTTTGTGGGTTTGGTGGCTGCATTCCCAAACTCTGACTGCTGTCTTCTTAGCTGTTATTGTGACATTTTCACCCATGGGCTATTCACCCATGTGGCAATTAGTTTCCCGACCAGGAAGTCACCAAAAACAAGGCTTGCTTGCGGCACGCACTTACGGGCAACAGCCTCCGAGATTCGAGGGCTGTTTCCTGCACATGCACTGGACACCCACTGGCGATGAGTCTATTCTTTGTACTTCGAACACTAAAACAATAAATATGTTTCCATATTTTTGTGGGCGTCATTGTAGAATTTTGATTGAATGCTTTTGATGACAAATGAACTTTTTAAACTTTGCATCACCGTTGTGTTGGTGTAAAGGTAACTGCAAATATTGAAACTCAATTCATTGTCAACTTTTCTTATTGATGTGTACTTTCTTTCTGCTGTCCTCTCAATTATCTTTCATTTTAATTGTGCTAGATGTCAATATATTCATAATTTGTCATGTGAGACACATAATCTGTCATATTTATATTCATACTGTCTCTTTTTGCAGAACAAAGAAATGTTCAGCATTAATATTGTTTATTTGTATAGAGCCTGTAAATATTACTTACAATGAATTTGACACTATTCAAATGCTTTGCTGTGACTGTAATTTTATTGATTGATTGTTCTTTGATTTGATATGATTGATTGATTGATTGATTGTTTTATTAATTGAATCTCAATCTGTGTCTTCAAATTGTATTTGCTTGCCCCTATTTCCTATTCTACTTTACCCTCTTTATATTCATTGTATTCATATTGATTGGAGTTTGAAACAAATGTTGATTGATTGATTGATTGATTGGTGATTGATTTGTGATCGATTGATTGAATCTCGATCTTTGTCTTAAAACGATATTTGCTTGTTCTCATCACTTTTTACAACTCATTGAATTCTACTCTTTACGTCTTTATCATGCCTTTTCGCTCTTCATTTTCAGTGTACTCAAATCAATGCCGGGAAGCAAAAAAAAGAGTCTGGCCCCTTGACATAAAATGAGCATTAGAACTATCTCTGCCATGGTGTACACAGGGAGCCTGTCAAAGAAAGATGGCCACACTATGGCAAAAGTCAATAGTCATAGTGTAATATTCAACTTTGTGCAGGAACACCTGCACCTTGCCTAAAATGATTCTTTGATTTATGTCATCAAGTACATTTCCGAACAATGATTGGATTTAAACTTTGACTTTCCATCCCGGCTTTCACTTTTGTTTTGTGAATGTATCTACACGGTTCAGTAACTTATAAATTTGTTTTGTTGCAGGATATTTTTTTATGACACTCTCTTGTGCTTTACTGTATTTCCTTCTTTGTTTAAATTACTGTCGTTTACCGATACATTTAACCTCTCCCCCCCAAAAAAAAAAACACCCCACATTTGTTTACTTAATTACCCCCGCTGTGATATTTATGTGACTCACAGCCCTACCATAGTCTGTTTTTTAATGATTTTATATGTTCGTAGTCAGAGTTTCTAGTCAATGATTTAAATTTCATGTGTACAAATTGCAGTAATTGCAATGGGAAATTCCATATTTACTCATGTATTGTAGATCACAGGTATCAGAAATATGTAACTTTCTGTGTGAATTTGTCACTTTGGCTTGTTAACTCACATAATTATTATCAATTTAAAAACTTGACAAAGTATCCTAATACTGTGGTCAGTGTAACGCGAGTAACAATAGAACTGCCCTAAAGCTTTCAGAGATTATTTTCATAATTCTATTTAAAGCACAAAATCTTAGCACAGGCTTAGCACAGGTTACCAGCCAAAATATCATGTAATGTAGCTTGTGACAGGTACTTTGCTTAATTATGCTTAGTCACAGCTTTATGGAATTAGTCCTTGAATTTTTAAAGAAATAATAATTAGTGAACATGTAGGCTTACCTTTTTAGTCTAAAATTTTCACAATTCAAATTTTTTTTTAGTATAAAAAAAAATAGCAAATAGGGATTCATAAATATTAATAATAGTAAATATTTTGTTTGTTTACTTGAATCTTTGATGCTATAGAGCATACACATGGAGAATATATTTGCCGGAGGGAGGATGGCAGGCTGGTACGACTCTGCCAAGATGCGAATTGAACACATCAAGTTTGGGGTCGTCTTAGGCGAAGACAAGTAAGACAAAAGGAAATTCATGCTGCTTTTTACACAATTTTAGATATTTTTTTTTCTCAGGCTTGTAGTGTTTTTTTTCATTGAAGACAAGTTTTTTTGGGAGGTAGTGATTTTTCCTTTTACTATCTCTTATTTGGATGCTTTTTTATTTATTTATTTATTTTTTTTTTCAGGAAAAAGTTCAAAACTCGCTCTGGTGATACTGTACGGCTAGCAGACCTGCTAAATGAGGGAATGAAACGGTCATTGGACAAATTGAAAGAGAAAGAAAGGGACAAGGTAATGATAACGATGAGAGTCTGAATCAATGAAAGGGTAGGGACATCCAGGTTTCTTGGATGGGGAGTCTTAATTGCCTCCTATAAAAACACCATGCCGTCATCATGGTTAGTGTGCTGGGCCTAATTTCATAAAGCTGTTAAGCAGAAAATTCTGCTTGGGAAATGTCTTAACTTATCAAGAAATGAGCGGGGTACCAGTGGCAACAATGTAAACTGTATGGAATGTTGGCTGGTAACCTGTTTCTGCTAAGCAAGATTTTGTGCTTACAGGCTATATGAAATTGGGCCCAGGACTTGCAATCACAAGGTTTTAGGTTGGAATCGGGCCAAGCTAACCACTGAATTCACAACTAGAATAAGTATTGTCGTCTAGTCACAATTGATTGATTTGTGCCCTTCATAATCATAGATGTGAAAGCAATGTTTGTATGAGAGAGATTGGCTGTTGCCAGCTTGGCGTTTATATCCCCTTGTGGGAGTTTAATAGATGTTAATTTTGCATCGTGGATAAAGAATATTAATTTTGGTTTTTACCCTACACCGATGTGTGTTAGCACTGTATACTCAGTACTTTCCCGAGTTCTGTGAAAAAAAATCACAGGCATATTACTCGGGTGGGATTCAAACCCACGACCTTTGCAATTCTAGAGCAGTGTCTTACCAACTAGACCACTGAGATTGCCTGGTAGCTAGAGGCAGTTCGAATCCAATATTTTAGCAGCGGGTTCCACAACGATTTAATAGATGTTAATTTTGCATCGGGGTAAAGAATATTAATTTTGGTTTTTACCCACACCGATGTGTGTAAGCACTGTATACTCTTTTCCGAGTTCTGTGAAAAAAAAATCACAGGCATATTACTCGGGTGGGATTCGAACCCCCGACATTTGTGGGAGTTTGCCAAGTTCCCTCGTTGGGAATGTCATCTAAACAAACAAAACAAAACAAAACACACAGGGCAGTCAGTCTGTGATAAATTTGTCAGACGTGGTCAACAAAAAGATTTTGTCACAAATTTGGTTTCTTGTTCCATGCAACAACATCGTATCTTTGCGTCCGTTGAATTTGTATGTACATCCGGGTCATTTATTAGCAAGATACAACCATTTGACATTCCAAAACTCGCGGTTCACATAAACGCTACTGTTGGAGACACGACCTTACTGTACCGGCACGGTCTAGATCTAGAGTCTTTTGCCCGGTGCTTCCCCTCAGCTGATTCTTTCTTCTTAAGACAGCACCCCCCCTCCCAGCCCCGACGGTCTTCCACAATGCACAAGTGACTTTTATTGTATCTTTCTTCATAATTTTACCTCTGAACAAGCATTACAATGACAACTAGACACTAAGTGTTTGTGAACAAACACAAAGCTGTTCCGTTTAGTTATACTTTGATTAATTGATCCAGACATTTAAAGTGAGCCTAAGTTCAAGATTGAACGATATGGTTCCATTTCCGGTTGACCCGGAATTAAAGGTCAACATGGGGTTACGGTAACCCAAGGCTTATCTTCATTGCTCAAAGGGTTTATAACTGAAAACAAAGAAAATCGGCTCTGTAGTTCTTGATATATGGTCCCACTTCCGGTTGACCTAGAAGTAAGGTCAACATTGGGTCACGGTAGAACAAGGCTATTATTCAATGCTCAAAGACTCTATCACTGAAAAAAAATGAAAATGGGTTGTGTAATTCTTGAGTAATGATCCCACTTCCGGTTGACCCGGAAGTAAAGGTTAACATGGGGTCATGGTAACCCTAGTTTAATATTCAATGCTTAAAGGGTATATAACTGAATCAAATTGAAAATTGGCTAAGTAATTATTGAGATATAGGCCAACTTCCGGTTGACACGGAAGTAAAGGTCAACATGGGGGTCAGGGTAACCTTTAGTTCAATCTTTAAAGCTCAAAGGATCTTATCTGAACAGAAATTTAAAATCGGTTGTGTAGTTCTTGAGATATGGTCCCACTTCCGGTTGACCCCTAGTAAAGGTCAACATTGGGTCAAGATTTCCCAAAACTAATCTCCAATGCCAAAGGAGTCTATAATTGAGAAAAGTTTGAAAGTCGGTTGTGTAGTTCTTGAGATATGGTCTCACTTCCGGTTGACCCGGAAGTAAAGGTCAACATGGGGTCATGGTTACCCAAGGCTGATCTTTAGTGCCCAAGGAGTCTATAACTGAAAAAAGTTTGAAAATCGGTTGTGTAGTTCTTGAGATATGGTCCCACTTCCGGTTGACCCCTAGTAAAGGTCAACATTGGGTCACGATTTCCCAAAACTAATCTCCAATGCCTAAGGAGTCTATAACTGAGAAAAGTTTGAAAATCGGTTGTGTAGTTCTTGAGATATGGTCTCACTTCCGGTTGACCCGGAAGTAAAGATCAACGTGGGGTCACGGTTACCCAAGGCTGATCGCCAGTGCCCAAGGAGTCTATAACTGTAAAAAGTTTGAAAATCGGTTGTGTAGTTCTTGAGATATGGTCCCACTTCCGGTTGACCCCTAAGTAAAGGTCAACATTGGGTCACGGTTTTCCAAGGCTAATCTCCAATGCCCAAGGAGTTCTATAACTGTACACATGCACAAGCCACGGTTTCAATACGCTATAGATCGATCTTTTTGTATAAATAGTGTACAGCGACTGGTACCCAGTAGTCGGCTATTTCGTTACGGCATTTCGCGTGCATTTTTCTCTGTGTCGCAGGGCATCCTGACTACATTTTTAGTCGATGAACGGAACCTTGTCTCCAAGCCATTGGTGTCCGATTTGTCACTGAATCGTTAAATATCGTGGAAATTGTTCTACTTTGATAAGTTTTAATGACCAGGAACATCTCTTATTAAAAGCAATTAACTTTTCAAAACAGTTTATGTAATTTAGGAAACTAATTCGTAATTTTAATTGAAAATATCGTGTTTTTGACTGTCAAAACATTTGTCCTTTCAGCGCCAAGTGTTTTGTACACAGAACAAAAACGCGCCAACAAATTACGTCATTGATGACGTTTTATGAATTTGTTGCCACGCTGCGTAGCTACATAATAAGACGAGTCTATATTTGAAAACAGTTTGAGGATCAGACATATACTTCTTGAGATATGGTGGGAACAAGATTGCCTAATTAAATATTCATGTCATTATAACTCAGCTAATTAATGAAGAACTTGAACAATTTTACTCTTAGCATAATTTCATGTTCTAAGCTTCAATTTGATGTAAGATCTGAATCTCCCATATGTATTATTTTAGAGCTTAGGTTCGTACAAAATCGTGTACAAAAGCTATGGCAATTTTGACAGAAACAAAGAATAATAATAATAACTAGACACTAAGTGTTTGTGAACAAACACAAAGCTGTTCCGTTTTGTTGTGCTTTGATTAATTGATCCAGACATTTAAAGTGAGCCTAAGTTCAAGATTGAACGATATGGTTCCATTTCCGGTTGACCCGGAATTAAAGGTCAACATGGGGTCAGGGTTACCCAAGTTCAATCTTTAATGCTCAAAGGATCTATAACTGAAAAGAAATTGAAAATCGGTTTTGTAGTTCTTGAGATATGGTCCCACTTCCGGTTGACCCCTAGTAAAGGTCAACATGGGGTCATGGTTACCTAAGGCTGATCTTTGGTGCCCAATGAGTCTATAACTGAAAAAAGTTTGAAAATCGGTTGTGTAGTTCTTGAGATATGGTCTCACTTCCGTTTGACCCGGAAGTAAAGGTCAACATGGGGTCATGGTTACCCAAGGCTGATCTTTGGTGCCCAAGGAGTCTATAACTGAAAAAAGTTTGAAAATCGGTTGTGTAGTTCTTGAGATATGGTCCCACTTCTGGTTGACACCTAAGTAAAGGTCAACATTGGGTCACGGTTTCCCAAAGCTAATCTCTAATGCCCAAGGAGTCTATAACTGAAAAATGTTTGAAAATCGGTTGTGTAGTTCTTGAGATATGGTCCCACTTCCAGTTGACCCCTAAATAAAGGTCAACATTGGGTCACGTTTTCCCAAAGCTAATCTCCAATGCCCAAGGAGTCTATAACTGATAAAAGTTTGAAAATCGGCTGTGTACTTCTTGAGATATGGTGCTGCAAAGATTAACTAGTTAAATATTCAAATGTAGCGCCCGGGACAAAATCGTCGAGCGCCCTGGGCAACAGAATCACGACGTACATGTACACATGCACAAGCCACCGTTTCAATACGCTATAGATCGATATTTTTGTATAAATAGTGTGCAGCGACTGGTACCCAGAAGTCGGCTATTTCGTTACGGCATTTCGCGTGCATTTTTCTCTGTGTCGCAGGGCATCCTGACTACATTTTTAGTCGATGAACGGAACCTTGTCTCCAAGCCATTGGTGTCCGATTTGTCACTGAATCGTTAATTATCGTGGAAATTGTTCTACTTTGATTAGTTTTAATGACCAGGAACATCTCTTATTAAAAGCAATTAACTTTTCAAAACAGTTTATGTAATTTAGGAAACTAATTCGTAATTTTAATTGAAAATATCGTGTTTTTGACTGTCAAAACATTTGCCCTTTCAGCGCCAAGTGTTTTGTACACAGAGCAAAAACGCGCCAACAAATGACGTCATTGATGACGTTTTATGATTTTTTTGCCACGCTACAGAGCTACATAATAAGACGAGTCTATATTTGAAAACAGTTTGAGGATCAGACATATACTTCTTGAGATATGGTGGGAACAAGATTGCCTAATTAAATATTCATGTCATTATAACTCAGCTAATTAATGGAGAACTTGAAAAATTTTACTCTTAGCATAATTTCATGTTTTAAGCTTCAATTTGATGTTAGATCTGAATCTCCCATATTTATTATTTTAGAGATTAGGTTCGTACAAAATCATGTACAAAAGCTATGGCAATTTTGACAGAAACAAAGAAGAATAATAATAATAATAATAATAATAATAATAATAATAAAAATAATAATCCCAACAAAAACAAAACCTGTTCCGACTGCTAAGTCGGAACAGCTAATAATAATAATAATAAAAATAATAATCCCAACAAAAACAAAACCTGTTCCGACTGCTAAGTCGGAACAGCTAAAAATCAATCTATATAACCCTACCTTCAAAAGAACAGCTAAATTGAGAACACAACAAATGTAGCTTAGTAACTGATTTCATCTTTTATAACTCATCTGAACTTATAATTTGTTATCTTAAAGGTGTTGTCTGAGGAGGAACTGCTGGCAGCCCAGCGCTCTGTAGCGTATGGCTGTATTAAGTATGCTGACTTGTGCCACAACCGCATTTGTGACTACGTCTTCTCATTTGATAAGGTAAAGCATGGGTTGGATTTTGTGGGCACTGGAGTGGTACAGACAATGAGCGAAACAGTTTGTGTGTGATTGAGAAAAGTTTGATGGGAAAAAAAGAGAAGTTATAAACCACAAGGGAAACTGACTGGGTAAATTTTTAATCATTTGGGGTGGAACAAAGAAAAATTGACTAGAGTGGGACTTTAACCAATGACCTCGGGACCACCGTGCCGGCGCTCTACCAACTGAGCTGTCTAGCCCTATGTTGGTGGTCTCCCTATTTTGTCAATATCTTTGTTCGGGGGTGCCAGTCAGAAACCATACGAAATGTGCACACATATTGGCCAACGTTTGCATTGTTCATGGTATGGAGTGACAATTATTCACCCATTTGAAGCTCAGTGCCAAGGTGGTATGTTCACGAACAGTGACTCTTGATTCATTGTTTTTTACTAATTGTTCTTTGTCTTTTTGTCTTGACCAGATGTTGGATGACAAGGGCAACACGGCTGTGTATCTTCTGTATGCATTCACCAGAATCAAGTAAGAATCAGATCGCAATTTGATGGCTCTGCTTAACAGTAAGCCAAAAGTCAGCGCTTTACTACTTGCATGAAGTCAAGACATAGACTTCCATACACTGATACTAGCTGTTGTGCTGAAAACAATATTTATTTATTTTCATACAGTCTTAGTTTACAGAAAGGTTATGCACAAAAGACAATTAGTTATGAAACAAAAAAATCTACATATAGCCCACCTCTCTGGTTATGCTACTAGACTTGTTTGTGAATTTTATTTTCTGATTTATAAAATCGGGCAAAGGTTGCATAATAGGTGTACCAATGTCACTTAGAAGTGTTCTAAGTGTTCTAACCATCTTGTGAAAGCAATTTTTTCTAATGGATTATAGTAATGGAATAAAAGAGTTAGCAACAAGGTCTTAAATGGCTGTTTAAAACCGGCAGGGTCATGGCCATGCAATAAAGGACCAAGCCGAAGACGAGGTGAGGTCCTTATCACATAGCCCTGACCGTCCCTGCAAGTTTTAAATTGCCTTTAAAACTGTGTACCACTCTTTTATTTCAATAATAAATACCTTTCGATTCCAAAAATCATCCACAACTTTAAAAGTTGACAAAAAATCGGACAGATTAGTTAAAGCTCGCCGAATTTCTATACATAATGAGCGACAAGTAGCTCCTGGCGCAAGTTTCGTACTTGCGTGCTGAAGTTTTAACCTATCGCAAGGGTTTTACACTTGCCAAGTATGTGCCCTACCAAACTAAATTGGGCCGTGATTTTTGGTAGATGTTACTTTCAGAACACCAGGAGTCGATTGCTACTCGTGTATAAAGATCTGAAGTAAATGGTAGGCAGCAGAGTAGTAATACGTAGACTCGCTACACTGCTTTGAGCTTATTCTCCCTGAGAAGTGTTTTTGTACTTAGGTAGGATAACCAGTACAACGATCAATTCACAGGCGTTATTCCATTGTTTGTAGGTTTTTTGTTTTGATTCAGACAATTCCTAATACCTTTTTCTTAAAATTGAAAACCCAAAGTCACTGATTTTATTATTTTTTTATAAAGCTGCCTTATTGGGGGTTTCGGCCATCAGCCGAAACCACCTTTGTTTTCGTCGAAATTTTTATTTTATTTCACTATTATTATTATACTTCTTTCCGAAAAAGTCTCATAGCATTTACACGTGAAATTTGTTACCGTTTGATCTCAGGAAGTACAGTCTTAAAAGACACAAACAATACATCAAATGAAAGCCTGTGCTCTAACTTAGATCAAGCAGCAGTTCGCTCGAGGGTTTTTAATCATCTGTTGACGATATTAACTATCAGGGATGCGAGCGAGCGCGACCACACGCAGCTGTCTTCAGCTCTCTGATTTCTGTGTTTGTTTACCGTTTTTTACCGGGACTTTAGCTGGCCCAGTGAATCCAATGTGTTGTTGGTGTGAGTCTGTGCCTTCAAGGAACTACCTCTGAGTGAAGTCTTCAGTATTTGGCAAGTTTTTGGCTTGTTTTTTGTTTTATGTTACTGTCGTTCTTCGGATTGAGCTATACTACACTACTTACCAGTCATGTTCCTATACGGGTGCATCTTGTACAACATTGCATTAACCCTCGGAGTAGTTAACACTATCGCTGGTACCCAGACTGCCACTGATATGAACTGTACACCTTTGTCACGGCAACCAGTTCAAGATGGCTTCCCCTATCGAAATGTAAGCCGTCTTCATTACACAAACCATGATCTTCGTGAACTAAATCCAGGCACCAACGGCCCAAATTTATCCGCTGATGTTTGGCAGTCTTTGAAAACTCTTAACCTCTGCAAGCGGAAAAATAGCAAGCGGGGTAGCAGAGCTGGGAAACGACGCTACAGACGGATACCGGTTGTTTGCGGTCTCCGCCCCGCCTCACCTCAGTACTACGACCTACAACATGACCGATATCACGGGACTGGTGTCGTTCTTTCTAACTTGGTGCATCTGAACCCAACGACCAACAACAAAGGTTTGCAAGGTCTTAAACTGATCACTAGCCCACCGTCTTTTATGCTGATAAATGCCAGATCATTAGTCCAGCACATTGATGAACTCTCTATCATGCTCATGAATGATGACATAGGTATTGCTGCCATAACTGAAACTTGGTTCCCTGCTAACATCGACCCGAACTTTTTCTCGATACCTAATTATACACTGTTTAGCAGGCCTCGTACAGTTAAACGTGGGGGAGGTGTTGCTCTTTATTTGAAAGAAACAATACAAACAAGGATCTTGACTGATGTCCACGTACCTGATGAACTAGAAGTTTTGTGGGCTTGGGCTCGCCCCCCTCGACTGCCCCGAACCATAGCCGGCCTTATTCTATGTGTTGTTTACTACCCACCTTCCTCTCCATATGCTGAACTGCTAATCGAACATATATCTGCATCACTGGATTTGTTTCAAGCTAAATACCCTGGAGCTGGGATTGTACTTCTTGGTGATTTTAACAGACTTGACACTGATTTGGTTTGCCGTCTTACTGGTTTGGTGCAAGTTGTAAATACCCCTACAAGAGACCAGTCCATCTTAGATAAAATAATGACTAACATTCAACAGCACTATAAGGAACCGCTGTCAACTTCACCCATCGGCAGAAGTGATCACAACACAGTGCTTTGGCGTCCAATTATCTACACAAAGAAGATAAATACCATTCACAAAAAAGTTGTTCGGCCTATAAGGGACTCTGATAAAAGATCTTTTGGCCAGTGGATCTCCACCTTTGTTTGGACTGGAGTAACCGATGCGGTTACTACGAACACCAAAACCACCGAGTTTTATAGTACTTTACAATCAGCCATTGACACCTTTTTTCCAACCAAGTCAACTTCCTCCCATTGTGAGGACAAGCCGTGGTTCTCCCCGGAGCTTAAATCGCTGATCCTAAAGCGACAAAATGCATACCTCAGTGGCAAGTTCCACCTGTGGAGATTCCTCCGAAATAAGGTTGCGAGACTCATCAAAAAGGCAAAACAAAATTTCTACAGTCTCAGTGTTTCCAGGTTAAAGAACTTCAATCCAAGACAATGGCACAAGCAAATTAAAAAAATTGCTGGCCTCAACACCAATCACAGCCTCAACCTACAAGGTACTGATCCCTCGACGATTTCAAATGACATTAACAGACGCTTCACATCAGTAGCTGATGACATTCCGTATCTCGACCTTGATAACTTACCTGCCTACCTACCAGCTTATGGCCCTCCTCCCTCAGTAACTCCAGAACAAGTGTATGTCAAGCTAAAAAAACTTAAATTAAACAAGAGTGGAGGCCCTGACCATATACCGCCGCGCTTGATCAAGGATTTTGCCTACGAACTCTGCTTTCCTTTGTCTGAAATTTTCAACAGCTCACTTAGAGAGGGAGTTGTTCCAGACATATGGAAATCTGCTTACGTTGTCCCAGTTCCGAAGACTCGACCAGCTAGAATTGAAGAACTGCGTCCCATCTCCCTGACATGCTTCTTCGCCAAAGCCTTTGAAGATTTCGTCGTTGATTGGATAACAAAGGACATAAGAGCTTCATTAGATACAAACCAGTTTGGGTCTTTAAAGGGCTTGTCTACTACACACTGTTTGGTTAAGATTCTTAATGACATTTACAGAGAAACTGACAAACCTCGCCAATCTGGTGTTCTTGTCACTACCGATTTTTCCAGAGCATTTGATAGAGTAAGTCACCAATTAGTCATTGAGAAATTTATTAAACTGGGAGTCAGACCATCAATTGTACCTTGGATTTGTAGTTTTCTAACTAATCGTTCACAGTGTGTCAGGTTTAGAAATACCTACTCAAATTGGGAAACCACTAACGCTGGAGTCCCCCAGGGTACAAAGATTGGTCCTGTAGCTTTCCTAGCCATGATAAATGATGCTTCCACAAAGTCTCAGCAAGTTTACCATTACAAGTATGTTGATGATATGACTTTATTTCAGATGTATAGTGATACTGAACAAACAAATTTAATGCAAAGTGAGCTTGATAGGCTTAAACAATGGTCCGATGATAATCTCATGAGGCTTAATCCGTCTAAATGTCAATTCATGATCACCAATTTCCAACGGGTTCCTCCTGTTCCACCTACCTTTCAAATTGGTGACACTCCCATTACCCAATCTAACTGCATCAAATTACTCGGTATTCATGTACAGGATAATCTCAAATGGGACTCTCAGGTTGATGCTATGTGTAAATCTTTTCAGCGAAAACTGTATTTCTTACGCCTACTTAAACGGTCCAATTTACCAATTATAGATCTCAAGCTAGTGTATGTGCAGTATGTTAGACCTTCTTTTGAGTACTCCTCACCAGTTTGGATTGCTGGGTTAACTAAAAAACAGCTGGAGTGTCTCGAAAGAATGCAACGTAAAGCTTTCCGTATCATATTGACCCATACTTATTGCAGAGACCATTCTTATTCTGACATTTGCAATGAACTGAATATTCCTCCAATTTCAGAGAGACTCGAATGCCTCTTCTTAAAGTTTGGAAAGTCCATTTTAAATTCCAGTAGTCTCCGGGAATGGCTTCCTCCTAATAGGAACAACCGCCTTAGAAATGCTGCACAGCTTACTGCTGTTAAATGTAGAACCAGCAGATATAACAACAGTTGTATTCCCAAATTGACAAGTCTGCTTAATCACAAATGTTAGTTTTTTATCTGTGGTGTTCTGTTTTCTTAACTTTTCACTGGCTGGCTCAGTTTTAAAATTGGCTGGGTTTTTTTTTATTTGTCTTTTTTTGTTTGTGGTTTTTGTGGTGCCTTTTTGGTAATTTTTTATACCTACTCCCTTGTGTAATGCGTATGTTTAACTTTTATGGGTTTTTATTGTGTATATTAATTATAGTAGTATTTTTATTCTTTGTATACATGCATCCGCAATTCGGCTTTTTGGCCGCCATGTTTGCATTTTTAATAAACCAATAATAATAATTAACGATTTAAAAACACGTATCGTCAACAAAGCACGATTGTCTTGTGTGTGTACATTGCACGTAATTCACGCTGTACATCGCATACGGCCATACCCACACAGAGCCCATTGTCCACGCACGTGGCATCGTTCGACCTTTGTACATTTCATTTTGGTAAGCTACTTTGCTTCTACAGTTAATGGTGAACCTGTTTAGCGCCCTCTTGTTTGTGGAGAGTCCTCGAACTATTAAAATACGGAAGCGTTTGGGGATATTAGTAGCGGTTTGTTCTCACGCAATTTCAATGCATTCTCCCACCACAATTTATTTCAAGGTCTGTGCAGTATAGCTTAATAATAACTTTAGCATTGGCATGGTAGTTTATTGTTTAAAATTATTTATTATTTAAAACTTTATATCGTCTGAACCATAACGTAAAAGAGTTATAATCTTTGTACCGTCTTGTAGCTTATCACAACGTTCGTACGAAAAACGTGTTTTCATCATCGTGATGTCATCAGGTGTCAAATTAATTATTACATTAATTCAACATTGACAACAAAGCCGAAACCCCAGTGTTTGTTCATTACAAACTCGTTTCTAGTATTTATTTCAGATTGTCTTATTGACTTTTTAGCAGTCTTTGCTGGAAGGACTATGTCAAGTCAAAATGTGTTCTTGCTGCTGTGGTTACTTCAGATCCTTATTCACGAGTAGCGATTGACCCGGCGTGTTTGGAAAGTAACATCTACCGTGATTTTTGCTCACTCTACGCAATCATCTGATAGCGCCCTCTTTTGACTCAATTGCCTCAGGCCATGTTTAAACACTCCTCACCCTGTTTGTATCACACATTTAAAAATGGCCATGTGATCTCCTGGCGTCCAATCAGAATGGATAAACTGTCCCAGGTTTTTTATGAAGGACAAACAAATAATTGTGTACGTTTCTTACAGGTCCATTGCACGTCTTGCCCAAATAGACCAAGCAGCCGTCCTGAAAGCGGCCGCCACGACCCCAATTGACCTGACCCACGCCAAGGAGTGGAAACTGGCCAAGTGCCTGTCCCGCTTCCCTGAGATCATCACCCGCATCCTGAGCGAGATGCTCATGCACACGCTCTGTGAGTATCTGTACGAGCTGACCACGACATTCACCGAGTTCTACGATGCGTGCTACTGTGTGGAGAAAGACAGACAGACAGGTTGGTGACCGACGAGCCATAATCGTCTTAATGATAATAAGAATAATTTGGGGAGGCTCATCGTCCTTATTAGAAGCTGAGTTGCGAAGAACGCGGCTACAACGTGTCTGAGAAGCAGGCATGCGAGGGCGCCTTTTTGGCAGCCAGCCACATCAACCCATAAATGACCACGGAGCACAGCCAGCGATAAAAACTGTTAGATTTTTTTCAGGATGGAGGAAAACCGCATGGCCTGGAGAAAAACCCTTGTGGCATAGGAGAGAACCAACGCACAACTCTACTCACATATGGTCTTGGCCGGGTCTCGAACTAGGGCAACATTGGCTTTACGCACTAGCCATCCATGCCACCGTCATAATAATAATAATATGCAGTTCTTTATAGCAAGCCATTTAGATAGCACCTTGTAAGGATGATTAGCCTCCTAAATTATTATTATTATTTGACATTTGACATTGCCAGATAAATATTGACATCTTACAATGTTTTCTCCATTTTACATTGAACAAATTTCATATTACACAATTTCACTCTCCTTTTTTTTGATGAAATGTTTACTTGAATTCTCTGTTACTAACACTCACTAATATGGGTTTTAAGGCATTGTATGGTGGGGTATCAATGTATATTTGGTTTGGGGTAACACCATGTGTATATCTACTTTGCTGTGTAGATTTGTTCTTTGGGAACTTGTCTTGCTTTTTATTCTACTGCCGCAGAGTAGATTTTGGAATTTGGGAGACTACTTAGTTCTGAAAAGAACTGGCCTGCTTTTTAAGTACTACCTAGGGAGGTAGTAAATAGGACGGGACTATTAATTTCGCTTAGTGGATCGAGAGGGCTTCTCATTATTAACTTCACTGCCGCTGAGTGAGTTCTTAATTGGTCTAGATGTTTGACACTCGCTAATATTTTACTTCAATTGATTTTACTTGAACTGTTTGTTTTTGATGGAAATATCTTGTGGGATGAGTGATTGATGGTTATTTCTGTGCACAGTCTGTCTATTGTCATGAGATTTCTTTAAATTATATTCAGTATATTTAAGGTTTACTTAACTTTTACTAGAGTTTTGAAGGATTTTGTCAGATGGGTTTTTATTAATTCATTTCCTTTATTTATTAATCTTTTTAAAGGTGAGATTGTGAAAGTTAACATGAGTCGGATTCTTCTTTGTGAAGCTGCAGCGTCCGTCATGGCAAAAGGATTTCACATCTTGGGACTTGAACCTGTTAACAGAATGTAATTCATCAGGTTCACATCCAACCAGTGTTGAAAGTATACCCCCATCAACAGAACAGAAAGCAAAAAAATGAAAAAAATGGACTTGGGTCGAATCTCACCATGATGTCAGCTGGCTGGAAGTATACTTAAGTGATGTACTGGGTTCGAATCCCACCATAGTATGAGCTTGTATGAAGTATAACCAATCAACAGAATATTTCTTATGGTGTGGGTTTGAATCTCACCATGGTATCAGCTTGTATGAAGTGTAACCCATCAACAGAATGTTTCTTATGGTGTGGGTTCGAATCTCACCATAATATCAACTATTATGAAGTATATCCAGTCAACAAAGGCATAGAATCAGCTTGTATGAAGTAAAAACCGTCAACAGAATGTTTCTGATGGTCAGAGTTCAAATCTCACCATAGCAAAAGCCTTGTATGAAGTATAACCCCATCAACAGAATGTTTCTTATGGTGTGGGTTCGAATCTCACTGCAGTATCAATTGTATGAAGTATAACCCCATCAACAGAAGGTATCTCATGTACCAGGTTCGAATCCCACCTTAATTTCAGTTGGTTAATAAAAGAACGAATTGTTAAGATGTCTGCTCAAGACATCTGTTGATTTCTGATGCATAATTCATGAGGAAGCCAACAAATTTGTTTAAAAATTTCTTTATATTCAAGAGATGCCATATTTATAAAGGAACAAAGCTGGATGCTGAATCAAATTTGAAGTACAGGACTGACGTATTGGTAATAAATTATGTTTAAAAAAATCCCCACTTCAACTTTGTCCCCGATGACCGAAATTGAACTTAATCCCCAACCATTGCACCCACATTAATGCAACTACGTTCTCGTAGCACCAGCTCAAGAATTATGCTGGTGGGAACTCTGTAATCGTGGGAAGTCAATGCTTTTTCAGCAATACAAATTAAAGATTTATTAATATTTGCCCCCCTTAAATTTAAGCTTGCCTCTCCCTCCCCGATTGACAGGTCTAGTGCCACCACTGACCTCGACAGACCAATTTGTTCTGATAATCATCACCAGAGGCACCAGCGATATTGTTGATTTTCCCAGTATACATGTTTTGAGAAACACTGCAAAACAGAACTTTGATTTTGTTTTAGAAACTCAGATGCCATTTGAAAAATGTCAACTTGGGATATTACCTCTACTGTGACCTTTTGGGTTGAGTGGGAGTAGGTCAAATCTTGCGGTGTTATGCACAAACTGACTGTTATGGTGTCTAGCAGGTTAAATACTACCCCTGGTGAGAAATATTCCCACCTGAATTGCTGTCAAAGTTGAGAAAGTCAAACTTGAAGATCTCCAACATTGCCATGACGTTTACTGATTGTCACATTCAAATATTTATGCGCATCATCCCTAAGAAATCATAAATACCATACTTTGTTTTGACTAAAACAAGACTACCAGATTTGATGAAGTTTTCAGAGGTTGGTGGAATGTTGTGTGTATTGAAAACTAGAGAAATGGGAATGAATTTACCCCTCTGAAAACCGATGGTGTACTTTTCCTTTAAGAAGAGAATTGGGAGGTGGGGCATCTTGCGATATCAATCGAGCTAGCTGCTGTAAGAATGCTTCAACTTTTGGATTAACATAATCAAAACAATATTCATATATATTTACAAACTATAAGGGTCTGATTTACTTTGGTATACATGTGTACTGTTAATCAAGATTTTATTTAAAATGTTAACAAAAAACAGGGTGATTCAAAATGCTTTCTTATGGATCATCCAAAGTTTTTCAAAATTAATAAAACGGTACAGAGAGTACTGGTTTTTAAGAACCCCCTTTCCCCAAAGTGGTATTTATAAACTATTTTTGTAAATGGCAGTAACTAGGGCACAAAATGCACCGTGCCTAGGGCCTAAGAAAAACAATGAAAATACACTAGATAAAGTACACAAACACACACACACAACGCTACGGATCAGGTTTGTGGGGATCCCTTTGTTTGGACAGGTAGCGACCCCCACCTATCGAGTGGCATCGTAGTTCAAAGGTCACAGCAAACTCCAATACATGAAATACAATCCAGTGCTGAAATTAAAAATCACTACGAAATTGGTCCACCCTTTTATTCATGTACTGTACTCCTCGTTGAAGAGAAGTAATTATGGTCATAAACAGAATTTCAGACCAGCCTAGATTTGGTCCTTCATTTTGCAATAAATAAAACTGAGAAGACGGGAGTGAAAGTGAGGTTGTTGACTTGTTGCTTTGTTCACAGTTTGGTATGAAGGACTTACTAATGGTGGCTAAAGGCTCTTAGTATTATGCCAAAGCAGGTATTTATGAAGTTCAGCTGGCATGTAGGTGTCTTGCTAATGATGAATGCAGCATGTGAAAAACTTCAGTTCCTGCATACGTATCCATTGTTGTCACTGTTGTCACTGACTGACTAGACCCACTAGTGTGGCAGGTTTTTAAAATTTTATTTTATTTTTTTGACAATCTAAGTTCAGATAAATTGAATTTGAATAGAGACAACTAAAGAGGTGACCCAATAAGACAATTGCGAGTTAGATTTGATTAAAGTCTTGCACAATGACTTGCTTTACCGCTTTCATTTGAATTCCTGAGACTATAGAGACAGTTGCTATGTCACATGATTCAGGGCAAGCTTTTGCATAGCAACCTTCAGATGAGCAGACCCTGGTACCATTGTGCCATACACACTCAATTCAGAATTGTGTATGGGTGTTCGCTGTCTCTTGCATCTACGCTAAAGCTTGCCCCGAATCATGTGACATAGCAGCTGAGTCTATAGTCAGAGGAATTCAACTTTAAGTGCAAACTTGTGATCAAGCACGTCATTGTGTCAGACAATATTAAAATCTAACACCCAAATGGCTTATTGAGACCTTCAAGTTGTTGAGAGGATTGGGGTTGGTGGACAGAAGGCCCCCTTTTCAGGCAATGGTTAAGTCCAGCACAGGGGTAACTGTAACTAGCCCTTCAAATCAGCACTAAACAAGAACATTGCATTTGTAGAAAACACTTCTCTCGGCAAATAATATATAGATAGTATAAAAAATTAACTCCCTAGAGTAATAGTAGTAGTAACACGCTGTTTTTATATCGCATTTTATCACACTCGAGTGGTTTACAACGTGCTGTGGTGCAATCTGCAGCCAACCATATCAGAAAACCCCTTCTCTTAACGCTAGGTGTACTGGGTTCTTTTACTTGCATTACACAACACACGGGACCAACGCCTTTATGTCTTATGCGAAGGACGATGCAATAATGCTTAAGTGCCTCGCTTAAGGACACAAGTGTCAAGACCGGGACTCGAACCCACACTCTGCTGGTCAGACACACCAGAGCTCGAGTCCAGTGTGCTTGACCGCTCAGCCACGACATTTTAGTAGAAGCTGGACTCTTTTTAGAAGAGTTGCTAGAGTGTGTTTAAAGTATAAAACGCTTAATAATTGGCACATAAAACTGTATTAATTATAGATGGAATCGACTTGTCAGTTGTCAGTTATTTCTTGTTTGTTTTCCCTCGTGGGCAGTGACTTAAGGAAAACACCATTACATGTATATGAGTAAGTATATCGGAACACTTTTGACAAGCTAAAGTTAAAACGAAATGACAACAAATAATCTGAGCTTGTTTCAGGTTTGAGGGCTGTCATGTCAACTGCGAATGCTGTGTAGGCAAAGGAAAAGTAACGGGTAATGTGCTCAACAAAATGTAGTGAACAGGAGGTGGGTGTAATAGATTTTAAATTCGTATCAGGGATATTATTTGTTTTGACCCTTGCACCTATATAGGATAAAGAAAATATAGGATTCGGACCGGGTAATCTCGGTGGTCTAGTTGGTAAGACACCTGCTCTAGAATGGCAAAGGTTGTGGGTTCGAAACCTGAGTAATTGAGTATACGGTGCTTTACACACATTGGTGTAAGGGTAAAACCAAATAATATGAAGTCGCTTCTGGAGGGGACTAACGTGGTCCTGGAGCAAGTCTGTGATGTCATTAAGAACTTGTGGCCACGCTTTAAATATGAGGTCAACTTTTGTCAACTTGTAGTTGATTCTCTGTGTGCTATAAGGAAGCCAATGTAATATACGTTTTGGGGTTGTAGTATTACAAATTTCTCAGTTGGATGAATGTTTTGAAGCCTCTACAAGTCTTTTAGAGGTGGGGTGTTCTGAATTTTGCTTTTCAGTGAGTGATGGGAGCTGTGCAGCAAATGTATTCTCTGGTGGTCTTCGGTAGACCAAATAGTTGTTATATACTGGACTGGTATGACTTTTTAATCAGTCAGCTTTAAGATTCACACAAACTTTTTTTCTTCTTTTTTTTAAATTAAGGAAACTGCCCGATGAAATTTATGCTGAGATCAAAATGGCGCTGGCCCTTTTTTCCTGTCTGGATATATTGAGTGCCACGGGTGCCTGGACTTAAGACGTCATCCGAGTTTTAAGACATGTACAGGAAGTGCTAGTGCTACATTCACAACCAATAGTACAACGAGAAATAAGGAAAGGACAACTTTATTGCAACAGAAAACACATTTTACTTTCATTGAAAGGACTTATGGTAATTCTCTTTTACAAGAAATGTAGTATAGTTCGCTTTTACACCCGAAATTTTTCCTCCGAAATTCCTTTCTCCGTCGCTTTTCAAGATATATATTACTGGCATGACCAGACTGGGAGAAACTTAGATCATCTGTACACTGGCGTTTCATGGCTAAGCAGTCTGGTGCACTGGACTTGGGTTTTGGTCTCTAAGTATGTTGTGGGTTCGAATCCCAGTCATGACACTTGTGTCCATGAGCAAGATACTTCACTATAATTGCTTCTAATCACCCAGGAGTAAATGGGTACCTGTGAGTGCAGAGATGGTTGTGTGATTGGTGTAGCTTAGTGCGCTACATATTTGGCAGCACAGGCTGTATACTCGCCCAGGGAACTGAGATAGTTTAAGAAATGAAATAAATGGCAATAATGTTCATGCGCCATGAAGGCCAAAATTTCAGATGCCTGCACTTTATAAATGTCCATTATTTTTTACTATTATTATTCAATAAATTATCACTGTATAACAGTCAATAGTAAATCAAAACTTACACAACAACAACACATTGCAAAATAATCATCACACAAGTTTAAAACGAGATAGTACAATTTCCATGTCATAATCACTGCATCTGCTATGTAACAAATTTGTTTGAATGCCGACTTTAATTCTCGCATCTGGATAGTACAAATAGTGTTGCACAAATGAGCAACACATTGCAACCGCTTGTGTCTGATGTCACAAGCTCAAACAGCGCCCTCACTGACGTCAGAATAGAGGGCGGACGGTAGTGCCTCTTTCCAATAGTTGACCTGCACCTTGCCAGACCCTCAATGGGTTTACACACACACACAATTCAATATCTGTTTTGTATATCACTTGTTTTTACTTGTGAAAAATGTCTTGACCATTGTGGCGTGTTGTGGCCGAGCGGATAAGAGCACCGGACTCAAGCTCTGGTGTTTCCGTCTCAGCAGAGTGTGGGTTCGAGTCCCGGTCGTGACACTTGTGTCCTTAAGCAAAACTTAACCATTATTGCTTCGTCCTTTGGATGGGACGTAAAGCCGTTGGCCCCGTGTGTTGTGTAACGCGCATAAAAGAACCCAGTGCACTTATCGAAAGAGAGAAGAGGTCCGCCCCGGTGTTCCTGGTTTGATTGGCTGCATATTGCGCCACATCACCTTGTAAACCATTACATGGTGCTATGTAAAGGAGTAGATCTCATACTTCAGAAACGTTGCCCCAAATACCTTGCAGGAAAATACTAAATGTTGAAGCGCCTTGAGCGTCACTGAGTGGCGGATATGTGCGCATTATAAATATACATTATTATTATTATTAATACAGACAATGTAAATTCTCTTGGTTTTTTTTACAACCAACTTGAAGGAAATCACTCAAACTAATTTGACTACTTTGAAGGCTGAACAACCCGTTGTGCCTCTTTCCAATATTTGACCCCTGGCAACCCATCAATGAGTTTACACACACAATACAACATCTGTTTTGTATATCACTTGCTTTAACTTGCGAACAATTTCTGGACTATTGTAATACAGACATTGTAATTTATCTTGTTTTTTTTTAAACCAACTTAAACAAAATCACTCAAACTAATGTGATTACTTTGAAGGCTGACCAACCCGTTGTGCCTCTTTCCAATATTTGACCTTTGGCAGCCCTTCAATGAGTTTATACACACAATACAACATCTGTTTTGTACATGTATATAACTTGCTTTGACCTGTGGCAAGTTTCTGGACCATATAACTCAACGTCTTAAAGACATTGCAAATTCTCTTCTTTAAAAAAAAAAATCAACTGGAACGAAATCACTCAAACCAATTTGACTACTTTTCCTTGTTTATTGTTTATTTATCATTTGGTCATAAGTGTGAAGTTTTCCTCCCTGTAATTTTGTTGAGATTTATTCCGAAAAAACTAGGCCCCCCCCCCCACCTTCATCGATTTTTGAACTAGTGTTTTTTTTTCTGCCATTGGCGGCGCCCTGCATGGGTCCCAGCAAAGACCCACAAAAATGCAGCATGAATTCAACACTGAAGTACCAGTGCCTCAGAAAACCAGTGTAAAACCAGTCCGTGTTGGGATGTGAAATACGTGACAACACAGACTGGATGAACATTGTTTTGTTTGGATCTAGTCCGTAGTGTGATGTCATAGTGCTGTTTCGAATCTTAGGGGCTTTTCGTAAAACTTTTCGTGTTTTTGCCCAGTGTGACACTGATCAAAAAACAATTTTATTTGTAATTTAATTTTTTTTACTCAATTTTTATGTAATCATTATGCACACGTTTACATTTCTATAACATAAGAACAGTAATGTAAATTTCGTTCAAATTGATCTTTAAGGAAAACAAAAACTAGATCTAAGGCATTCAGAAGAACGATTTCAAACATAAAATATTTCCATAAATACGCAGCATTTACAATAATTCCAGTGGGATTAATAGATGGACGGTTAATATCCATGTTTAAAATTCATTTTCAACTCGAATCATGTGTATTTGCTCAGTCCCAGCACCTCGTCCAAAGGCGCTGGGATGGGTATACACCGCCTATGCGCATTGGACCATTTCCCTAACCTAATGACCCCTGGGCTGGGTTTCCCAAAGCACTAAGATTCATCTTAAGATGAGTTGTCAGTACTGCCACAGTAGTTTGTATTGTGACATCGCACTTTGCTTAGCAATTAAGATTGATACACAATTAAGATCAATCTTATCTCTCTGTGAAATTGGCCCCAGTCACCTCTTCCTTTTTAAAAAAGAATTCGGGTTTGAACAAAGACAAATTGACTGGAGCAGGACTTAAACCAATGACCTCCGGATTAACGTACCGGCGCTCTACCAACTGAGCTATCCAGCCCTATGTTGGCGGTCTCCCCATTAGTCAATATCTTTGTTCGGGGGTGCCAGTCAGAAGCCATGCAACCGTTAGCTGCCGTGTAGCCAGGGATCACACCCAAGTTTACGATACAACCTGGGAAGCGGCAGCCGCGGGAGCACCTGAAGGGGATGCGACTTTTTAATAATAAATATCAAGTAATAAACCAGTCAATTTTTCTTTGTTCAAACCCAAATTATTTAAAAATTTACCCAGTAAGTTTGCCATAAAGTACCATACATTCCAGGCTAGCATTGGGTACATGGGTTTCTTATGTTTGTAAAGTTGTACAGGACAGGCATCAGATTTCAATCTAGCCTGTGGCCTTTACAGTTTCTGAATGGGCTGACCCCCCCCCCCTCCAATTCAAAAGAAAATCACACGTTTGTTGGAATCATTCAAACTTCCCACGCATCATCACGATTCTTCCGGGTAGACGCCATTGTACTTCTTCTCCATCTTTTTGAAGGCATCATTAATTGCTCTCCTGTGAATAAATATAAGAAAAATGGGAACAAATTAGTGCAAAGCTCTTTTCAGAAAAAGATACAACACACGATAATTCTTGTTTGCACTATTTTGGGGTGGGTCAGAATCCCTGTGTGTTACTGTTACTGTGGAGTGTGCATTTTTTTAAAGGCAACCTGGGTACTGTTTGAGAACACCATGTATTTTGACTCCCAAATTGGCAGATCGTGGGTGGATTCTAGCTGCAAGTGACGTCAGTGTAAGGGATCAATTCTCTGCTTTCCTAAGTCCTACAGAAAAAACAATTGGTATCCGTTGCTGTTTGCAGGATTCAAACTGACCCCTTGACACCAGGCACGCTTTGTGGTCTCGCGGAAAGACATCTGCTCTAGAATGGCGGGGGTTTAGGGTTCGAATCCCAGCCACGTAATATTCCTGTGGATTTTGTTTTCCAGCAAAGCACAGAGCATACATTGCTTATTGCCAGTGGGAAGACATCTGCTCTAGAATGGCGGGGGTTGAGGGTTCAAATCCCAGCCACGTAACATTCCTGTGGATTTTGTTTTCCAGCAGAACACAGAGCATACAGTGCTTATTGCACATCAGTCTAGAGTAGAAACTAAATGTCTCACTCTTTGTCCGCAATGCAGTTACTGATACATTTGAAGTAGATCTATCAATGGTTTACCTGAAGTGGTGTTGCTGGAACAGAATGGCTGTCACATGACCGGAGTTGATGTAACGCACCTTTTGTAAAACAGAGTCGAATAATTAAACTGTAAATGTTGATAATCCACACCTGATTCATCCGTTAAAAACATTTCTGTGTAGGTATTCCAAGTGCGCCCTCAGTGTTCTCGGAACTAATGCAACTTTCTCATTTACATATTTCCTTTAAACACTTAAAGTTTGTTTCTGCGACCTTTGGACCTTCCTTTATTCCGTTTAGCTTTCAGCAGGGAAAGAGTACCTTGTATTTTGTCTGGGTAATTCTCTCTATTTTATTAGGGAGCATGGCTCTGGCCATGTCCCTCATGCTTATTGTCTGGGAGGGATACTTTTATAGAACTCTCTGTGAGTATTGCCGTATGTTTAGATAATCCATTGGTCAGAGAACCAGTTGAATTGTGTATTGCAAACGTGTATGGTACAGGTACCAGCCTCGTGTTGACCTTTTGACCTTCAGAATAGTTACAGCGCTGTGCTATAACGCATTGTATTCTTGTGTGCTACTGTATTTGGAGGATTCAAATCAAGTGCAGGAGATTATTTTATGTTTTAGGCATCATATGGATGAATTTGATTGAAGCTGTCTGCTCCTAATTAAGGACTGGTCCTCCTTTCTTCCTTATTGTCGCAAGGCATCGGATCACAACATATTTCTTTTTTGTTTTACCTATCTATGTAGCCCTTTGACTTGTTCGGTGCACACACTCAATTCTTACCTGAATGCCCGGCCACATCTCAGCCAAGTTCTGCATCTGATGCCAGGGGATGTACGCATCCTGTTTGGCCAGGATTGCAAAGACAAGCTCGGGGTCAACAGGCTTGGAGAAGTTGCCGACAAATGTGGCTGCATCCATCACTCCTTCCATGAAGTGTAGGGCGTCCTCCCTCAGCTTGGCGTACTCCTCCTTCGTCGGCTTCCATTTCTGACGCTTCTCACTTTCCTTGGAAGATGCGCCCCTTTCTTTGGTCCCGCTGAAGGTCCGCTTTGACGACCTTTCACCTCTGACATCAGGTGATGACCTCTTCTGGCTGGACCGAGTGTTCTGACTGGCTCTCTTTTCTGGAGTAGCTGTACTCTGGTCTGGATCTGCATGGGCCTGGTTGGGTCTCGCTGAGGTCTCGTTTGACAGGTCTAGGTGCAGCTCTTGCGCTGTCCTCGCACTGCTCGTGCTCTGTGTATGTATACCCTTCACGGGATGACTATTTAGAGTTTGTGAGGGCTGGCTTTCAGACAAATGAGCACCTGTGTTTGCCTCTTGTGTAGATTCATCTGTCTTGATACTGTGGTGTGTTTGGTCGATTGATGAATAGTTTGCAGACTCATTTGTCGCATCACATTGACACTGGTCTGGCTTTGTATAAATTGCATTGCTATCTTGAATATCAGATACACTTTTCTCGATTGCTGAATTAGATTTCAGAGATTCCTGGTCTAGTCCTGAAGTACTGGTGGCCCTCTCAGAGGGCATTTTACTTGTTGGTATTGGGGCACCGTGTTGACACTTCCCAGACCCGAACCCGGATTTTAACTTGACATTTCCCAGTTCTTCTATGCTGTCTGGAAAGTTGACGGCAAATTCCTGACCGAGTCGGAAGGCATCGTACTAAAAAAAAAGAAAATTCAAACTGTAGCTGTTGATGCTACAAGAATGAGCTTGAATTGCAGCCTTGGAGCTACAATCTTAAGTCCTCCAATTATTCTTGGGCAGCTTCTGATCACAACTGGGGTTACTTGTTGAGCAATAAGCCCTACACCTTACCAATCGAAAGTCCTGCCCAGCAGTCTACTATACAACATATATATACTTATATAATTTACAAAGAATTCCACGCTTATACCAGGCATGCAACTCTTCCGCGTTTCCGCGGATTTCCGCGTTTTTTTAAATGATCAGCGCTAAAATAATAAAAAAATCGAAAAAATTTTTTAAAAAAAATTGCGATTTTTTTTTTTAAAGCCTTATATATGCTTGGCAACAACAATGTACAACCACAATAATGTGAAATAAGCCTAGTACATGCTAAGAATGCACCTAAGAGCATAATAAACCTCAACATTTTCTAGGGTACCATTGTGGATCTCATGTCCCTTGGCGTTTTGGCTGCCTCGCTCCGCGCTTGCGTTGTGCCTTTAGAAATTTCCTCTTTTTTTTCATCGGGCAGTTGCATGCCTGTTATACAAGCATATTTCACGGGTTAGCAGGTAATTTCTGCTTGTGCGCGTGCGTAGTTCACATTACCATGCATTCTTTGCTTACACAGCTAATGCTGAAATTTGGCACTTGCCCTTTAAGCGAAGAATGGTGATCGCAAGCGCAGATTTCGGCGATAAGCACAGCCATGAAATTGGGCCCAGATGTTGGGGCTACTGTTCTATTTGGAAATGACCTCTCCAGTTGAAAGCTCTTGATGGTGCACTGTATTGTAAAATTACCCATAATGGATACTGCAACTGACCCTCCCTCGCATGGTTTGACCTTAACTTTTTCGGTGACTAGCCAGCGAGACCAGTTAGCTTGTCATTAGACTACTTGTCATTTCATTAGTTAACCAGCTTTTTCTCTAGTCCATAAATTTCATTTTAAATAGAGAGGCTATTCAAAACTGGACTAGCCAGCCAGACCAGTTGGAGTGAATTTTGACTGGTCCTCAGGTGTTTTAACTGGCATTTGGCCAGTGGACTACTGTTAAGGAAAAAAAGCTGCCTTGTAGTTTCCATACCTGTGTGCACTTCATGAGTTTCCTGAGGATCTCTGCTTCGTACTCGGAGTGGAAGACGTACTCGGAACCGAGGGTCTTCCATGGAATGGCACCGCTCAGCACCCCTTGTGTGAAAATAGGCGTGGCATTACTCCACGATAGGCACGGGATAAGGGCCAGGGGTTTATGCCAATTTGTCGCGGCAAGAGTTGCCATCTGTTAATGAAAAAAATGCACAGAAATTACTGATAGTTACAAAAGTCTGGAATAGTTTTGTGAAATACATTTCCCATTTTTTTGAGCACGTGGTCATTTGGGTGTGTGATGTTAGCAAGTTTGTTGTTTTGAATTTAGACCGATCTGAAAACCATGTTTTATCTGGCGTTCATACATGTATGTAAAATTACTTGTAAACAAGCAATTTGTACACCTGCCATTAAATTTACAGCAAGAATGGACAACTGTTTTTCACAATCTTGCTTTAACCCAATTTTTGGGTGGTATTGGTTATGGGTTCCCTTCCCAACAAAAAAAGCCTTTCATACCTTTAGAGATTCAACTTTGTTGACAGACTTTTCATAATTTCTAATTAACGGGGGAACTTCAGACCAAATAATTCGGATGCTTACTACCATCTGTATAACAAAATGGCTTTCAGATAAAAACAATTTTGAACGGGGGGAGGGGGGGGGGGGGGTCACTACCAAAGTATGACCCTACTTTTAAAGTTTTTTTTTATTGGAGTCATTCAATATTCCTCCTGTACGGAAAAATTAAGTGTAGTTCATGTAAAATGCTGTGATACCATTGAGGAAGAAGTTTGTACAAAACTACAAATGTTGTTATTATATAAGAACTAGCAGCAAGTGGGCCAATGGGCCATCACTACTTACGTGGCCACCCATAGATACACCCGACACGCCCAGAGGGCCGTACCCTTCCTTCTCACACCAATGTAGGAGTGCCAGGGTCTCTAGAATCAACGCTCCTCCCATCACAAATAGGTCGCTCACATTGTGCAGGCTGGAACGCCTAAAATCACAAATTAAACTTGTTAGTAAGAAATAAATGAACTGCTAACTAAATTGCTTCAATAACGAATTACCTATGGTTAGATTATTAGCACGTGACATTTTTTAATGATGGCAATGTTAGTCTTGTCCCCTGAGCTCGAGGCCTTTTCACACAAGACTGCTTAAACAACGGACCACAACTAAAAAAATAGCAAATTCCCGTGGTGTGAAAGCTATCCTTGTTAAATAATAACCAAGGTCCTATGAGAATGCTGATTGTCTTCAAAATAAATTAGATAATGGTCGCTTCACTGGTGATCCATCCAACTTGTCTAAAACTGTAGCAAAAGAATAGCGCCACCATTTGGACTAACCTCAGAATGACGTCTTGTCTAAACTGGTTTGGATATATTGATATAAGTTGAAAAAAAAAAACCTGTAAATAAATACTGCCAATTATCCTGATTAGTAACTGCTTCCATAAATTGAAGTTTATGCCTTGAGCCTAATTAGTGATAATATATTGCAATTACATGTGTTTGGAGATTAGCTTGATGCTACACATTCTTCTCATTTCACGCTTATCAGCGCATGTTTATGCTAAGGGCTTGGTGATCATAAGCTTATCACCTTCTTAATAAGACAGTGTACAGCATCACCATAAAATACTGGCTTCCTCAAGGCACTCTCAGTGAAGATGCACACATGGATTTTTTTTAAACTAAAGCCTTTCTTAGAAACTGCAGTCGGAGTACTTGTTACCCTTTCTGTAAATACATTGCTTTGTAATGGCCAGATACTTTTTCCAAACTCAGGCCTTGCACTTAAGCTTTTTGTAAAGTAGCCCACCGGGCTAGTAAACTGTGCATTTTACTTGCCGTTGGGAAGTCATAACAGCCCAGTTTTTAAACATAAATTTGTCATAAATGTATCTTTCTGATGTATTAGTGGAAGTGATCGCAACCAGTGGAATGGTCAAAATTAACACATTTTCAAAACTTATTATTCACATCTGAAAATGAAGAAATATGAGCATTTTAAACAAGTAGGTTGCACAAATTTTAATTGCCTACATGGCATTGTGTTTACTTTACTAGACCGTAGCAGTTTTTACCAGGCAATGTACGCCACACTAGTGTTAAGGGTGAGCCCTGAAACGTAACTATGTGATTAACTACGGACAGCTCCTCCCCCTTACTCAGCTCTGAGACAATCTTGTCCCAACTAATTGCTGTCATAAGTTATCTTTAGATACCATGATTGACGAAACATAATTTTCCCTCATATATTTCAAAAAGGCCTAAACTTACAGTTGCTCTTTGGGTTTACGAAGTCCATAAAACGGATTCTCCAGGATGATTGAAGCTATTCCATATTCCTTCAGGAGAGGCCGGGCCATAACGGTTCTCCGCCTCCAAAAACCCTTTAAAAAAAATATATCATGAAAATTAACTGAATGAATAATGCGGTAGTGTCTCATCAGGTCAAGTGTTTTTCAAGTCAAGTCAAGTCACAAGTAATTTCTGTCTAAAGTTGAGGTCTATGTCACAACAGTAGGTGACTCGTAGGTGACTCAACTTTGAGCTGTGACCGAATGTAGTCATTAACACTTGTTATGACCACTCAAATTCTAGAAGCACAACAGTCACAGACTAAAAACTAAAACCACAAAATGTCAAGACCGAGACATCAAAAACTAAGTCACAACAGTCACAGACTAAAACTAAAACCACAAAATGTCAAGACCGAGACATCAAAAACCAAGTTCCTGCGTTCTACAGCACTGTCATAATAGTAGTATTTAGGAGATGTACTTACATGGTCCCCTGTGCCTGCAAGGTGGATGCATACCGGCCTTCTTTCTGTACTCCACTTCATTGGTAAAAGAAACTGAAATCTGAGATAGTAGTGACAGATTGAATATTTGAAGTAAACAAACATAGACAATTAGTTGGGCTTGAAATAACCACTGGACTACTGGCCAGTCTAGTCATTTTAGTACTGGGCCAGTAACCCCACAACCAAACAAGTCCTGCAGTCTAGTGTTTTTCCATGGGCCGGTAACCCCACAATCAAACAAGTCCTGCAGTCTAGTGTTTTTCCCATGGGCCGGTAACCCCACAATCAAACAAGTCCTGCAGTCTAGTGTTTTATCATGGGCCAGTAACCCCACAACCAAACAAGTCCTGCAGTCTAGTGTTTTTCCATGGGCCAGTAACCCCACAACCAAACAAGTCCTGCAGTCTAGTGTTTTCCATGGGCCAGTAACCCAACAACCAAACAAGTCCTGCAGTCTAGTGTTTTTCCCATGGGCCGGTAACCCCACAATCAAACAAGTCCTGCAGTCTAGTGTTTTTCCATGGGCCAGTAACCCCACAACCAAACAAGTCCTGCAGTCTAGGTGTTTTTCCATGGGCCAGTAACCCCACAACCAAACAAGTCCAGCAGTCTAGTGTTTTAGCATGGGCCAGTAACCCCACAACCAAACAAGTCTTGCAGTCTAGTGTTTTTTCCATGGACCAGTAACCTCACAACCAAACAAGTCCTGCAGTCTAGTGCTTTTCATGGACCAGCAACCCAACAACCAAACAAGTCCTGCAGTCTAGTGCTTTTCATGGGCCAGTAACCCCACAACCAAACAAGTCCTGCAGTCTAGTGCTTTTCTAAATGCATACATTTGAAGATTTACAAATTGCATAGTTTATTCAAAGTTTCCTCTAAAAGTACAGCAAACATAAAAGGAGGACAACATAATTTTGGTCTTGTACAAGTACTTCTGGTTCAAGTAAAACAGCTACAAGACCAGAGGCCAAGCTCTGAATAAATTTTCCAATGATAGGATAGTAATTAGTATGTGTTTTGAAAGGGAAAAAACAATAACAACAACAAAGTATTGGCCTTACGGTCCAGTGGGTATTTTGAGCCCTTTTATCATTCAAGATTCAGGCAAAAGTTAAAAACTTTACTGCTTTCAAAATTTGTTATTAATTAACCTGGCCATCATGTAATACAAAAGAACAAAATTAACACTTTTACCCAAGTACCAGCTTTACTTAAAGCAGCATTTTTTCCTTTTTTTCTCTCATTGATTTCCAAAAGTAAGTAAGTAACTTGTTGTTCAGAGTTGTTACAAAAACAAGATAAAATTAGCTAAAGTGACTTGTGGAAGCGGGTGAAAATACAACGATGGCCAAGTGTTGGATGAATGAAAAAATAGATTAATTTGAGGCTTGTAATAATGGAACGATTGCTACCTTGCTGTTTCTACTTCTTTGGGCATGATTCCTTTCATGTATTTGGCAAACGGTGACAAGAAGTGTCCCTCGATAAGACGACACTCTCCCCACTTCTCATTCTGAAAAAGACAAGGGTTAAAAGTGCCAAGAAATTCTGGTCAAGAAGTTAACACATTCACAAAGAATCTTGCTGTTTGGGTTAGTATAGAATTCTCTAAGATTAAAGGAGAATATATAGTGTTTAGGCATTCCATATGTAACAAAGCCATGGGTTGAGGTGAACAATAGTAATAATAAACGTGACTTGTGCTGGTTAAAAGCAGTCAATATTCGTTTTATAACACCCCCTTACGGTACAGATGTCTGGGTACCAAGAAGTTGCCCTTGTTACTGGTGTGTCGTGGGTGAGCGGTTAAGGTCACCGGACTCGAGATCTGGTGATTTTAATCAGCAGAGTGTGGGTTCGAGTCCCAGTTGGGCAATTGTGTCTTTGAGCAAGATAGTTTACCATAATTGTTGTGTCCTTCGGTTGGGACTTTAAGCTGTGATTGATAGTGCACGTTAAAGAACCCAGAACACTTATCGTGGAAGAGTAAGGGTTAACCCCAGTGTTTAGGGTTCACATAAAAAGCATCCTTGTTTACAGGTTTCCTCAGGCTTGTGAGCTACAGTGATTAAGTTCACTTATGAGGCATTCTTAGTTTCATTACCAGAAATATTTAATAATAAATAATATTACACTGGTTGCTTTGGGTATATTTCATCGCGTTCGTGCGGCGTTCGTGCAGCTTTCTTGCAAAAATAAAACACCTCATGTGACGTACTCTAAACCCAATCACAAAGCAGAATCTAAGAAAATGATTAAACTGGAGGACAAACTGAATATAGTTCTTACTTTATCAATAAAGATGGGGTAGCTTCTGTCCACCAGGTGTTTACACATGGAACGATCTGAAATCACTTTGCTGAACTCACAGATCCTGAAATGAGGGAAAAAATAGAATGGAATGTAGTAAGGACATATGTGTCCTGAGTGCTCAGTGGAATATAACAGGGTCAACTTCTGGGATCCTTTCAGGGATGGCAGTGGAAGCCTCGTTTTAAGAATTGCCATCCCTAAAGGAAGTTGAGTTATAACTTCTTCTATGTCGAGTGGTGTTCTCGGTCAATGATATCATGAGAGAAGTGTCCCCAGATCTCTCTGTCCTTCATGGATGTAGATATTTCATCTGTTGTTACAAAGCCAGTGTGCCTGTGTAGTATGTCCACATAGGTCTGACCTCGCCCTCTTTGGGCTTGACCTTGCTTGGACTCCCAAAGCACAAGCTTGCTGACTGGAAGTCCAGGGTGACGATAGCAGTGCCCTGTTGTAAACTTGATTTATTTTGCGCAGATTTTAACTGAACAACAGCAACCAGGCCAGTGGTATGGCACCATGTCTCGGCCTTGACAAAGTCCCTGACATTGGCGATTGAAGTCATGGGACTAGGTTGACATAAGACACCAAGATGAATTTGATCAGTGCATGTGGGGTGTCGTGGCCGAGCGAATAAGAGCACCGGACTCGAGTTCTGGTGTTTCTGATCAGCAGAGTGTGAGTTTGAGTCTCAGTCTTGACATTTGTGTCCTTTAAAAATAACCTTACCACAAGCAAGACACTTAACCATTATTGACCATTGCAACTATTTATTGCTCTACTCACCTTTTAAGTATTTCTACTGATCCCCATCCTTTGGTAAAGAATTTGGTGAGAAGAAGTTTGCGATACACAACGTCCACTTTGCTGGCTTTGGCCCACATGTCGAATGAATGTTGCTCCACGTCCAACAAATCTTCATTACCACAGAAGCTCTCTCAGTCTCCCTCTCATAATATAGAGGAATCTACAAGAAAAATAAACGATGAATGAAATTAGGCTAAAAATATGCAATCACATGTAATGACATCACAGTCAAACAAAACGTGGTTACTATATGCCGGAAAATACCGGAAAACTACCGGAAAATACCAGAAAACTACCAGAAAATACCGGAAAACTACCAGAAAACGACTGGAAAACTACCGGAAAATACCAGAAAACACAGAAAAATACCGGAAAACACCAGTAATGTTACTGTTGGGCGCGATCGGTCGATAGCGCAGATTGACCGATCGCGCTGCGCTATTGAAAGATCTATTGTTCGCACAGCAATCGGTCGATCGCGCAACGACTGATCGCGCTACGAATATTTATTGCGCGATCGATCGATGTGCAGGAATGGTTTTGCGCGATCGACCGATCGTGCAGGTATGGTTTTGCGCAGCCTCGCTACCATGGGCAGCGCGCCGTATCGATACCTCTCGTCACTAACCCCTGGTAGGGATGTACTGAAAAACAACGCTGATTGGCTCCCAACGGTGACCACATTGCGTGCACGCTTGTTAAAAACTTTCGAGCGCATGTATGGCGCTTGTAGGACGGTTAGTGCGCGCGTGTGAAAATGCAAGTATTTTGACGCGATTCAATTTCAAATGAATCATGTTTTTACACGGTCACCCTTAACTGCATACAGTTAGACTATCACAAAATCAAAGAAGAATGACAGAGGACCAGTTGCTTTTTGACTTGCCTCTTTTACGGGTTACCGTACTTGAGCGCGCGCGTAGAACGGATCGGCCCAGGCCTAATTAAAATGTGCTAGATTCTAGCACATTTTAATGAACCAATTCCAGGGGTTATGATCGAGCAAGGTATGCTGGGAAAAAATGGCGCGGCGAGATCGATCACCCCTGGGAACGAGGATGGGTTTTGCGAGATCAATTGATCGTGCAGGAATGGCTCTGCGCGATCGGCCGATTGTGCAGGAATGGTTTTGCGTGATCGGCCGATTGTGCAGGAGTGGTTTTGCATACACTGACAAGCTCAAAGTATATTTTTAGTTTTCAGAGTATTTACCGTAGTTTTCCGGTATTTTCCTGTATTTTCCGGTGTTTTTCCGGTAGTTTCCTGTATTTTCTGGCGTTTTCTGGTAGATTTCTGGTATTTTCCGGTAGTTTTCCGGTATGTTTCCAGTGTTTTCCAGTAGTTTTCCGGTATTTTCCGGTATTTTCCGGTATATAGTATCACCCGTCTGGGCTTGTGTCTCAGTTCCATGGACGGAGGTAGAATTTTACTTCCAATTCAATCATCAATGGTCTCAGACTCGAGACCAGTGCAGTGCCAAGGGTTAAAACCATTAAAACTAAAATGACAATCAGTTATCTTTGATTATCATTCACAGTTCTTATTAATTTTGGACCCCCTAAAAATCCCAGATCCGCCCCATCTTGTGTAAGTTGTCTATTTTATTTTGCTACCTGTCATACTCATAGTCATACTCTATAGCCTTCCTCCATATTATTCAGCATTAATCCCATTATGTGTGCCCAATTTGCACACGAAACGTTAACAGTTAGAACATAGTAGAATCACTTATTTGTTCTGGTTGTATTCCTGCTTAGGGGGTTAGACTTACCTGTCGTGAAATTACCAGCTACCACTTGCTTTGGAATCTATGATATGATAAATTAATGATAATCAACTCGAAGACAAACGATCAATCTAGAAAACGTGAGTAAATGGCGATCTTGCTGTTACACGACGGCTATTGGATGCGTGTCTCAAAATAAACATATAACGGTTAGTGAATGGTACGTCAAAGGTCATCTTGTTTTCTAGGCTAAAGGTCACGAAATAAGCACGTGTAACAAAGTTCACAGACGGTTTACATGACGAGTTGGATATCACGAACCACTAGTACAGTAGCCTAACATGCATGACGAGTTGGATCACGAACCAGCACTAGTCATGCTAGTACAGTAGCCTAACCAGTAACTGTTGAAATCCATCGAACCTCTTCAATACATTTACAATAAGCAGCAACCATTACTTAGAGAAGAAATGGCGGACGACAAAGGGGCCCCGTGTCGACTTAGTGTGGTAAGAAACTTAAGAACTTACTTTTTTAGTTTTTATAAACTAGTGTCTAGTGTCTAGTGAGCTGAGTAGTGTATGTAGTGTCTAGAGTAGTAAGTACAGTACAGTCAGTACTCAGTAGTGAGTATAGTGTAGCCCCACTTGTGACGTGTGGCCAAGCCGAAGCTTGGCCACACAAGTGGGGCTAAGAAATTAGAGGACGTCACTGAGTGAGTGACTAAAAAATGTAGTAAATAAAATGGCAAGGCCTAACTAAATTCCTAAAAAAAAAGTAAAAGGTCCTTGAAAATTTAATCTATACAACATGTTTCGCTGAGTTTTCGTTCAATGTTGAAATTTCTTGTTATGCTGTATATGATATCATGTACATACTTTACAACCGGGATGTACCAAACTGACAAGTCAAATTTATGACACTGACTGTGTCACTGTCAGTGTCAGTGTGTGGGGGTAGATGGTGTGTGTGATGGAGGGTTGGGCCTTGGGGTTAGGTGGGGGAGGGGGGTCTGGAGGTAGGGTGGATTATGGACAGATATGCAGGATGGATGGGACTAGAGTACTCCTAGAACTATTTGGTTCGTTCCGCTATCGTCTCCCCGACCCTCATAGGTCATCATGTACAAAATCCTATTCGAAACTTTTTCCCCTTCACGTTTATGCACCTGGACTTCTCTTTTGAAAACGGAGCTCGCCAAAATTAGGCTCTATGTATTCATTGTTTTCACAGTGAGCTCGGGGTGGGTCCAGAAAATCCACTCCGCAAAAAAAGGTGCAAAAAATGATAAATTCCCATCGTTTATTCAGAATCGTCGCCTTCCGATAACAAAAATGGCCGCCGTCGCTTGTATCACTGGTATGCTGCGTGCAACGCTGGTCCACGACATGCCTTAAGACGGTATTCAATAGTATTCTGTGCGCAACACTGGTCCACAATAATCAATGGCTTATCTTTTATACGTAAACCGTTGCAACGCGTTGGTTATTGTAAACCAGCGTTGTGCGCAGCATACCATTGATACAAGCGACGGCGGCCATTTTTGTTATCGGAAGGCGACGATTCGGAATAACGATGGGAATTTATCATTTTTGCACTTTTTTTTTGCGGAATGGATTTTCTGGACCCACCCCGAGCTCACTGTGAAAACAATGAATACATAGAGCCTAATTTTGGCGAGCTCCGTTTTCAAAAGAGAAGTCCAGGTGCATAAACGTGAATGGGAAAAAGTTTCGAATAGGATTTTGTACATGATGACCTATGAGGGTCGGGGAGACGATAGCGGAACGAACCGAATAGTTCTAGGAGTAGGACTAGAGTATGAAAATAATAATATTAATGTTATTAATCATATTGTTTGGTTACAATCGTCGCAATTTTCAAACAATGTCGATGCTAAAGTAACTTTATATATACTTGGGCTCATTTAGTCATTGCAATCATCTTAACTTTGTAGTTACTGCTTCAGAGCGTAGATTGGAGATTTTTTTTTTAAAGGACCTCAAATTATGATCGGTTACTTCCTAATATTACCCTCTCAGGCCTAGGCTTGTATGTATTGATCATTTATAATATTCATACTTGAAATAAGCAACAGTCATGGGCTTTCAGACAATTACCAAACAAGAGTATTTCTGTACTTATTAAAATAAGTGCACTTTCCCTGTGTTTTTTTTTGAGGATTAGAAAATATGAGATATTTTTTAACCTGTTGCTTTGAATGAGGCACTTGTTAAGGTCATCAGTGTCCACTTTGTCTTTCTATTCCGGTCTGATTATGATCATCTTAACATTGTTTACTTGGTTGATTACAGGTCCAAATGGCAGGTGCAGAGCACACAGGAGACACGCCCTGTCTAACGTTTGTACTACACAACGAGGATCACACCTTGGGAAATGCCCTTCGCTACATGATCATGAAGAAGTGAGTTTTCTTTGTCCACTGCCTCTCCTTCCACACCCATGATCTGTAAATGGAAAGTACATGCATTGTTTTCCCTATAGTTTTCAATAAACGCACCGTACAACCAACCTGTGAGAATTTTATCAAATTCAGTTTTATTGGAAAAAACAACCCCAAAACAGTTCATGTCTTGTCATGGTTTAAGGTGCATATTCATATAGCACAGTAATTGAAATAAGAAACAGTGACTTATAGGTTCTTCAGATGCTCTTGTCACGACTTTGACAGTACTTCAGACAGAAATATTTCTGCGGCACACTGGTGGTGTGAATTTGGTAATCGTTGAGCTCTCGGGTCGAAGTGAAGCAATATTTTCTTCACTAAATACCAGTCTTAATTGTCTTTCATGTTTTGTCTTTTCCGTTCTTTCCAGCCCAGACGTTGAGTTCTGCGGATACAGTATACCTCACCCCTCAGAGAATAAAGTCAACCTCAGAATACAAACAAAAGGTAAATACGCATAACCCGGGTAGATTTTAAATCAGGTGTGCTGCTAATAAGCAGATTTCTTCTTTTTATGTATCTTAGGCTATATCCGAATTGGTGGCTATGGCTACAGCTACGACCGCTGCTAAGGGTGTTACTAAGGACTTTGTATATTAAATGTTGACCCAGCCATAGCCGTAGCTGTAACTGCTAATTCGGACACGGCTTTACTTAGCTGAAAATACTGTCAAAAGTGTTGTATGCGGGCAGTTTACGGTTTTATGAAATGATTTCAGAGTTACATGTCTAGGAACTAGTTCACTGTTTTCCTTGGAAACAGAATCCCAACATGTGGGTTGTGGGTGGTTATTGCACCTGATTCCTGCAGCCTCTGCAGCGTTCTTCTTTAACAGTGGTCTGGGTTGGCCAAATGCCAGTTATAACTTCTGGGGACCGGTCAAAATTCAGTCCAAGTAGTCCGGCTAAATAGTTTATTGCTTCCAAAAGCTTTGTGTAAAACCACTGCCTGCTTGGAATGTTCGTGGTTTCAAACTAAAGTCCCATACAAATGACAGTGTTACAAGAAAACCTTAAAACACGTACCAGTGAAAAAGCTGGTGGACTAGTGAAATGACAAGTGGTCTTAATGACAAGCTAGCTGGTCTGCCGGCTAGACACTGAAACAGCTAAGGTTCAACCCTGCCCTGGACAGTGTTCCCCTGCCAATTCAAAGCATGAGGTGGCCCACCTCGCTATTTTCAGTGACCACTTCACACATTTTTGCCAGAGGCCACTGCCTTGCTGTGAGGTTTTGCCATAAGAAAAACACTAACCGAATACATATTTTGTGTCATTTATGAGCTATTTTCTTGACCTCTACATATCAAGAACTCACAATTTGTATAGTGTAGATGGATTCTTCACGCATTTGTGTGACCACTGCATTATTGTAAGTTTGCAGGCTGAGCAAATTTTGCTTCAATCTTCAATTTGAATTTTTACCTTCCGAAGTGAGGCTTGAGGTACCAAATAGTTGAACTGAGGCTAGAGGTACCAAATGAATTGAAGTGAGGCTTGAGGTACCAAAAACAGATTGAAGTGAGATTTGAGGTACCAAAGGAATTGAAGTGAGGCTTGGGATACAGATAGATTGAAGTGAGGCTTGAGGTACCAAAAAGATTGAAGTGAGGCTTGAGGTACCAAATGAATTGAAGTGAGGCTTGAAGTATCAAATAGATTGAAGTGAGGCTTGAGGTATCAATATATTTAGTTGAGGCTTGAGGTACTGAATAGATTGAAGTGAGGTTTGAGGTACCAAAGGAATTGAAGTTAGGCTTGGGGTACAAAATAGATTGAAGTGAGGCTTGAGGTACCAAATAGATTGAAGTGACTGACAGAGGACAGAAAAGGATGGCAGATCAGTTGAGTTGGAGTGAATGACAGCGATACAAAGAAACATTTTTGATCATTACAAATAATGAGTTGCTTTTAACACGGAACAACTGTTGTTTTTGTTTTTTACAGGCCCTCCAGCAGTTGACGTTTTTAAGAAAGGTCTTGCTGATCTATCAGCTCTGTCCGAGCATGTTCTGGAAACATTTGAGGTACATCAGTCTTTCTGTATAAATATCGAGAAGTTATTAACCCAGGTCACCTGACGTCATCACAACAATCTTGGTTGCACCATTTTGGGAGTCAAGGTGTCTGTTATACGGTGAAGTGCGAATTATAGGCAACGCAGCATTTGCACGCACACTAACCTGTTGACTTCCAAAATGGCGAGCATGGCCAAGTGGCTGTGTGTGACGTGCGTGTAAGGGATCAACAGCGACATCATTCTGCATTGTTTGATACTGCTGTAGGGTCCTTGAATATGGAATGATTTATTTGAAAATTTGTGAAATCAATAAATACCTTGGTATGGGATTTTTGGGGGTGGGTATTTTATACTATAGTACCACCTTGAGGTTGGAGCTTGGGGAGTTCCTCCAAAGTCGGGTACCTTCGAGGTAACTTAGTTTCTAGGCAAAAATAAAGCCTTCCCGTGGACACATGCTTGCAATCTATTGGACCACCAGAGCATTCCACTAGATCGCACCATCGTGCCGGGAGCAATCCTACAGGAGTGGATAAGTGCATAATAAGTCATCGTGAACCCAGAAGAAGGGCGTAAGGCTCTACGCTCTTCTTCCGGGCACAAAGTACTTTTTTTTTCAGTAACAAAAGGCCGTAAGCAATAAAATTGCTCCTCGAACAAAAAAAAACATGGAATTGATGTTGCATTTTTGTTGCTAGAATTACCCCGGGAACATGTTTTCTCAATTCCATGGAGAGTTTAACCTACCTGTGATGGCTTATGAATGGCAGAAAACCAATCAAACTTTCACACTCAGTTTTCTTGAAATGCAATTTTGCACATCAATTCGTCACCGTTTTCACGAAGAGGCAATTTTGCCCCAGCAGCCTAAATGTGTGATTTTTTAAAGAATTGCCTCTTCGTGAAAACGGTGACGAATTGCTTACACCCTTTCTCCAGTAATTTTTTGTTACGTCCTTTTTTTTTTCTGGGCAAACAACAAAGTATTTGTTCCGATGGAGCATTCCAAGGGTCCAATGGAACGGTCCATGTGCAGTCATCCGATAACACCTACTTTTGACTCAATTTCCTCAAGAAATTTGTAAAACATGCCTCACCATGTCTGTATCACACTTTTAAACACTGGCAATCAGAATGGATAAACTTTCCCAGATATTCATGAATGATTTTTATATCTACCTCTTGACCCCTATAGATCAGTGTGCAAAACTTCAAAGCTCAGAATCAACAGGAGGAAGAAATGGACGTACAATGAGGAGAAAAATGCCCATGATGGGGATTGTAAATATCTTGCTGTCAAGAAGCAACCAACAGTACTTGAGGTTCTTCATGGACAATACACTCGTGGATACTGTGCCAGCCTGTAAAGCCTTGCAGCTTGTCTTCAGGGCTTGTGCAACATACTGCTTCCAAACAGGCCAGGCTTTGTTGTCAAACTACAATAAGCCGTGGGAACCAAGGCAAAACGAGACACCAAAACACCACACTGCAAACTGACTGGTAACCCGTTTCTGCTCAACAGATTCCGTCTGTGGTCAGCACATTGTGCTTTGAGTCGGAAATGCTCTGTGATTGGCACATGTATGGCCACATATTGAGATGGTTTGTCAGATTATGTACATACAAATTGTTCCTTTCTTACAAAAACATTGGTATTAAAGAGGGAAGGGAACGGTCAAGTTTCCATTGTTATTGAAGGTTACGTAAAGTTTACATCAGTGTGACCAATTTGTCTCCCTCTTTTGGACAAACACACAAAACCTGGAAGGCTTGGAAAGGTGGGAGCAGGAGGGTGATGGGCCTTCTCTGTTAACTGCAAAACTTTGGTGGACAAGGACGATGGAGATGAACTGTTCATTTGTTGTGTTGTTTTGAAAATTGGTTTAGTTCTTGTCCATGCCATGGCTGATGCATGGCTTATTACATTAAAAACAAAATCTCTTTTAACAAAATCTCTTTCAAGATTTTGATTAGGCTTCAGTGAACTATCACCACTGATCCCTAGCCTAAATTAAAGTTTTAAAAAGATTGAACAATACTTGGAAAATACAATCTTTCTTCTGTTTATGAACTATGAAGTTGTGTGCCCCCCATGAATTAATGTATGCTGCCCTCTGTTGGCAGAATATTGTCAACCTGATTTGATAAAGGAGTGTAAACCGACGTGAGCCAGGCTGTGACCGTTGTCCTCTTCATTATTAGGTGTTTAAATGTTTATAAAACATAATGAATCTGCCAAAGTACAATTGGAACAGGCCCAACTGGAGTGCGCCCAAGAGGGGCATGTCCAAACTGTAGCTGGGGCTTTCAGATGTAAGTTGGTATGCCCTTGCACACACCAACTTAACGGGGTACTTTTAACAATGGAACAATGCTACCCGACAAGGTTTTCTTTGTTCTAGTGGTACCCCACATAGAATTTCTTCAGAAAAGGGAATACATGTAATAGAACATCAATGGAAGAACCCCTTCACTGTCATATGCAAGGGTGTGTGTGCTTGCAGGACCTGTCTTGAGTGGGTACATCAGTTTCTTCCTTTTAAATCAATTATTTATAACCGGTAATGTTTATTAGATATTTATTTTGGGGTTAAATAAAATGATGTTATTCACTTTTGTTGCAAAGAGTTGGATTTTGATTATTGTTTCTTTTTTAACTTGAGATAAATCAGTGTCTTGGAAAATGTGGAGATTGACCAAAAGTGGCCATGCTGCTTTTTGGTCTCCCCAATACCTTAACACTATCTCCGTTTATTGTCATAAAATTCGAGCTGTGATCATTGAATTACAGACCTTGATCGATTCTGTCAGATTGCTAGTCCACAGTATAGATCATAGTGCTGATAAAAAAATGTAAGTGCCAGCCTGGGCTTGGAGCGATAGATTTGTGTGGAAGATAGTCACAGTGTGTGATAATTGGTGATTTGGACTACTGCCTAACATGCCAATGTTGATTACATATTTGTTTCTTTGAATACATAATGGTAAATCACTATACACCAGCCTTTACACTTTCAGCCTCGTCATGAGTTCTTTGACTTATATTAAACTGAAAACAATAACGCTACGCCATAATGAAATCCTTAAAGTCAAAGCTTCTAGACAATAGAAATGTAAGGAACCCTAAACCGCAGTAACCGTCGCCCAGACTACAAAACCAGGAAGTCTTGGGGTGGGGAAAAATCCCAGCCAAGATGCATGCCGAGGTCAAACCACATGTTGCAAATAATAATAGCTCACTATGATTTGATACCTCAAATTTATTACTCTCAAAATTCATGTGGATAAAAGGGAAGTATTACTGCGACATTCAATAGTATTTTGAACTTCAGTCAGTTGTGGTAAATTCGTACTGTTGCAGTCTGTAGGGTGAATGTTCCCCCCCCCCCCACTGGGATGTACGTGGACCGCCAGGGTGGGAGGGTTTTGTACCGCTAGGCTGGTACCACGTCCACTCGAGGTCTGCCTGCCATAAATTAGCAGGCGTTGATTTTGCCGCTGTGCCCCCCCCCACATCCCCCGATACATGAGGAGCCCGTTGTTAAAATAAAGCGAAATAGCAAGTTTCGTTGGCCTTTTGTTTCTACCGTAAAAGGTTTATAAAGTAATTTAAAGTAAAAATGACCCTTTGGAATTTATTTTGATCAACGTTTGAAGATTTTCACCTGTTGGTTGAGACATTCCAGCAGACAACCTTGCATGGTCCTTGCTTTAATGTGTGGGTCAATTCTACCTCCATGCTTGACCCAAGTGACCAAACAAACTTAAGTTTTTTGTATTAAAATTGTAGATGCTGAAAGAACATCAAATTATAAAAGAAGGGCTGTCAGTGTTGCGTTGTGATAAAAAATGCGACCAGAACCGTTTCTAGTGTTGTTGGTTAGAATATACTATTACCATTAACTTAAGAACTATTTCCAAATTGTATTCCACTGCAAGTAGAAATGCAACTAGTACTGTCGACTGAACTTTACATACAGATTTTGCTCCACGTATTGCAATTGTCCAAACGTATGTGAGTGTTTGGCGCCCGGAAGGACCGATGGCACAACCCTGACGTTTGATCGTTTGTACCAGTCAGTCCGCAGCACACACAGAATCCGTGGTACGTGCAATGCATTGCGACATTTTGCGTTTCAGTGGAGAATGTGGAATTGCATCTGGTGAACATACGTTATGACTTAATGACAATTTGTAACACCGGGTCCGACCGCTGGAATTGAAAGTATTGTGGGTTGCAGATGACTTCTGACTTTTAAAATAGTATAGGGCTGTGAACTTTATTGTCAAAACAATTAGTGTAAGAGAATAGAACAGAGTTCTTTACTGTGTCCGCATCAAAAATAAGATAGTGTTACATTGGCTACGGATAAAATTAACAATTTAAAAACAACAAATACTTTGTGATGAAAACCACTATCACAATAAGTATAAAAGTAAAAACATAGACTGATGTACTTTCAATTACTTACAATTTAATTATAATAATTTACAATTAAATTTTTATTTACTGCCTCTTCCAGAAGTTGTGGGCAATATGTTATTTCCGATTGACTGAAGAATACAAAAATATATAAAAAACAGACGAGTTTAAAACATTTACCAAAACAAAGTGAGTTTGTTTGCGGTGGACGGAGGGTAACCAGAGCGATTGAAAACAAAGCAATTAAAAAGTGATATTTGGGTCCTTCATAATAAAATATAATTTGGCAAACACTTGTGTTTTGAACCGTATTTCCTTGCTCTATGCCCAAGTCCAAAGATGTCGAGTTTAAATCTATGATATGCCGGGCAGTTTCCTTTACCCGTTCAATTGTAGTCTTATATTGCTAGTGAAATTGAGCCGAATGGACACACAAATTAAAATAATTGTTTCCCCATTGAGTGAATCTGCAGTGTATGGTCTGAACAAAGCAAACATTGTTGAAAGTCCTTCAGATATTGGTAAGATGTCTTTATAGATATCGACTGAGATCGTCAATCCTTCACGGAACACCCTTCAAAACCTAGTGAAGACCTTGAGAACGAAACACGTGTTTTCACTGGACATGTCGACCTTCGGCTGTGGACCGCTCATAAAATTGACCTCAAGAACCCCATGGGGTGACTGAGGTAATATGGCCGAATTTTGGGGACCAGCAGTGGTCCTTATACACATTTTGAGGGGTGGGATGAGGGCGGGTGTGGAAAGTCATATTACATCATTACCACGTGCCCGTTAAGAAGCTTGGGAGAAAGTTGAGGTGGGTTAAAATGGGTACCTTTACGAAGGTGGTGGGTGGTGGTTTCTATTTTCCAAATTATACATGTACATAGACCGAATACAATGTATATAGAACACTGTTTGCGTATGTGGAAGTGCAAACATTCCTATTGCACGTGTATTGACAGGCGCGTAAAATATTGAAACTATTGTAAATTGTTTTTACAGCTTGCAAATTGAATTTCCGGTTTCGTAGTGGTGTGATTTTTGGGGGGTTCTTGGAAAGGAGGGAATGAGATTGAGGAACAGTACTATAATGTTAACTCTTGAATCTCTCCACAAACGAATGTTATCACCCGGTACTATTGTACAAGAGGAAAAGAGTGTGTCAAAGTATGTGAACATTTGGGGACAGTACACCCTCTGCCACATATTATGGGATTTGGTAGACGTTATTTCGTATGTAGACCAAAGGTGGACTAGGTTTTTGGGGTTAGGTTCATTGCGAGTTTGTTTTCCTTGGGATATGCAGTACATAGGTCACTACACAATAAGCCTATGCTTTCAGTTAGATCAAGCTTGATAAAACGAAAACATAATTTTCGATTTTAAAGGCGGTCAAAATAATTTTGTGATTGTAACGAGTAATTGATTAATAATGATCCACCGGTCAACTATTCCGTGTAATTTTCTCGGTTCGTTTTGTCATGAATGTTGTTGCTGCTTACGATTTTGGCCGTCAAAGTAAAGCAACTATTTTTGGGGGGGAGTTTTAAGGTTGTTTTTTTTTGTTTTTTCCGACTTGGACAATATTTCAGTCTGAAATATTTCTCTTGTGGATTGGTTATGATATATGAACTTTATAAAATCAGTGTGATTTCAGAGTGAAACAAATTGTTTTGTTTTTTAATTACAAACATGTATGCTTTGTACTTTAGGGCCATACTGACCCCGAAAAGAAATTGTGTAGTTTTTACCCCAAAGCCTGCTTGTTATAAAGATGGTAATGGTAGTAAGCATCCTGGGAAATTATCAATAAACGTTTAATGTCGAAGAATGCTGCCCTCAATACCGCGAGAGACGCGGTTGGCACCCGATAAATGTGGATGGGTTCGACGTTCCTGGGGGTGGAAATACTGAGTGACAGTTTTGATGCTGTTTTTTCACTTTATGCCACGTGTCGGCTGTGGTGTACTTGCCTCCCTTTGCTGCTCGATTTGCGGTCCCTATACTTGTGTTGCCATCTCAGTTTCAAATGCGAAAGAAAAATGTTGGGCCCCAATTTTAGCAAATAATTAATAAATTACTATCGGATATAGCCCCAGGGACCCTATGTGACATAGACTTTAGAGGTGTATGCGACAGTGGTGAAACCTGGGGGTGTTGAGCTGCACACCCCCCCCCCCACCCCGTCTTTCTCCCCTCTCGCGACTGGATATTTGGGTTTTCGCAATGACAGTAAATTGTGTATAGCTTGTAAACTAATTAAGACTCTTTGGGAAACGAATGTATGGTTTCAGTGCGTCATCGGCCTTGCACTTCATTGCAAATGGTTTCACTTGGTAAAGTCTACCCCCAATTCATTCTATGTCATACCCGGCCCATGTCTAGTACGCCACTGTTCTGCGGTGATGAATTTACAAGCCATTGTTTTGCATTTTGCACGATCTCAACCCAGTAACGAAGCCATGTGCCCTTGAGTAGGCACACGTACAGATATTTAACACCGGGGAGAAGAGAATGACCTGATGGGGGGAAGAAGATGAATCATACGGTCGAGCTCTGGGTATAGACATCCCGTGGGTGGGATCATCGTGGCTCTCTGGCTGGGCTTGTGGGAACCCCCCTGTGTGACGTCGTGGGTTTCTGAACCCAATACCGAACCCAAGACCATGAGTGCATTTCTTACGAAACCGCAAATTGAACCAAAACGAATGCATTTTTTTTTTTCAGACCGAAAAGTTATCCAAAGAAAAATAATGTAACTCCCAGTGTAGAATTGGCAACAATATTTTTTCAGAGGGCTGTCAATGTCATCAGTTGTGCAGTGAATGAGTTCGCACATGCCCAATGTCATCCACTCGCATTACCACTACCAGACACCGATGTTCCAATTGCGCACACCATTAATATAATTGTGCAGCTATAGATAAGTCCTTCACAATAAATAGTTCCATTTTCATCCTCATTGCAAACCTGTAAATTCGAGCTTGTGATTTTGAACCAGGGACCCATTGTGCATGGTCCGACCACACGTCGGTCGACCTAGCTACCCGACCCTAGGTTCAGCATGGAAGCTAGCAACAAGTGCGTACCAGCTGCTTGCGTCATTATGGGATGTATCGTAGTGTAGTGAAGTTGCAGACGACCCTACCACTGTGTGTAGGAACGTTTCCAAGGCCGACCAAAAGGTCAAGATTCTTTTACCCTCGCAAAACAGCGGCCCCGTGCGCTTCAAAACGTCTTGGCACGCGGCAGGGTGTCTCCAATTTCTTTGAATATACCAGACTGGAAGCTGCATAGAACAAAACGACTGGATTACCACAATGGACTGAATGCACGGGCCGATAAGTTTACGTTTTCAGTTTGTGTGGAACTGCTTCAGTTTGGACTTTTTGCACGCCGCATTGAACAATACCAGCTATGCTGCAACTCTACAACACACAGCCAAGATTGAAGGGGCATCATGTTATTTTGCTGACGTCGGTACAAATTGGTTTTGAAGGGTCCCGAGCATGATTTAGGCTTGGGTCATTCCATCCACACAGCAAACGCCATTTGTGTCTGCAGCAAATGTTCTAGATTATCGACACTTCATTACCCAGAAATAAACCTCTATCAAGTTCCGGGTTGGATTTCCTCTGTGATTTAAATCAGTACGAAGACAAATTGGGGTGTCATTTTTGGTGGTTTGTTGTGGTTGGCAAACAGGGCCCAACATGAAATGAAAGTCTACTAGTAACTTTTCTCGTCTGTGATTGGCAATATTCAAGAATACTACCCAGTGTTTCCGGTGTGGACCAGCATGGGATCGGGACCAGCCACAATTCTCTGGACGGTTTTAATTTCAGGTTATTAACTACACTGCTCTGCAGGTATTTATGGTGTTGCTCTGCTCACTGTTGTTGTGAACAAGCACCGTTATGGATGTGACATGCTGAGGTTTCGTTCTCCGTGGTTCGCACAGCTGCAAGTACAAGACCTCCAAATCTAACTCAGGCCTTGGTTGGAGTTGCTAGTTGCTGCATTGTAGAGGACCATTCTAGCTGGGAAAACTATAGAAACAACAATGAACAACTAAGTTGGCTCTGCTGTGATTGCCAGACGGACTCTGGGTTTCCAACGCCATGAAGTTGCGGACCATAAGCCGGGCCAAAAGGTCGACTGTGATGGTCGCCTTTTGTTTCGCCTCCATTGTTTTCATGATGACTGCCAGTGTCCATCGCGGTGTTTATCACAATTTCTCAAGGATTAGTCTGGTGCCTGATTTTGGTATGTACAGCAACGCACTCAGCATCCAAGCACAGGTGAGTTGTCTGATATTACCCTATTACTAATTAGTATTATTTCCTTTAATTAAACCATGGAGGTAGTTACAACATGATGGGATGAATGAACTGATACTACCAGGCCTCTTTGCTTGATAAGTATTTAAATGTATTTATGATAAGCCGTTGTATTTACGTAACATCAATGAATGTCGACGCATAACTGTCACATTTGGCTAGCTGAATTAGATTGTGTATACAGCATGTTCAATCAGTATGACTCATGAATGTTCTTTTTAACTCGGCTCGGCACCGTGCTGGGGCTGGGTACTCTTTATTAGTCTCTTTTTAAGACTCTTAGAACTATGATGACGAGGTTCGTTCTTCTTGGAGACGATAGCGGAACGATAGTTCTATCTAGGAGTAGGTGCTGCTGGGGCGTTCTGCTGACTTGTACTCTAAATTAGGCACTACATCATCATCAAGCAGTTATACAATTTATAATTTATACATAATCATTATTGTTGGAGGCTTTGGTTTTCGTTGTATTGTTTTCGTAGTTCTAGTACTGTATTATTAATTTCCCCCTCCTCCGTTGTGTTTCGCTGTCAATTGAAAGGAAAGCGTTGAGGATCATTCCAAACACCGATGTTTTTCCTAGCCTTGAACGTAAAGGGAGGTTTGGGGAGTTTGTGGGTTGGCGGTGTGCAACATGCCCATGTGTCTGTTGTGCTTTGTGCTTTGATTATCGGCTTGTTGGAATGGAAGGAAGTTATCAGTGTATGACGTATACGTCTTCTTTGTCAATGGCTTCTCAATCACGACAGCGTAGACTTTACAACCCATGGTTTATACATCGTCATTAAGTTATCCATCTTTTTCCATCTTCGTGTAGGCCCTTTCGAGCAAAGTAGCACGGTCAGTTTGACTGTATTGTTGTTCCGTCCCAACTTGACAATTGTCCCAGCTATAGTTGGGACTGGTCCCAACTTGAGTGTTAAAGTTGGGACGTCCCAACTATAGTTGGGATCGCCCATAGAGTTCAACAGGATGGACACCGTGATCGATCGTGCATGGATTTCTGTGTGACACTACTGCAGCTGATGTGATCGGCGTTAATTTAACAAGATTCTTTATTTCAAACCCGGGGCTCGGCTCGGTACAAACTCATGTCAAAACTGATGGTTGAGCTAGAGCCGGTCGAGGTAGAATTCTACCTCCATGGCTAAACTAACTCGGTGTAAATGCATGTAGTGTTTTTAGAGGGCTCTGACAGCGGCCTCATGCTTCGTCAGTAGTCTCAAAGTAGGCTTACGCATTTAGTTTCCCTTCTCTCGGAAAACCAACATTTCATCTAATCTAAAATATTCTCAAGGGAAAGTGGTCTTAAAACTACATACTATGAAACTTACATGTTTTTAGTTTATTCATGGAGGTGCTTTGTGTTTACTGCGACCCCAACTATAGTTGGGACGCCCCAACTTTAACACTCAAGTTGGGACCAGTCCCAACTATAGTTGGGACGATAGTCAAGTTGGGACGGAACATTGTCACATACATGTCACGATGCCCGTCGTGCGCCATGTCACTATAGCCAGTTTAAACTAACTCATTACCATGTTTGTTTATACAGACTGCGCTGGACTGTATACAAACCTTGGTTGAAGTTGCTTTTTCTTCGTTGCATCTGATGAAGCAGGCTTCGTCGTTGCCACCAAAGCTTAGCCTACCCAGAAGTTTTTCATTAAAGTGCTGCATTTTGTTTTCATAAATCTCCTCATGTCAAAAGTTACAATTTAACACTCAGACTGGGTCAACGTCCTTTCCCTGCTAAATTTTTTGCCAAAGTCAGGGAACATATTTTGACCTCATGTCGGGGTCAGATTCCCCCTACACCTTTTGTCAGGTGTCATCACCGTCACTGCACCCCCCCCCCCCCCCCAACAACAACAAACACCAGGCTTTGCCATCAACAGCTCTTTCTACATCCGCAGTAAATTACATTCTATTCTCTTGAACAAAATTTTTCTAAACCGACAATAAAATTGGTAAATTTACAATTCTTCTTTTGTATTCAACCACAGTCTGGTTGACGTAAATACATATTTCTTGTGACATTTTTAAGAGCCACGTGTATTTTTTGTTCGAGGGAAACGATGTGGATGTAACCATTACTTGGAATAAACGTTAAAACGTTCAATAGTGACGTCACGTGGAAAACCATGCACGTGAACGCGCATGATTGGCGGGTTATAGAATTGAAATAAATACTGTAGTAACTTTATGTGCCCCATATTCTTTAACTGTGGAAACATTTTTCAAATTGACATGAAAATGAAAGAAGTGATTTCGTTCAGATTGAGCGGCAAATGGGGATAAACGAGTTGCAAGTGATACCATTTTATAGGGAATTTGCTCACTGAGTGATGACAATAAATTGCCAAACTTATCTAGTTCGTTATGTAGAGGGCTGGATGTTTAATATGTCTAGGGTTGTATTTGTGAACAACTTTGACCTTGGCAAAATAATATTTTTGTAAACGACCAGCAGTCATTTGCAGCCTAGATGATATCACCATAATGGTAATAACTCAACCCTAAATGATCGGTCGGAATCATTCTATTATTTTAAAAACTGTTTTCAACGTCGAGGAATTGTGATGAACATCCTGGAGAATGGATTTTGTCTGAGGAGGAACAAAAAAAGAAGGAAATACGTCGGGAAATTTCAAATATCAGTATTTCCTGTTGGCCCAATTAGGCTAAGCATGGACATCAATGTAAGGCAGTTATTTTTCTTTTCTTTTATTTCCTCAGTGCTTTCTGTTCCAATTAAAGTACGAGCTTTAGCTAAATTATAAGAAGAGTTTGTCAATAATATCCCGAGTTCGGTCCAATGATGGAGGAAAGAAATCAATATATACTGATTGTAAAGACTGTATAGGCCTATGTTTACGACGTAACCCGTACATGGGTACGACGTAACCCGTACATGGTTACGACGTAACCCGTACATAATTACGACGTAACCATTGTTTGGTTAAAGTCAACAAAATGAACACCCTTTACCGTCAAGAATAGAACTTAATAGATTTAATAAATATATTTAAATAAATAAATAAATAAATAAACGTAATGTCCACCTCATAAAATATAATAAATTTAGCCTACATTGGCTAAACTAATAATTTGCTAAAATAATAAGCTGCACTGTAGGCCCTATTTAAATAACTACGGATAGTTTACAGGTTTCTGACTGGCACCCGGAACAAAAAAGGCAAAATAAAGAGACCGCCAATATGGGGCTAGATAGCTCAGTTGCATATAGTAGAGCAGCGGCAAATTCGGAGGTCTTAGGTTCAAATCCCGCTCAAGTCATTTGTTCTTTGTTCAACCCCAAATTATTTAACAACGTTTCCGGTCAATTTCTATTGTGGTTTATTATTTGATATTAGAAAGTACGCATATAGCCTACCACGTTAATTTTATTCATGAAATTAATATAAATGGCCAAACAAGTTACCAATCTATGTTGGTTTCAGTCGGTTTTGACCAACTAAAAGCTAAACATTTTCCTAATGTTCTTGCGGCCTGAATATCTGCCCAGAAATTGTTGAGCCTCCGAAGGCATCCCTTATAAAGAAATGGAGCATCGCGCAAGACGTAAAGATCAAACTCGGATCGAATGACATCCCAGTTGCACGGCTGACGCATATGCAAACCATACTCTGTAACGAACCAATTAACCCCCTGCGAGGTTGAGCGTGGGAGCTTTGGGCAAGCTACGCGTGCTTGCCATTGTGTCTTTAGATTATGTGCCAAAGTCAATGCTGCAAATATGAAGGAAGACACACGTGTAAACCGCAAGAATTTGGGGGTCAATTCGTGTTGTTGTTTGTCTTGGAGAAACACTTCTGAAAACAAAATGTCCAACAATGTTTCGTTTCCATCTTTTTGTATTGCTTTCATTTTTGTGTGTGTTTGACGCGGGGAGAGTACCGGTTAGGTTTGTGGTAAATATTATTTCAAATATCGATTCAAGAATTTGGAAGTTTCCTGGTGTGTGACTAAACTCCTTTTGAGTTATGGATTTGTCACTAGCTATAATAGCAGTAACGTTTTGGGCAAGCGCTGTGAAACACTAAAACATCCTATTTCGGTCTTTTTGAGTTGTACACAATGTAACGGCAGATGTAGTGTGACGTCAATTACAAATGGAATTTAAACTGCGCTTTTATAACTTATGGGACGTACCATTAAAGACGGAACGTTTTTGTGATTTTGTAAAGTAACCAAAACGTGGGCTTGAATTTGTGGAAGCCATCGATAAGGGTGTCATAACTCGAAGTGATTTCATCGCTGATGAAATTTGAGTGCGATCTTGTGTTTTTATTAATTTGTTTAACCCAGAGTGCATGTTTTGCTAATGCTATGCCATGCCTAGGCGTTGTCACATGAACAAACGACATACCTAAAGAGAACCGTTCAACTCTATACGTTGTTTAGTATAATTTTTTTGAGATTTCAGTTTCTGAATTGCTCACATAAACTCACCTCGCTTGACCTGTATCCGTTGTAACCAAATAATTATAGGTTTTTTTTAGAACGGGTCAACTGTGTTATATTTTCACTACAAAATAGCCACGTGGCTATGATTATGACCGCACTGACGTGAAATTGGAAACTTGTGAAAATTAACCAAGGCATGCCAAACTTCTGCCCCATCACAGGCGCCTATGTGTACTAGCGCCCCCTGTCGGCAGCGAATTCACCACCGTGACATTATTTGTATTGATTGTTTCTATGTAGGTTGAATATTCAAAAAACCAAAATGTTATATTGTTGGGCTGCATTTACAGTACATGTTGACCAGCGCCTTGATTGTAACAGTCAGCACAAAATGTGGGTAAACAGCTTGATCAAGAGGAAAGGCTTTGACATTGACAAACCATGGAGTCTACAAACCTTAAAATTGCAAATCAAGGCTGGGAAACAATCCAGTCAATATTAGTATTAAATCTTAACAGGTGAACCTTCCAGCGGTAGCGGAACAGTTAGAGTGTTTATTTCACACACTGGTCACTTCTGCACCTGAGTCTTCTGCAAGATTCGTTCCAGGATAGCGGTAACAGATGTTGAAGCCAGCCTTTATCAGTCACACGACCCAGTTGTAAAATGATCGTAGGTATACAATTCCAACAGGGACATTGAACCAACCACGGATCCGGACCCCCCCCCCCCCCCGGTACGGTCCTTGCTCTGTGCTTGAACTGATCTGCTTCCTCCATGCTTTGAACCACGTAATCTCCCATCTATATGCCATAAAGGGGTAATCTATTTCAACCATTAAAGGGGCATGGCCCGATTTTCGCAATTTTTTGAATACGTATAAAATTAAACTTGAAGATTTCATCCCGGTAGGAGATACTAAATGTGTCCTCTATATAAGAATTCAGTGCGTCTTAAACCTTTGGCCGTTTGTGGGTCAAACTATTGGCCGTTTGTGGGTCACACTATTGTCTATTGAGGTCAAAGTTGGCGAATGGCACCGAGGCCCTCTCTCATCCCGGGCGCCATTTTGCACAGCAATAGTTGTTGGTTTGGGCCAAATGTACAAGTCTGCACCGTGTTGTTTTTTAGGGACAATTACATCGTGAATTTCTGATGGCAACGATGTTTCGTTGTTGATACTCAGTGTAAATTGTAATGATATATTTTCCAATGGGTTCCGGCTCTGATTTGAGGACGAGTTCTCTTTCCGGATCCACGACCTTTAACCTTTTTATCCTGCGGGTCTATTGTTTCAGTATCAGCTGAATATTTTGACAGGGAACTTGTGACTGAAACCTTTCATCTTTGGTTTTTTAATTGCCCACGATTCAGAGAGAGAGAGAGGACGAGGCTGAAAGCGATTCCAAAATAGCGGGAAATGCTATTTTGTATTAATCTAAAAATGGACTTGAATAAAACTGGTACTGTGTTTGTTCTAAAGAAATGGCGTCGCTTTTATTAAAGGACAAATCTATAATTAGAATTCCTGGTAATACTTGTTTTTGTTTTCCAGTTAAGAAGTAAAACGGGACCACACTATTATTGTATTAAATTTTCACAGGCTGATCGTAGGTGTGTCTCTTGAAAACTATGTTGTAAATTAGATTTACTCTCCCCAAAACATGAAAAGTTGTTGTCCCTATGGTGTTCTTTTGATAGTTGTCAAAGACACTTGGTGATCACAACATATATGCATAAATTAATAAACCTGTGAAAATTCGGGCTCAATTGGTCATCGAAGTTCCAAGAAAATGATGAATGAAAAACACCCTTGTTTCATATGAGTTGTGTGCTTTCAGATGCCTAAGAAAGGAATCGTGCCTGAAGCCTTTTTCAGATTCAAATTTTTGGTTGAAAAATTACCTTCTTCTCTAAAATTACATTACTAATAGGAAGTCGTCTCTAACAATGTTTTATAATATCAACATCTCTCCAGTGCTCTTACCAATTAAGGTTTTTTTTTTTTTTTTTTTTTTTTTTTTTTTTTTTGGGGGGGGGGGGTCATTAATAATATTGTTTGAGTAATCACCAAAGGATATACCCGTGAAAGATAGATTAGCCATGTCCCAAAACAAAGAACTGTTTTTCCAAAACGAAGATCCGTCTTCCAATGTTTGGTGAGTACACAAGATGGTTTGTGCAGTGACATTTTGTACAGCTGTTTGTCTTTTGACAGTTGATGACATTTCACACAGACGGAGTTATGCACACTACCGCAATTGTCTGTCATAGGTGACTAAGATCCGTGTTTTTCAACTTTGGAAATTAACCAAGATATTTGAGTTATTTTTTAAAAGCATTTCCCTTTTTAAATGATATTGGTTCCTTCATAGAGGAGGAGCTATACCGTGGTTCGTTTTTACCTTAAGGGTTTAGGAATAACAACTATTTTTTATACAGACTGTTGTGCGCAATTCATAAATTTGCTTATTTAGTGCTTGCTAAATCATATGAATTGTGTTTTGAAGGCAGTTATTTGTGTTAAAAGGGAGGGGTTACCTAAAAAAAAAATTAATGACCGTAAAAACTAACTTGGTAAAGAGTACTGAGAGCTGTTGATGTTATAAAACATTGTTGTAAATGACCCCCTATGAAGTAGTTTTAGAGAGAGAGGAATGTTTTTACACTTACAATATTAATGTGAGAAAGGCTTCGGGCATGATTCCTTTCCCAGGCATCTCAAAGCACACAATTCTGTGCAACAAGGGTGTTTTTTTCTTCTTTCATTATTTTCTCGCAACTTAGATGACCAATTGTGCCCACATTTTCACAGGTTTGTTATTTGATGCATGTTGGGATACACCAAGAGAGGATACCGGCCTTTGACAACTACCAAAAGTATACCCTGCCTTAAACACATGGCAGTATTCGAGACTGAAATATTACTCGCGAGTCGGATACGTCCGAATTGAAGTATCAGACAGAATAAGCTTTGGATGATTAAAAACAGTTCATCTTTTGCCCGATCATTTACTGTATCTTTGCGATTATTCAGGTGGCACGCATTAACACCGAATGGTTTATATAGGAACTGGACGCTATTCAAACATCCAGTTAAGACGAGTAGCAAATTGACTCCAGATTTCAGCGTCAAAATGAATGACTTACTTCAACATTTTGGGGATGTTGAAACGTTCACGGACAAATTGCGGGGATATTTTGACGGATGTGATATTGATGTACATTTGTACTTGTAACTCTTATCAGTAGGAAAATTGTAATGGCGACTATAAAAGGAACTTGTGTCCAAAACGTAAAGAGTTTTGTATGTATTCTGTGACTTTGTTATTTAAAAGCCACTTTGTGCGAGGTTGGTCCTTTCTATATAAGGCCAATGATTTAGTTGCTGTACTTTTAATTCCGCCAAACCGTAACTGTGGCGAAGTGATTGTGGGGTAGGGAATAGAGATCAGTGGGTAGGGGTTTATCGTATCCCTCCTCGCGTATGTAGCGCCCTCTGTTGGCTTTGTCATGTTGTTTTCGATCGGAGTACATGTACTAGGTTTTGCAAAAGATTGCAAAACTGTTGCTGCCCCACAGTCGTTCATGGCTTTCATGTCTTATTATTAATACATGTTCTGTTAATATAATGACAGCAAATTGATTCCCTATTCTAACTGATTTCGTTCCCAGTAGTGTGAACAGTATCAATAACTTTATTTACCAATTTGTGCACTGGTATAAAACACACAACAAATTCAATAAATCGGTGTATGGGAACAGTCAAGACTTTGTTGGGTTGATTGGGCACCAAATTATTTCCACTGCAAATGTTCTCAGCTCTGAGCAGTGACAAAACAACTTAGATTATTTGAACATTTAAAAAGAAGAGGTTTTCCTTTTAATGCTTCAAATCCCGCTCTAGTCTATTTTTCTTTGTTCAACCCCAACTCTTTAAATGTTTGGATGAAGTTTACTCCTCTCCACCATTGTTGTTTTTGCCTTTTGAAATTGACGCACTCTTTGTTCACTTAACCAACAGACTGACTGCGTGCATTTACCTTGACTGAGGGCAAATATTTTGTTCGGCCAGTTGAGTTTTTGAATCGTTAGTCAAAAGGGAATAATCAACAACAAAGGGAAAAGAGTCGTATAATATATTAGTTATGAGAAAACCGGAAGACTGTTTTGACTTGCTGACAACTTGACACCCCTATCATAACCCTACCACCACTAGTGCTGGAGTGTTTGCTCGCCGGCCCGTGAACGAATCATACGCCTGTCCAAACACCGCTCGGTCTGCCTTAATTTCCGCTGATGGACAGAAACCAACAACGGTCCACGGGAAATATTGTTTTAAGCGTCGGGCGAAGATTTGGTAACGATACGTTTTACCCATGGGGTCACCGCTGACAAAGATCATGCGCTAGAATCGTGCTTTTTTTGTACCACAAAAGAGACTTGAAACATTATGGAGAGACAAGCAGCGCTGTGTTTGCAGTCCATAAAACAAAATCGCGTTTATTTGTAGACACTGGAGAGTTGGTGCATCATACAGTTGTATAGTTTACAAGTATCTGTGTTGTTTGTAAACTCATTTTATTGTATCATATAGCAAAGACTGGTTACCATTTATGCCCATCTTGTTGCGAAAACGTACGAAGGCCCGAAAGAGCCACGTTTTCAGGTCATTGCTCTCTGTTCTAATTTTTTAACATAATGTCTTATGCATCCGTCCCCACCAGTTTTTGTTTTGTTCTTTGTTTTCGATGCAGGCATATTGAACACATATAAAGTGACACCTCTTTAGCACCCCCCCCCCAAGAAAAACACACCAAGAAATCCCCCAAACAGCACACAATGTATTAGGAGGACTGTAGAAAATGTCAGAATCCTTGAGAACGAAGTTACTTGTTGGTTGTTCTGGGAAAATGCCTGGTTCTTGGCCAAATACTTTGGCTAACGAGACCGCAAAGGAATGCTGAGTGGACGGTAATTCAAGGTAAGAAAACGGGTGGTTGTGGCAAGGTGTTTCATAACGTTGAGCCCAGACATGATAATTTTTGTCAGGCCTGGGGGGGGGGGGGGGCTTCGGAACTACAAGTGTCTCTCGTGTAAAAGTTTTCCGAACACGTGCAGGTTGTGTGAAAATGGCGGACATGACGTTTGTTTGACGAACGTAATGATTCTTTATTTGGTTTAATAATTGCAAAATAGGGGGAAAACTGGAAAAGCAGTAAACCACGCACGTCTGGTTGATGCCTCTAGGGGTCGTTCTTCCCACACGCTTCACGAATGTGTTTATGCACGTACTGAGGTCTGGGGCCCAGGGGCTTGTTATTTTCACACGCTCCGGAGAGGTGTTTACGAAAGACTGTTTTGTTTGGGTAATTTTGCAGCCAACTTTTTGGGGGGTCTGTGTGTCGATGAAATGGTGCACTCGTGGCCATATTACTGGGGTCATTGTCGCGCCCGGTGTCGCGGAGTGATTTACCCGAGGGGTAGACACGTCAACAATTAACGGTCTAGAACTTGAAGCGGTTGGTGTCTTTCCTCGAATCCTTGGCAACATTTGAGACCAACGGTAAAGGTTTGGCAGAGAGAACTTAAGCCACTTTGTCTGTACCTGCAACAACACCCACAAACACCCCCATCCTACCCCCCCCCCCTCACGAACATCATAATGGCAACTATGTAATTAGTCAAAGTCAGCTGTTTTCAGTATCTATTTACTAAACATCTTTGTTGTTATTTGCAATTCAAATATGCCTGCATTCTTAGATCAGTGTTGAAACAATCCCCTGACACCTTTTGCCCGATCTGCGCATGGTCGAACATTCTGGGAACCTCGGGTTTCTGCGTGGTTCCCACGTTGCAAACTTCGACGGTTCCCACCGTGTATTACAGTTGGTATGTCAGAAATAACTTATAAAACAACCAACCCTTTTCCCGCATTTTGTTCCACTTTTAGGCCTATTGTTTAATAAGTTAACCGAACCTTCTGCCCTCTATTTTAGTTGCTTTATAGGCCTAGTAGACTACTTAGGAATATCCCTATAATGGACTCCTGAAATTTGCCTAAATTGTGAGTATCTTCATATGTTCAGACACACCACGGGTACATATAGGCCCCCCTACTTATAAACTCCGGTAGGTTTTCTTGGTCTCAAATCCACCAAACTCCCAAAGTGTTTGAGCTCTGCCCTCAAGGTCAAACGAGGCACCTGATTGGGACAAACGTACTCCCTTACGTTGTCAGCAGAAGCTGGCATGTTTTTTCTCTGTAGGTTGTAAGAGTTGTTTGGAATTTGTCAACGGTTTCTTTTAATCCAAGTATATGTTGTGTATATGTCCAGGTATTGCCTGTGGGTAAATTTAAGCTATTTTTTTTTGCTTAATTAGTTTTTTTTATAATTTGGTTCATCTACCAATTGACAATATTGACAGAGAAGTCGACTGACCGATTTTGTACACAAAGTATGCTGGCAGAGTTTTGTTCTGCCCTTTCTTAATTAACTAAACCACTGCCCCGTGTTGATTGACACCCCTCTAGGACGTGCAGCATGGTCCAGCATAAGATTTTATGGCGTATGAGTTGACCAGCGTGTACGATGTGGTTAAAAGACAATGGGACTATTACAATAAGTTAGCATGTTCTGATAACGTGCCTTGTTTGAGGGTTTTGTATGCCCACGATTAAAGAAATGTTATGCCTGGCTTCAAGCTAAAGTGTGGATGACTTGTGCAGTAGGCCTATCTTTCAAATTAAAGCAATACCATGAGATGTATTTTAGGGGACTTGGGGGCTGTTGGCATAAAGCCTGCTGAGATTCAGCCTGTTCGATGTTGATAAAATATCTGACGGCTTCTGCCAAATGGAATAAATGTTGACATTGTGCTGTGTACGTATATGTTTCCTGTCATGTAGAGGTCGGTCACTGAGTGCTCAGTGCTCCAGGGTGAATAGTGGTCAGCAGTGATAAACAGAGCCATCCAGCGATATTATACAACCTTTGACTTTGTGAACTTAAACACTCTGTTGATGGAGCGTCAAACCGTGGTCAAACCATTCGTGTATCAAAGTGGATGGTAAAACTATATGATGGGATGGGTGACTGGCTGGTTACGGTGGATGTACGAATTGGACTTCATACAAAGTAATTTAACATTATATGACATTGTCCGGCTGGTTGACCCTTGCTTCATGTCAACTCGATGCATGTTTGACTTCTATTAGTATTAATCCACTACTATTTCATGTTTGTGTCACTTTCGTTCATACAATACTTGTATCAATGCGTGGCTAGGGCCCCCAAGCACGTGAGAGCTTCAATAATGGATTTACAACACATTGGGTTACACCACCTCTAAAATAGGGATCCAACCAGAGTATAGCCTTGTGATTATTTGCAGGCCTCTCAAATAAATTGACATGTTTATGGTTCGATGAAGCGGTGATGTTTTGTGTTACCGGGTGCCTTTTTAACCTAAAATGCCGTCATTAGTCGCTCCTTCTTTCCCGGCCTGATCTTTTGGGATTTGCAGAAGTGGACAACTTTTTAGGCGTCGAGCTATTTATAGCGTGGATAGTTTCCTTCCTCCATGCTTAAAGGGACTTGTCGACGAAGGTTTAAAGGGACTTGTCGACGAAGGTTTGAAGGGACTTGTCGACGAAGATTTAAAGGGACTGTCGACGAAGATTTACTGTCGACGAAGATTTTAACAAATACTTCTTTCGTGAGTGGTTAACATTGAAGCATTGGTTACTGCGTGGGGGGTGTCTGGCTGCGACACTTCGTTTTAACAGCAGATAAAGCAGTCAGTTGTTTATTTGTATAGTTATCGGAAAATAGTTTGTTTTCAATCGAAACATACCCAGTGCCTATCCTTTTGATAAATATCTCCGTCTGATAATACTGTCAGAAGTTGATAAAATAGCATTTGAAGTCCCTGGGCGGTTTATTTCGATTTCTCTGAAAATTCCTAGGGCCTAGACACTGTGGTCACCCGTGTTTGATTTTTATCTGTCAGTTACCCATGCACAAAAACGCATACAGTGTACAGTGTGTTGTAATTAGAGAGTTGTGACTACAAAAAAACATAAACTTGCCTTTTGAAAATGCAACCAGCGCAACACGGCCCACCATTTTGTAAGGTCAACAATTTGGTTCTACAAAACAGTGTTCTGTCATGAAATTACACAAAAACGACACATTTTCAAGGGATATTTATGTGAATCATTATATTCTACTTTAAACATGTCTTTCCAACCATGTTCATTTCTAAACGAACGCTTTTTATAGCCCAAAGCGCCCAATCCGAAGGCAACGTGCTTGGCGTGTCGTGGCCGAGTGGATAAGATCACTGGACTCAAGCTCTGGTGTTTCTGATCAGCAGAGTGTGGGTTCGAGCCCCGGTCGTGACACTTGTGTCCTTAAGCAAGACACTTAACCATGATTGCTTCGTCCTTCAGATGGGACGTAAAGCCGTTGGTCCCGTGTGTTGTGTAACGCACGAAAAAGAACCCAGTGCACTTATCGAAAAGAGAAGGGGTCCGCCCCGGTGTTCCTGGTTTGATCGGCTGCATATTGCGCCACAGCACCTTGTAAACCATTACAAGGTGCTATGTAAAGGAGTAGGTCTCATACTTCAAACGTAGCTCCAAATACCTTGCAGGAAACATGAATGTTAAGCGCTTAGAGGCTGGCCTGCAGTAGGCGCTATACAAATACAATATATTATTATTATTATTTAAGGCGTGGTTCAAGAACCCAAACCTGACTAGTTAGATATTACTACTAATCAAACAAAGCACAGCTATTATTGTGTGTGCCAGTAACTTTATTACAATGTCTGACAACAATGTCTGCAAACGGCCCGAGCCGCGCTTAATGAGTCGCAAAGATCTGGGAGATAAACAAAGGCGCCAAGTGGTGCTTGTTTACTTTGTCTCCACCACTCATTAAAACGGGGTACTCCCGTCTGAACAAAAGCCCTCAAGTAAACTATGCTAAATTTGTCTCAAACAATATTATTTAGAAGTCTCACAACCTCTTGAAAGAAAGATAGACCTTTCCATTGTTGATAAACAAACAGCGCTGGTTGGCATGGCCCGCCGAATGTTAGTAAAACGTTCAATCGTGTTAACAGGTGTTTCAACCAAATGCAACATTTTCGGCAAACTTCTAATTAAATAAAATACCTCCTATGATCGGTTGCTTTGTTTCCAATAAATTCAACACTATTTTTTAATATTTGGGTAACATTGTTACAAACTATAGCTATCTGTTTTTGTTTTGCATCTGTGGCTTTCCATAGTTTTCCAGCCAGGGTTGGCAAAATCTTGGGCTGTGACGTTGCAAAAGAAAGGTCTATAGATCGGGATTGGAGGGTCGGCAATAGGCCCAAACGAGCTATGTCACACCCTCCCTAACCACGTCTAATTCCCAAACTCAAAATCGACCATCTTGGAAACGACTTGTGATTATAGGACCAGTTTTCTAGGCCTATGTTTCCCAGGTCAACAATGAGCAAGTTCGAGCAAGGGACTATAGTTGACTATTGTCGACCATTTGGCGATTTTGCCTGGTACCCAGGATGTATTTCATGCATAGGTAACCATGGAACATTGACTAATGGTTGACAAATGGTCGCTGCTCGAACTTGCCCCTAGTTGAGAGTCAGCAACCCCCACGGGTAAATTATTGGGAAATGTTTTGTCAACAATCCTTAAAATGTAATGACCTTCAATCTGAGGTTTACAGACGTTCTCAGAGGGTCTCCAGACTTGTAAAGATGCCAACCGCTTTGAGTCAGTCACTATGTGGGTTGGCCGATCCATTATGGGCCTTACATTCAGAAATGTAATTAAACATTTCCATTTGGGGGAAGGGGGGAGCAAGTGGGAGCAAAGATGTAACTGGAGGGGGGGGGGGCAAGAGATTGGGCAACCCAGGGATGAGAAATTTCAGACTTTGATCTGAATTCAGACTTTTTACAGTCTGATCGTAAACAAAAAATACTGTATTTTTCTCCAAATAAAGTTTGGCCTGTATCCGGCTCTTTGGTCCACTGACTTTTCAATCTCTACCCACTGAAGATACTGTTCCCAAGAGCTCCTTAGAATCTTTTACTTCAGGGGCTACCAAAAGGTGGGAAAAGCTAGCTGTATACTTCTCGAAATAAGTCATGTCCGGCTCTTTGGTCCACTTCTCTTTCACTGAGGATACTGTTCCCAAAAGCTCCTTCGATTCTATAACTCCAGGGGCTACCAACAGGTGGGAACGCCATCATTTCAATGTACCTCTAAGATCAGAATCCCATTTTTAGACTTACAACCTTTCATGCCCTGGAGAAACTGTTCTGAGTTTGGGGGGAGTCCCGCCCCTGCCCCCTACAGTTAAGCTACTGGTAGGCCTACTTTATCAGGCAAACTTGAAACATGTCACATGTTAGCTGTTTATCAAATAACACTTCAACAAATCCGGAATGAGTATAAGGATTTGGGTCAAGGTATAGCCTATGGGTTACAGTTTAGGTCAGGGTTTCTCCATGATCTATTTCCGTCTCACCCTGAACTTTGAGATTTTATACTGCTCAGGCAAATAAAATGATTGTTTACCATGTAGATGATCTGTTTAGCAGAAGCCTGTGATATGTCACAATGACAATGAAATATTGAGTTTGCATTACTCTTTGAACCAGTCGTTTGGTCAATTATTTATAGCTAGGGTTGGTGTGTGATAGAGCTTTCGAAACCACGTCTTGTAGACTGGGGCCTCAGGCTTGGGCTCCGTCAGTAGTTTTGAAAACGTTCATTTTCTGTATTGGACTTCAAGAAGTTGGGAAGAAAAGGCCGAGGTCATCAAGCTGAAGCCCTGATTTCGAAAATGTTCAACGCTATTTTCGAGGCCACGGTTTATAGGATTGGGCTTAAATCTGAGGGTCTGTCCGTACGAGGGCTCACGTTTCCAAAATGACTGATGCCTGATGGACCCTTAGCCTGACGGATCACGTGGCTGAGGCTTTTGCCTGGTTCCCTTCTTCACAATTTTTATCACTGTGGTTAGAGGCATAATCGAAGTAGGATACCTGACTACTCTTCGCCTTTACCTCGGTTTGGACACGTGAATTTGTATCGGGGTAGAAGGTTTGATAATGCGCTTTATCTCGATCGCTACTAATGCAGGGCGCCACCTTGCGTTGAGTTTAATTTGAAACTGAACTTTACAACAAGTTAAACAACACGAACGCGAACGATGAGAAATGCGAATTGCAATTATACGCAGAGACAAATTGTCTGATACCTTGTCTGATAAGTTGATGTTTTCCATCTCAAAGATATGATAATGTTCGATGTTGATGATTATTAAAGGGACACACCGGCTTACTGTTTACCTAATATTGTGATGTGGAATGACAGACAACAATTTTTAAATGGTTGTTGTAAAAAAAAAATCATCAAAATATCACGTAATTAACGAAAAATGTGAAAAAACAAAACGCGGTCAAAGATCAGCTTATACGCTTTTCCAGTCGTTGCAACTGTCAAATTTACGTGGCAGTGATGCGCGATGTTGTAAGTAGACTGGTGCTCTGTTTATGTATCAATTATAACAATGGCGAGGCATGAGGATACAGACTTCATATCCATCAAGCACAAATTCACGTGTAAATAAAAAAACAGACATGAACCATGCCACTGATCTCTATTATACTGTCAGTATAATAGAGATCAGTGACATGAGCGGACGTCAGTCCATAGAGCAAGGTTCCTTGCTCTATGGTCAGTCCTAGTCGAAGTCCGCTCGCAGTCGTAACCAATAGCTGTTTCGGTTGAACTTGCCATTGAAACAGTTATTGGTTACGACCGCGAAAACTAACCCCAACCTGTATTCTGTGTACGACGACGTACTATATTCTGTGTACTAGCAATAATGGAGAACGTTTCTTCGACATCCAAGGATCGGTACAAAAACATCGCAAGGAAAAACACCCAGAAGGTGGTCCAACGAAAAGTAAAAAGTAAAAGAAAAACCACGATAAATCCAAAGGGAAAGCCAGCAAAAGCAGCAATTTTTTTTTTTTTGGGGTGGACATTGTGCAGCTATCATAGAAGTAGACCAGCTGTATGGGATAAATATTCCCCGTCGTCGTCCCGCGTGTGTAGCGCAGGCAACACGTTGCAATATTAGGGGATAATAGCTAGGGGTATCAGACTAAAACCCTCCTACAAAAACCGTAATTGTTGGTCTGGCTCCCTACCCCTCCGACAAGCTCCCACGCTCACGGCTAGACCGGCAAGCTGGGGAGTTCATGCCCCGGGGCTTGTCTCTCTGGCCCCACGAGACACGGCACCGGCTGTACGGGATATGCCCCAAGGTTTACGTTCCGCTAGCTCCCACGCTGGTGCGCCGTAAAACACGCTCGGTTGCACGGACTCTCTGAATGCGAATCTTACGTTCGATTTTTCATCATTATTTACAAATTGTATAAATAATCTGAATACATAGTCTTTTTTTTCAAATACTCATGAATAATTAAAAAAAAACAGATTTAAATTTGGTTCAGTAATTTACTTGTATACGGCTGGAAGTAAAACTAACTCCGAAAATCACGTGATTTGTCCGAACCACTTTTTTGGTTCGGATAAATCACGTGACCTTCGTTTTTTGAAAAATGCTCAAAAACGGCAAAATTTGATGGTTTCTTTTAGGAACCGTTCTTCTCCATTCCTGGAAGACCTTTGAAGGCATATGTTAGCCTATTTTGTAGCCCAAATAGCCCAACGAAGCCGGTGTGCCCCTTTAATTTGCAAGCTGATAACAACAGTCATGACAAATATTTTAGTGTCCAATTAAAATTGACAGCATGTGCGTTGTCGCATAAAGATACGGACGCCATAATGATGTTAAAACAACACCAATGTAATTGTGTTGGCGGAAATTAGTGTGATTTTAACACCGTATAATGTTGATTTTGATTCAGCTGTTTTGGTATCTTTTATATGACAACACCCTTGGTGTCAATTTTAAAACAGCAGTTTTTGCAGTCAAAATACAGCTTCGTTAGTTCGGGTACGTGAGCTACATTTTGTTGTTGAAAGAAGTTCATGCACTCCTTTCTGCGGCTACTATGTTTCATGTTGAACGGTGACAAGTACGGGCTGTCCCGAAATTGCACGATGGCGTATGTCACGTCGTATACGCAAAATATCTTCGTCTGGGAACACCACTTGTGGGACCGAGTCTGGTCTGTGTAACTAAACAGTGTACGGCATGGCAATATAATTGTGGTCTATTTGGGTACGAGGTCACAAAATAACACGTATTAATTTAGTCGACATCGCCTTTTTACACCGTTGTTATTTGAAGACGGAAAACAATGACTTCCTTAAGGAAGGGAAAATGGATAGAGTATATCCTGAAATGGAAAACAGCATATTTTGCATGTGGTGTGGGGTCACACAGCAGATGTAAATGGATTTATGTCACCACCACGATCTTCCTTTATTGCGCATGTGCTGAACACATTAGGGTTGTATCTCTATACCAGGCATTGTCTTTAAGCGGCAATGTACTGAAGTTGATTCGAACATGAGTTTGTATACTTTACACTGTAATTTAACCATATCTTTAAGTTTTGGGATAGGTTATATCTTGGAATTTTTACAGAAAGAAACCCCGACCCCATTTGTAGGGGGATATTACGTATGTCGCATGAGTTGTACATCTGATTTCCTTTGGTTGCTTGACCTTGATTTGATACAATGTGCAGACTTCATTAGTTTGTAGCCTACCTCTATTATCAGGGCAGTTGGTAACTGGCCAACTGTTGTGTAGTTTTGCACAGGAGTTCATATTTTCTGCGTTGTGTTTTTAGTCTCAGTACCATAATAAAGCTTGGGAATGATTGCTGATCATAGTATTGTAGTCTTGCCCACCTTGCCCACAGTGCTGCTGGGTAATTAATGCACAATTTCCGTAATTCTAAGTAAATAATTTCATGGTCGTTTCCGGCAAAAAATGGCAGCCTATGTCACGTTCATGCTTTCGTATTAAAGTATTTTGCGTCTGCAGTTGAAACTCTCATTCAGTTTCAATTTTGAAGAATGCAACCTTACATTTCTTTGTATTATATACGGTATTCTATTTACATGCGAAAACGGCGCTCGATACAGCAGTAGGTGCAACTATAGCGATTTCTGCGGAGAGCTGGTGTGAATTAGAATGCTGTTCGGGAGGTGTTTAATTGAATTGACTGGTTTTTAGTTTGTAATCACATGGTACAAAAGAACGGCTACTTAGGCCTACACATTAAGTGAACTCGAATGAGTGTTTTAAGGGGGGCTTTCGATTTCGCGCGGAATAAAATAACGCGATGGCTAGGTGCTTGAATGCGTATTTGTCAAAAATGACCGGGACAGCCTGTAACAACTAAGCTCACAACATCGAAACATAAAGTTTTTAATGTTAACGGCTTGAACCAAGACTATATTCAACAATACTCCATTGTTCTCTGGCCACGTCATGTGTAATGTGTTGGGAAAATTCTGTTGGGAGGGGAATGTCTCAGTGCCGCCCCCCCCTTAAAAAACACACCAATCACACATCATCACTGAAAAAACTGAAGGAAAATGGGCCGTCTAGACCACCAGGACACGCCAAAACAGTTGGGAGAAAAAAAGAAGTCAGAATAAGAATAATTTCCGTAGTTTTGTTTTGTTAAACTCCTTTTGTCGGTCAATGATCTTTGATTACAATGTCGTTGACCTTCCAGATGTCGGGTGACTTTTTTGGGGTTAACTTTCTACCCGGCGATACGGGCCGTTTCATTTCTAACAAAATGCCATAAACAATATATTTGATTGTTGGTTATTATGAATGATTTGTGTATATACCACCAGCCGCCGAGGCTGTTTTTTTTTTAATAGTCCCATATTTTTCATTCTTTCTTGTGTGGATGCAGCGCAGTGGATCGTGGCGATACAATAATCGTGTTTAGTTCCTTGTTGAGATATCATTTGGCAAAACACCATTTTTAAACGATTTAACTTTAGTCTTCCCTTGTAATGTTTGGAAAAACAAGGTATTAACTTGGTTTTTTCGGCCTGCTTATCACCCCATTAACTTTAATGGCGCGCCAATTATCCTGCCTGAGAAATGTTTCCGGTTGGAGAAAACTGTTGTTCCTGGAATGACTCAATTTGCCAGGTACACACAGCCACCGACAAAACTATGTAAAACAATTTTTCAGGTTTTTCACTGAAAAAGTGATCACCTAAGTAGGTGACGTTTTTTAAGGTTGGTCTGACTGGAATTTGCATTGCAAATTTGGAGCTCAATGTGGGGCATAACAGCCCAACAAGGTGGGCTAGCCCACTCTCTGCCCCATAACTATTATTTAACGTGACGTAATACCATTCGGCTATGCTTGAAAATGTTGCAAAGGTTCTCCGACTGACCAATAGAGTCCTTTCTCTATGGATTGGCCAGTCTATGTTAAATGTATGCAAGTTATAGGCCCTATTCGTCAACATTCTAACTAGACTTGTGGACAAGTCGTTGACTTTGCTGTGCATGCTCTCACGCAGTTACACTCAGAGCTGTGTATTGGGAGAGTTGAGACATAGAGGGGCCGTTTTCTTCGGTCACGTGGTTGCTGGACTCCATTTTCGGTCCAAATGCAGAACAGCCCAAAGGCAGACTAGTCTGGCACCCTGTACTCGCCCAAGCATTATTTTGACACAAAATGGCTTCTATAAATCGCAAGTTATCGCAACTCTATCAATATACGGCTCTGATAATACTGCTCTCGCGGTATCGCTGGCCCCATTTAAATGAGACCGTAGTCGCTCGGGCAGTTTGCGCGGGGCAGCAGATCTCGCTAGAGTATATTTGCAAGAGAGCCCTTACGCTGCTATCACCGTGACAAACATTTACCGACTTCTCGACAAGTCTAATTCTAACTCGAATCTAAACCACCTAAAAGTGAATAACGAAGTGCTTGAAATAACATTATATCTCATTTCCACGTTGTCGTTTTTAAGGACGTAGGTAATAAGTCATTTATATTGAAGTTAATTAACCATGCGGCTTCATTTACCATCTTGCCAGTAGGAGTACTTTTTGTCCCGCCCCATCCGAAGGCGCTATATGGTTAGCCTGGATGGTTTAGCCTTTCATCAAGGCGCTTACATGGAAGTTTGGTTCTGTGTGCACTCATACTACGTGGTATGTTATGCAGTTTCGTGTACATTAACGATGTCACTCATCACGGGCAAGTTAACAACATCAAAATACGTTGTCTTTCAAATCAGCTTCCTATAACGAGCAGTGTTTCATGACATGAAACATGAAAACATACTTAGTAACGCCTCGAACCAAGACTAGTTCTGTCGGCTGTTCCATCTTGTTTACGGTAGTGCACAAGGTCGTGCGATCCTCCTAGCCTACCTCATTTGAGTGGGAATACGGAAATTTTAATTTCGGCCTCGCTATCCATAGACGCATGCTTAAGATCAAAATAGATGTTTTTCGGCAAGGCTGCCCTCTATATAAAATTTTCTGATTGGAAGTCAGGGAAACCCATCACGCACTTCATGCATTTTGTGGGGGGGGGGGGGGTCCTAGAGGGCATTTGAGTAAATGTTCCGTGGGTGATTTTGTTTAGTTACGTCAGATGTCTTTGTTACCACGAGGGTGTTTGAAATGTCACGGCATGCACGCTGGATGTCCAACTTTAACCTTGTTAAGGATCTATTTTAGTGTAAAAGAGCATACGGCCCATGTTGTGGCTCATGACTCATTACCCTAAGAGTCCCCCAACCCTAGGGTCCCGGGCTGATTTTAGTCCTCACGAGGACGTTGTCTTTTATCGGTGTCGGTGAACTTTTAGAACACGGTGTTTTTCTTTCTTTATCCATTACTAAAGGTCCGGTACTTAACCGAAAACACATACAAACCCCGTTGTTCATGATGTTGAACGAAAGTTTTTTTTTTATATATACATGTACCAGACTACATGATGTGCGAGTCGTAAGTCGTTTAAACTGACCCGGAAATGGGGTCAGGCCCCCTGGGACATGGAAGCGGGTCAAGATTTTGACCCGGAAGTTGTCATAGGGTGTAATACCAGTACATGTAAATGGTTGTGACAAAATGACCGTTGGTTTTTGGAAGTATCTAAATTTAGTCAAAGAGTTATAGGTCATTTTATTTTAGAAACAGTTATTACAAAGACGAGAGCTGTGTCTCACTGTATACAGAGGGCTTGATTGGCATTGATTAGATATGACCAATAACCATTGAGTTTAGTCACTTCGGACAGGTGACGGGAACTGACAATTTGTTGTGATTTATTTCCGCGATATGTAAAATCCTAGATAAGACGGTTTACTTTCAGGGTGTCTGTTTTCTACGGATTTTGGGGACGAGGAAAAGTTGTGTGTGACCTTGGTTTGGACATTCAGCGTTTGTCCATTTGGGGTGGGAGATTTTTGTTGCGGGTATTTTTGTCTTGCTGCTGACCGCTACTGGTTATTTCACCGGATACTGCTAAGCGGAACGGCTCTGTTAAGCTCGACGAGTGATTTGCACGTGTCACTCTAAAAAAAGGGTGTTTGAAAGAAACTGTAGTAGCTTTTTTGTGTAGCCTTTACCCTGCCAAGTGAAACAAAATGCAAACAGGGTAGCACCGAATATCAAAATACATGCATGGTGTACCCCCTTTCGTGTCTTCATTTTGTTCTGGGAATCTCAGGAATTCTTAAGATGATTTTAGTGGAGGCGGGGGTACTTCTGTACAAGAGGAAAATAGTGTGTTATGGGCCTTTCTTTGTTTTTTGGAGGGGGGCACCCTTTGTCACACATCGGGCGTGGTATAGGTAAATTAATTTCGTATTGTGTTGAATTAAGCTGTGTACAGGGCAACCTCTTCCCCAGGGTGTGTCGAGCAGTACGAGGAAACATGGTTGGAAATAAAGTAAACCATGGGGACGAGGTTGGGTACAGGGCCCCTAACGTGTACGGTTGTAAAATCCACAGCAAACTTGAGTCCATCGTTTGGTGATCGATGTGGAGCATGGTGCACCTTCCTCCTCTTTTGTCTTCATTATTGTGTTCTTGAAATCTCAGGAATTCTTTTGAGGATTTTCTTGGGGATACTCCTGGATAAGAGGAAAATAGTGTGCTAAAGAATGTGAATATTTGTGGAGGGGTTGCGTGCATAGTACACTGTAGCATTTAAGGCTGGCGTGAACCAGTTCACACTTCACAATGCTGCAGAATCGGCCTCTGCATTTTACTTCCGAAAACACCTGGGCCCCAATTTCATAAAGCTGTTTAGCAGAAAATTCTGCTTGGCAAATGTCTTTACTTAGCAAGAAACGAGCGGGGTACCAGTGGCAACAATGTAAACTTTATGGAATGTTGGCTGGTAATCTGCTTCTGCTAAGCAAGATTTTCCTGTGCTTAGAATTTTTTGTGCTTACTGGCTTTTATGAAATTGGGCCCAGCTGGGGTTCTCGATGCTTTGGAGGAAAGCTTGAGTACACGATTGTGTTCTGTTTTGACGTTGGCATTTGTATATCCTCTAGTTTCAATTAAGCACACCATCCAACCAACTTGTGAATAATTCACCAGACTGGATGGACCCGTCTCTTGGACAGCACTGAATAACAGCTTATCTTTTGTCAAGTAGTTTTTGTATAAGAAAACTTTCATAATATTTGCTTAATAATTTTGATTTGTGAAAATAGTTTTTGTCTCACACAACAAACGGACATATTTCTCATGATAACTGGTACTCATATTGGTATATTCAAACAAATCTTTCACATTGTTCATTTTATTTTGGTTTGATCATCAACATAATGTGATACCTTAAAAGCTGGCCCCGTTTACTTTCGTGGTATCATTTTAAACTGTGTAAACAACAACAACAAAAGTCGGAGTGATGTTTGTGTTTCCAAAACCAATTGTACCCATCCCTTTAATAATGGGCTCGTTTTCGTCAGGTTTGATGAGATTTCTAAGCTAATCGGCGCCCGAGGCGGTTCCCGTGGATTGATACGGGGTCCCGCCCGGCGCGTTTTCTCTGCCGGTCAATTATCGCTCTCACACCGTTGTCTTGCGTCCTCAAGACGGGCCCGCTGGCAGTCTGGGTCCAGCCCCATGGTCTAGACCATTATTGTAAGTCTCTCCTTGAGCCAAATTTATCATCCGAAATGCTGGGTCTCGATTTTGTTATTATTACGAATAACAGGAACTGCCCCTGAATCAAGGGCATGTGTTGCTTCCTTTCTCTATGCTTGGAGCAAGGAGCAAGGACTTGTCCTGCTTGGGACGAAGTCTGACCCCCCCCCCCCCCTCCTCTCTCAGTCTCTCCAGTCTTTGAAGGCCTGAAGACTCTGGGAAGTCTGTTTATTGTTTGAAAGTTCTCAACGTAGCAAGTTATCGCAAGACCCTTAGAGTAAAGGTATGGTAGCCCTGAAGGGACATCGAACATATCTATTTATGTAAATACTTAATATTCACCATTTGGTGCCCCAAATCGCAAATATTTACGTAAATATTTACGATGTTGGCCGTATCGCGAGTAGTTACGTAAATATTTACGTGAGTTTATGCGACACAGGCAAACTCGCAAATATTTGCGTACATATTTACGTAAATATATGTTCGACGTCCCTTTGAAGCCACAGTATTAATTGTTTACAGGAGAGGCAACTAATTGTTATGAGATATGTGCCATGTTGTGAATCATTATGAGAAGACAACTGTTTAACTAATATTGACGATTGACGATCCATTAGTATGGCAACAACAAACAGACAAACAAAGGGAGGACACGAGAACGCCAATGATGAATGAAACTTGTTTACGGCTACACTAGATTAGCAAAGGGCAAATGGAAACTTCATAAGAAGGAATTGTCTAACAGATGTGGGAACTATAGATATGACGATGTTGATGAGGATAACGTCGGGTACACGAAGTAACTGTTAAAAATATCATAGAGCTATCGATGCTGGACAGTATGTAGGGCAAACGGATGTTGATGTAGTATGATATTTAGCACGAGAATTTGTGTGAGGAAAAAAATGAATCACTTAATCTATAGGGCCTAGTGTTTTCGAAATTCAGTGCAGCCACTTTGAAGTAGATTGCATTTGGTACAAGGTACAACTACATGTATTGCCATTGCCTGAGTTTCGAAAACGCAATCAGTTCACTGAACTACGTCATGATAGAGCCCGGATGAGCTGAGATTACTTGACATTGACACTGCATAGTAGTTCACAGCCGAAGGTGGGCAATACTGTCGATTTGCACCATGTGGGTCACGTTCCCGCAGGCTATTGGGTCGTAAAAGTAGTCATGGCCTTTATAAGTTGTCAAAAAGCTGGATATCCAAAACGGATCCCAAAAGAGGGTCTCAGAGGGTCCTCTGAGGGTCCTCTGAGGGTCCACCGAGGGTCGCTGGGTGTCCGGTATGGCAAGGCTGATTTTGAATTCCTTTGTTTTAACTTACAGGTGAGATTTGTGAAAGGGAAATAAATGTTATTGAATTAAACTGGGTTGAGTTGATTGCGTATCAACTTTTGACGTCATATTTTCAGGTCAAAGGTTGATACAAGTACCAGTCAACCCAAAATATTACGGACATCCAATACCAGTCAAAGACAATATTGCTACCAAGATATCATAATATTTAAAAACAATTACAGTTTCTTTCCTATGCATGGAATTCCTATGCATACCACGTACGAGGGTTGATTTGAAAACATGATTTCAGTTTGCGTTCGCCAGGTGGTACAGGCATTCCCCAAATTGAAAAAAAAAAACCCAGAATTTTGCATGGGGATTTTGCATGCTGTCGTCTCCCTTTGCCTTCACCTTTTCTGGATAGACATAAACTTTCCGAACATGGAAAATAATTTAATTGTGTCCCAACTGTAGGCCCCCTGTACCTTTGTGACGATGTTTGGGGTTTGCTTTTCTCTGTAATGTACCGTACTGCACACATCTACATGTATGTGGGTTTAGTTCCTGCACCAGGACAGCCAACAAGCCAGTTTCAGTATTTTGTTAAAAGTAAACTCTGACTGTATGCTATTCTATTAAAAGTCCCCTCTTTGTCTTTTGTCTGATGGAAATGTACAAAGACAGAAGTCATTCTTGGCATCGTTCAAATTCCTAGGCGTTTAATTGACGTTCCGTCCAGTCTCTAAGTTTCTGGAACATTATCAGTTATTTAGTGTTCTAAAACTCGTTTTAAGCACACCGAATACAGCATTTATACAGAAGGAAAGAAAGAAGAAGAAAAGATGATCACACCCGAGTGAATTTAAGAGATGTCTATCGGTTTGTGTGGGTTTTTTTTTCTGGGTCTGTCATGAAAGTTCCGTTCATTTTCTCACGGAAGACGAGTGATGATGGCTCGACAGTTTCGAGTTTGAACCCTTATAAAGGAGGTCGTCGTTCGTTATGGCTATCGTAAACGAAACTGTTTCGAAACTTCTTCTTCGGGTATATGTGTTGACAGCGTTAATGAGAGAAAGGGCTAGTCTTACATAAATAGAGAAATAAACACCCGAGCTGCTGGAATTTCATTTTTCGAGCCGGGTCTGACTGGGGTCATCCACACCCATTTTAAAGGAACCGTGGCTTCGTTGGATGTATCGTTGGCTTCCGTGAACTTTTCCCCGGCGTGTTTTGGTTTCTTCGTGGGTTTTATTTTTTTTAGCTGGGCGATATTTGCGACGTTATCAATTAGAATACCATGAAGAATAGAAATAGAAGGAACAAAATAATAAAGTATCGATTTGTAATCGTCTCAGAATGCCATTTTCTGTACCATGACATTCTTTTCAGACGGAAATATTTCCAAACAGAAACCTTTTCACACCTGTCCCGGTCCCCCTAGAATAAAGAGAAAACACAAACAATTAAAACACCCGACGAACAAACAAACACCCCAACACCCCGACCAACAAATCAGCTGTTTCGTGGCGCTAAAGCTACTTTTAAATCGCTTCACTGCAACAGTGCGTCCGTTTGCTCAGTGACTCATTAATCTGCATGGGAAAAAAAAGAAAAGAAAAAAAAGTTCAATCAAAAGTACATTTAGATTGAAGGAGACATTCGAGTTCACGGACAAGCTCAATTTTCAATCCTAGCCCAACCCTTCGCTTTGTGTTCGTGATTTGACGTCCATTCTTAACTCTTGCTTTATTTAAATTAGCCTATTCGTTAAGCATTGTGGGCATGCACGGTGAAGAAGTAAACTCACGACGTGCTGGTCTGGAATCGAACCCACGACCACACACTGCATGTAGATGACGTGGCCTATCCACGTAACCTTTTGTTTACAAAACGAGTGACATTGTACGTTCCAAGGCCTTTCTGGGCAGGCAAGATACCACACTGGTCATATTGGGAAGTTTTACAGTTTGTGTCACAATTTCCGCATACATTCAAGTGTTATATAAAAGTAACAGCAAAACAAGTTTTGAGATGTGTGATGAAAATTGATAAAGGTTTTCTGCCACTGAGCTGGGCGCAAATCGTGCCAGCAGGAAGTCCATGCTCTATGGCTCTTTTGTAAACATGTGATGTTACAGGTTACATTGTCTGTATGACACCACTTGTTAACAACAGCAACAACATCAACAATAAAACCACAAAAATGCAACAGGAAAAAGCTCCGTTGCTCTCAAATTGATTTACAGTTCAAACAAGGTGCTTAACCATGCTCAACCATGTGTTTCAGAATGACCCAGTAGCAATATGCAGTGTACCCAGCATGTGATGCATCGAATGTTTTTAATGCTTTCAAACCTCTCAAATGGTGTAAGCCACGCCCCCTCTTTTGAAAACGCCGAACCTGTCACACACACAAACGTACTCGTCGTGAACCTGCCTTTTGTTGATTGTGATACCGTTTTTATGAAATGTTGTTGTTGTTGACATTTTGTGTAGTTTGAGCAGCGAACAGACGATTGAGAAAACCAGCTTCGCGCCCTTTTTTACTTGTTACACCAAACTTGTATGCGTGCACATCCAAGAAAGATGACGACTGACTTGCAGCTGTTCTAATTTTGAGTTGTGTTGGGTTTTTGTTTTTTGTTTTTTTGACAAGTTGTGGCTTTTGACGTCGACCTAATTACGCTTCTAAAGAAAACATGTACGCGACCTTGATAAAAAAAAATGGTTTTGTTCAGACAGGGAAATAGGACTTTATTTTCATTGTCAGCTGATGAATGGTGAATCCCTGAAAGAACAACTCATGAAAATGATAATATTCTGAGCGCTGGTGACTCATACAAAAAAGAGGCCTTGTACGTAGATTGCAGGCTTCCGAAGTGCTGGAATTTAGTAGGACATGTCGCAGTGGGTACCAGCTTGGAGCGTGCTCAATTCCCTGCAGCACGTTACGTGGTCCAGAGTCTTCAGGTTTCATCGGCACCCGTTTTTGTGTTCTAGGGAATTCCTATAGTTTTTGAAGACATCAGAATCAATCCGGGCTGTGTTTGCGTACAGATGTGCTGGAAGCGGAGCGTGTGATACTGTTTCAGGATAGCTGTGGGAACGAACTCGGTATTTAGTGTGTTCTGCCTGGCCGACCCTTTTCGCCATGTAGTTCTACGGTCCTCTGATTGTGTCAACCCGTACGATTCAGCACCCATAACTTTGATTCAGACCAACCGATTTTGAAGTTGTCTCTTCTTATGACCCTATCACTATCAGTATCAACAGAACCTGTCTGCCTTTGTGGGTCGTTATGAACGGTTACTCGCGCCTCGCTTGTATCTCACGTGGAATTTAATTATAGTAACCGTGCCTGGTGTTTGTTTCTAGCCAGCTAAGCTGCGGAACGGCGGAAGTCAGCCCCTAAATGCTGAGCCACCTGACCCCTACTTTGCCAAGCTGATCAAAAAGTGGCCAGGATAACTTAATAATAGTGAGTGCTTGTGTGTATGCTGCAGACTTTTGAACCCTCGTCCGTAATTAAACACTTTGTCTCTGCCGTGTGTTTATCCTAGGGGTAGATTGTTTGGTTTTTGACTTCATGTTTATTGCAGAGTTATGATGGTGCTGTGCCCTTTTCCGTGCCCTTTTTACGTACGGGACTTAGCAAGCTGGCTACAACCGCAGTTCTCGTCTGAGCATGAGTGACTTGTAACGTGTGGACGTGACTTGTGCATGGACCAATGAGTAACAGCAAGTTACAACTTCGACCATTGGATTACTTTTGATCGATCCATATTTCACTTCAGCGCATACGCAGTGCTGGTTATTATTCATCACATGGATTTCACACGAATCAATGAAGCACACAGTGCGGCAATGGGCTGAATATCAAAAGTCAACGGATCGCAGTTTGGGATGATTACATTGCAGAGGCTCGTTTCCATGATTATAAATAAAACCCATGCGAGCAGAGCTGGTGGTGCGCGTGAAGCACGCATTTGGACACAGTTGCCGTTCAGTGTAGTGGAACGCCCTGCATTGACACGGGGTTCATTTGGGATTGTTGTCAACATCGGTGCTAGGGAACTAGTGGGATCTTCACAATCACCACAGTAACTCTCCAGTGTGTGGCTACAAACCAGACGACGACGAAACCTTCATTGTCTACAGCTGTACCACATTCGTGCTGCCGGTGAAGGCAACTAAAAGTTAACATAACTTACCTCCACAAAGACATGTGTCGAACACTCTTTGGGCCGAAGTAGCTCACCTTGAAATTGCTGAAAAAGGATTAATACTGAAAATGGCATCAAGAAGATAGCTCGATTGATATTTCCTCGCAGGTAGTGAGGTGGAGTTTCGGGTGGGACATCCACCGGCTAGACCCCACTCTTTGGCCTGTGGGCAAAGGTTTTTTTTCCGGCATGTCGAACAAAACTCTCCGGACTACTCTGACCTGGTTCATCTTTGTCGTAGCTTCTGCTGTCTTGTTTGTGCTGGGAATTTTTCAAGGGTGGAACCCAAACAGGCAGACAACGTATTACGTCTACGGCGCGCAAGTTGCACCAACCACGCCGCCCGTCCTGCTCGTCCGCCGCCGGGGAGGTGCCACAGAGAACGGTGGCGTTCCGGCGGTGGTCGTCGGCAACAAAGTCCGTGAGCTTCACTCGAAATCGCTTGATCCCGGGTTCGCATCCAGTGACAGACCCTCTGAGTTTCGCAGTGATTACGTATTCGGGGAACAACTTGGACTTTCTCCTCCCGGATCCATAAATTCCACGGTGGGAAATATACGGGAGCTTGCCAAAAATGTCTCCAACAAAACGAAGGTAAATGCCGAGTGACTCATTCTATAAAATACTGCTTTAATATGAAGAGGATGTAGAGTTTTGTTAAATAATATGTAAAAGCTTGTAATCGTGGGTGTTAACGACTTTAAAGGTGTACAGTCATGTCTTGATATTCATTGATATACAACCACACCTGGCTCGCTGCTAGCTAGCTGCATCATGATGCAGGGTCAAGGCCTAGCTGTCAAGCCTCAGCCCAAGGTGTTGCCGCAAGGTTCCATTTTGTGTTCATTCTATAGACACTGTAATATTCACAGGAGTATAATAAAACTAGTTGATTTGTTGACGGTTTTTATTATTTTTTAATATGGGGGGAGGGAGAATAAATTGATTCGTAAGTTTTTCTTGCAAGCCTTGTCCACACCTTGTTGGGGGCTGAGGCTCTCTTTTAACATCGGTCTTATCTACTCCTCTACTCTATAGTATAGAACTATGCGGTTCGTTCCACTATCGTCTCCACGACGATATAGTTCATCGAACCGCATAGTTCGAGGAGTAGTCTTATCATACCTAGTAACCAAAGCTTATTGTTTACTCGTCATTTCAAGGTACCTCGTAAAGATTCGAAGCATTTAAAAACAAACTTAACCCAATCATTCATCATTGTCTTATATTTACCGGGACCTTTGTCATGTTAATTAGTGTTTACGTCATCATACCGTCTCCTCCTATAGACTTAGTCTTAAGGTAGATTTCATCATGTGCAGACATGCTGAAAATAATACTGTACTTTCGAATCACTACAAAATAACTTAAAATGACTGAACGTACATAAGTATCAAGTGAAATCGTTTCGCCTGGTGTTGTTTCATTTTAAAGACAAATGCAATTTTGTATCATATTATTGAGAAGCGATGGTCGGTCGGCCGGCCTTCGTTTGTACGTGTGAGTTTTTTTATAGACAAGACCTGTCTGACGGCGTAAAATCGCCACCATTTTCTCCCGTGTTTCTCGGCAGTGGCGGACAAAATGTAAACAGGTCGTTGAATGGAGTGATATCCAGTATTCACATTTTCTCGAAAAAATATAGCAATTACCGACGAAGTGATTTTTCCTTAACTGGCGGTATGATGTCAATTAAATCCCAACCGCCCCCAGCGTTCTGGTGCGCAGATTTTCTATGGTTTATGGGGGATTGGTGTTGGTGTTCCTTGCTCTATGGTGTTCCTCAATGTATCGTATACACGTGTACCTAATATTTGGAAGAGTACATTCATTTTGATCCCCCAGTTTTTAAAGAAACAAATTTAACCAACGTAAACCATGACAAAAAGTCACGCCTTATTTAAAACAACGCTAAAGCGGTGTACACTGCAATAACGGAGGTGTTAAAATTGACACCATGGGTGTTGTCACATATTATTACCGACGAGAGAATAAAAATCAACATCTTACGGTGTTAAAATATCACCGGTGTAATGGTTTTTGCAGATTTTAGTAAATTTTATTGTAAATTTTATTATGTTTTAGATATCTATACGTGGCAACACCCATGGTGTTAATTTTAACACCCCAGTTTTTCAGTGTATTTTTTGTGAGATGTTTTGTGGGGGTGTCCGAATTCTATATTTTCTGCCGTGACAGCAATTGCAGACGGAGTTACTTCTATATTTTATAGCTCTATATAGGACCATGGAGGTAGAAATCTATTTCTAACTCCATGCTAGGATCGGTTCTTGTGAAACTGACTATCGGTGAGCTTTGAGATCGAAACTCATCCAAGTGTTGTTTCTTGTTTCCATTTCTACATTTCACTTCCTTGTGAAGTTAGTCTAATTGTGGAATTGGAAAGTACCCTCTTCTGAGAAAAGAAACTGACGCATCAGAAATGACCACACACGAAACAGAAGTACAAGCAATACAAGCATCAGGTTTGGTCGCCGAGGAGTGACAGTTGACAAGCATTGTTGCCACCGCTGGCCTTCCTATACCAACCCTTCAAAATTAAAAAGCATGTTTTGTTTGATTCTGTTCGACCATAGAGCAGCACCTCTCTTGGACTGAGGACTGCACTAGTAAACTGACCATGCTTTTACAATGGGATCATTCACACTTCCTTAATCAGACTCCAACATTTCGGGTGCTTTTCATTGAATGTATTGCATTGTAATTAGTAAACCATGAAACCTGTGACATCAATCATCTACTTTTACGTAATGGGAGCTTGTGTTTTATGGAGATTGCGGAGTCTGAGTTTATCAACTTTTGATATGAAGAAAGGGTGGGTCACATCTCAAAAGTTGTTCAGCTGTAACTTTTACAACTGTAGAATTTATAGAAGCTATATGACACAAATTTTCCCGTATGACCACTGTAGTTATGTTGCCTGCAAGAAAGGCTCAGGAATGTACAAGGACATTTTGGTGCTCGATATGGGGGCATGATGTATCCCACCCCCCCCCCCCCCCCCTCATTTGTGACTTCATTGGGTTCTGGGAATCTCAGGAATTCTTTATAGGATTTTTGGGAGGTACTTCTGTGCAGGAGGGGAATGATGTGTTAAAGTATATGGGAGCATTGGGGGGGGGGGGGCGGGGGTTACTGGGTACCTTCTGCCCTCGCCCTAATATCGAGCGTGGCTAGGTCACTCATTTGTATACAAAGGTTACAAGGTGCTACATGTATGTACATGTACCACTTATAGCCTTCTGTTGAACCAGTGAGTTTCGAAAATTGCCTAATTCTGATCTTTCGTGGGAAGAATGACATCCGCAGTTCAAATGGGTTTGTCACCCCCGCCCCCCGCCCTCTCACAAATCTCATCCGTGCACTTGTTCCGATCTAAGGGTCCGATTTATGGCAAGATGAGGCATCGCGTGGGGGTGTTCGGGAGCATTTGAAGGAATTGGTTGAAACCGGCTTTTAGAAGTACAACACTAGTACAGGATTGGTCGTGGTCGAAATATAAAGCTCACACAGTTAGTCTGTCAAATTTAAAGAAAATAGCATTTCAACAGAATATCTGCGAGCGTTTTCGAGAACTCTACTTACAACTTGAGACATAGCAAAATCAATTTGAGAAAATATCTGTTAATCAAAACGACCCTCGTATAGTTTTAAACAAATTACCATATTCCTACCAGTCAATTGGACAGCCTTTCTTTCAAATGACTGTTTGGCTTGATTTTAGAAGACACTTTTAATTTAATGTTTTATTTTGTTTGAAGGTTTTAATAGTTCCGAGTGATGGCATTGGAGACGTTTATTTGTTTGGCTTTCTGGTGAAATTTCTTTGGAATGGGCATCAGGTGCTCACGTTCACTTTACGGGTTGTTCAATGCTCTTCGTCTGGCCTTAATTGTGAACATAACTTTGATGGAATATAAATTAGAATTCAAAATGTGTTTTCTAATTTATGAATGGAAATAAATCCCAGTCGATTGTATACGTGGTTTCAACTGGACAGCCAAGTGTAAGGACGAAAACAGACAGCGCCAACTCATGATGTAAATCAATTTACGCCTTGGCCTATCCTTAGACATTCCCGATCGTTTTGACGTAGATGTTGTCTGAGTTAACCAAAACAATGATTCGGGAAACATTCCTCAGGATGGTTGGCGCTTGTACCATTTTGAAGGACGTGTTAAGTCTTCAGTAAACTAGCCAAACTATTCCCGAATCCATTTTGTCAGGCGTGTGATTTTTCTTTTTTTCTCCTTGATTTCAGGATAGTCTCAATATCTCCTTGTGCCTTCAATCTTTCTTTGAAGAGGTTATAAGCAATACTGTTCGGTTTACCCTATGCACTCGGTACTTTCCCTGGGTCCTGTGAACAAATCCACATATTACTCTAGTTGGATTCGAACCCATGACATTTGCAATAAGCAGAGACACCACAGGGAGAAATGCGTAGCCAATCGTGTGTATCAACCTGTGGTTTTGTATTTATGGCGATCCGCAGAATCTTAACAACCTTTTGAATAGCAACATCTTGGAGATTCTCTGCCTAGAACATAAGGGGGGAACCCAGGCCCGCAAGCTCATTTTTTTTTTCAGGAATGTTCACATTCGTCAAATCTCAACCTTGATTTGTGTGTGAGTGTCATGGGTCGTGCCATCCTTGAGACGTCCACGGCGAACTTGAGTATTGCAACCAAACATTCTGGCATTATGACAGACTGCTTACATATCCTCAATACCATAAATAGCTTGATTTGTATAAACACCAGCCTTCCCTTTCCTTTTGACGGTGTAAATATTGGATTTAAAACAAAACCTAAACGATGTATATGAGCACAAGTTCACCAAATTATACCGTGCCTTAATGTTACAGAGGGGCTCTAAGGTCAAATTCGGTTTTGTGATGTACTCATTTTCCCAACAGAGTCCTCATGACAGTGGGGAAAGAATGCATGTCTCTACCCTCACTTTAAAAAGGTGTACAAAATGTCATTTTGATTTCATAATCTTTCATCTCGATATTTGAACGTCAAAAAACAAACGAGTCGGATACATTAAAGAGGAATTTTGTAGTGGCAGTCAAAGGGTCATATTCAATGTTGTGTTGACTGAATATCATACAAATTCAGGAACGAACTATAAATTGCCTTTACAAAACCATCCAGACCATATATTTGAAATGTGACGTCATCGATTATCGAAGGTTGTGAGATTTTTGACCAAAAAAATTGCACTTGAAGGGAGTCAAACACAGTGTCATTTTACACCATTTTAACAAAGGTCAGGGATTTGGAATTCAGCTTGCATCTTCATATTAAGGACTCTATATCTATTGGAAAATGAGTGGATCACAAAACTGAATTTGACCTTTATAGGCCCTAATTATTGTGTTTGTTCGCAGAGCAAACTAATTCCCATCCTAGTTTTCAATAAGCAGGGCACATTTAGGAGGGCACATTTAGAAGAAGAAAAAAATGCGGCAATCGGAATCAGGAAGTTTGGCAGTATTTCAGACGGGAATATTTCTTTGTGTGACTAGTACTAGTATGACCTTGACAATCAGTGATTTTTTAAATATATTTTCTTAAGATAATCATTTCCTCCCGTTATTTAACGCAGAAGTCATGAGGTCTGTATTAGTGGGTAAAACAGGAACAAATGTAGTTGATCGCATTTCTCTATAGAGAGATTAGTGACATTTGAAATGGAGAACATCGTGGCAGATGGACAAGTTATTCATTCGTGACTTGAGATTTGAAGAAACAAATGCAACAGTGATTTTTTTGTTTTACATGAAGGAAAAGTCAGGGGATTATGCAGTGATGAAACCAAATAGTCGGTGTTATCGTTTGTTCTGATGTCTAATCCATTCTGGGAAGGGATTTGTCGAGAGAGATATATGATCTTAATCCGCTCTGAAGGTCCTTTGATAACGATTGTTAGGATTGAGATACGATCATTCTTTGCAAATAGATTTAGATTAATGGATAGCAGGTGTGTGGGTCATAAAGCGCAAAGAGGTATCAAAATGGTTTTAACAATAGGGTTCCTAAATTGGGGCTCTGCGGAATCCCTGTTCTCAATGAATTAACGCAGTGTCGGTCAATACAAAATATAGATGAGTTTTGAACAAAGACATTTTCTTTGTTCAAAACCCAAAGTATTTAAAACAAATTATCCAGTTAGTTTCCCTTGTGGTTTATTACTTGATATGAAATATATTTGATTGATCAATTGCACAAGAGTGGTATCCTCTGCTCTGAACCAATCAGACGGTGTCATTATTTGCATATTTAAAACTTTATTTGAATATTCATGAATCATGTCACAATGAAGCAGAATGTTCTGTCTATGTAAAGAGACCCCAAACACTCATGAGGTCTAAAATCGTTGAAACATCTATAGGCCTGCATCATATCTCAGTATACATGTACTTGCAAATGTATTAAATTGGTCAGTTACTGGTGAATAATAATATACGGTATACAGTTGTTTTGCACAGTAGTGGCACGAGCAGTTCTATTTATAATGCCTCCCCAAAAGATTGAAGAACTGTCAGAAAACTACCAATCGGGCAGTTTGTACTACTAACTACGCATTAAGTATTTCATACAGTAGTACAGTGTATTTGAAAACATGTACTGTAAGGGGGGAGGTCATGCATGTAATGTACGTGCACAGTTCATAGACCTTCAACAACTGTATTATATGGTTGGAACAAACATCGTATTGATTATGTAACGTTGATCGAGCCAAAGAGCAAGGGAAATTCAGTGAAGAAAACTGTCCGCGAAAGGGCCCAGGGCAGTAAATATTGATAACCTTGGGACCGCTTGCAATGCGTTGGTCAATGGGTCAATTAGAACGGTGTGTGTGGTGGGGGTGGGGGGGGGGGCGCTTGGGGAGTTCTTGTATGTTTTTAATCGATACACACGCTTGGAAAACTACATTTTTTTCAGGTGTCTACTTCGGCTGGATTGAGTACAGACCTGCGACAGTTCAGTAGTACTCTTATGCCTTACATGGTGCGAGGCACCATGGAATTACTGTGGGGGTGCGATGTGGTTTTGCAACCTCGTACCGTCTTGAACCGAGACTACTGAAAAGCTTACATTTCGATGGATACTGTAAATGGTATGGTGTGGTCTGATTGTGTAGACGTGGACTCGATGTCCAATTTTATTCTAATGAATGTCATTGCCCCGCCTCCTGCGGCTTTGTAAAAACTCAGGTCGCTTATTTTTCAGCACAGGTCGTAAAAACCGCAGGTCTCAGATACATATAAATTGTATACGCATGTTTTTGTAACATATGGGGGATGTGAATTTGTTATTTACGGAACTTACCCTTGGGAATTTCTCGGCGATTACTTTTTTTTTAAATGTTGAAGAGCTGTCCAGTCAGCGCATTTTTTCCGCTCTTTGGAAAGTTTTTTCCCAGCGTACTTCAGTCATTTAATGATTGTAAATCGTGCACTAAAAAGTAATACAGAAGAGGGGGGACCCTTGATGATGCTCGGGTCTGTGGGTACAGTCGTTTATTTTGGTGCGCATCGGGTGCCAGACTGTCTTCGCTCCCGACCTCTCTGTGAAAACTATGCTTGCTTATAGGGTTTATGGCGCATTGGAAAGTTTGAGGGACTGTAATGTAATTAATGTCCGGCCATCTTTGTTGGGTTTCAAAATAGGGGCATTTTTAAGAGCTGATTGTTTGGCACAATAAAGGTGCCAGGCTGTTTTCTCTTCTATGGAAGAAAACAAAAGAAGAAAATAGAATTGGCTGTTGCAAACTTCTGATACCAACCAAAAGGACTTATTATGGTTTAAATGCAAACAAATGGTTAGCCTGACGTTTCGACCCTAGCAGAGTCTTTCTCAAAAGGCTAAAAGACTCTGCTAGGGTCGAAACGTCAAGGCCATTACTATTTGTTTGTTGCATGAAAAAGAAAAGAAAACGGGGAACAATCTTTATTGATGATGAGATCACAATGTAAAGCATAAAAATGCACGAGGCCATGTTGATTCAATATAAGTCTGGTTTACCATTCACACAAAAGCATCTCTAAGAGTTGATACTCTCGGGCAAAAAAAAACAGGGAGCAGACTAATTTCAAGCATCAGTTGGGAAAGCAAACAAGTTTTTTATATGTCACACCGGGTGTACCTAATACTTTCACATCCATGGATGGTTTTCAAAGCCAACTCCAAGCGTACATTTTTTTCTGCTTCATATGAAATCACATATTTATTGATCTTTCTAGCTATGTCTTGCGCAGAAAAGCGATATTGTACCATACTTGACCCCGAAATGGGGTCAGCTGTTTAGCGTTAGTATTGAAGAGCTGCTAGAATAACAAATAAGGCATATTTTCATTGTTGACAACCGGCATTCTTGCAACCCGTTTGATTGAAAGGTTCGGAAACATAAAAACACTTCAACTTATTTAAAGGGATATTGCGCTGTTGGTTTAGGGGGAAAGTGGATCCATTAATGCTGTTCTGTTTGTAACAAAACAACAACAACACGGAAACACAATGAAAGAAACAAACTCTTTTTAAGGGTGCTTTACGATTTTGATCAATCGTGATATTATGTATGATCTAGTAGAGGTTTATTTGAAAGGAACATGTTGCGATTTTCAGTCTCCCAGCAAAATGAATGCGACCAAAACCGAGGCTACAACGGGCTAAATAGTCGGACTGCTTTATCTCAGAATGAGAATCAGTATTGATTATTGCAATTGCACACATTGATTTCGACGGAGATGGGATAGCCAACATTACAAAGCCTATAGGTTTCTTAAGTGATGTCCGTTCAGAACCGTTTAATCCATTCATGAATAGATTATCTTGCTTGATCGTGGAGGCTAATCTGCATAATTTATGTTGATGAGGCATTCAGCTACGGAGTGCCTAGACATAGGTGATGTTTAAAAAAAAATGTGTAGGTGTAATGGTTGTTTACCATGTACCATAGAGCAGGTTGAGTTGGAACGGTTTGACAGTTGATCGTGTCCGGGGACCGGTCAGTGATCGAGTCCGAATCGGCCGGATCGGGTCCGAGGAACAGGTGATCCGGCTCGGACGGACCATATCACCTTGGAGGAACTTTCCTATCGCCTGGTATTTTGCACTGCTGTCCTGTCTGGTCGGACGGAATTCAACTGGGTCTTGAAAGAGTTCTACAATCTATGGACATTGTGTCGTTCGTGGGTTATTGAATGCCGATCACAAACAATACAATCGGTTCGTCGCCATTGCGCATGATTGGCAAGAAAGTTTTGACCATTAACATTGGGGAGACAGGGTAACGGTCTAGGCCACAAAACAAACGTCCTCAATCGAGACTGTGTATGACTGCTTGATTGGTGCGGTTTGTGTTTTAACGCTACATACGAAGCGTGGACCTGAGAACAAAAGAGGTCCACATGGTGTAGAGACTTAAACACACTATAAGTAGACAGTGTTTTTTTTTGCAGCGTTGAAGAATGGAATTTCCTTTTGTGGACAGGACAAAGGAATGTCCACAGAGTGGCTGCTACTCGGAGCTGCTGGGGGGGGGGGGGGGGGGGGTGTCAGTCATTCCGTGGTCAATCCATGGTCAATCATAGGCTTTGAATACCTTACAATATTATGTAATGTTATGCAGTGGATTTAGTGGCAGGATTTATTGATCCGTGAAGCGAAAATCCTGTTTGTTCCCATTCTTTAATACAATAATCTCTTTAAGGAAGGTGCTGGGGGTGATTATGGGCTTGTACATGTACTTGGTAGACTTCTTTTTGTAAGGGATGTACAAGGTCGCTTTCTGTTGTAAACAAAAGTTACTTGGTATACACTCACACAACTTGGGGTGTTATTGTTTGTTACCTTTTTTCATTGATTGATCCTAGGGCCATGTCACACTGGGCTTAAAAAAAAAAAAATGTGGTTGCACAGGAGTTATTTTTCTAATGATGTCTTACAATACCCAAGAAAATGATGTGAAAAATGAAACGTGAATGCCTGTTCTTCGTGGAGATTGCCTTGAGCTGGTTGCCTGATTTCCCCGTGTGTGACACGGCCCTTAGCGTCCGTATTAAAAACTACCAACTGATTTCATATTTATCATTTTTGAACGAACATTACGTGTCCAGTGCTTCAACAACAGTCGGTGATCCATCTTAGCAAGTTTGAATAAACACCAAATGACAACCAACAACTGACCGGTATGTTATTAAAACCGTTGTGCACTGTTTTCTCGAAGGACGCAAACACCATCCGAATTGTCAGTTTGAAATTACTTTCTTTAAAAACTCACGATTGGATTGAACTGTAGTGTCGAGCTTTACCTCAAGGCATTACGAATCTTGTGAAGGAATTTCCTTCTCTTTATTGTCGAGTTCGTAGAATCTAAATTGCATCGTTTATCAGCTTGACATTACGTCGCCTGTGATTTGTATTCAACTTTCCCCCGAAGTGGCCCTCAGGTTTTGGGTGGCTCTTTCGAAATCTGATTTCAAAATGAACACAAACACCAGTTTCAAGTATGATTTATTTATGCTTAACAGAAAATGTCACAGTCTGTAGATTGTCAAAGGACCCGGAAAGAGCTGACAAGTCAAACCAATAAATGGTGTTATTGTGCGAACCGCTCGCTTTCATCCAAAAACACTCCATAAAAAATGGTGGCACTTGCCCTTTTTTGAACCAACAGTTGTATAAAAAGCATGCGTTGTTCACCTTTTGTACAATATGTGCTAATCCATCAACAGGAATTCCAGAGTTAGTAGCTTTGTATGTTGGTTTTCCTTTTTTCTAGGCGAAAGTGTGGTTATTTTGATTGGGAAATCAAAATAAGAAACTGTGTTGGTAGACAATCTTCTCGCACATCTTATTATTTCATAATTAATATTTCTCAGTACATTCGTACTGCGTATGATAAGTAAGCTTGCAGATTGAGACCAAACAATTTGTGATTTTTTCCCCCAGTGTGTGTTATCATCAATAATCCAGGCATGAGTTTTATCAGAATTTTTCCTGATTTCTGGATCTCCCTGCACCTTAAGTTTTTCTTGAATGATGTGAAATTGCCACCAGTGAGACGAAAGAATCTGCCCTTGTCATGACCAATCCTTCTGATATCTAATTGAAATAACGCGTCTATAAACCTCTAAAATGTCTGTATACTGTACCTCTAAAATGTCTGTATACTGTACCTCTTAAATGTCTGTATACTGTACCTCTTAAATGTCTGTAAACCTCTTTAATGTCTGTATACCTCTTCATTCTTCAATGTCTGTATACCTTTTTAATGTCTGTAAACCTCTTCAATGTCTGTACACATCTTTAATGTATGTAAACCTCTAAAATGTCTGTATACCTCTTTAATGTCTGTAAACCTCTAAAATTTCCTAAATCTCTAAAATGTCACAACCTGTAAAATCAGGAGCTTCAAGGGGAATTTTCTCTCCAATTTTTTTATTTTTATGCAATCTCACCCATGATAATCATACTATTCAACATTGTCCTCCTTGGAAATTTCCTTGTAACTTAAACGGCAACATTGTGCTTAAAGACATTGCTATTTTGTAAAAGATATTGTCATTTCGTTAATCCTTAAAGGGCGTGGCACATAAATCATCCCATGTCATTGTTTAGACAATGTTTATGTTGATCTCTGCTATACTCTTGTACCCACTTGTTTGTTTACCGTCGTGATTCACACAGCATTTGCGTGAACGTTTGACCTCTGCGAGGAACTGTGCTGCCCCGTCTAGGTGTGGGGTGAGAAACTTTCCCTGCTATGGAAAGTCTTCGAAGTGTTAGCAAGGGGAACCTAATCCATCATCCGTACCCAATTTATGATCAGTAAAAGTTTGTGAGCACAAAGAAGAATGTATCAGCGTGCAATGTGTGGATTATGCAAGTCAGCTGTTTACCGATTGCTGGCTTCTGTAATCATTTTATAGGGCTGTGATATAGGCTATTTTTAAATAGATATTAAAGGTAAATTATCACCACTGGTCTGGGAAAGAGTAAATTAATTCCCATCCTATATTTTCCACTGAAACCCCCCCCCCCCCGCCCAATTCAACTGAAAATGTCGTCAAATTGAAGGATTCTACTTTATAGCAAAACAAGGTGTATTTGTTTGGTTCATATATTGATATATCGTGCCTTTAATAAGATTGGGGCAATTGGATTAGCAATGGTGATTGGGGGCTTTCAATTTTATGTTTTGACTCTGTCAATATTTTGTAGACAATACCGTAGTATTTTCTCAGGACGAGTGACAGGTATGAACTTTAATCAATGATTTTTCAAATTAAAAACTGATCAGTCTTTTTGTAACAATCACCAATCATGGATATCGACTTTGATAACGCTCTTGTCTCTAGATTGCATGGTTGTTCTTTTGTTTGAGTGTTGAATTGTAGATGTTTGATGTACCTAATATTAATGTAATCAGTCTTCTATTCTGAACAATGAGGGCGTTGTAATATGTGAGGTCACACCAGGAGTAAACTCTGGTCGAAATGTACGCTAGTCAACTTTGGTTGGACTAGTCTAGTCGTACGATTTGTGACCAGCCTATCCAGGCTGATTGCATCACTGGTTACCAATAGCCGTTTAATATCACACTGGAGAGAGGACCAGTTAGCAGAAAAAGGGACAACGTTGACCATACTTATTTTTAATAACACAACACGGGATTTTACCAACAATTTTGTTGGGGTACTGTTCGTCCACAAAAATTGTGTGTGAGTTATGCTGAGTTATGCTGATATACCGTGTTGATTTCATCTACGAACTCATCCAAAAACGTTTTTAAAAACTGGCTATCGCCATTTTCTCATAGTCCCAGTGATTACTAGGTTGTTCGCGCTTCAACTCCGGCGCGCATGCGCCACAGAGGTCACCCACTTGATTACTTGATCAAACTTGCTCCAGGATTTCATTTTCAAATTATCGGCGCAAACAAGTGCTACATAATATATGAAAAAAAGGAAAAATCTTCCGGAAGCATTTATAAGCCTACCTCAAATAAGTTTGCTGGTTTTATGTTTTTAGTATGAAGAAGCAGTGCCTTGAAAAATGTCTGAACTTGTGACGACCCCAAAATGCGTCAGTTATCAGCAGAACTTAATAGCACGGCCAGCCAGTCTGGTTCGCTGATAACAGTGTTGAGCGTCATGGGAACTGACTAAATGGCGCCCACATATCCAAAGCGAGATATAGGCTGTATCTGTATTGGCGTGTATGGCTACAGCTACGACTGTTGTTGTTGTTGTTGTGTTTGAAGGTCAAATTCACATGGAAGACATGTGCAAATTTCATCCACATAAAACAGTCTAATGTGTTTAATAGATTGATAACACAGAGTTACACCGTGGATGTATGTGCACGGTTCATATTTTCTATAATTCGAAAACCCGTTTCACTCCAGTTGAAGGGTAATTAATTGTTCCGGCATATGAAAGAAAGAAACAAAGTAGGGCTATTTTAAAAATCCAGTCCATTTTCGGAGGGCGAAAACAACCCGTTAGAAATAGGACAACGGCCCCCAGCCAAGGACAACCTCCCTCCCTGTGGCACTCGGCTGTGATTTTATAACATGCAGACGGAGACAATAATCACGATTGTGAATGGCATGGTCTTGAGAGATGTAGGGGCAGGCCTTGAAACCTTGAAGACCCTCGAGACTCTCGTTTCCTCCTCGAGACTTCCTCTTGAAACCGACCCTAGGTGTCAGGACAATATTAGTAATACAACTGATGTCTGAACTTGAAGACGTTGGACAAGGTTGAAGCACTGGTGCGTTGCAGACCCTTGCTTCTTCCCAGTTAAGTCGAAATACCTTCAGCTGTATATACCTGATATAAATGATGACTATAAAAGTTAAAGTGGCACTAACCGTCCACAGAACTATTTCCGTATGAAGTAGTTTGTTTGATGTACCTTATTTTGATTCAAAGATTAGTACCAAACAATAACTTTAATCGAGGGGAATGGGTGTGCCGTACTGTAGCAACTTTGCCAACATGACTAAAACGATGGCAGCGGCGTTCTCCGTTTGCCAATTAAATACACGAGGACCAGTCAGAAATCTCTCCCATTGGTCCGGCTGGCTAGTTCCGTGTTGACAAGCATTCGCATTTCATTTGAAATATTGGACTTGTGAAAAGGCTAGCAGACAAGTGAAATGACAAGCTAAGCTTGTCCCGCTGGCCAGTCAGTCACTAAAAAAGCTCAGGGCAAATCCTGCATCTGCATGATTCCAAAACAGCTTGTTTGCAAAATGCTTAATGATGCTTTCTTGTCTCGATTCAAAGAGAGAGGATAGACCTAAAACTCGGCATGGCGTTGCCAACATGTCCGGATGCCTCTGTTGACTCAAAGCACAACAGTAACAGCTGAAAACATTAGCAATGCCGTGCCTTATCTTAATATTCATAGAGTGTGTAAACAACAGTTTTCACAAATTAACCAAGAATGTGCCCTATCTCGACTTAAAGAAAAGGAGCGTATCTGTAGCAGCAGTTCAGCAAACATGACTAAAAGTTTACCTTATCTATAGACTCAAAGAGAGTATACGGATATCAAAAGCAGCCAGCAGATATGTTTATTTGCAAACATTCCCCGTTGATGTACAATATCTTGATTGGGAGAGTAATCACACCAGTAGCAGTACCTTTGCCAACATGCTCCCAAAATTCTACAGTACCTTTACAACAACAAAAGCTTCATCTAATAGCTGTTGCTACACATGTAGCTTCACCAAAGACCGAGACTGCCCGGATTTCCGGACTGTTATTAGGTTAACGCACACAGTTGTCCCGTCTATATGAGACTGTTTGGGGGTAGGGGAGGGGGATAATGCAATCATATAGCGTGAGGTGGTGTCGTGGGGGTAGGAAGGGACTCCACAAGTTAACTGAAACATTCTTATCATTAGACCAAGTTATTGTAGATCGGAAGTTTGTGCATATGGGGACGGAGATCGTTTGCTTATGTGAAGCTATTTTGGGGTGGAACAGTTGTATGGGACGCTGAGCAGTTTGCGTCTCCCCCCCCCCCCCCCCGACCTCCCATATAAAAGTGACTTCACGGAAGTTCACGAATTGTTGGAGATAATTGCTTGCGGGTAAATTATTTTGTTCCACATTGTGGATTGTATTTTGGGTCGACACTGACATGGCCATACGTTGCTTAAACGCGTGAAGGAAAAACCAAATCGCGACCATACGGACACCAATGGTCGAATACTCAAGGTGTGCATATTATCTAGTCTGAATGTGCTGACGAGAGAACAATACGCACCGAAATTGCCTATAGCTCATCAGAGTGATAACTTGGTTGGTACCTGGTACTTGGTACCTGGTACTTGGTACCTGGTACTTGGTACCTGGTACTTGGTACCTGGTACTTGGTACCTGGTACTTGGTACCTGGTACTTGGTACCTGGTACTTGGTACCTGGTACTTGGTACCTGGTACCTGGTACCTGGTACCTGGTACCTGGTACCTTTGTACTTGGTACCTTTGTACTTGGTACCTTTGTACTTAGTACCTTTGTACTTGGTACCTTTGTACTTGGTACCTAGAACCTGGTACTTGATGTTGGAAATAACCAATTAATGGGCTGTATCCTCACAGGAAGTTACGAATGACCAGGGCACTAAAGTGCAGTGACGTTATTGTAAAATGTGCTGCATAAGAACTAGATATAGTATTAATATTACTCTTAAAAAAATGTTCCAGCCCTTGCCACAGCAACGCAAATCTTCAAACGCTGCCAGCCTGTTTGAACATTAATTTTAACTTGGTATTTTGTAACTTTTTTTCCCCAGATCACCAGGTCAATTCGGAACCACACTTTGCAGTCCATATGCCGTGCCGAAGAAGTCAACGACTTGAAAATGCTGGACCGCGCACAGAGAGACTTACTGGCGCGTCAGATCATCGTGGACGACAAACGCAAGTTCCTGTACTGCTACGTGCCGAAGGTGGCGTGCTCCAACTGGAAGCGCGTCATCAAGTTCATGCAGGGGACCATCGACGACATCGGTTCCAAGATCAAGATGGACCACAAGAACGGCCTGGTCTTTTTGGACAGCTTCTCCGAGGAGGAGATCAGGTATAGAGTTAGGAATTACTACAAATTCATGTTCGTCCGCAATCCAATGGAAAGGTTGCTATCCGCATACAGGAACAAGTTTGGGGAGGTGGCCCTCAGCCAGTACAAAGACAGATACGCTCCTCGAATTATAAAAAGATACAGGGGGAAATGGGACGGGAAGAGCAACAACATCACTCTCGAAGAGTTTATTAGATTTGTACTTGATAGTCGGACTAGCACCATGGACCAGCACTGGAAGCCCATGCATCTACTGTGTCAACCGTGTGCCGTGCAGTACGACTTCGTTGGCTCTTTTGAGCAGCTGAACGAAGACGCCGACTACGTCCTGGACAAGATCAAGGGGGACACCGGGGCGTACTTCCCGCGCCGGCAGGACTGGTACAACCCGACCACTGAGGAGAAAATGCAGAACCTCATAAAGGACGTCGACCCCGTGTACATACAACAGTTCGTGGACAAGTTCATTCTGGACTTCATTACTTTTGGATATACGCCGCCAAAGCAGTACTACTTCAAACAAGACCAACCTGAGAAGGAGTTTGGGGAGGAGGACCTCGTTGGTATTAACGAGATGGATAATGATGTTATGCCCAGAGGGAGCGATCACTCATAGCGAGGCAACCTTTCCGTTCATGTGTAACAACTACAACGAGGAGGGCAGTTCTGGTCTCCGGAACTCGGTTGGAATTGACCGTGTCGCTGACTTGGAAGCTCCGGGGCTTGTAGCAACGGTCTACGGATCACTTCTGTGCCAGCTGTGGGTTAAATCCACGTTCAGCTAGTCTACCCCGACTCAGAATGGAGCTTTATCTGGCCGTGACTTAAAATAGCGTCTTCGGATGGATTCTGATTTGGCAATCCCTTTGCCGCCAGTGCTAAACTCGGGGGCTTCAGTCTCTGGCACCGGACCATGTAAACTGTGACATCACATGTTTACAAAAGAGCCACAAAGCCTGGACTTCCTGCAGGCACAATTTGTGTACACACACAATGGAAGAAAACATTAAATCTTTCATTTCATGGAGATTTGCACTGTATAGTTTTTTTTTAATCAACTTTTGATATGAAGAAAGCGGCGCGCATCCCCCACAACTAATGTACAGCTGTTATATTTTTATAATTCTTGAATTTATGTGGAAATTGTGATACAAAATGTGGTATTCCCATATGACCAGTAGTATCTTGCCTGCCAGGAAATGCCTGGAATGTACAAAATCACTATTTTTGAATTACATGGTCTATGGTTTGCGAGAAAAGACGGCAGGATATCTTCACATGATTACGGAGAATAATTCCATGGATTCAAGAAGCCTTTACTACTGCTGCTGTTTTAACTTTAAAAATGTCTCAAAAGAGATTTACTTTCATTTTGAGATGCCATTGTACCAAAGAGACGAGACGAAATGCCTTTTCGGAATTTGATTTCGGGCGCTGTCCTGACAGGGGTGCCGTTTGAGTTTGAGCGTGATCAGGGTGTCGTGTAACAGCGCCCTCACTGTCTGCTAATTCGACCCGAGCGAATGTTACTTTATTATTGTGTGGAGCAATGAACTATACAGTATTAAGGTGCTGTTTTGTTTGATGAAGTTTGTGGTGCTTTTGTAGTTTGGTTTTGAGTTGCAGTTTCTATTTTGTTGGTATAGAATGAATTAGCAGTTATGCATTAATTTATAACGGTCATTTTGTGCATTTCAAAACAAGGGATATTCTTGCACCTTGAGAGCTTTATACAACCCTAATGAGGGTAAAGTGTTGAGCTTACTTGGAAACAGTCCACATTGGGGCATAATACACCGTGCTCTAGCGGGATATATTACACCCTATGATACACCCCAATTAAGGGTACACAAAACAGAACCTTATTGGGGTTCAAAAGTTCTCCCAAATATAGGTTGATACACTTTTTGGCAATACTCCGAACTGTGCTCACTAATAGTAATACTCACCGAATCGGGATATTATACCAAATTAGGATTTGATTTTGATGAAGAAAAATTTGGTGCTAATTTTACTTTTATCTATTTTTGTTTTCGGTCACATAATTATTCAAGGCCTTATTTTCATAAGCTGTGAAGATCAGATGTCCGCTTAGATATGATGCTTAGCAAAATCAGGTTACCAGCCAAAATGTCATGTAATGTACAAAGGTGAGGGACATGACTGGTTCCCATTAGAGGCAGGGTATACTTTTGGTAATTGTCAAAGACAAGCATCCTCATTTGGTGTATCCCAACACTATGATTATGCATAAAATGACAAACCTGTGAAAATGTTGGCGCGATTGATCACCGAAGTTGCAAGACAATAATGAAAGAAAAAACACCCTTGTTGCATAGAATTGTGTGCTTTTTGGATGCCTGAGAAAGGCTTCATGACAGAAGCCTTTCTCCGGTTCAAATTTTTGGTTAGAAAATTACCTCTTTCTCTAAAACTACATTACTTCAAAGGGTGTCGTTTCCAACAAAGTTTTAAAATGTCAACAGCACTTCAGTGCCCTTTACCAAATCAGTTTTTATGGTCATTAATCTTTTGGAGTAATTACCAAAGGTATACAGTACCCTCCATTTAATTCGGATTTGCAAATTAGTTTGTATTAACATTTGTTTTGCGTAGTTTTGTGAAATAGGCCAAAGGTGCTTTTAGTTTCCTTGTTGAGGAAAAATATTGTTAACTAGTATTCTTTGTCCAGTACAAAGTACACCAAAACCGATGAAATACAATTTCTTGATCTGTCTTTTGTGACAAACTGTCACATTATGCCGATTGAGTGGAGACTTTTTATTTTGTTATGACTGTCATATTATGACAATAGTATTAAGACAGTCTTGTTGTGACAGTCATATTTAGACCCAACACATCAAATGACAGTCATGTCTAATAACTGTGATGCCAGTCACAATGGTGCAAAAGGTATATTTTGAGCTTTTTATGAAACATGTATAATGATGTATTATACAATAACTCAAAATATCAAAACATTTAGATTTCAAAATGAAAGATTATCTGAAACCTTATTGATGTTCTGAAGAATCCAAGGTTCAACAACACCTTTCAGTTTAAAACGGTTGATATCATCTTTGGCATTAAGTTGTGTGTCTTTCTGGCCGACATTTTGTTCTTCCTTCATGACGGCCAAGTCGAAAACAGTATTTTGCCAGCGGTACACAAGCAACGCAGCATCCGTTCTTGTAGAGATTTGAACGGAAGCAAACCGATGGGTAAACGACCTACTTTTAGAATTCAAGAAAAATAAAATAAAAAGGAACTGAAAGGTCACCTGCGGTGAAGGGTGTTAGCTTATGAGATCCCCCCAGTATTAAAGTGACAACTTGTAATGATTGTCCACTTATTTTTGACAAAAGTCGAAAGTTTTTTGTTTTTTGTTTTGGATGTGGACGCTTTGTGTCGATTGCAACATTTGGCCAGTTGGACTGACTCAGTATAACATTTTGATCATAAATCGCACCATCTGGATGATGCGACTTGGCTTGCTTATAGGCGACGGGTTCAGGTATATTTCATGATTGGTAATTTATTCGTTGGGCTAACTTTGTGTAAACTAGATAGCTTTAAAACAGAAAATAATACCCATTATTCTGATGAACGTTACTGCGTGAAACACTATCTGTCAGACAACCGTCCTTCGAAACCCGTTCTTATTTCTTTTCAATATGTCAAATCGGAACGAGCCTAATGGGAACGTGTACTGTATGAACTACTTTCTTCAAAATGAAAACCTTGTTTGTGGTTCTCGTTTCTTGAGAACTCGGCCACCCAAGTTGATCAAAATGTCCACAATGTGTTCGATGTGTTAGTTGATGAGTGTGCTCTTCCAGTGTAATGTAACATATTATCTGAATATTTGTGTTTGGGCATGTTAGAGTCAAAATACCCTTGTACCAATAATATTCCCCAAGTTGTTATGATTCACTTGTTTTGTTTAAACTGGAGTGAGACCAGGGCCTAACTTCATAGAGCTGCTTAAAGCACAAAAGTGGCTAAGCATATCAAAATTTGGATTACCAGACTAAGGTTACCAGCTTAAATGCTATATGTGCCATCTCTGCCTGGTATGCTGCTTATTTTTGCAATATTTTCTACTTAGAGCAGCTCTATGAAGTTTGAGCCGGAACTTTCAAGCATTATTTCTTGGAAGGGGGGTTTGCTATCATCGAGCCCTTGTTTGAGGTAGTTTATCATTCAACGCCCTAAGTAGCTGACCCTCTTCTGTCGCAATATTGTATGACTGGTCACAAATCCCCCTTGTTGATGGTGAGTGATTCATTTGAGGGAGGGGGGGGGGCTATGCAGCTTTTTCTGCGCTGGCTTTGACCTTGAGGGGTCCGTGAAGTCCATGATTGTGTAAACTGGGTGTGCATAAAACAGTCGCATGTGGTACGCAAGTACAACTGACCAACTGTACATGCGTCAACTGGTTTTCAGCTTTGATAAGCTGGGTAAGGCTTGTATTTGAAGACGCCCTCTTTGGCGGGGGTTCTTTTCAAAATGGCCGACAGAGTCAGATCCCACACTAATGTCTGTTCCTACCGATTGCGACGTTAAAACCGCAGTTGTCAACCGTTAGTCGGCAGCATACGGACCGGCCATTAATGCAACATTAATCAATAGCTTTTTATGTGAACAAATTAAGAATAATATAGTCATGCAATATTGATCTACATATGGTTCTTAAAGAAATTAGCTGTGTGATTTTAGTCCCAAACTCCTTCAGATATAAATCCCGTTTATAAGGAATTTTCGTCAGTAAAGACTCAAGTTCAATCACACTCTTATTTCAATAAAAAAACTTTCCTATTTCGTAGACATCAACATAGATCTCTGTCGAAAGGAAGAAGTTTCTTGAGCTAATTCAAGGAGCAAATTAAAAAAAATTACGAAATAACTGATCAGTTTTATTTTTAGAGAAACGAGAAATAAATCAATTTATTTGGGGTTGAATTTGAATGATTCATATTTGTGAAAGCTGTACTCAAGCCTTACACACGAATGTATTTAATTTTGTTTAATTGTGTGAATTACAATGTTGCTAATTATTGTAATCATACTGTGCTGTTTATTCACAAATTTGCAATTGATTAGGCCTATTATTTTGTTAAATTCCTTGGAAGTTTGGAATTGAAAGTTTTTGATTTGTTCTGAGTGCTCTGCGGTTTAAGCAGATCCTTTATAGTATTCTGCTGATTAGAGACACTGTGGTCAGACGGCATTAGTATTTAATAAACAAAAATATTTTAGGTGATCTTGAAGATATTAACCTTGTGACTTTGTGAGTACATTCTTTCCACTCCCCAACAGTTCTCAAGAGATGACTGGTGATAATTGCATCAAAAAGATGTCACGTTTTCGACTGACGATGTAGGGATAGTGTGCACGCCCCAGAATGTTGTTATTTCGACGCGATAGAAGCTGACTAAAATTCGCCGTATTTTTGACCGCGTGAGGGCGTATGTGGATAAATTTCACATGATGAAAACTACAAGTAAACAAACAGGGTTTTTTCACTTTTTTATCGCAATTTGTTATGTATTTCTTCATTGGTGCAAGAAAACTACAAACAGGCAATTATAATAAGCTAAAACTGCTATTGTGATGCAAGACATTCCCTGATGACAGCGCCCTCATGCGGTCAAAAATATGGTCAATTGGGACGATTCAGAAAGATCCGTAGTTCAGACAGGAATGTTTTCTCATGAAATTAACCTGACACTGTTACTAGGTAAAAACACTAAGTTATGGTTTGTCAATGGTTAACCGATTATGTGCCATACATTTTGAAGAAAGCATTGGGAAAAAATATGCAACAAACGAATCCCAATGAGGGGGAACCCATCCCCGCAAGCCATTTTCGGTTGTTTGCACACTTGGCAAAACTCATCCCTGTAATAATGTACAACGACAGTAACTTATGTACAATGACTCAGTCGCTAGACGCTCAGAAGAAACAAACGTAGTCTGGAGACACTATGTACAACGAGCACCTGTGTTCATTAGTGTTGACATAGAAAGGGGGCCAACTTAAAATGGCTGCCATCTCATTTATTTATTACATCCGGTTCGTTTCTCGGGTAAATTGGTGCCAGGAAGCTGTCCATTTTCTAGGTCTCCCATTTCCAGATTTTATTTTGTACAAACTTTTTATTTATATCGAACTCTACTACTTATCGATCCAGTAAGATGACAAGACATATAAAGAAAATACCGCCGTGGGTTTACTTTTGTTGAATCGGATTACGTGAACTAACAAGGGTGGCAGTGTGAAAAACGTTGGCACTGTAAACCAACTGTACTAGCTCAGAATGTCAGCAGCAACTAAAGTTAAATGTCAACAGTAGAGGGCGCTCAACACCTACCCTGTAAATCACCACTAGATCTTGACTAACTCATGCAGTTCCTCGCAGAAACTCAACCTTTGAGGCAAACCAATGATAGATTCCGTTTAGCTTTTACAGTTATTAGGCATAAACAAAGAGAAAAGCAACTTAACGATGTATAGCTGTTGCAAAATAACTATCACCATTCTGAATAATTTAGTTAATAGGATTGGTGACTGTCCAAAAGAAAAACTTGATTAGTTTCAATCTAAAAGCTGAGTGACCATGAACAAAGTACCCACCAACAAAATTTTTGCAATAAAATGTTTGTATTTGAAAAACACAAAAGTCGAGAAAATAGCATTTGAAGATCCCGAAAACCCTGTCAAAACATAAACTATTTTGGGGTGTTTTAACCAAAACGGTTTCGCAGGTTTGAGAGGGTTGTTCGTTTTGAAAACTAGACCAGATGTTTACTCAACCGAAATAACAACGTTTCTGATATTAATATTGAAAGATCAATTTGTTAAAATAATTCAGAAACGCGGTCGGGTTGGCGTGGTGGGGGACACCGGGGGACACTATGCTGATTTGGTTTCAGTCCCTGCATGCCTGATTGCGTGTGTTTTCCCGGAATAATTCCTTTGGGTTTTCCTCCGACGTCTAATTTTTTTTAACTTCCTTTGTCTTCTCTCCATGGGATTCTTTGCTAGTATAGTGGTTACGTTCACTTTTCTGAGAATCCTTGGCCTCACAGGCAAAATTAATAAATGAAGTGAAAAAATGAAACATATCACTGTTACCACAACATGTTGTCATTTCTTGGTCAGATTTGCAGCAAAAGCAATTTACAACGATCATTTGGGGGGGGGGGGGGGTTCGTCTTGAAAACTGCAACTCTAAATAGTTTGACCAAGGTAGCGTGTGCGATGCAGATGCGTTGGCAAGAATTGAGGGCGCGCTCAGATCGATGTGGCAACACACCGTAGAAGTCTTTCGGCACCAAACGTGACCTACTAATTTCCCTTTTCGTGGGTTCATAATGAACGCCAGAGGACAGAAACAAATGTCGTCATCCAAAATCAATCATGTTGAATGTCGTTGATCATGGCTCTTGTAAAATGTTAATTTCACTTGCTAATCTTTCCTTGGGACAAAATGCTTTATCGTGAAGCAGCCAGCTAAAAGTGTCGCAGACCTTTATCAATAATAAAGAATGCCAACGTTCATATAGCGAAATAAGGACTAGACTTGTTTTCCTTCCAGCCTCGGTTTGGGTTCATTGATACGTATAGAAGACAGTCAACACTGGTTGCATGGAGCTGTAATTGGTGACTCAAAAGCAAGCTGTCATCTCGGATGATCCGGACTTGATGGGTGTAGTCCGACAGTTGGAAAGGGGGCATGAAAAATAAATGGGCGGGAGCAAGGGAGTCTCGCTTGACACTCCACTGACGACTGACAACCTCATTCTCAATGTTCGGATAGATGTATCCCCGATCTTCGGTCGACACCTGTCAGTGCCAATTAACGGGCCCGTTTATACTGTTCGTGAAAGTTCAATGCAACGAATCTCGGCCTATTAGTGAAAAAACCTTGCCTTAGGGTTGGTCTAAACAGCTAAACGATGTCAAGTTTTTTTTTCTGTCCTCCGTTCTGCCCATCTGAAATAGTAGTTTCTATTATGAAGATTTTTTTTATAACAATCTCTTTGTATGCTACATTTAACCATGGAGCTTCATGATTATAAAACAAATCTTCCATTCCCACAACTGGAGCCCCGCCCCCTAACGCTACCCCTTTAACTATGTTTAGTTTATACCTTTAACAAAATACCAGAACCTCCATTGTACACGTGTAAATTCTGCATTCGGTAATGGATTTTGAGTCTATAAGTTGAATCGGTCAATAAAGTGAAACAAAAAAAATACAAATACGTCCAAATGCATTGGACTGTTATTACGTCTGCCATTGAAAACCCTATGTACGCTATGCATGGCTTTTAATATAGACTGGTCCCTTGGCAACTGATACGTGGTAATCCAACGCGTTAACTCAAGGAATACAGCAGCGCCATTTGTGTGTGCAGCTTTGAAGAATGTCACATGTAACACGTGCGTCTGTACCAAAGACCTCTCAAAATAAGGTTTGTACTTCTTTGTTAACGCTGGAATTATTGCTAAAATGTAGTTACCTAGTTTCTTCCCGCCGCGGGCTAGCTAAAATTCACTGTAAATCCTGTACTTTGAAATTCTGTAGGGAACACAAAAACCGCTGAGGAATCGAAATAACTTTTTGTTGTTGTTAGCAAGTAGCATAGCGACCTCCAGCGTTGTAAAAAGGCCAGTCCCGTGTATTACTGTGGTCGGCGGGCAAGTTTGTTGTTGTTGAGACAACACGTTGTGGTTTGTTGACAACATTATGTCTAGTATTTCCTACAAATTTATCATTCCGGCATTTCGGCAGGATTAAAATGCAGAATAGAAACACAGAGTACTCATGTTTCTCTCAAATCCAAAAAGAATTGTCAAAATTAAGGCATCTCCTGTAGTGAAATTTGTAGAATTTCCAAGTATTTGTTCCAAAGCCCATGCAGTCTGTCTTGAACCTGAAAGCTTATTTTGCTCCATGAAAGAAGTCTCAAACTTGATTTGATATTAGATATTCATTCATGCCATAACTCCCCCCCCTCCCTTCATGATGTATGAGCTCTCGTCTCATGCCCGACTGCAATCACAAATTTGCAATTTGCATTGTAGACTGGTCTTCTGTCTCCTCTGTGGTTAAAGCAGGCTTTGGTTACAAGTTCATTGGGCCAGTTTACTCTGCACACTAGTGACTCCATAGACTTATGGACAAGTCGTTCAATGTTTGACGTGGTGCATGCTCTCACGCGATTATAACTGCTCTCGCGATATTGCTGGCTCCTGACACGGTGCCGTATTCGCGACAAGAGCAGTGGCCTCGAGCGGAGCAGTAGTCTCACAAGAGTATAGATGCAAGAGAGCTGTTACGCTAACACCACGAAAAACATTTAACCACTTGTCCTCAAGAGTCTAGTGACTCCATGGAAATGTGTCCTTGTTAAGATAGCTGGTGGGTGGAGCATTCATCATGTGACATCATTTGCATCGCAATGGGCGTACTTCCTGGGATACTATACCCCTTACTTTTTTGGATTGAGAGATTGGTCCACAACATTCTTCCCCCCTCCCCAAGAATTTTCCATCAGTAGTGAAATAAGTTTTTTTTTGCCGGCGTAATTATACAGATACAGAGACAAAATTCAGATACAGAGACAAGATGCATATACAAAAACAAAGCATCAGCATTATGTATTTTGAGTTCTTCAGTACATTTACTTTCAATGTGTAACTTCTATTTGAGCGAAATTTAACAAAATTGTTATATGTCATATGATGCATATAATTTTGATTTTGCACCCCAGTAAAAACTTTAAGAAGCTGTGCTCAATTTTAAACATCATTGTTGAACACAAAGTTACTAAGTAGTGCTGTGTAACACGATCCAGAAGGTCAAAGGTATATCTCCCTTGTATAATGCCAGTTACCAGCCTTTCAAACCAATGTGCAAAGTTCCCACCGTGCCTTTTGGGCCATGTACCAAGTTTGCAATGCTATTATAGTAAAAACCCAAAGTGGCTTATCTCCAAACCTTGTGTGTGAATTGTGCGGCGTCACAAGAAAAGAAGATAATTGACGCGCTTTTAGGCGCGTTAAAGCGTACACACCCACCTGGCCATAAATCACGCCCAATTGGGTTTGTAATACTAATGTCTGATTGATAATCATTGTTTCTCAATATGGGGGCATGGTGTACCCCCATATTGTGTCATCATTGTGTGCTTGGAATCTCAGGAATAGGAAACTTTTGAACACTAGGTGGCAGCAGACTTACCAGGTAAATTTCCATTGTTTAGTTCTGAGAATGCTCACATTTCCAAGAACAATGGATTTACCTGGTAAGTCTGCTGCCACCTAGAGTCCCCAAAAGCCCCCCATTCTTTAGAGGATGGGGGAGGGGCCTGGTACTTCTGAAGGAATGTAGTGTGTTAAAGTATGGGAAAATTGGGGGACGAGGATACCCTATGTCCTATATTGGGCATGGTATATGGATAAAGACAGGGGATCAGTCTACATCTTCCTGGTAACCTGAGAACATGAATTTTGAAGCACACAGTCAATAACAAACAAGTGAACCAATGTGCTTGCAGTTGTCTGGTTCCGGGGCCTCATTTTTTGGGATTGTAAACGGTTAGTCTGAGCACAGACCCTACCTAGGCGGCCAGTGTATTGCATAGGCCCTTTTCGAAACCATGAACTTGGGCTTAGGCTCTCTCAGTTATTTAGAAGATGTGCGCTTTTCTTACATGGCTTCAATCAGGTGGATGGATCCTCAGGCGGAGCCTGAGGCGAAGCCCAAACCCAAGCCGTGATTTCGAAAGGGCCCATACTAGTGTGAGTAGTACAGTGAGATACTGACATAATACAATCAATTTTTGATCGAGTATCAAGCATGTAACTTTGAGTACCAATACGAGTACAGGCCATTCTTAGGTCTTTGCTAGCTTAGTGCGAGTATGAATACTGGTACCTTCAAAATGGTACTTGAGTAGTACTTCAGTATGAGTATCGAGTATGGGTACTCACTGTACCAGACATTATTTGATCATGCAAAATGATCATGAATGTATACAAATTAGCACCTAGACCCTATCTAGGCGGCCATTCTATTACGTAGTGTGAGTAGTGCACACACTTTACACATAAATCAATTTTTGGTTGAGTACCAAGTATGTGACTTCAAGTACGAGTCACAGAGTATCAATTTTTCAAGTCGAGTACTGACTTTGAGTAGAAGTACTATGCTAGCTGAGCACGAGTAGTGGGTACCAGTACCTTCAAAATGGTACTCGAGCAGTACTTGAATAGTACTTGAGTGTGAGTTTCAATTACGAGTACAAGTGCGAGTACTACAACACTCACTGTAGTGTACCAGGCATTCAAAACCTAACTGGAGTGATATGGATGTATACAGATAAACACAGACCATACACAGACCTTACCTAGGCGGCCATTGCATTGGGTAGTGTGAGTAGTACAGTGACACACTAACACATAATACATTTTTGGTCGAGTATCAAGTATTTGACTTCAAGTCCAAGTATGAGTCATTAATTTTAAGTTGAGTATTAAGTACTGACTTTGAGTACCAGCTGAGCACGAGTAGTGGGTACCAGTACCTTTAAACTATGAGTATCAACTAGAAGTACCGAAACACTCATTGCACTAGGCATTATTCAAAATGTAACTGGAATAATCATTATTGTATGCAAATCAGCGAGTAAGTTACAGGTCAGACATCACTAATGTGCAAAAAGTTAAAGCTTACAGGAAAAATACCGTTTATTAGTCAATATAAAAAATTGCTAAAAATAGGGGGGGGGGTAACATTCCTAAAATGTGATGAAGATAACAAAAAGTTGAAAATTTGGGTGATACATTTTGAAAGGAAGTGTTCTCACGCAACACTCGGGGGAAAAAAGGGGGTCTTCCGGTCTTGTAACTGACAATGTGGAGCGAATGCCGGGCACTACTTCCTGATTTGAAAGGGCCACTCGGCAAACTAAATAGAAAAAAAAAACCGTATTCACTAAAAACTGAGCACGTCTCAAATCACTTCAGTTAGTTGTTAAGAAATAAGAGTGTTAAGTACACGTAAATAAACAGCGCCATATTTCGTTGGAATGTTTACTCTTGAAATTCGAGACTTTCGTTTCCTTTGAGATCGTCCCACATCGTTGTTTTTAGCTTCCAGTGGGGGATATCGAAAAAAAAGGGAACAATGTGAAATCCGGTTATTGGGTCAAAGGGCAAGTTGCAAACGGCCCAACATAGGCCCATATGACAACATGATGAAAAGCAAGTTCATCTATAGGCAGAGATTATCTTGGCACAATACAATAACACGGTTTTTTTTTCGCTGTACATTTTTCTTTTCCTGATGAAATTAATTCCAATGTGCGGATCATATACACCTCTTACAGGGCTGTAGGAATTAAAGAGTTTATGATCATTTCAGGTTAGACCATGCACGTCACTTTTTTTCACAGATTAAATAATCCTTTTTCTTGACCTCTTGCGCACCAACGTCACACGCGGCTGTACTGTCTGCCACGGGCGCCATTTTGAAAGTCAATTTAATGGTAAGCGCTACTTTGCCTATACAGTGCTCACTATACACTGTAAAACACATGGGGATATCTCCAAAGAGGATGCCGTCAGGCGGGTTGGGCCATCGTAAATAATAGGCTCATGGAAACGAACAAATAAAAACTGGAGGATTGATTTAAAGTGATTTTATATACACCACTCACAGATCCTTGTCATAATGAACACGCGTCACGTGTCATTCATTGTTTTGCCATGTATTTACTGCTGCGGCGCGCCAACGTTCCATAATTTAATATTGGAGTCCTATATGGATAATTATTGGACACGTCACAGAGTCGTTTCCAAACTAGTCGTTTCCCGTTTGTCCAACTGAAGCAACGTGGTGTCATGGCGGACAGGGTTGATGTCGTTGTTTAGAAGGTTGCTTTGAGTCGTTGTTCAGAAGGTTTTTGTTTTCAAGAATTTGTACAGTGTGAGTGCCTTTTAACGTGTGAGTTATGTAAAACTTATATTGAATGCATTTCGTTTGTGCAATGTCCAATGAGGTGAAATCTGGACGATTCCATTTCACGAGGCGAAATGAAATGCAAAAGCCAGATTTCACCGAGTGATTATAATTCGGCAACAATGCACTCATTAAAATGCATCCAGTAGTCGTATTGCTTGTCTTGATAAAGCGTAATCGTGTCACTTGTTTTGCCATTGCCTGCATGCCGTCTTCTCGAATAGTCTCTTATTTGAACATTCCGGAACACGGCAATGTTTGTTTCTTGAAAACTAGACAGTTTAGAAGAACTTAACGTATTCATGTTCCCCCACAAAATATCAAAAGCTATACCTTTAGCTCACATCGGTTAAGGAGGCATCGCCCAATTTGTTGCCAAATTGACAGTAAACATTGATTTAATATTAGATATAGATATTTTCCATTAGTCGAGGAATTTGTGAACTTTCATACGAGAGACTGAAGAAAAAGGCAACGGTTAGTAGTAGTTAGTTGAAAGATACAAAAGAGTTGGTGTCGAGACCTGGGCCCAGTTTCATGGCTCTGCTCACCGCCGAATTCTACGCTTACGATCACCATTCCCCGCTTACTGTGCGAGCCCCGAATTTCTGCGCTAGCTGTGTAAAGCGAAGAATGCCAATGTGGAGTAAAGGCACGCGCTCAAGCGAAAATTCCCTGCTAACCCGTGAAATACGCTTGGGGTAAGCGCGGAATTCCCTGCGTCTGCAAGCGCCGACTCTTTGCTTTAGTTAAGCAGAGCCATGAAATTGACATGTTGCAAGTATTTCGTGCAATGCGTGGCATTTTTTTCAATCTGTCAACATTTCTTTGTACATTGTAATGTCCTGGGTTGGGCAATAGTGCAACTCCATTCATGTGACATCGCTTGCCTCGGAGGGCTGTAGTAAAACTATCATCTCTCTGTTTGTTCAAGTTCAGAATAAAACGCGGCAACTTAATTCCCACTGCAAATATGCACAGAAACCTGCTGCCCCTTTCGGTTTTGTTTTCGACACGTTCAGTTAGCATTTTAAAGGGGCCGTTACTCGGGGTCCCATCAACCAATACAACTTTTATGTGCAAGACAAATCCAAGTCTGGTTCCGAAGGTTTTTTTTCTTCAAATGAATCAGGGAAGAAAATAATCGTCGTACAATCTGAAACTATATGTCAATTTTGTTTATATATTTCAGTGAAAAATTGCAAGGATAGAACAGGAAATTAATATTTAAGTTTACCCCCAGCTGGGGGGAGAAAATGGGTTCTGAAGAAACTTCCTGTACGAACTTCCTTTGAAAATTTGGTCAACTGTGGCCGACCCCTTATTAAACAGACCCACTAAGTCAGTTTCCCCAAACGGTAACCCAGCTAACGCAATACGTTGTTACAACATTGCACAGCGTTGTCATAATGTTGCAACTTGGTCGATGGGATGACAACGTTTTGACTACGTCGCATAAACGTCAGATCTTAACATGATTTTCAACCAATGTTGTACGATGGTTGCATGTTGGTCATTTTTGCAACGTTACTGAAAAGTCTTTATGCAACGTTTTCACAACATTGAATTTTGGTATTATTACAAAGTAGTATTTAAGTTAAGGCAACAACGTTGTGGATAAGTTGTATTTGGGTCTCAATAAAACGGAGATATTATGTTGTGACGAGGGCGTTGCCTGCACGTTGTATTTTGTTTTTATCAAATGCCAATTTCAATTTCGGTGAAATTAAAACGCAATATTTAAGTTTCGGCTGTATGTTGTCTTGTCGTTGTACTTTGGTAGGCCCTATCAAAACGTAAAGGCTAAGTTTTGATGATCACGTTGTCATCACTTTGTATTTTGGTTTTGTAAAAAAAAAGTAGTGTTCAGGTTGTGACAGCCACGTTATCTCAACCTTTAACCACACACGTATAATTGTGAGCATCACATTGGAGGCCTTTTAAAAATTTTATCACAACGTAGTATCTTTGTTTTTACCATCACGTTGTGAAAATGTATGGTTTTCTTTTTAAAACTAATCGCCCATACCTTTAAAGTGAGCCTGACTTCGAGATAGATGACCCTTCACCTTCGACATACCCTTATTTTGACTTTAAATGTGCCTTTAAACTTTGAATCAAGACCTAAACCTAACCTTCATTCTGATACTGACTCTAAAGCTGATTGTAAACCTTAAAATTTACCTTCATTCTAACTTAGCCATGTGTTATAGGACCCTAATTCGTACCTTCAACCCACCTGGTTCAGGAATTTGTTAACTTCCTGTTCGGACTGGAAAAGGTCAAATCGGGGTAATGTTCTTTCTTTCAATGTAAAATGTGCCATAAGCTACAAGATGGCGCGAAGATTATGACTTCGTGACATGTGGTGTAGAAAATGTGATATTTTTATTTGAACTTCCTGTTTGGACCAGAATGAAAGGTCAAAGTTGGGGTTATAGTTTTTATTAAAATGTCAAAGATATCAAATGTAACAAAATGGCACAAAGATTATGACTTTATGACATGTGATTCGGGAATTTTTTTGTAATTTGAACTTCCTACTTGAACCGAAAAAAAGGTCAAAATGCGTCATGTTTTTGAACAAAATGTTCAATGTGTCATAAGCTACGAGTCGGCACAAAGTTTAATATGACTTTACGACATTTATTTCTATAGATTTTTTTCCTTTTAGAGCTTCCTGTTTGAACTGGAAGTACAGGCTAAAATGGGGTCGCATTTCATAATAAAATGTTACATATTTAATGCTAATGATACGACTCAGACCCTGAACCAGACCTTCAATTTAAGCAGTACCATCACCCCTAAACCTAGCACAGACCCTCAATTTGACTCTAACTGTGCCCAAACCCTAACCACATTTTGAACTTGAACCTGACTCTGACTGTGACTCTTACACTGAACCTAAACATGTGACTTGTTTATTTTTAGAGCTTCCTGTTTGTACCGGAAGTAAAGGTCAAAGTGGCAGTCACATTTCTAAATTAAATTTACATGTGCTGTAAGCTACAAGAAGGCAAAACAGTTATAACTCTATGACAATCGGTTCAGAAGATAATACACAATATTTTATGTCGAGGACACGAAACATTATTTCGATTAAACGAGGTAACAATTCGAGCGAACAATATTTCCGTCGAACAAAATAAAATGTTGAGGGAACAAAATATTATTTCAAGGACTTAAACTATTCTGTCGAGAACACAAAATTGTATTTAAGTCGAACAAAATACGTTTCGTGTTCATTATTTGTGTTTCACCATGTCCCTTTAGGCGCTTTGTAGTTACTTATAATTGATCGAGCGCACGAAATGAATCGGAGCGTACAAAATGATTCTGAACGATCGAAATAATTTTTAAAGATGATTTTTATTCATTGGAGTTGTTTTGTGGGCACTTTGAGGAAAGTACAATGTAGCAAACGATCACTAAAATCTTCAGAGTAGGGGCATTATTTTTATCAGGTGCCGTACTGATGAGAAACTAAAACTGAACGTTCGATTGCCTTTTGTATAAATCAATGCAGGTATAATTTTCCGAAGGATTTTGATGTAACGAGCAAACTCGATTACTTCTGAAATAAAATTAGCTGTTTCCAACTGCATCCCAACAAAAACAACATGTAAAGTATACATGTAAATATAATTTTTTTTTGTAATGGCATCACGTTTTGACCCCTATTAGCTAAACAAGAAACACTCTATTAGGGTCGAAACATGAGGTAATAAATCATGTTTTCAATTCAAATAAATAATAGTGTGTCGTCACTTCCACAAATGTGTTTAATGGTTAAATGTACACAATAGTGTCTAGACTCCGAAGGTTAATGTAGTCATACATTGTATTAGAATAAACAATTGTGGGCAGTCATGCGGCAAACCTTGGCTATTAACTTTCAATACGCATTTTGACAGTGTAACTGTGAAGCTTTCAAATGTACAAATGTATGAACTGGTTAAATGTCTGGTGTCGAGCACTTTTTAGAGCCATGTGTTTTGTACCCACATACAAAACGCGAAATGAATGATTTCATGGGGACCTCGTCTAGCGTTGAACAAAAAGTTTAAAATTATAAGTATATAATCGAAAACATGTTGGTGATCGGGTCTATACTTTTTGAGGTTTGGTGGTCTCAAGATTGGCTAATTAAATAACTATTCGTGTCTTTATAACTAAGTCAATTAATTTATTATATCAAGCTCGTTGTGTTTTCGGTAATTTCAAGACCTAAGCTTTGATAAGATATTAGATCTGACTTTCGTATTGAGCTAAGTATAGGAGAAGACAAAACTCGTGAACAAATCCTATGGGATTTTGACCGAAATAAAGAATAAGAATAATTGGGAAGAAAACAAATAACAATCTCGAGAAAAAAACCCTGTTCCGACAGTAGGTCGGAACAGCTAATACTAGTATATATGTTTTGACCATGAATTCGTAAATGTTGTATAATTTTAGTTTGTATTGGTGAATTATTTATGTTTAGACCACAATGTTGAATAGTGAAAGCGCAGCTCGTTAGGGATGTTTTGGGGGATATTTATCAGCTAACTACTTGTTTGACATCACAACCAATGGTTGTTCTCAATTTAGTTGTTTGTATCGGTTGTCATAGATAAAATAGCCACTTGAGAAGCATCCCTATCACAGGGCATTTAATTATCTATCTGAAAAGTTCTATTCATTAATTGATTTTAAATATGGCTTATTGTTTCAAGCAGCATTGTGCGGGGTGGGGAGAGATTATATCCCTCCCCTGTACAGCGGCATTCCAAGCCGTGGACAGAGTCTTCTAGAGAAACATTTTCCCCTGACAAGATTGTCTTTCCTCACTTAGGTCGTTTTGTTCCCCACTAAAAACTTGCTCCCAAATGTTTCAAAGACACTTTCACAATTTCAATGATACTTTCAAAGTACTTTAGGGTACTGTTTATTTCGATTTTCAAAATCGAAATAGACACATAGGCCTAAATGAGAGCACAAAAACAGTGACAAACCACTCTCTTGTACGTGGCAACCTGATTTTATGAAATCTGTGTTCACGGTTTTAGTGTGGTGTGTTCGGTGAAAAGTAGAGGATTGGGATGTCTGTATGTTTTCATCTAAAAACCCAATGAGGTATTACACAGGATTGGTAAGGATAAAAAACACCATCGTTCAATTTTAGTCTGAAGTTCATATTTTTTTCCTGTGCATTATTCCCCTCTGAAATATATTCGAGAAAACTGTATCTGAAAACCTAAAAAGTTTCTAAAGCTGATTTCGCTTGTTACAACCAAAATTAAGGACAATGTGTTTACATGCTGACAATTGTGCATGGTTTAAAAACTATTTTCTCCTGACTCACCCAAAGGATTAGGCCCAAATTTTCACAGGTTTGTTTTTTTATGTATATGGTTGATCACACAAAACATAAACACTCTGTGACCATTTTGTCAGCTCTACCAATCCTGTATACTACTCTCACTCGTCTTGTACCGAGGCGTCCAGCAGAAAGCCCTAGGTAGGGCACTCTCTCCTGCCTGGTTTCTGTCACTTGAAACCTAGGATATGGAATCACAGCGTATCACCCCCCTTCAAAGCGGTCACCATTTTAGTTAGCAACATATTGTATAATTAATATTTATTACCGTTAATTAGCAGTTTTAAATAAGTTCGGTGCCCGGAATTACTCACTGTAAAAGATGAAGCACATACATTGGTTGACTTTCACGAAATTGATGCAGTGTAAAGGTTCAGGGTTACTCACGTGACATTTTAGTGACACGGGGATCAGAGATATAATTTTGTGGATGATCTTTGTTTCTTGGAAACTGTTTTGTAATTGTGAGTTGAAGAGTTGGACTTTACTTATGACATTTAGTGCAGTGGGCAGTACTGACGGTGAGACCATTTATTCGATGTGCAACAAAAACACTGCATGTTGCCAAAAAATGCGTGTTGGCTTCTGTCATATGTCCGTCTCAATCCGCCTGCTTTATCTCAGCATACATCGGGAAGAAAAAGGCTATCTTGACCCATCCAAACCTACCTGCGTATGCGCAATCCGATAAACATGCACTTCCTAAATAAATCCCCGGCCGACAACTCAAATAAAGTGATAGTACAAACTTGGAAATAATCCGAAACAAATATTTATGAGGGATTTTTTTAAAAATCGGATAGTATATTTTTGATAAACTTGCAACCGGTATCGTTGCCCCGAGAGCTTTTTCCATCGGAGGAGTGAGTGAGAAATTTGTATGCAGTTCGCAGTTCTCAGTTTCATTCGTCAACACTGAAAAGAGCTGAGAATGTTCGGCCCGTGGTTTTTTCAGGAATGTTCCTGATTTCAGGATTTGTTTCATAGCTCTGTCATCACCTCGAAAGACGTGAACTGACAACAAAGGGTATACACATTGACATAACGCCTATATATTGTGTCCAACCGTGGTTTCAAACTGTGACGATGTAGAGAGTCTGTAAATCATCTGGAACGTAACGCCCTGAGAGCAACTGCCCGAGAGTCCAGTGTGGTTTCACTCTCGAGCAACATAATACATCCATTTTTAATTTTTGTACAATCACACCTCAGTTGAACGCGTACAGATTCCAGACAGGGTTCCGATCTTGGTTTGTCTGTTACTCGAAAACTTAATCACCAATTAGGCTAACCTTTAACCCTCCCCGTACCCATCAGAATTCAACTTCATGTTTTGTTTGATTCTGTTGGACTGAGGACTGAACTTGCAAACTGATCATGCTTCACATGGGATCAGGCAAGCCACCATAATCAGAGTCAGCAGTTTGGGTGTTTAGTTACTGTATGGTGTTGGACTGAGGACCGCACCAATAAACCGATTATGCTTTACATTTTTAATTTGAAACCTGTGAACGTTTTACGGTTGTATTGTAAATCATACGAATGTTGTGCACATAAGTTTAGTTTTATACTCATGTATTATAATCATGTTTAATGGCAAGTTGACTGGGAACAAAATGAGCTAAAACAAAAACATGCATGTGTCATTGCTGAAAACGGACTGAAACAAGAAGTGAAATTTGAAATAATGTATACGTGTCCTGAATGCGCTCTACCATTATTAAAGGCATTGTATACTTTGGGTAATTGTCAAGGACCAGTATCCTCACTTGGTGTATCCCAACATATGCATCAAATAACAAAACTGTGAACATTTGGACTCAATCGATCATCGAATTAAGTTGCAAGAAAATAATGAAAGAAAAGTACCCTTGTTGCATAGAATTATGTGCTTTCCAGATGTCCGAGAAAGGCTTCATGCCTGAATCCTTTCTCAGATTCAAATTTTCGGGTGAAAAATTATGTCTCTCTAAAACTGCATTACTTCAAAGGATATCGTTTCTAACAATGTTTTATTGTATCGACAGCTCTCCAGTGCTCTTTACTAAGTAAGTTGTTATGGTCTTTAATTTTTTGGAGTTATTACCGGAGGTTTACACCCCTTTACATAGCTTGAATGTTTGCGACTTGCAAGCACTTCGCCCATTATCATTACATATAAAAAAAACATTAATAGAAAACTTGTATTATTTTAAACAATCTGGTGGCTAACATATTTGTTTTAAAAAAATCCATCCCTCAACCCACTCATTATGTTAGAGTTTGGCAACACCGCTGGAGTAGTAACCGAAGGACTGTAAAATTCAAGTGAAATTACAGCTTTAGCAACTGAAGCAGTCTTAAGAGTATGTTGCTAACTGCTGCACACATTTTGATGTGATTTTGGCCCAATTTCAAAGAGCTGCTTAAGCACAACAAAATATGCTTACTAGATTAAGGTTACCGACTAAAATGCCATGTTACATGCACAAAATGTAACTGATAACCTGCTTAGATTTGCTTAGCAACAAAATGTTAAGCAATATTTTCTGCCTAAGCAGCGCTATGAAATTGGGTACTGACTTGGAAAATCGTCTGATTGCCTCAGTGATTTCTTTTAACTTTGTTAGGGATTATACGTTTAAAGAATATGCATAAGGTTTTAGAAGTAAAAAAAAACCCCAAATGTGTTTCAAAATTTCACAACGGCAGCTTCATAAAAGTACAAAATTTCCGCCACGCACTTGATACCAGGAACGATTACCACCCTAATCATGCAAAACAGTTATCGTGTGTGGCTGAATCTCGTCAATGGTTAGCCTTGCAATGTTTCTACTAAAAAAACACAATTTGGACATGTGTTTCACACACTATGTCTCAATATTACTGTCACGCGTTTCCTTGCTGTCTCGAGAGCGTGAACAAGTTTGATGAAACCGAAGAATGACACAAATTCCTGGCTAGTTTCTGTCCGAGAATGGCTCGTAAGGGGCCACCAATCAACATGTCCATCATGTCTCTGGCTTAAGCATTTTTCAGGCCCGCGTTTTAACACGAGCGAAGCATAAGCCGGTCGTCAGTAGAGAATAATTTGACAATCGTTCGAGCACAGTCATCGTTACCATATATGGTCATCTAACATTGGCGCACTGAAATAATAATGTATATATATCAGTTATGTATCACGAGTGATTAGGCCACTTTTGTGTTTATGTTTCCTGTTCCCATCAATAGAACACTCTTCTTTTCCTATTCAAGTCTAACTTTTTGGTCCAGTGATTATATTCTAGGCAGGATGTACTATTGGAAAAGAGCACCGATAAAGCTGTTGATTTGATATTATAAAACATTATTAGAAACGACCCCCTTTGGAGTAAGGAAGTTTTAGAGAAAGAGGTAACTTTTCACCCACAAATTTGAACCTGATCCAGGCATAAAGCCTCTTTCAGGCATTTGAAAGCACACAATTCTATGCAACAAGGGTGTTTTCTGTCATTTTTTTCTTGCAATTTCAAAGACCAATTGAGCCCAAAATTTCACAGGTTTATTATTTGATGCATATGTTGGTATACACTAAGTGATGATACTGGTCTTTGACAATTACCAAAAGTATACCCTGCCGTTATACACCATATTCTGCATTTTCCTTTTTTACTCAATACGTTTTACTTATAATGTTTTTTTGCTCATGTCAATTTTTTGTAAATGTCAATAATTCTGTGTCTGTGATTGTGTACAATTTAAGTTTTCTGTATGTTTGAGTAGTGTTCTAACGGTTTGACAGTAATTCTACAGTTCTCTACAGTATTTTCAGTCGTCTTCAGTTTAGAAGACAGCTGGTTTAGCCTAATTTTTAGCCTAGTTTTTACATTTGGATTATACTTGTGCGGCTATTGATTTTCGTTCTACTGTTGAGTGATTTTAAGGGAAACTGCGATGAACGTTCACAGTGCAGAATTGGTATCAAGCTTGATGGGTCAGCTACACCCAGAATTAGGTCAAGCCTCCTAGGAACCGGCATCCGGGTCAAGTCTTAACCTGTGAAAATTACATCTTGTTTGAGTATAAAAACTAGTGAACAGATTGACAAACTTGCTTATTTCGATCGCAACAATCGAAATAAGCAGCTGCGTCTCAATCCAATGGCTGTTTTCTTGACTTGGACAGTACTTCAGGTGGAAATATTTCTTTGAAGATCGGCATACTGGTATATGGACTTTATAATCAGTGATCTTTCAAAGCGAAACCTGTAGTTTAAAAAAAACATTCGTTATTAAAGTTCCAACCCTGTACTTTGTCTTTATTTATAATCATTTACAAATATAGATTCATCCTGTTATAAGTGTGTGTAATCAGACAAAACGAAAACTAAACTAAGCTACAGTGGCAATAAAACACCGGAAGCAGATACTAGAAATCTGTGAATTGTATTGGATTCGTTCGTGAACAGTTTCAAATCTGTGAATGTTCTTTTTGTGTGGTATTTAAAGCAACAGACGACTGTTTTATCTGTGATAATAAAGCCGAATGACTTTACGTAAAATGAAACCGCACTAAGTGATCAAGTTCCTCCAAAAAAGAAAGAAAAGCATAATGAAGATGGGATATTTGCGTTTAGCGTTTAATATAAAATTGTGTTTATATAAAGCGCTTTATCAACGAGTGACTCATAACTGTTATGCTAGTTTGAAATAATGAGACCCATTTATATAGCACCTTGAAAGGGTTTACAAGGTGCTGCGGCACAATCTCCTGTTAACTGTGCCCGAAGCGCCGGGGCAAACCTATGGTGGCCCTGAAGGGACATCGACCACTATGATTATATTTACGTGAATATTTACGTCAAAACTCGCGACTTGGGCCCTAAATCGCAAGTATTCACGTAAATATTTAGGTGAATATTTACGATTTGTGCCCCAATCGCAAATAATTACGTAACTATTCACGTAAGTATATTGTATGTTTGATGTCACTTCAGGGCCACCATACAAACTTCTCTAATGGCGAAACAGTGTACTGGGTTCACGCAGGACCTGTAACTGCACAAGGACATCATTGTCTTAATTGGGACCCAAACCCACACTCTGACAACACCTAATTTCATAGAGCTGCTTAAGCACAAAAGGTTGCTGAGCACAACAAAATTATGCTAACCAGAATAAAGTTTACCCGCCAAAATGCTGTGTCACATTTCCCTCTTGTGATTGGTATCCAGCACATTTTTGCTTAATAGAAAATCGGCTAAGCAGCTGTGTTGGGCCGAGGGCCCAATTTCACACATAGCTGCTTAATCACAAAAATTAGCTGAGCAGAGCAGAAATTATGCTCACCAGAATAAGGATACCAACCAAAGTGCCATGTCACATGCACAATCTGTGACTTGTATTCAGTTGAGTTTTGCTTAGCACAAAATCGTCTGCTTAAGCAGCTCTATGAAATTGGGCCCAGATCTTGAGGCTAGTGCACTAGCCCGCTCGGCCACGACACTTATAGGATCCAGACCTTGTTCAATGTAGAATATTTTACATAAACTGATAATGATATTTTCTCTTCTTATACAGATGCGAAGTATTTTCTCGTAGAACTTTTAAAGGACGAGCATCTAGGAAACAATAAGGAGGATAGCGTCATGTCCTAAATGAAGTCCTGGGTAAGTACTTACTAGTACTTTAGATACTCAACTGTAATCAGTTTCAATCTGGTAGTTGATACCAGCATACACATTTCCTTCTGAAATAAAGAAAATGGCGTTTGAAGACCACGTGAAAACATCAGTAACCGTTTGCTTATTTTGATTGCAGCAATCGAATAGGCAATGAACACAGGTATCTGAAGTCAGAACAGAAACTGTTTTTCCCCGTTGCTTTCATTTCCGTTTAATTTCTGAATTTTGAATGAAAAGTCTAAAGCGAAAACTCATTATTATTTTTTTTACAAGTGGAGTCACAACGGACACGAAACGCTTTTATTCCTATTCCGCAGGTACTCAAAATACGGATTTGCGTTATCAGATTGCTAATTTACTTTGATAGCTGGAATTCACTGAAAACGGGCGGGGTGTATTTCGCAATGAAAAGGGACTTCACAAAATACTTGTGCAACCTGCATTTGGAGATTGGGCTTGATACCGCCCTCTATTGTTTTCAACTTTTGTTTATCAAAAGCTACGTGGAAATGGTGTTCCAGCGTTCCCCAAATGTAAATGAATAATATTTATTGTATACTCTTTTTCGTAAAATTTTGTACTTTAGGGTTTGGTGAACGTAGTATATAATCAGTGAAGTATTTATAAGAAAATTGTATCTAGTTGTAGTCACGTGAGATTTAATCTTGCTTGGCAAATTATGTGTTAGGCAAATAGTAACGGGGACCCAGGTACGAACAATAGCGGTGTGACAATTTGGCTTAATACCTTTTCCCGCGAAGTAAAATGACGTCACACCATCGAGTTCCCTGACTTCACCGGTTGTTCTTTACCGATTCGTGACAAAGGGAACGCTGACAACTGACATCCCGGCCTCGGTTTGGTTTACATTGACTTGAATGCGAGGAAATGGCTGATGACTGTGATGAGGTCTATCCATAAATGGGTCAGTCAGTGCACCCTTGAATCCAGATTCCAACCCTCATACTTATTTTTAACACGTCCAAGTGATGTCATGATAAATAGCGTCGATTTCGTGAACACTGATTTGACTGTAGTGCTCGCAAATTGAACCCACTTGCTCAGTGACTAAGGCATCCGCCAACCATACGTAACCCATTCACGTTCCCAGTAAAAAAAAAATCGTAATTTCAACACTGTGTGCAAGACTTTGTTTTTAATCAGTGGGCCACTATCGGCACGTGTGGGGGAGAACAAGTACTTGTTTCCTGTCGTGGTGAGCTGAATGATAAAACAGTCGTCGTGTATCGGAGTGAATGGCGATAGTGCGCTGAAGATTAGCGTCCCATTCGCAACAAAGAGCAGTATTGAGTCTGCGTGTTGAGTGCTCGTGTGAACAAGCACGTGTGGCACAATACGTGCGTGTTGTCCCGTATTGAGCTTGTCAGATATTGAAACTGCTCAGGCCCTCGTTGTGTGAGCCATCTGTCGTCAGTTAGACCCGCATCTCCGTCCTGCATCCCAGCATTACATCCTCTTCTCTCTACAGCCTGCACTCGGACTGATAAAATACAAAATAAATTAAAAAAAACACCTCACACCGAGGTTTCAAGAGCTACCCTTATCTCCACGGGGAGGAGTTTTTTTTTTTAGGGAGGTTGTATCTTTATTTGCCAAGATGGATGGCGAGTTGGGAATTTTCGAGGCGTTGTTCTTAGTATCGTTGACGGTGAACGTTTGTGCGTGGCTGCAGTTCGGGGCGTACGCCGTGATGGACAGGCTAGTCGCCCGGGAGACGCAGACAAGACTAACCCGGTTTCGTCTAGCTCACAAACACAATGCAGCTTTCATGAGGAATTTGTAAGTACACATGTTATCTCTGAATGTTTACAACCTGAGCGAAAAATACACCCCAATTTAATTTAATTGCCGCACCGCACCCCTAAATTACATCGATTTATAAAGGGAGGGTATATAGCCTACTCCAGAAGTTCATGACCATCAAAACTACATGGTAAACAGCACTGGAGAGCTGTTGATATTATAAAACATTGTTTGAAACGACACCCTTTGAAGTAATGTAGTTTTAGAGAAAGAGGTAATTTTTCCCAAACATTTGAATCTGAGATAGAGGCTTCTGGCATGAAGCCTTTCTCAGGCATCTGGGAAGCGCACATTTCTATGCAACAAGGGTGTTTTTTCTTACATTATTTTCTTGCAACTTCGATGACCAATTGAGCCCAAATGTTCACAGGTTTGTTACTTTATGCATAGGTTATACATCGAGATACTGGTCTTTGACAATTACCAAAAGTCTACTCTGCCTTTTAAGAATGATAATGATATTAATGTGGATTTATCATAATATTAAACCTACTTTGTTCTAACATGTATGATTAATGCTGATTAGGTTATAAGTAATTGTAGATTAGATCTAGCGGGTGTTTATAGAATGACTCTGCTAGGGTCGGAAAGTTTGCAACAACTAAAGCACCCATTAACTAGAAGTTTAATCAAATTATATTAGTATCATTTCTGACACTTTATTAAACGTGCACGTACAAGTTGGCGAATATTTCTAGATAGATTATGCCAATGCTTTTCACTGCGAACACTGGAAATGCGCAGAAGAAGAAAACTACGTCACAAAACATTGTCGATGGTTGTCGATAAAGCTTATGCTCGACGATACCAATCACCCTGATAAAAGATTGTCAAATTAAAAGCAGTTTGGGGATGTTTTTTTGTTTTGTTTGGCTTAGTTCAGTTGTCTGGTTATGCAACTGTAATAAGCATTGTGACATGTGTAAAAACCATCACCTAATTTGTCGCGGTGTTTTGTTTTCCTGGTTTGTTCTCACTATGGCTGCTGCTGTTGCTAGGACATGTTATCCACAGTCGCTAGTTCGGAAACGGTTGTGGTTTAGATCCCATTTTGAAACTAAAAACAAACCCAAAGGTTGTTTTAATCCATAAACAGGACTTTTCCAGATAATTTCGCCAACGCTATCAGGGGAAGCCCGTGCTCCCCAGCCGCCGGTTACGAAAAGTTGATATTGTGAAAACGTGGGAATTCCAACAATGTCAGCGATGTTTATTATGCATGGTTTGTGGGCGGGGCGTAAGATGAATTTGTATTGGGGTGCTGGCGGCATTCAATTGAGAAGTGCCGTTTACAGATGCAGAACCCATTTGCGGGAATTTTTTTCTCTCCAGATTTATGATATTATGAGAACTACAGTTTTAAAAATGGAAATATGGATTAAACTTTCAACCTGAAGGCGATTTTTTTATTTGTAAAAATTCCAAGTTAAACAAAAAATGTTTTGAAAACTGTAATCTCGAAAACAGAAGATTTCAATGATTAAAATTACACTGCAAAACAACTCTAAATCGAGGACGTCTCTTTGTTCTCCTATTGTTTGGACTGGTTTGTATTGGACGCAAATTCAAAGCGAGGACTTACTCTGTAAAACAGACCATCGTGGAGGCGTATTCACACACAAAGAAAACTCAAACTTTACTAAATTATTTTGCTGTTTTGAATGTTGGGTTGAAATAAACCTATGGAAGATTGCAATGTCAGCTGACTCTTCCAAAAATACATTGTTGAATCATAACTTGAAGGGTATTTATATAAAAAGACAAAACTCTTTATCTTATACGTTGTCTGCAGTGAGAAAAGTAACAAATTAAACTGTGTTTCTCAGAAATCTTACATGTACAAACTCCCCGCTATACTTCATCGTAATTTTTTTTTTTGCAGGGGGAAAAACCACAAACTTGACCTTTCATAACGTTATATTGTGACTGCAGTGTCGCGTGCGTTATTGCCGAACTTACTGAAAATCACTGGGTCACGATGGGGGAAACCCAATAGTAGAATGACCTTCGATTGATGAGGGCCATTTGCCAGTCTCCAAAGAGAGTATATGGCTTTGCAATATGATGCAAATTGTGCCAATTAGGTTATGACACAAAGCGTTGTTTCTTTGTCATCATTATATTAAATCGCCTAACAAAAACTCTAACAATGGGCCGCGTTGTGTTTAGTTACCATGTCTGGCTAGCGTTAAAAGTTGCGATCGGACAATGTTTCTTTGATAAAAATGTGTTACCAGTTTCCACATATGATTTAGAATTGTTTGTTCACAATTCATATCAGCGTTGTTATAATCAATGGACTTCAGTCAGTGACAATCATGACTGTGGTTAATATTGGACGGAACATAATTATAGTTAGTCAATGTGCAAGCTCATTAATTATTAGTTTATGTACAGGTGCCAATCCTTTAGAGAGTTTCTTCCATCTGAAAGACAGTCAAAGTTGGATGTAGCATTTGATGATCCCCGAACCACCGTTGCTTATTTCGATTGCAACAACCGAAATAAGCTCACGGTAGATGTCCATGTAAATAGGCTATATGAGCGTGCATAAAATCCCTGGCAAAATATCAGAACAGTTTCTCGTTGTTTTTCACTTTCAAACGTGACTAATTTTTTTTATGAAGCAAGATGGAAGTAAACAATCCATTTCCAATTAATTATTCATTTCTATCTATCTTTTTTTTCCCTTCAATTATTGACCCCTTTTGACCCAATGGTGTTTGAACCTTTACAGCTATTCCTTTATTGTTATAACATTCAACTTAAAGGGTCCATACAAATGACTTGGAGTTGAAACTGTTCCTTTAATCAAAGCGAAGTACTTTAAAACAAGATTTCGGACGGGACACACCCAGAGATCTGTGACATAAATTAATTTCTCACCCCCCCCCCCACTTTACATAAATTTATCTTACGAATGATCAAGGGTAAGCTTGGGTCTGGCGTGAACGAACAAGTTTCTATAGCCGATTGTAACGCGCTGCAACCCCCATGGGAACGCAAGGCGAGGCACACACCCTGGCATTACCCGCAGAACACTCCCCTTACCCGCGTGTGGACAAAACGTGTGCCTTTCAATCTGTCTGACTAGACAGATTGCTTACCATGACCCAAGTTCATGTGAAATAACTTGTTAATAATGACTTGGAACATTTTTAAAGGGAAGCGTTGGAACATATTGACCTTACTTGTAGTTGGGACAATGCGAATGATTTGGCTTGCTCCACCTTTACACACTAGCCTGTGGGTAAGAAGGCGTAACAGAAAGTCCTGCAAGTTTTGCGATCAAGTAATCAACTTTGGCTGTTAAACAAACAAAACTGTTGTAAGATTTTGGATTTAGGAAGCGACTAAGGGCTGTGTTAATGCAATAGACAATGGGAATACACGTGTTATTTACTGAAACTGTTCCTTAGTTGTCTGTAGACAAGGTGATTTGAAAGTTATGTGACTGGAGGAGTCCAGAACTCACTTTGATCGGATTCTCTTTTGGGCTGCGGAACGATTGTTTCTCGTAGTGGTCATTTGGGAAATTTGTAACATGTTTGATTTTGGTATATTGTGCAGCTTCACACGAAGGACAATATTTTGGCAATTTGCGATAATTTGAGTGCTCTGTTTAGTAAAACCCAATTAGTCCATTCAAAGATTTGGGATCGCAGTGTGGGGCCCCAACTTCACAACTGCACTTGGCTTTTTGGTTTGCTTGAAAGTTTGCACTCATTCGTAATGTTATAGCTTTCCAGTGGTACTTTCGATTGTCAACAAGTAATACAGCCCAAGTTTTTGATCGTTGGGATTTTTCGGGGTGCGGAATGTAACCAAATCGTCACGAGAAATGGAACTGTCCACGGGGACGACTCGTTATAACGTAAACTGATATGATTGTGGGGTGTTGTATTGTTGGGGAAAGTTTCGAAAAAGTCAATTATGAAATGTTATGTCTGGTAACTGTAGCAACGGATGTCCTGATTCATTCGGGTTTTTTTTATGGCTACTTGTTCTGACATAATTTCTGAATTAGCCATACATGTGATTAAAAAAGGGTTGATTTCATTGTTTGTTTGTCTTTGAGCAAGACTCTGTTATAGGTCTAAACGTCAGACCAATAACAATTGTTATTGTATTTATACCATGTGGGCGTTTTTGTTCGCCTACCAACGAAAATTGGTAGGTGATTTAGTCATCGTTTGATGAAGAAAAGGATGAATACCATTTTTTGGTATCAACCAAAAGTAATTGTGTTGCAAACTGTTTATATGCAGTTTGCAACAGAACTAATTCTATTTCTTTCATTTTTGTTTATTTGTTCGTGACTTATTTCGAAAACAGCTTTCTGTGCCTCAGTGTATTAAAAGAAAAGAAGCAGGCAGAGGGGATTTTGTGGGAAGGATGAATTTAAATTCATTTGTCTATAATAGTACAAAGTTTGGAAGGAAACCGCTTTCTGCGCCCGAAAATGTGAGTTAGGAATCAAGGCAAAAAAGTTATTGTGTCAGTTTTTAAATATTTTTGGTGAGGATCCAGAAAGTCCTTCAGTAAATCCTTTGAATGTATCATAAAACCACAGCCTTGGCCCTTGACGTGAACAGTATATGACACATTCATATGATGGATGGGCAATGATTAAAAACAAAAGTATAAATATTTGTTAAAATATCTCAATTTTGTCAGAATGGTTGGATTCACCTGTACCTAACTGCCATAGGAAGTGATTTGCGGTGATGATACTTTATGAATTGTGTTTTCTTCATAAAGTCAATATTGCACGGCAGAGTTTTCAAATTTTGAAAAACACAAAATATTGATATCGTTAATTCCAAAATCATGGTTAGACATTTTAATGAAAATATACCTACCCACTGAAAGACAATGTGCGTGACTCTGGAACCTGTTTTTATGGGGGGGGGGGGGGGTATATTCAATCTGAAAACTCTCTATTAATACGTTTATACCAGCACCAAACTCCAGTGAATCATTTCAGAATAGCAAAATGTCTCAAAATCGAGAAATTAGCTATTTGAAGCCCACCCCAAAACACCCTGGCTTATTACGATCGCCGCAACCAAAATAAATCCTTATAGTCAGTGGGCTTATGGTCGAACGGGTTCTTCCATGTGCAATTTTGCATACAATCTTTAAAAATTTCAGGGATTACTGTGCGCAGAATCTCAGTGCGAAACAGGAACCAGTTTTCGTAAAATCGTAAGCTCGTTTTGATTCAAACTAATTCATAAACGTTGACCACCAAACTTGAAACTTCCACAGTTTGATTTCTGAGTGTTGTTTTCATTGAAAGCTAGTTGGAGGATTGTGAAGAAAATGTGTTCTACCTCAAAACAATACTTCCAATCTTTATAAACAAAGAGACTGGTCTTGAATCACCCTGAACTGTAAAACCACACCATAGTAAACTTTGTTATCTATTGGAATGAACTTAATGAACTGTATACAATGCCAATACTGAAGCCCCAGTTCAAGGCTACAACCAAAAACACTGCAAAATTTTTGTTTAAGCAAAGACCTTCCGAGATTGCTAAGCGATGATGACTGCTGCTAAGCAAGAGACAACACCGGTGCAAAACACACTACGGCATGTTCGTGCTGGTTGACCGCTAAAAGACAAACAGCGAGTCACGAGTGTACAATGTGACCGAAATGACATTTTTTTGATGGTAATTTTAAGTCCACGAAGCAAGATATGCATTTAAAGGAGAATAAAGTAGCGCTTCAGCAGGTTTGTGGATTTTGGTTTGGCCACGGGTGCACTTCCATAGTTCTGATCAGTAGAGTGGGCTTAAGTTTAATTTACGTGCTTAGCCAAAGAAATACATCGGCCACAACAGTCATTACAGCAGGTTTCTGTCGATTAAGACATTTCTAATGCTGAGCATATTTTTCCCGGGGGTTCTTACCAGGGCCTGATTTTATGGTACATGCTTACCCTATATAGTGTATGAATCTCCCGTGTTTACGGGTACCGTAAGCGCAGACGGTAAGCAGAAAACACGCTGCTGGCCCCAGCTCTAGTTGGTACGACTTTAGTGCATTTGTAGTTCACGGATGTGGACACGACATGACCGGGACTGATAACGACAGTAACTAACAACTTGTTTGTTTTAACCACAAATAATGATATGATTTCAAGGGGATAGTTTGACGCATTGTCTGTACCATTGTCCCGAAAAACATTCCGGTCTCAAATGCGTACGCGGAAATATCTCCTCCATTACTCGATTTCATTATTTTGAATGGCCATTTTTGTGAACCTGTACGGTGTCCGTGATGGACCATCAACCATTCGTTATTTATAACCACCTGGGCCCAACATCATAGAGCTGCTTTAAGCAGAAAATGTTGCTTAACAATTTTCTGCTGAGCAGAAATAAGCAGGATACCAGTCAGAAATTGTACGTGTGATGTTGCCGTTTGGCTGGAAATCTTATTCTGGTAATCGTAATATTGTTGTGCTTAGCTACTTTTTGTGCTTAAGCAGCCGCTCTAGGAAATTTGATTTGATGACATTTTCACGGGTTGTATGAGTGTGTAGGAAGTGCTTACTTTAAACTAAAAGAATGGAAAATAAGCTCTTCCATAATAAAAAATATTGTACTATATCTTTACAAATTTCACACAGATTACATTAAGAGCATTCTAAGATGAAACTGTATCACATAAATGTTTCACTCGTTAGACCCTGCAACAACAAAAATGCACCATAAAGAGCACAGTTGCCAACATTTTAGTGTATCAATCTTGTATCTTCCCGTTGACCCACTATTAAGCCAAGCTAAACCACGGGCTGTCAGTTACTATATGCTCCCAACACCTTCCCCCCCCCCCCAGTCGAAAGTTTCCAGAAATCTGGTTGCCCTTCCTACCCCGATCCAAGCAAAGGAAGCCAGATAAGGTCTCAATAACCATCTCATGCGGGCTAATTAGATGCTCATCTAATGTCGGCATTGCCGGGCTCGTTAAGCGCATTTCCGCCATGCCGCGTTATCTTTGGTGAAGGGACTTTTCCTGTATGGAAAGTTGCCCTCACCCCGTGTTGTTGTCAAGATTGAATACAATCAAAACCGCCCTCCAAAGTTGTCCCCCGAATTGCCCACTCATTGTTGTCTGCCCCCACCCCTACCCCCCACCAATACCACACAACAACGCCAGATTCTATTACTGTAAAGGTACACCTACAGATTTGCGTTAATGAAGTCGGTATTAGAGATGAAAGCTCACAGTCTGGAATTGGATAAAGAACCGTGTTTTCCCTCAGTTCAAAGACGTGATTATAGTATTGGTCATCAGCAGATTATCTTGGCCAATATAAAGTGATATTCAGTTCAATGCATTGGTTATCGGATGCTAATATTCGTTCCAGTCCTTTAAGTTTTCTTGGAACTATAAGATCTATTATTACAGTGATTTTTGTTTTCAGTTTTAGGTTCCTGGCTCTGAAAATAGCCCCTGGTGGTTATTTTAGTCTTCATGTTTCGACTGGTGTGCTCTGGCGAGTTTCCTGCACACTGGTCGAAACGTCGGCAATAAGCCACAAAACCAACTGACTCTTTAACAGAGAATTGTCTACATGGTGTTCTCTGAAAATAATCATAAAAATCCTACTCCATGTCTAGCCATAACAACCGTACTTGCTTCCTGTGCACATACGGATGTGTGGTAATTTTAGTTTGGGATGCACTTTTTTTTACGATTCTTAAAATATGATTACTGTTAATATCTTTTGATTCAAGAGCAGGTGCTTCGTTCATGGTTCAGCATAATAACAGATTATTTGTTTGTTTATTTATTTATTTATTTATTTATTACTTTGATTACTATTGGGTTGTTGTTGTGCGTGTGTGTGTGTTTTTTTTGGAGGGGGTGGTTGGGGTGGGTTCATTCAGTAGGTTCGAACAAAGAACTCATGTTTTTGGTCCATGACAAAAAGAAACCCGTTTCTAAAACATCGGGACAAAGGAAGCGGAAATTTGGGGTTTTATAATCGACTCGCCACCTGTCCCACGATTGGGTCGGTCGAGTCCTTTGTGCGTCAGTTTGGGTCGGTGTAACGTAGCTCGATTGTTATAATATTGTTGATTATCGTTTGTCATTGATAATATACTGTGTGTATAGTAACTTTACATTGCACTTCGTTATGATTAATGGTACGAATCTAATAGACCAATGAAACAAATTAGTTTAGATTGTAGAGTGTGGGTACAAACCAGCTGCCAAAGGACCGGTATAATCGAAGGGGGAAAGGTTGATTGTAGCTTTAATCTCGAAAGCTCATTTTTTAATGCAAACCAACAACACTCTTTTGAAGACCAATGTCTTTGTCTGAAATACCAGCGAAAGAAGAAATTGCGAAGACACCTATGATGACCGGCGTTTATTTCGTGCACTAAATCCAGTCACAAAACATGAACCATCATCTGTCTTTGTTCCTATATTCTAGCCCCTTCATTCTTCTCCTTTTGTACAGAACCCGAGTACACAATGAAGACACAATGGAACGGGGGTACACCGTGTCACATATCGACCACCAAAATGTTTGAAAAATGTGTGATTAAAAAATATACTGTGTAGTGAATGACCCCTGAGGAACAATTTCGTCCAGCAATTTCGCATAGCAAAATATTTAGACTGAATAATGTTTTGTGCACACCGAAAGGCCAAAGTAGCAACTGATACACTTTGTGAAGCATTTTGCTCTGCTGTACAAGTGAAGTCGGTCGCTGTTTTCGTGGAAGCAAGATGATCAACATGAATGTAGGCCTAGCCTCAAAAACAAACCTGTGTCCCTACCATATCTATGAAATACATTTTCTTCTAAACCGGTATGTAACAGTCTGAAACTTGTCGAACAAAGTGGTGCGCGTAACACACCTTCGTTCGCGCAACCTTACGGACTGGGTTTATGGGGTCCTGCTATTGTTCTATTATTCCCTTTTTTGAAGAGTTCCTCAGTGGGGTCCAGGTTGAACAAAGAAAAACGTCGTGTGGGTATATTGTTCAATTGTGTACAAAACTCCACAGGGGCCCTTCCGTATAATCCCATTTTTATGAACGTACCCAAAATCCCTGTTTTTCACTGTTTTTAATGAAAAGTGACATAATTTTGTTGACGTTTTTATCTGGTTGGTTGTATAAAGTGTTTATAAAAACGCGCAGACGAACTGTCAATTCTACTTAGCACAACATATATGCTTACGAAGCTATGGAAGTGGATCCTCCAATTTCTTTAAGCCTGTACGCACAAAAACTTGCTCAGGACAGAAAACTCTTGCAAACAGGTTTACCAGCCAAAATGCCATACAACTATACCATTGCTGCGACTGGTACCTCACTCATATCTTACTAAGCAGGGACATTTGCTGAGCAGTATGCTTAACAGCTTTCTCTAAATGATCCCTGATCACCTGATACAGAATTGGGCCGTACCCCGTTATAACGATGTCAACACAAAGTCTGAGCGATCTTTCAAAGTTTTAGACACTCGTGTGTCATTGTCAAGGTCCAGCCTGGACCCATCCATCTTCCAAGAAGGGTCCGATCGGGGAAGGGTCTAGTGACGGATTTGTCTTGTTTGCTCGCATATTTTCTCCGTGTCCCTTGAAAGGTCAGCGCAAAAGTCTGCAACAGTCGGTTTTTGACTGAACTGAAGTTTGAGGTGCGTGTGATACAAATGAGTCCAAAGTCAGTAGGCATGAAAGACAAGCCAAGCCTGGCGCATTTTGCCAAGTATAGAAACCTGCTGGCGGGTACAAAATCGGATCCTTGCCTAGTGGGCTAACCATTAACAACTTAACAAGTACAACTTACATTATGATAAATGGTAGTACGAAGTGCATGTGTATTTTAAGACTTCTGTGAGAACAGAACACTTTTCTGAAGAACGGATTTAGCTGCTGTGTCTCTGCCCATCAAACATTCCAGAAAGTACCATAATAGAGGGCCTAGCTCTTAAAAACTCAAGCGCAAGGACTGCAGAATTATGATGTATGTATTCTAAAAAGACAGTGTTAAACAACAAATTGCAATAGTATGAGTTGCGAAAAGCATATGCTTTTCCAAATTCATACCCATTCAAAGAGTCATGTTGTGTTTGCTCCTGCCAAAACCTCACACATGCAAATTATTATAGCATCGACTGAAAAAGAACCAAAGCTATAAATATAAGAGTTTAAAACAACTTTAGCTGACGACGAATGTGCCGCAAAACATGAATGAGTTTCAAAATGTTTTAAAGTCAAATGCATGTTTTTTTTTATATTTTCAAGCAGACTATTCCCGTTTGCGTTGACCTTGCCGACTTGGCATCCTTTGTCAGGTCTCCCGTATACGAAATATTGATTATACGCGTGGATTCTCCATATACGAATTGGTGCCCGACTATTTTTTGGCTCTGGCTTTTGTCCCAATCCATTCATGCTTGGTTGAGAGCACAAGAAAATACAACCCAAAACTCATGTTTTTGTCCACAAAGGGTCAAATTTTGAATGGAATGTTGACTTAACTGGAATGTTCAACGTCTAGAACTCGACCTTTGACCATTTGCGAGCAACTTTAAAGAATGTACGTCTAGTCTGAGTGATTACAATCTATTGGAGTCATGCTGGTTACCGGTTGGCCCTGCGGGGACCAGTGAATGATAGTCAAACATTTCAAATTGAATTAAATAATAATAAGTTTCGAGGGGAATTTTCCCATGCGTTCGTGTCTTTCCAAGCATCCAACAAAGAATGTCTGATCAATAACCATACCCAACCCATCAAAATCCAACTGCATGTTTCGTTTGATTCTGTTGGACAGAGGACTGCACTTGCAAACTGATTAGGATTCACATGGGATCAGGCAAACCACCATAGTCAGAGTCCAACAGTTTGCGTGTTGAGTTACTGTATGGTGTTGGACTGAGGACTGCACTAGTAAACATGACAGTAAAGTTAGTTTGATATTGGACATTGGACATTCATATTGGTTTGTACAGCGAATGTCCAATGTCCAATATCGAAATAGCAAAGAAGACATTCGCTGTACAAACCAAACCTATGCGAATGTCCAATGTACAGTATCGAAATAGCAAAGAAGACATTCGCTGTACAAACCAAACCTATGCGAATGTCCAATGTACAGTATCGAAATAGCAAAGAAGACATTCCCTGTACAAACCAAACCTATGCGAATGTCCAATGTACAGTATCGAAATAGCAAAGTAGACATTCGCTGTACAAACCAAACCTATGCGAATGTCCAATGCACAGTATCGAAATATCAAAGAAGACATTCGCTGTACAAACCAAACCTATACGAATGTCCAATGCACAGTATCGAAATAGCAAAGTAGACATTCGCTGTACAAACCAAACCTATGCGAATGTCCAATGTACAGTATCGAAATAGCAAAGTAGACATTCGCTGTACAAACCAAACCTATGCGAATGTCCAATGTACAGTATCGAAATAGCAAAGTAGACATTCGCTGTACAAACCAAACCTATGCGAATGTCCAATGCACAGTATCGAAATAGCAAAGTAGACATTCGCTGTACAAACCTATGTGAATGTCCAACTTTACAGTCATCTAGTAAAGCTGATTATGCTTTACACGGGATCAGGCTTACATAATCAGAGTCCAACAGTTGACTATTGGACCATAGAGCAAGTACTTACTCTATTGGTTGGACTGATGACTGCGCTTGCAAACTGATCATGCTTTACACGGGATCAGGCAAACCACCATAACCAGAGTCCAACCGCTAGGGGTTTCGTTACACATTGTGGTGATGGATTTTGTTGTTAGAGATTGAGGAAGGACCCTCGTAAATCAATCAAGGGAGTTATAGTTTTAAATTGACGGCTTTATATACATTTAAACAAGTGTTCGCCTTAAATACTTCCATATGCGATACAAAAAAACAGCTAAAAAAATTGACAGAGTTTTCTTAGAACGTGACAAAACTTAAAATGAGACTTCACATTTTGGTTGATAAATAATTGTAGGTGTAAATATACTAGGAGAATGGACGAGTATGTATAAATGTGGACTATTCAGCAATTGAATTGTATTAATTGCATCACAGTTTACAAATAAAAAGTGGTGATTGTTTTCCCGGTGGTGTGCATTAAAAACATTCAAATTCAAGGCTGTGAATACAACAGACAATTCATTACAATATATTCACAATTCAATACTAACTACAAACACAATTTTTCTACACTCTTCCCCAAAGAGTGACGCAACTTTTTCTATGTAAAATAACCTATTCCAAACCATTGAAGATCTGTTTTTTATTCAAGGGGTATCTGAAATGAAAGTCTCTGTATGCTGTTAATACCATTTAATTTAAAGACTGATAAGTAATGTTTGTTCCTAATAACGTGACCCGTTTTGCTTAAGGCCGCTTGATAACAATGCTGTTATCTCTTTTATCCCTGTCACAAGACACATTTGGCAATAAATGATGACACGAGAAAATTTGCAGTATACAGAAAAGATACGGAGTAACAATTTGTGATGGAAAGAAAAGGAAAACGTGTCATCACATTTTTTGGTGTTTTGGGGGTGTTTGTTTGTTTGTTTGTTTTTGTTCTGTGCCTTCTTCTACAAGTCCAACGTTTTGAAGGAAAGAATGGAACATAAAAAAATAAAGCTATATTTATATTTGTCGAGAGTAATAAAGTCACCAGGGCCCAATTTCATAGAGCTGCTTAAGCAGAAAATATTGCTTAAAAATTGTCTGCTAAGCAGAAGTGAGCAGGATACCAGTCACAAATTGAACATGTGACATGGTAGTTTGGCTGGTAACCTTATTCTGGTAAGCATAATTTTGTTGGGCTTAGCTACTTTTTGTGCTTAAGCAGCTCTAAGAAATTGGGTTATGGTTTATCTAATTGCGACTGTGCCAACATTTATTTGGCTCCTTTTTTTTTTTTTTTTTTTAATATTTTTTTTTACATTTAGCACTCTTTTTCCGTAAGTTTGTTTTGTGTTTTCTCATTCTCTGTAAATGTAGCTCTGTAATATCAGTTGGAACCAGAACCTAGAGGGGCGCCCCTCTGGGTTGTGTATTGTTACATGGTTTTAGACAACTAAAAGTTCAAGTTAAAACAGTTTGTTTAAAAAACTTTGTTTGAGTATGTTAGTAAACATGTTTAGCAATTTTGTTGTTGTTCATACTTTGAATTTGGGTCATTTTGTCCAACGATGAGGGCGTTTCAATAGCGTTGATTTGGTCAATGTAATTCCGTAACAAGCAGCCCATCTGCAAACTCGACGGTGTACCGTCCCCTTTAAGGAAGGAGTGCGGGTTCAGCTGAGGTCAAACACTGACTGTGTAGACACACTTTCCCAATAATTGGAGTCGTCTCTTTTTCTTCCTCCAGGGCGATCTACCTGAGAGTGAGTCTTTTTTATTGAAAGTCCCCTTCCAATTCCCAAGGTGACAACGAACCCTCTATTTTCCACCTATAGGTTTTGCAGACATATGTTTTCAAGGAATTAACAATTGGTGTAACAAAATTGTCTTATTGATTTCTTGGAAAGAAGAGTTAGCTGTTGTATTTCAGTTGTATGTCGTTGTAAAAATAAACTCCACTGTTGACCCCTGGCACTGACGTCACACGCACCTACTCCTTTTTCCAAGGTGACAACTAACTCTGTGGTTTCCACCTATAGGTTTTGTAGACAGTGTTGTTTTTCAAGGAATTAACAATTGGTCTTACAAAATTGTCTTATTGATTTCTTGGAAAGAAAAGTTAGCTGTTGTATTTCAGTTGTATGTCGTTGTAAAAATAAACTCCACTGTTGACCCCTGGCACTGACGTCACACGCACCTACTCTCTGCCCATGTTCTGCCCTTTTTGCCATTTTGTTGAGTCAGATTGCAAGTAAAGATGTGGTATATATTACACACATACACAAACACCTCCAATCGGGGGACCGCATATTATCCCTCTTTTGTTTGAACTATAACTTTTTTGGCAGCAGCTCCCATTGGTTTTGTACACACTTTCCAACTGGGGACCTTCACCCAAACCGGGGACCCTGTTGCCCTCTTTTGTCATGGGTCACCGGTTTGAGTGTGTACATGTACATGTACATGTACATGTACATGTACATGTACCTACCCATGCACACCCGCACACACGTATCGCCTTAACCCATCAGCCCCACACGGTGCAATAACGCGAATGGAATATCACTTCCAAATTGGCGCAAGCAAGTGATGTAATACTTATCAAAACAGTTCCATTTCTATGGGTTTCTTCATATTTTGACAAAGTTTTCGCGTGTTCTTTTTAAACATGTTTGAAAAAGAAAACCAGTTTATTGGTATTATCATCTTGCGGGACTTGGGTATACGTTTATAGAATATTTTTATTTATTTCATTTTTTCTAAAACCCTGGTTGTTCCATCAGTTTTCATCTTGGGGGCCCTGGGACCGATTTCACAAAGAGCTACAATATTGATCTTAACTGCAAAACGATCTTAATCGCTAAGCAAAGTGCGATGTCACACATAAATCACTATGACAGTACTGACAACTCATCTTTAAGATGAATCTTAATGCTTTAGGAAATCCAGCCCAGTACATGCAACATAAAATACACAAGAATAAAATACAAAACTAACTAAAGCTGCTGTACTTCTAACCAAGTACGTTTTTATCTCCATTCATTTTTAGAGTGTTTACCAAACGTATACCTTCCCTTTAATATAAAAAAATGTCTCCCCGTCCCCTCTCTCCAAAGATTGAGCGCCCACAATAACCTTTTGCCTTTTGGGGGTTATCCGAGGCTCAATTGAAGAGTTTTCTGACCTGACCGTCAACCGAATATTAAGAGGGGACTTCAGGAGGCTGGGAGTAGGGGCGGAAGGATACGATTTATATCAGGGTAACCCGTGGAGGATGTAGTACATCAAGAGCTCCCATTGCCCATCAATCTTGGCCCCGTAGCCTACCCTAGTTTTTCACACCATTTCAACCTGTTGATGTCGAGTCTATACCAGAGTGGGCAAACAGAATATCAGTTATTCTTGCCCATGATATATTGAACCTTTTTTGTGGTTGGATGTGGGGTAGTGTTTTTTTTTGCGTTTTATTTTTTAGGACCCATTTTGTATTTCTTAAATTCTGTGCTAGCGTGACATACTCCCTTCATAAGTCACACCAGCGTCAATGTTGTACCTGATGTGGGCCGTTTTGGCATACGCTCTCGTGGAAGCGGCGTAGAGAATTAACAACTAGACCCAGTTTACTCAAATGAAAGAGCGCCTCAATCGCCAGGGTTACCCATCAATATTATCTCGACACGTGGGTTTACTGGAAGACAAAGATTGGATTTACTCTGAATTTACTTCACCGAAAAATAAGCAATGTGCCATGTAAAGGGGGGGGGGGACTGTCGTCATAATCAAATCAGGCCTGTGGCTGTACATGGAGTTATGAACTCTCACCCAGTTAGTGCATGCGCACCCTTAATAATACGGGAGGGAGGGCGTGCACATAGTAGTGACTTTGTGATTGTTCATAATTCAACCTATAGCCTCAGACCTGGGCCGAATTTCATCGAGCTGCTTAAGCACAAAAAGTAGCTAAGCACAAACAGAATTTTGCTTACCAGAATAAGGTTACCAGCCAAACTAGCATATCACAAGTACAGTTTAGGAGTGGTATCCTGCAAAAAACTTTAAGCAATATTTTCTGCTTAAGCAGCTGTAGGAAATTGGGCCCTGCTTTGATCACGACGATAGTGCCCCTTTAAAGGAAAAATTATCTTCAGTAAACATGTGGTATGCCACCCCTTTAAGTTCGTATTACTTAAGTTTAGGGAGTTTTGTGTCCTCAAAATGCGTTCCACCTTTTTTTTCGTTTAAATTGATCATCAGTCGTTGGTCAATTAGAAAACGGTATGCCGGTACCGTACCAATTGGTACCACCGCTTTTTAACTCACATATAAGCTTGTACTGTAGATGTTAACTCAGTTTAAATGCAATAAATTCGGTTGTCTAGTGTTAGGATCAGTGCTAAATCGGTGTAAGCCATGCTGGTTTGAGCCCATTTCCCCGTACCGGGTTTTTGTGTGGAAAGAAGTCGAGAATTTGGCAGCGCGTTTTTGGTTACAGTATATAAAAAAGGGGTGTGTTATGATTTCTTTTTAATGATTTCAGGTTTTAAAAATTACAAATCTCCAAATTTTCTTGGGAAAACGCAAACTATAACGAGGGCTGTATTGTATTCAAACCTATAGTTTTCCATGAATTTGTAGAGGAATATAAATCTAAATATTAAACGCAATGGATTGCAGGAATTTCATCTCTTTAGGCCACGTGGGGAGCGCTGTTTTAGTGTTCTGGGTTGCTCAATCTCGGTGTAGTCGTCGTGATATCATAGGGCTACGAGAGCGGGTAATTCCGCGGCGTCTTCGGTCGTTCTTGATCATTTTTGAAAAACTGTGTACAGTTTTCATTCCATTGCCGTGATGCAATTCAGTTGATCTCAGCTTACAGAAATAACAAGTGATATTGTTATTGCGAAGATCATTGAATGAAACAACCTGTTGATTTAGTTGTTATCGCTGCGATGTGAGTAGAGAACGGAGTAGTCAGTACGTCGACCATCTTGTGAGAGGAAATGCTAGGCCTATATGTAATGCTAGAAATAACATTGGGGTATAGAGTTGATTTTCAAAATTCATAGAATGGAGGAGACCAGGGCAGGTGACTGTGTGATTTGTCGGGCTTTTTCTTGATTTCAGGATTTTCTAAATGTCTACATGAGCTTTTAATTTTCTTGAAAGAAGTCAAACAGTCACGGAAGGGAGAAAGAAATAGTCCACATTGTGTCCAAACCTGTCACATTCTTCAAATCTCAGGCCGTGTCCGAAACGGCGACTTCAGCTACAGCTACGGCTAGATCGCGTGCGTCTGCCTATTCTTCAACACTGGCAGACGCGCTGATCTAGCTGTAGCTGTAGCCGAAGTCGCCGTTTCGGACACGGCCTCATCCCGGTCAGGGTAAACAGTCTGAACCCCTTATTTTACAAAAAGGGATCTGTATCCATGATTGTTGATGGGCTACAGGGTACATGACCAAGATGGCCGATGATGTGTCTTTCCTCTTTAAAAAGTAAAATTAATCTCGGGGGTGTGAGAGTTGCATGGTGCTAAAACGCCAGCCGTTGATGGTTGGGGGGGGGGGGGGTGGTAGGAACTGAGAGAGGAAGTGTGCGGTGTATGGCAGGCCCCATGGAGGATGCACGTACGCAATCTATGGTCTCCTTCGGGCAGTGGAAGAGGGGGGGGGGGAGAAAAGTTTCGGGAGAGGGGGGGGGGGAGAAAGAACAGGGATGAGTAATCGAAATTTAGCCGTTGGCTGTGGAGGTCACGGCATACTGGCACAGTTTGGGAAAACAAGCAAAGTGAGGAATAACAAAAACAAGGTGGAGTTTCGCACGCTATGCTTTTTAAAGATATTTTTATAAGAAGTTCTTGTTTAATGATTCAATTTGAGATTGAGTCTTATTTTGGATATACTGTATGAAAACTGAATGGTGCTTAGTCTTACGCTCGAGTAGTTGTGGGTGCATGAGACGCACCTTTTTGTTTTTTACTTCAGTTGAAGTTTGAAGTATGTGGGGGGGGGGGGGTGCTGCAGATTGGGACACCACAATGGAACATTCGGTGGATATAGCACATTAATAGCTTGTATGTAGATCCGTTTGCACAGCTGTTGGTTTTCCGAATGTTTGGAAGAGGGTCTTGAGGGAAGCGGTGAGGGGTGTACTGGTTGCACGCTTACTAAATTTAGTCTCTCGGTGATCATAGCCTGGCACCGCTTACGTAGACAAGAAAAACAGTGCCCTGTGTCATCATTGCGTACATTGGGTTGCTGACATGATGACGGCCGCGGCATTTAGGAACAGGGGTTAGTTGCGGTGAGTGCTAAAAAATGAGTAACCCCCAATCCATCATAATAAAACGTGTTTAACTTTCGGAAACGTAATCGTACGTGATGTTTCGAAATTGTGGGGGGAAAAAAGTGCCCCACTTCGCGGGAGAAGTGTTAGGTGGTGCACATTATCAGTGGCTTTTTTTTTTACTAGACATTTTCATTGGGGGGGAGGGGGAGAGGTGAGACATAATTTAAGGGGGGCTATTTAATGTATTAAACAATTGTAAATATTGCCCATCGGATTTGGGGGCAAGAGGGGGCACGCGTTCTGAGCGGGGGCTGCCATTCCGCCGCTGCCCCTCTGGTTTAACGCACCTGTTGCATAATTATTGTTGATCACATGGAATGGTTTTTTTTATATTTTTTTTTAAAAGGAAGAGATTCCGAGTGGCCTTAAATATTCGTCTGCCTTAAAGTCCACTGTAGTGTTGTAGAAATTAGCAAATAAACAAAGTGCTCGTCCCAATAGTAGTACATGCCAGAGTTGTCTTCGTTTCTTTCATCGACTTGACTATAATTTAGTCTAAATATAGCAACGTGAAAAATACATGACGAATGTAGGCTTCACGACCCACCCACCATGTTCCTGTTTTTTATGTTGTAGTTTTTATAAAGGTTTTTATTTTATTCTATAGAAAAGTGCCTTCTTTGTAATCATGTAGGACCATAATAATTTGGGTTTGAACAAAGACAAATTGACTGGAGCGGGACTTGAACCGACGGCCTCCGGATTAACGTACCGGTGATCTACCAACCGAGCTATCCAGCTCCTATGTTGGCAGTCTCCCTATTAGTCAAAATCTTTAGGACCATGTTAGACGAGGCAATTTACAGGTAGCCATGCTCCAAGGCAGCCTAAAACAAATACACAAAAATCTACTTACATTTAAAAGGTCATTAACTCTTGGAGATATTAAGGAAAACAGATCTTGTGCCACAAAAGTGCTCGCTTGCTTTCTGTTCAGTTTGATGTGTGCGTGTTCTACTTTTTAAAAAACCATTTGTTTGACATGGCCTGTATAATTTCCAGAATCACATCATATACGTTACAACCACCTGTTTAGAGTTTCATCAAATAAGGGCTGAAGAAGAGATCGTTAAAACCAGCGAATACTGGGTAAAAGGTTTCCTGATAACCCCGAATGACGGTTTGTTGTTTTGTCTGTAATTTTGTGCACGGTTTGTATGCCTACTAAATCCCAATTTTGTTTAACATTAAAACATTTTTACAGCTGAATGCTGGTAGACACTTTCTCGAACTTGGCAATATTTCGTATGGAAAGAGTCTAATGACACTTTGTCTTTTTGCCAAGTGTATAGAAAGAAACATTACGAACTAATGCAAGATTGAGTTCTTGATGGGTTGCACACGGGTCTTGTGTGACTCCGTAGTTTCTCTCCCGGGGGTGTTTGGTTTTCCACGCCCGTGCCCTGTAATTAATTGCTTGCGGAGGTGCACCGCTGACATCTGAGTCGGGAGTACCGTCATGTGGGGACCACACCTTGCGGCTGACGGTCGCGTGCGAGCCTCTCTCTCTCTCGGGACTGTTCCTAAAATTAATACGCAAGATCTTTGTTTGAATTTTAGTGGCATATACTGGGAAGGTAGACGATGGCAGTTGAATTCCGTTTGGGAGGAGACTGTAAAACGTTGGTGTTGGAAACGCTTATTGAGTTTTATGTAGCTTTGGTTTTGAAAAGCTTCGATCAACTATGGTTCTATAGTAAGTTTTGTCACAGTTAATCCTTATACAGTGGGCCCACCAAGTTAGTTGGGCGATGAAAATGTTTTGGTTTGATTTTGTGTCTTAGATTTAGCCAGTGGTTTAGGACAAATTGAGTGTCTTAAGGATGGGGAACATTTATCAAAAAGACACCTTTGGTAGCGAAATAGGACGGCATCATATTGTTGATTTTCCTTGGACTCATCAAAGTTTACATTTGAGCTCATTTGGTTTTGATTGTTGTCTTAAGGAAGGTGTGATAGTTGTGGAAAGGTTCATGTTTACATTTTGTACCATGTTTGTTTCATGTCTCATGACTGACTTATCGTGCCTTTGTTTAACAAAAATATAAAGCTCAAATAGAGTAAGCTACTAAAATGAATCTTCAACAAACAATGACAAAGATAATGGATGAGATAGACGATTCGGTCTCAGGAATTTCAATATTTCCGATTGCTCATTTATTGGAATGAACAGGGGTTGAAACAAAGAGAAAGAAAGGTATGGAAAATCATTAGTTTTTGAAATCGGTGAACTCCCATTATTTACCTCTCAATAAACACAGCATGGATGTAAGCAACTTCAGAAAGTCTGGTTTATATTCGGATCGGTATTGTTGTCGATAGATACTACCGAAAACGGTTGATGTTTTGATGGGATTTTGTGCACGTTCGTACACGTACGTATTTCGATTCGAAAAACCGAAAGAAGAATCGAGTACATGTACTCGGGAGAGTTTTCTCGCACATCTTAGTGTAGACGGGACTAGTAGTTTTTCAAGCTGAAAGTAGGCTCTCAGATTGAAAATTAACAGCTGAGTTTGTCATTCATTACCAATTAGGCCTACTATGCGTTTGGAGCTCGCGCGCCATCTTCAAGGGACTTTGTGCACACTCTTATTGAGCTTAATTATTTAATATGTGAAGTCGAATAGGCCGAACGGTGAGGACCTTCTGCAAATGCAATTTACCTTGACTTTGACAGTAAACATTTTCCCGGAGGGCGGTATTTAGTTTTTATTTGTCATTGAGCTCCCCCCCCCCCCCCCCCAGTCAAAGTGACTTTTATGTTGTTAAATTTCCATTCGCGTAAGCTGCGTGGCATTGACCGGACGCTCATACAGTGACGGTGACAAATATCTCAGATATTTATTACATTTTAAAGAAATGAATAATGATGGACGTCGGACAAACAAAACGTTGTAAGCAAATACGCGGAGCATGCTTCCCGTGACGTCACCGCGAACTTTGATCTCAACTACAATAATCGTCAAACTGTCAGTGTACACGACGGCTGTTTCGTGTACATATGAATCGAGAATGTGCTGTTGACTTTTTGCCACAGTACATTACGTAACACATGGTGTAATCTAAACTGTACAGAGCATGATGGTGAAATAAGTCCAGCCGATCAGCAAAATTATTCCTTGATATTTTGGTTGTAATGATGCATTTCCTAATTAAAAGGGAAGATGGAAACGGCGTTAATATCCGCTGATCATTATTTATCCTCAACACGTACTTGGTTGGAATCTGGTTGTGATAGGATGCACCATGCCTTCCAATGGTATGTTATTCATTTAGGTGTGACACATATTGCTTGATTAATTAGCGTTCTCACAAGGTAATCAAATAGTAATGACTCATTTAGGGGTTTGTGCTGTCGGGTTATTAATTCCACAGAGCTGCTCAAGCAGACAATGCTGCTTACCAATTTTCTGCTAAGCAATAAGCGGGAAACCAGTCACAAATTGTACATGTGGGATGTTTTGGGTATTTTTTTTTGGCTGGTAACCTTATTCTAGTAAGCAAAGTTTTTTTGTTCCTTTCTGTGCTATCGACTTTGGCTCTGATCTGTACACCATGCAGACGTACATAGAGGTCAATTGCCTGTTGCCCCGCCCCCCCGATCTCGGCTTTGATGCCCTATACAAAATCTTTCAATAGACTTGTATAATTCCAAGCCAGGGTTTGATCCCTGTCACCATCTTCGAGTTGTTCCCTATGTACATTTAGCAGTATATACATACTGATTTAGGGGCAGACTATTTTGCCTTTCCGGTCGAGGCTGCTTTGCATAATGGAAAAGTCATAGTCCTCAACTTGTTGTCTGGTAAATTAATTGACTGTGTGTAGTTTTGCAGCCTCGTGTCGTATGCACTTGGTATGCTTGGTGACACGAAGCAAAAGTCCAGATCTCTTTGCTGTCATTTCAAGATGGGATCCATTTCAAAACGATTTAAATGTGATGATGTCATGTCGTAAAATGTGTAATCAAGGAAGTCAATGCTTCCTGAAAAACGGTTTTTCGAAATGAGTGTATATAAAAAGAAACCATACAATCATTGTGCCAATTAAAAATAGTGAATATCTCACACTGCATTTGTTTAAACGGTCTTAAACTGGTTGATATTATTTGACTCGTCGTGCATATGGAAGTAACATCTTTATTTTAACGCACTAAAACACTCAAAGATGAGTACAGTGTTTTACACACGCGCTCCCTTATTTGCCACTCTGTACAGGTTCTCTATTGTTCCTTTCTTTGTCCCTGTACTTCACATCATCCCATAGACTTTGCACACCAAAATTCATTATGGAACCTGCCTCTCTTTTACTTAGAATTCCCCTGTGGTAACACACAAGTATTTTGTTTCTATTGTCTTCGGTCTCCATAAAGTAGCCAATGATAAAACAGATTGCACAGCCACTTTTGAGGAATGTATATTTCCCAAGTCACATTATTTTTTTTAGTTCACCAGAAATATCGATGCGTTGATGTGTAGATTACAAAGTGGTCACGTGTCGCTGGATGTCCTTTCCATAGACGGATCTCGCAATCGTAGAGGGCGTTTTAGAAATCATGGCTTTGGCTTGTGTGCTCCAGCTTGGGCGCCGTCTACCTGATTGAAAGCCCCGTAAGGAAAGCACACGCTTTCTAAGTAACTGACGGGGCCCAGGCCGTGGTTTTGGAAACGGCCATGCGGTAGTAAATGACCCGTAAAGGCTTGTGTTACCCTCTCCCACAGCGCCAATAATTCAAAGAAAATTCAATAATGAAAAAATTGCTTGGGTTGGCCAGGTTATTGCGCCATACAGAGCTTTCGGGGAAGCCCCCAGCGAATTATGACCTCATCGTTAACCAGTAACGTTAAGTTTAGTAGTCGTTGGGTGCTGGTGCACTCCCAACACAGACTTCTTCATAACTCTTAATTTTACATTTATTAAAAATAGATAGATACAAGAAAACGTATGAAACAATAAACGTATTAGATAGGCCTAGTAGGGTGTTATGGATTTTAATTCATTTTTACCAATTTAAAATATACAGAATATATTGACGATTTATAGGGCTGCAGAAAATGTCGCCTCTCTCTCAAAACTTTACCAAAGTAATAGGATGCTTGGATTCAGTCCCTAAAACTAGTACCTCTAACATTGTATTTGTGACACAACTTTGTTCTGATAAGCAAAGTTAATTCTATGCTGAGCATAAGATCTTTGGACAGCACGTGTCTGAGGCTTTTGGGTGCAATCAGTTTGGTATAGAGGGCGCTCGCCCTGAAAACCACTGGGCTTCGGGAAAGCCGAGGCGGTGAATGGGAACGTCGAGTAAAGCCGAGTGCTACAGTACTCGTAATCAGCAATTCTACTGCAGTGGCTTACATACATTATGCCAAATTGTTGTTTGTGATGTCTTGCATTTGCTTTTTGTACAATTTCCCTTAACTGTTTTCGTGTCTTTATTTTACAGTTACGTTGATGCAATTATCTTCACGTGCCTTCCCATTGCAACTTTTGTTCTGACGTTCACCACGAGTGCCTTGGATTCACCGTTTGCCGCTAAGTACCCCAATGAACTCCGGGTGCTCTTCAGCGTCCTGTCCGGGGTCTTAATTTTCTTGCTCTTTCGGTGTTGCCTGCTCGCCAAGAACGACCCTCTCAAGTACATGAACATCATCATCTACATTGTGTCCCTGGCCACCGCCGTCACGGTGCTTCTAACTACGGAGGACGTCACCATCGGCCTGGTCCTGGCAATATCCATGGGCGATGTCTTCCCGTTGAACGTTGGCAAGTTCATCCAGGTGACACGGATACAGAATGTCCGGTGCCAGAGGATCGTGATGCTACTGTCAGTCTACGCGTGTATTGTCTTCCGGGCGTTCTTGCCCCTCGCCTGTATCTCCATCTCGCTCATCAACGGGAGGCCGTTCGACATGAGCTACCAGTCCATCTTCATTTTCTTCGTTGGGATTCTCTTCTTCGGGGCGATGAACACCTGGCAGGTGAACGCCGGGATCTCCCAGCTGTGTCGGCGAAAGACAGAGACTGTCATCGAGGTCCCGTACCGCCAGTTCGGCGACGACTCCGGTCCCAAACCGGAGGACATCGCCGTGGCAAGCTCCTCCATCGAAATGCCGCCCTCATACAACGAGGTGTGCAGCAGCAACTCGTACTTGCCCGTCAGTCTGCCATCGGCGGCTGACGCCCATATAAACGGAACAGCGCCATCTGTTGTTATCAACACGAACAATGATCTGCTCGTCCTTGATGCGCAAATGTTAACTCAGGACGTCACCCAATTTGAAGCAGCCCCGAAACCAGAAACAACCTCAGACACCGCAACATTTATATGAAGACAGCACTAATAACAATTAATCAAAAAGACAATGGAAATGTCCCCGAAAATTTATTTATAAAGTTTGTGTAACTTGTAATGATTTCGACTTTCAACGGGATCTTTGTTGTGTACAATTTGTCTTCCAGTCACTTTTGTGTTGGTTTTAAAAATTGAAAACAGTTTTGCTTTTTGTCCACTGCGCACGAATCATTTGTAATTCAAAAGAACTATGACATGTTTCTTGTTCACTCTCTGCAATCGGACAACAATCAAACTCATTTATTTCCATCAAATTAAAAAGGGTGCCCACCATTTAACTGTACTTCCAACGTGACTTGTATGAAAGCCTAAATTTGCAAGTGAATGTAATTGAACGTGTTGTCGGTATATATTTAACTGGTGTTTTGTCTGTAGTAGTAAGAAAATTAGCTGTACTCGCAATAACATATTTGTTTAAACCCGAACGGATTGTATGACGGGCTAGCATTGGTTTTTTTGACCGTGTACTGTCTTTCAAATCGTCTGCAGATTCTTAGAGGCATAGCCTTAAAAACAATTTAATATTTCGCTTAAAAGGGCACCGTGGTCGTGGTCATAGTCTGCTTGTGGCTGGACAATGGAAGCATGACCTCTCACCCAGTTACTACGCGCGCGCGCGTTAACCATCACATGACAAACACAAGCTGTTAAGGGCGCCCTCGGGAAATCTGTCCCCCGGAGACGGAGATTCTGCCCTAGCCCGAACATCTGACGTCACACTTCGAGGCTCGTGAATAACGCCAGATACCTGTCAGACCGGATGTTGGCAACTGTACCTTTGACCTAGCATTCATTTCACACGGACACTCGAACAAAACAACGCTACGTGATGTATCCAATGAAATCATTGGGCCTTACGACCAACCTCGTCCCCATGGTTTACTTTATTTCCAACCATGTTTGTAAATAGTAAACCCTGGGATGGAAACTCCTCACTTGGACCCTGATTGGACAACAACATTACATTAGCACATGTACATGTTTCCAATACATACAAGCTACTAAATCTGGTACCGGACCACGAGACTATGGCGAAGATGTGAATTTCGATATGCAGCCAGACTATTCTAATTTGCATACGTATCCAAAATTTTTGGATATGCAAATGTTCCAATACCAGGGTGAGAGAGCAGTCAACCTCGTACTGCTCGACACACCCTGGGGAAGAGGTTGGCCTTAAGACCAACACCTGTCTTTATCCTTGCGGATAAAGACAGGGGACCAGTCTAATTCTGCCCCCGATAGGAATTTAACATGGGCTGAAGGAGGTTGATTCAAAAGAGGGCGCTATCAGAAGAAGTATAGTACACAATTCACCGTATGAGGGGGGGGGGGGGGGTGGGTGGGGGTAGAATCTCCTGCACACCGTCATTATGCGTGTGCAGTAACTGGATGAGAGTTCAAAATTTAAAGTCTGGCCACAGACTCGCTGTAATCACGACGATAGCACCCCTTTACTTGTGCATCGCTTCGGACAAAGTGTATGGTGCCTTCAAACCGTTACATTACACTCCTTTCGAAATGCTGCGGTTTTGTCATCTTAATTCAAGCTAACAGGAGTATTGGGGGGCAGAAGAAGAACTGTGACCCTTGACCTTTGCAATTTTTAAGTTTGGAGAACTACGTATACAAACTGTCAACATGCTTCATATATCGCCTGCTTTCAGAGAAAGACACAAGGTTCATAATTTTGTGATTTTGTGTGTGTGATCAGTTGTATTGTATTGTTATGCGTAGAAGTGTTGATTTATTTGCTTGTTATTTATTTAAAAAGACCTTTGTTTTGGGCACGTCGCTCAGCTATGTATGTTTTCCGAAGCCTGAATTTTCAGGTTCCAATGGTTGAGTTACACTAATTGAAATGTTGCTGAAAGTGCATTCATGTTTTTGTTTAACCGTTTTGTCTAAACAAAGTAATGTAAAAATGTTTTCGACTTGACCATGTACTTAGTTCCCCGTTGAGGGCGTTATGTTTTTAAAAGTTTACCACACAGGGTTGTTGTGTGAAGACCGATCTGTTTCTAAGTTGTTTTCAAAAACTAATTTAAAATCAAAATGTGAGAGCCTGTGTTTAATGCATCCAAATCTTGCTGTTTTTGTAAAGAGATGATTTGAATGAGATGAAATGTAAAATTATAACATTTGTGTACTTTTTCTTGTGAAACAATTGATAATAAATCTATGCAATTGATTACTCAGAATACAAAAGTATTGATCGAGGTATGTGGACTCCTTTCTTGTCATAAAATGTTTCCATTGTTTCTAATAATAAGGGGATAATTTTTCTTTTGAACAAGAACATTTTGTGTAAAAAAGAAGAATGTTTTTATTTATTTGCGCATTCTCGAAGTCGAGCATAAAACGGCCAAATAAAAGTTCGATCTCATACAAGCAGGTTTTCTTTAGAGGGCAGAGGTAAAATAACCCAGTGCACTTATCTTAAAGAGAAGGGGTCCGCCCCGGTGTTCCTGGTTTGATTGGCTTGTAAACCATTACATGGTGCTATGTAAAGGAGCTGCAGCAGATCTCATACTTCAAACGTAGCCCCGCATACCTTGCAGGAAGATACTTAATGTTGAAGCGCCTTGAGCGTCACTGAGTGACGGATATGAGCGCTATATAAGAAGCCACTATTATTTTATTATTATTTATTTATGTTGAAATTTTTGAGGAAGGAACCTCTCAAATTGATTGCGCATTTTCCCCGTGGGTTATAGAACTCTCCTGGTGAAGTTTGCCTTCTTTGGTTTTCTTCTCTGGATAGACCAATTCATAGACAATAGGAAGTAAGATCTTTGTAGTCGGGAACACGACTAAGTGACTAATGACTTATCAATCCACAAGTAGGGCCTCCAGAGTTATAGATCTGTCATGGTGCAGCCATGTCTTTCCTACATTCGAATCAATGTAACCAAACCGAGGCTCGAAGGGATAGTCTGGCTCCATTTTGGTTGAAGAGAAGCAGCGTCGTGGTTGTTATTCGGCGCCGACACCAGGGTAAAAGTTTAGGGGGGCACAAGGGTTGCACCATTTTTTTCTAGGGGGCACTTCTGATGGCCAAGTTTATGTTTGTTTTTTTCTAAACAAGCCCCTTTCAGCGATCTTGTTATGCCGTTTACTAAAAAAGAAAGTAGTTAACTTAGCGTCAGTGTAAAAAAAAATACAGGTACATTTTCTGCCGGTAACATGGGAAAATAGTAATAAGAACATTGAAGCTTATGAAATGTTTACCCTTGTAATTTTTAATCTCAAAAGTCCAAGTTTCAAGGGGGGCAATCGGGGCGTGCCCCCTCCCTTAGTTACGCCAACTGTTATTGTTGAACAAAACGAACCAGAGTAGCGCAATGTATGTATATACGTATACAGGGCCTTAACACCATGCTTTATCAAAATCGCCCAAGCCAAGGCCAAAAGGTCTCTTGGGGTGATGGGGGATACAACTGTCATAACCTCATTCCTACTAGTCTATGCAGTAATGAGAATGAATAGAAAGAACAAAACTAATGTCATTCCAAGCTCGGTTTGGTTGCACGAAATTGAAAGGGGGAAACATGGGAAAAGGTTGATATCTCAGTCAAGTCAAGGCTACAGGCGTCTCTGCTTTGCTGTCGGTCTTACGAGGCCATCTTCTTCAAGCTTTGAGGCAGACTTCAGATCCTGGACATTTTCACAACCGAGAGGTCCGAATTTTGAAAGTCAAAGGGACCATAAACCAGTACAAATTTCATAACTATTGCCATTGACCAAAACCTGTTTCGGCCCCATTCACGTTCTGCTTACAAAACTTTGGACCAATAAACATTGACTCGATTTAAGTATTGTCAACAGTTGGGGGCGCCCTCACCATGCATTTCACTGGTGCACCATTGCTTTCACCAAATCTGTCTCAAACATGACTCGCTTACCAGGGAACTGATTTTGTTGGGTGCGTGTGTTCGAAAGTCTTCGACAAAGTTGACTGGATTTTCCAGATGGAAAATGTCTTTATTTTCATTGGTAAGTCAAGTAAATTGGTCAAAAATATAAACTTCAGCTATTCAACTGGGAAGTAGGGGGGCTTGAGGCTTGGACGGAGCCTCGAGCAGGCTGGTTAAAAAAAAAGAAAAAAAGTAAAGTGTGTTTCTGTTTTACTGTTATGCTGAGAAAGGACGGCCGTTGCATCTGCGTTTGCGCCAAAAGTTTGAAAATCTGGCTTGCCATGTCTCCCAGCCTGTTGCCAGTGGCACACGAAGTTAGATATATCCCTACATTACACGTGAGGTGTTATTTAGCCTTTTGCATTGTTCAAATGGCTTCTTTGTTTGGTTTATTTATTTGTGTTTACATTTTAGGGGTGGGTATGTATGTAGACAGTAGTGGGGGTTGGAGTCAGTGGCAGGATCTTCAGCAAGAATCTTTGCTTTGCAATTGAATTACTTGGCTGTCAAAACTATGTTGGGCTTGTGGAGGAATCCACTATGATACTACTACCATCCTCCATGGTATCATAATATGTTCATTGTATAAACCACACCAGACCCAGTAACTGGGGCGCTGTACTCCTTTTTTCGAAATTTTGACATCTTCGGTCGTACTAGCGCTCCGCGAATTGTTGTAGATCATCCGTCCCCTGACACAGCCATCTCTCATATACCTGGCTAGTCGGGTGCCCTGCCTACCGCGTCGTCGCGGCTAGCAGTAGATCATGTACTTGAATCCACTGTACATGATCTACCGCTTGCCGCGATGACGCGATGAGTACAGCGCCCCAGTTACTGGGTCTAAAACCACACCAAACTGTTCACTGCGTTGTGCAAATTTGGATGTATATAGGTCTATAGTCAATGGAATCAGTTTGGTTTTCAAGAACCAGAGCTCACACACTCTGTACCTGATACTAGTTCTTACCCCGTGTTCAGTTTATCACTTTATTAGAGTACTTTATTATTATGAGTATGAAAGATGACTCATTGTAAGGTAAAAACTTCAATTACTCTGCATTCAATGGTGGCCACTTACTGGTTGAGCTGTTGTCTCCTTTCCCCTGATCCTACACAACATGTCTGTCCCCTCATAGTCTTATGAGAATCAATATTTATAGCTGCACTTGCACACAGGGTACAAGACAGAGGTAGTGTAGGATAGGTTTGTTGTTGTAGTAGCCCCGTTACTCATTGCTCTCACGGTGTACTATTCTGTCCACAGAGACTGAGCATTACAGTCTGTAATCTTGACCTGTTATCATGCCACTACAGTGGGTTGTTTCAGGTTCATCTGCAGCTTAAAACACTCTGTTGCAAACCTTATGTATAAAGATTCACTGTAATCCAATTCCAATGGGAATATTGAGTTTGCTTGATACTGAGAAGGTGCACTGTTGGCTTTCAGTCGTTTTTTAGTTGTTGTTTTTTCCTTCAGTTCTTCAAAAGCATGAGGCTGTGCTCGTCTTAAAACTGTTGTTGAATTAATACCCATCATGGCAATTTGTTATTAAAACTCAAATAAATATGTACATTTTCCTCATAGAATGCCCTCTGTCAGGGGAAACTGCAGCATCCTTTCTGGAAAGGAGTACAATAACTGTATCTCTCACACCTAGCCACCCTCCTCCAATTCTGTCATACACTCCTTAACTACTACTATGTCGACCCAAGTGGCTGCTTGAGATAGGAGCATGAGGACACAGGTGCCACACATCATGATTGTTCTCAACCCTTGCATCAACCTCCATCATCCTCACCAGGGTTTTGACTGGTCTCCCTCTGCTTGGTGTCTGTAGCAGTGTCGAGCAGGTTGCCGTAGAGCTTGGTCACATGGGCCTTCCAGCTAACGTCCTGTGCCATCCAGAGCATCTTCGTCTAATACCCATCAGGTGACTTGATCTGGGCTGCTATGAGGATCCGAGTCTTGCACTGTAGAGAAGAAATTTCTGTAAGTATCTCAACTTGAGCTTCTTTGACAGATTTGCCTTCCAGATTTTCTTCATGTCATGAAGGGCTTTCAATACCAGTGCCTTCGGTACCTTGAGGTCTTTCTTAGTACTCTGTGTCCTGGTGTCGAGATACTTGAAGTCATGAGCAAGCTTGAAAGACACACTATCATTGGTCCTCAGAGTATCGTAGTCACCGATGTTGAGCACCATGTTACTCAGTTTTCTTGGCATTGGGGTGAAGCTCTATTCTCCCCGTTCCAGTTTGTAACGTGCCACTTATAAACAAACACTCTCCAATTCAAATACTTAGTCTGCATGCACCTGCTCTTGAGAACGGAGGGTCTTTGGTTATCCTCCTGCCCTTGTCTCCATGGATTGTTTTCTGCTTGATTGAGAAAGTGCCGAGCGAGGGTTGAGATTTTCTTAGCGGTCATGCCATACCTTACACCTCTGTGAATTTGGTTTGAATATTCTCTTTAGGCCAGATACTTCACGGGGTGCAATGAAGGCAGTTGCCTCCTTGCCCCCTGGTCATTACCTTAGTGCACTTTGAAATGGTCCTGTAGAAATTGGCATGTCCCTCATTATAGAGATGCTCTTTATCGAGAAAAACTGCTTTCCCGTACAAGAAGAAAGTATCTGAGGTCTGATCTTTGCACCTACCCGAATACATGAGTTTCCCCAATTCTACACTTGAACACTTCTTCGCTGTCTTCTCTACATTGTCTTCAGGCTTGTATAGCCTACAGTGCTGTGCTAGTCACTTTTTGAGGGTTGGTTTGAATACTGGAAAAAAAATATAACTGTACAGAAGTAAATGTATACAGTAGGGGCCTATATTGTGGCTGGTAAAACAAACATTTAAGAGTCCAACATAACAAAAACATTTGGAGGCAGCATCATTGTCCTTCTTAGGGACAAACTTCTGAGCTTCCAAAAAAGTCAGTGAGTTCAGTTAAACAAACATTTAAGACTCCAACATAAACGGAAAATATTTGGAGGCAATATCATTGAGAGCGTGCCCCTCTTAGGGACAAACTTCTGAGGTTAAAAAAAGTCAGTGAGTTCAGTTAACTTTAATCAGACCTTTCTGTATTTATTTTGCTTTGATATAGTGGCCTGTTTGACAACTCTCAGCAACTGTGGACAAAAGAGAAACAGAAGAGCTCCATACTTTTTTAAGAAGGTAAGTCATTTTACTTCAATCCACACTGACACCTTTGCATAATATTATAGTAAAGTTTAATCTCTGTTTTGAACCGTGAGTGTATATCAGTTGTATGTGGAGTTTGCTGACACTCTTTATTATAGCCAACATTAAAATGCCTGCTAAATTTAATGGCAGCTGATTTGAGGGTATAGCGCCCTCTTGTGGTACCTGAACCCGTTAGAATTATTGTTAAGGAGTTGGCTGTTCCAAACTGCTTGCCAACCAACCTAAAGGACTGGATTCATTTCCACCATTCATATTTGCAAATAAAATCTTTAGTAATTTTAAGGAAATTTAAAAGAATATAACCGTCGGAAAGTTGGATTTATTTCCACCATTCATAGCTGCAAATAAAAAATTTAAGGACATTAATTTAAGGAAAATTTTAAAGAATATAACCGTCGGAAATACCAGTTCAAGCGTGGGTATTGACATGGGTATTTTACATGAAAATTGTGGGTTAGAATTCCTTGCTATTCTTTTTAAGGAAACTTAGTGATTCAACTTAAAGTAAATTAAACCCAAATGCACGTCAACGACAATTTTCTGTAATCTCATGAATCCAACATCTGGTCATGCTACATTTGATGAGTGGCCAGCCAGTGCCCCTCGCCTCGCCCCCATCCCCAGATAATTTATCTCGGCCCTCAACCCTAATGGATCCACCTCTATGTGCAATCTGGTTTGCTTGAATCTCTATTGGAGTGACCTTTCAGGTCACATAATCTGCGAAAGATGTTCAGACCAGTGACACTACTCCAAAGAGTCTGTACCCTGTTAACATACCTCCTTGTTTTCAGCTTTGTTCTTGGCCTTCTTGAGAAGTTTCAAATTCCTGAGAAATTTCATTTGTGGTTCCCACATGTGGGTAAAGCTACTTCAGGGACTCGATGCACATATTTATGTTGAAGACGGAAGGGAACATTAAACTCTGCGCAAACAAAAATTTGATTATGGCATCAATAAGTTTTCAACTCAGTAAAGAATTTTCGCGAAATCGTAGCGATAATAATGCCTTGTATCCAACAAATTGATTGGCATGTCACTTTACTATTACTTATCGGTGCTGTTTGGACAACTGGGGGCTATTCGACAAGAGACCTATTAAGAGAAGGCAAAGCAGCCTGGCCCAGATGCACTTGGGCGTTCTCGTCTCAACCCTGAACAAAAAAGAAATTGCCATTTCAATTTTTATGCTAGCTGACGACAAGAATGTGGTCCACTTAACTTGTCGCTTGTAGGACTTACTTTTCTTTTTGTTGATGGCTGGGTGAAATTTAAGCTAGTTCCTCTAAGGCGAGAAGTGGCAAGTGTGTGTCTGTGATGGGAGTTGGGGGGGGGGGGGAGGTATGTGCCAAATAAACCGCTAATAAATTGCCCTTCTCGTTTGATGTTTCTCTCTGAAATACACCAAATGGACAGGTCCTTATGGGCCGGGGGGCGGTGTGTCTCCCACGATGGACAGGGGGGGGGGTGGTCTCTCGATCCCCTAGCCTCCTTAGCTGCAACACTGAGGAAAAGGCATTAACTCATACAAATTGACTGTACCAACAAATTGTTTACATTGAAGTCAATTTGTAGTGAGGGGATCTCCATTTTTAATGTGCAGTAGCGACATTTCCTTACATCTGCACAATCTTGCGCTTTCAAAAAAGCAGTGTGTTTACGCTGGGCTTTTTGCATTACATTGTATTACATTTATGGATGGTATTACTATTGATCTGCCTTGTCCCCAGCAGATGTTGAAAATTGTTGTCTTTATCGAGCTCAGAGGCTCTCACCTTTCCTGATGCTACTCTCTTTGGCAAAGACAACTGTCCGCCCCCATTAGGTGTATCTTTGACATATTTGGGCCGGTGTCGGAAGGGATTCTTTCCCCTTGTGTGTGTGTCCCTGAAACGGTAAATTAACATGGAGTGAAGGAAGTTCATTCAAAGAGGGCGCTATCAGACGAAATTTTGACACAATTCGTCGTATGGGGGACAGATTTACCGGAGGGGGTGGGGGGCTGAGATCTCCGTCCGCACTGGGGCTTCTGCCTGTCATGTCTAGATGTAGTACAGAAGCGTTTGTCAATCTGGTTGCGGAAGAGTTAGGCTCCTCTATTTCTCATCATTGGTCTGTTGCCAGCCTCTGTCTGTTCTACGGGTATTTCAAAGGTCTGTGACCGATTCCCTCTTTATCGGGGTGTTTGAGCCTGCTGCCTGCTCCAACCCTTACACTCTGGCTATGCTGAGATGGAGGGCCTTTCCAGAAGTTTTCCCATCGTACTGTATTTCGTTGAGGCTCATGTCTGGTGCATGTTTCGCTCCATCCCACAACCTAGCCTGTTTTAGAAGGAATCAATTCCAATAGTGGTTTTTAGCCTTGTTTGGGCGAACTTACATAAACAAAGTCATGAATTTGAGAAGTAATTGACACAACTGTCTCTAATATCTCCCCCATATGACATTTGAAAATGAGGTTCCCCCCTACGCGTTTAAGTCGTCTGCCTGAATGATGGTTTATCTTGTAATTGTATCTGTATAGTGAACGCATACAGATGAGGCAGCTGCCATTCCAAATCACATATTTGACAGTGACCGTGAGAAAGTACACAACCTCGCATGTTCTGGGATTGGATGGGGAAACCGTCAAGTAGAAAATTAAATGGCATGATCAATTTTATAAGCCTTTGTTTTGCTGTGTGATTTAATCTCTGAACTCCTGTGAATGGCTTTTGTTTGAAAACGGCATGTGAATCAATTATCTCGGCTCAGGTACAAAGTAACAGAATTATTGTTGAAAGTACAGGAAAGTACACGTTTCAATTTTGAGAGCTCACTTATAATCAAGTTCTCACCTGGTACCAATCAGCCAGAGAAACATTTACGTCTGAAATACCCGTCAAGAAAGACATTAGTAATTGTTTTACAATCTCAAACCATTTTTACTGTTTTCACTGAAATGTGACCGAATTTCATGAAAGTTCACAGGTTGATTGTGCAAGTGTGGTGTATTATTGAAAACTGTAGAGGTTGGAACAACAATGTTCTCCTCCCCCAATTTTGTTTGTAAATAAAAAAAAAATAATAAAATGAATAAATAAATAAATAAATAATAATAAAATAAATAAATAAATAAATAAATAAATAAATAAATAAATAAATAAACAAATATAAATGACGGGGGAAAAATGAAATAAACAAATACATATTCAGGGGAGTTTTAAACAACAAAAACAAATTTAAGCTTGCAAGAAATCCAAAGCTTAAATGAATTTGTTTAGATATTACTGTATAACAACTTTATACCGGAAAATTATGTACTTCAAGTTGATAAAGTTATTGGCTTTTGGGGCTATTCTGGGATAATTTTTTCTTTCTTGTTTTCTACTTTTGTTTAATTGTCTCCGTTGTTATCCTCTTGTAACTGTGTAGTTTTTCGACCTGTTCTCGCTGTATTTTATTCGAATGAACTCAAATCAAATCAAATCAAAAGAAAAAATAGTCCTCTCTCGTGGTCGATGGGACCTACTATAATAATAGAAGCATCCTGTACATAAATGTCTAACTGCCTAATACATGTATTTTAGTAACAACAAGACACTGCAGTCAGCTGAGTTCGATGGGCAAATTGTGTTAATATTATTTGCAAACTTACAAACATAGCCTTACTCTGAAAATCATTACCTCCAACTTTGTGACTAAAGGGAAGGGGACCATTCCAATGCTTACATTATACATTACCTCTTATCAATTTTCAATGTGTAGCGTCGGTGCGTGCGTGTGTTTAATAATGGACGTTATCTCATGGTTGGTTTGAGGAAGCCAGTACCAGCTGGCAAAGTTATATCATACAAACTACAAAAAGAGGAACCGTTATTCAACAGACCCCCATTATGAAACAACCATCGTGTTTCTCAATTCGAATCAATTTGGCCCAAACCGAGGCTGGAAGGTTTAACAGAGCGTAGGAGACAAATATGGCGGCATCACAGCGTGATGAAGATTTTGATTGACGGTGCTCAAAACTTGTTGCTAAGTCTTCAATTTACAACTTCAAAATTAATCATTGTAACCGAGCCAGAGTTTGAAGTGAAACCCATTTGTTCCACAAGGGCCCAACTGGGAATTGAGAATATTATGATGGTAACTGAACTGAAAACTTCACGTAAACTGAGAACCAGTTGCCCCAATTACTTACACAGAATATCATACATTTGAATGAGGGTTTCCCCATTTTAATTTCAAAATAGATTTTGTCAAAATTTTGCAAAATCAGCGCATCCAAAATGCTCAGTACATAAGTAAATTGGCGGTTCACGGTGTGTCAACATTCGAATCAAGATACCAAAAGATACAAGGACACCCGCAGCTACACCAATAGAAAAGTTTTTGTTGTTGTTGCTTCTTTGGTGGGCCATGGATAATATGATAACCCTAAATTAATTTAAAATGTGGTCTAGATAACAGATTTATGATAGCAAATAGTATTCTTCAGTTATTAAGTTATCTGACAAACACTGCAAGGTCGTTTATCGCTTCAAACAATGCGAAGTCATCATTCCAACTCGACACGAAATAGTATGGAAGCAGTTTATTTTATTTTTGTATGTCTTTTTAAAGACCTTTTTAATTAAGCAATTGAGAATATATATGAGATACTTTCGAAATGAGCCAAATTCAGCAAGTTATGAATATTCATGTAGACATGAATATTTACGTGAAAACCTTTTATGGAGTTGCCATAACAAAGATTGGCAACAACAGCAACAATAGCAATAATAACAATGTGTATTTATTATGCGTTTTTTGTTCAAGCTAAATAGCCCTCACGAATCTGTTTATATTATTTTTTTTACACCTGTTCTAATAAACTCTAAGCTTTCCTTAAACCATCTCAGCTCCTTAGGAGTATGCAGAACCTGCAGCCAAAAGGGCCCCGCGGGTTGCTAATAATATTTCAAATAAACAATCCCTACCATGGCAGGTACCCATTTACTCCTGGGTGATGAGAAGCAATTATACTTAAGTGTCTTGCTCAAGGACACAAGTGTCACGACCGGGACTCTAACTCTAATGTGTCAGCCATCATAACGAGTTCGATGAGCGGTGACTACTCGATCCGGGAAAACCCTGTACGTTGTGAAATTGTCAAATTTTTAAAAATTAAATGTTTTCAATCACTGCGCCACTCCATTATGAACCGAGCAGTTTGGTAAAGAGCTCAGTGTTAATAAAGGTTTGGTGTGTCTAAAAACAAAACTTCACTCAGTGAGAGTTTTCCCAGATGCAGACATTCAGTTAACAACACAGAATAAAAAGTTTTCCAAAATACAACATCATCAAAGATTTTTTTCAACGTCTCCTCTCTCTCACATTATTAATAATCGCAGCTCTAGTATAGACACGCTAATGCGACACACGAATACTGTGGTGCTGGTGATTCCAGTGTGGGTGATAATTCATTTGAATTATTGAGTGATTGATGGGAGCTCTTGTTAAATTCAAACAAACTGAAAACTTCTTCGAAGACATGTACGCACTTTGCAGTAAGCCACCAATGCCAGCAGTTTCCCATATATTATAATAGCTTTCATGGTATTACCCGTTTTGTATCGTCAAGACGTGGATGTAATGAAAGTTATTTTTATGAAAAATTAAATGGTTGAGTCGTGATTTGCAGTTGTTTTTTGTTGTTTTCACTCAGTTAAAAACTAGATAAATGAAATACTTAATAGGTTTATAAAATTAACTTCTTGTAATGACAGTAATTCTTATGAAAACTAAACTGTTGAGTCGTGGATTGCAGTCAGTGAAGAACCATTATGAATATAAAATGAAAACCTTAAAATTAATAAAATTAATTTCTTAAACATGTGTGATAACGAACATTAAACTGCTATTATCTTATAGGGATTTCTTACGAACCACTATTTCCCCGTAGTTAATACCTCGAAAATTTAAATAATTTACTTGTACACTCTCCGTTTTCCGTTTTCCGTTTTCAAACGGCTAATTTATCTTAATAGAGGGCGCTTTGTATTCGTGCTCTTCCTTTTGACTAAATCCCCGTTTATAAACAACATTTTGAAGTGTCACATCCAATACTAGTAACCGTACTCATCCGTCAACATACATTTTCTAACAGTTTACAGTGTTCATAAACTAAAACCTGATTTTCAGAAAAGTAAATAAAGTGATTTCGTTTATGCCCAAAATAAATTATTCATAATGCAATCATCATATAAATAAATATATTGGTGTATATAAAAACAAACTAATGTTATGATAATTATACAATGAGAAGCACTGGTTCATCTCAATCACGAAGTCGTTCATGACATCCACCAAATCCCGGAGTTTCAGCTCTAATCCCTTGCAACGAATTATGGGCACACGAGCCTGTGGGGGAACAGTACAGCAATTTTGAGAACATCTAACATTCTATTCAGCTCGATTAGCCCGACATGTGATATGGGAAGCGCAGACCGTCCGGCCGGATTCTCTACTAAAAATGTCCCCACTGAAGGAAAAGAAAAACACCCAAATTGTTTTGACGGTATATAGTAGATCACAACAATCTCATAAATGCATTACAAACACACTGACACGACAGCTGAACATTCGTGGGTTATGACGGCATTAAGGTATGCTCACGTAAATCTCTTCTAAAAACCCGCAAGGGCCGCCAAAATTCAGAAAATTGCAAGGAGCGTAAATTCTCGACCATCTGCTTCATTTAATCCCCTTAGTCATAATAGACGATTTGACTCGGTGAGATTCGTGTTGCAAACACATTCCCCGGTGCAACAGTCATCCATCGGCTTAACGCACTAAGTTGCAACTCGCTGTTACAGCTAATGCTGGCATCGCTTCACCGTGCACGTTCGGTAGTTGAGCGCTCATGAATGTCATTTTAGTTCGCAACGGGGAACGTGTCCCACCTGAATTTTCAAAGAACCCGGAAGCACGTGGTATCTATGAATAAGTGCTTCGTAGCTAGCTATGTCGGTGGAGTGGAGGAAACGTTTAATATCCCAAAGTCCAATTGCAGTGGATGAACGTAAGCGATGGGCCCTCTGACGTCACGGCGAAACCAAAACAACCTGCTTGGCGGCGTGTGCACGCATCGTATTTTACATAAAATGTGGATTATGGGTGACGTCATGGGTCGAATTGCATTTGAATTACGTGACCTTTAAACTCACACTCTAACCATATTATGCAAAACGAGAACTATGCGCGTACAGCTGGGACGATTCCAATAGAGGGCGGTTTAGATGTTAACGAGCTGCACATGGCTTATTGTGTTAATATGCCTGTTGAGTGGCCAAGTAGGAATGGTGATTTATCAACTTGCAGAGCGCCAAATTTTAAAAGGAGAAGAACTTAATACAGTGGTTCCCCGCATCCGCTACAGCGATTTTACCATCCCCAGCAATGGCTATGCTCTCTGGATGCCGAAGATCATCGATTGGGTCATCGATTCGACGAATGAACTGACCATTGATGTCAAACATTAGCAGGCTGTGGTTACCGACATCTGCTACCATGATGTTACCTTCTCTGTCCACCGTCAGGCCGTTGGGGGAGCGGAACTCCCCGTCCAGTTTACCGCGGACGCCGAACGCGCGCTCCAGCCTTCCGGACATTTCGAAGACATGGACGGTGTGATTTGTGGTGTCCGTCACCACGATGTCGTCGTTCTTGGTGACGGCGATGTGTTTGGGGTGTCGGAAGGCGTTCTCTGCCGTCCCGTAGCGTCCGAGTAGCCGGAGTGGGGTGCCGTAGCGGTCGTAGGTCCGCACAATACGCGCGTAGACGTCCACTACATGGATGTGGCCATCGCTCGTCACGGCAGCACCACCCGGCATACCAAGGTCATGTTTCCCAACTTGTCGTAGCACCCTGCCCTGGAAATCGCATACCAGTACCTGTTTGTTGTTTATATCCGAGATGACCAGTCTCTCGCTTGCGTCCATGCTTAGATGCCTTGTGATGTTCACAAACGTCGGAGTGAACTTTTTGCTCAAGTTCTTCACTACGAGTTTCCGGAGGAACTTCCCATCCATATCGAATACCTGGATTCGGTTTTTGCAGTCTGCAACGAATACTTGTTCAGTGTCGATACTTACAGACACACCAAGGGGTTTATACAGCTGTCCCTCTGCGTTTCCTTTCACCCCGAATTGGTGGACGAGTCCCACGAGTATCGACGATACCGAGTTATTGGTCTCAACCTTCCGATCCAAGTATTCCATGATCGATACCACAAGCATGCTGTCTGGTAGGGTCTGGATTCCACCTGCTGGAACCGGAACAGAATCCCTGCACACTGGACATTGGAGGCTCTTCCCCCGGATGGGGCGAGCGTTGTACCACTTGAAGAGACACCTGGAGCAGAAGGTGTGCTGACATGGCAGCTGCTTGGGCTTCAGGTAGCGTCCTAAGCACAATGCACACGTCAAGAAGACTTCTCGAAGTTCCGTCGACAGCTCCACTGCACTGCAAGTTGTCATCGTTGCGCCCCTATAGTGAAACGAAACAAATCAAACAAAGAAATCAATATTTACTTCTCAAATCTAAAAATATATACACTTGTTACAGTCTCCCGTTATCTACTTCCCCTGTGACAGCCCAGCCGAAGGTTGCAGACACTTTAGTTCATGCAGTTTTTCTCTCTCGTCGCACCAGCACAAAACCCGAATTGGTGGACGAGTCCCACGAGTATCGACGATACCGAGTTATTGGTCTCAACCTTCCGATCCAAGTATTCCATGATCGATACCACAAGCATGGTCAGAATCGACCCAGGTCAGAATCGACCCAGATTCCGGGTGTCAGGGCGCCTGACCCATGTGGGTCAGGCTGATCCGGGAAAGGGTTTAAAAAATTGAATTTAACTTTGATTCTACCTCAGATTGACCAATTTATGGGTCATTTTTTTGCAACGATTCCGGGTCATTATGATCCCGAAATGGGTCATTGTGACCCCGAAATGGGTCGTTATGACCCAGAAACGGGTCGGGCCTCATGGGACCCAGATCCTCGTCATTCTGAATCTGGAAGTTATTAGAGTGTAATTCAGCGAACAAACACTACACTTCAAACCATAGTAGCTTAATTGTTCTGATTGGCCTTTTCTTTAGCCATTTTACAATATATAGAAAGTGTCTTTATATACCGTCTGATGTTGAAGTCGGCAAACATTTCAGTTCTCTACTTTGTAGATGTATAATGTTATTATCTTTTTTGTGACCATTTAAAAAAAAAAACAATACAGTGTAGATCATCTTTGTTTCGGCGCTTATGCGGAGTCCTCATTTGAATGAAAATGAGCCGAGAAGATCACGGTGAGACCACTGTAAGGCTGAGTTTATTTGCAAGAGTTAATAATAGCTCAGTCGGGATTCAATCAATGGACTCGGGGGGATCTGACGTTATTAAATGTGAAAGTTTATTGCTTTTACCGCGTTTGCACTTGATATTTTCGTTCGACAACAATGCAGGAATGGAGCCGTCTGCCGCGAGAGAGAGAGAGAGAGAGCCGTGCTAGGATGCAGTCTGGCCGGATTTTGAGCCACACGGCAACAGCGTAATGTTAACAGTATCGCATACACATTTTGCCCCCCTGATATTGGGTTAATTGACTGGGGCAGGCTGCGCTGTAATGAACCCTGGGCATGTTCACCACACGGCGAGCGCTGTTGCAGCGTCGCACAAAGGTGTTTCGATTCAGTGCACTTTTCTGCCGGATCGATTGGGAATTCTAGCCCTTGTTGGATTAAAGGCTGTGCACGAACGCGGATCCTTTTCACACACGCTACGGTGTGATCTGGATCATTAGCCGTATCGCCCCTATAGGCTGCACCAGGTGCCAAAGCTACCCATACCGTAATCAGATCATGGTAATGCACCAGACTACACAGTGGTCGGGGGCCCCGTGTGGGCGTAGCCAGGGCGTCCTCAAAATCATGGGATTCTGCCGGTGGGAGAAAGCAATTAACAGAACATGGTGGACAGATATACCGATGAATACACGAGCTTGATCAGTTCTGCTTTTAACTTGTCTTCCCCCAAGGGGGATGGGACGGTTTGGAGTAAAACAAAGTCTCCCCTTTGACGACGCCGTTAATTGAGATTTTTCTCAGGATGGCATGATGGTTTTTAATGGATAAAGAAACACCTCCCTGCAGGGGTCTTGGTTTTGAAGTGAAGCAAAAAAGATGCTTTTACATGAGTTTGAGAGGCTTTACTTCCATGCCAATAAGCGTTACTTGGATTCTTTTCCTGAAACAAAATCCTTGAATTATACGGAGGCCATTGACGCATCTCGCATCAGTTTCTGCCCCCATTCCCTCGCAAAATCTTGCCAAAGACTTGATAGATTTTCCAATGGAGGTGCCCTTTGCAAAATGAAGACGGCCTTGTCCTGTCAAAGATGAAATTTCCGACGTGAAGACAGATGTAAAAACATATACAACTCAACAAAGGGGAGGTTTCACCACGTCTGAAAAACCGTATGGACTAGACCTAAATATTGCAGAAGTAATTTACGTATGCGACAATCAGACTCCAGACGAAAGTGTCACTGAAGCCCCGTCTATACCCCTAGTTTTTCGTCCAAAATGAAAGTATTCATGCACATTTTGAATATGGTTTCTCTTCAAATTCATATAAACTTGAAATTAGTAACGAATGTTAGTGGGATCGAAATATTGTGTTTACGAGGCGGACATTCATTCAAGTTCGGGATAGTTTGAGTTGCTAAAATTACGGCTACGGCTGCCGGAAAACTGTGTATGTTTTTCATATACCTCTGTAAGAAAAGCTAAAACAAATCCACAGCCAGATGCCGCACTCAGTGGCAGTAAAGATCCTGTTTACATTTCGGGTGGGGCGGATTACATAAATGGGCCCCGTCGATCCACTCAGACTAACGCAAGATAACCGATTACGGAAACGCACCGGCGCAGCGTTCCACGTGCCCGCAACAGTTATCCGTTTCATTTCCATCTTCAATTATTTACTCTCGACACAACGGACAGCGTCTGTCTGTCTTAATGTTCTCTGTGTAATGTATGGGTATTGTCAGACGCATGTTGAATAATCAACTGGCGTTTTCATTGCTTGAACACTTTTTGGTGAGCGGTTCCCTGCAAGGCGAAGGAAGGTGTTAAAACATTTTCAGCATTATTGTATGTTTTACATTGGAAGTCAGATACCACAATGGAAACATTAGTGTTCCGTTTGTAATGTATGCGCACAGCTTAACACGTAGGCGAGCGCTACGTCTTTGTTTGCAAACCATTTGTGAATAATGTTTCATTGGACCTTCCATCTTAGATATATGAACGTTTTTGGTTAGACGGGATAACTCTTATTGTAGGCCTGAAGTAAACTCAAGAAATCTGGGGTCGTGCACCCGGTCGAGGGGGAGAGACAGAGAATAGGATATTGAATTGTGTTTTTCCCGCCCTCGTTTTACAACAATCTACGCCAGTTGGTGCCTATCGCGCCTTTAAGTGACGGCGTTTTAGGTCTGGTTCCCGATCATCAAAAATCAGGTGCATCTACATAAGTAAATATTTATGTTTCCAGTCGAAGTACGAACCCATGCCTTTTTGCTCAGTTTCACTGCAGCTTGTTCTCCCTCTGCACTTCTATTTGTTTGCTTTTGACCCTGCCTGATCGACCGGCGACGTACGTCAGCCAAGTGTAAAAAAAGGGGGAAAACAGAAGAAAAAGAAGAAGAAAAAAAACTGTCGCGTGCTATCGGATCTCCGTACCTCCATCGATTCACAGGTTATCAAGTGCGATTAGAGTTGACATGTGAGTAAACCGTGCGTGGGGGGACAATCATCTGAAGAACGGTCATGGCTAAGCAGTCCGTAGTTCAACTCCGTGAAATAGATCACCCAGATATATGGGCACCGACAATGCCTAATTAATTCCGTCTGTATACGTCACCCCCGCGCATTAAACATGAATGTACTTTGAGGTGGGCCGAATTAGAGGACGAATCCATTCTGGGATTGAAAGAAATCAATTTTGATACCGCCCCTGATCAAGGCGACGGATTGCATGCCGATGAGTTACCCCTGATCCAAACAGTCAAGTGTACTTAAACTCACCGCATCAGTCGTGCGTCTCTCGTGGGGTGTTTCCCTGGCTAGGGTGTCGTTGGAGGTGGATTTAACCTGCCAGAGAAACTGGCCAAGGTGTATCATGAGGAGATTTAAGTCAAATACGAGGCGGCTTGCCCGAATCGGATTACCTTATGAACAAGAAATCATCCCTCGATACGAAATTATAACCGGGAAAGAGGGTATCGACGGGAGAGTACAATCGAAAACAACAAGCTAACTTTACTTGTTATTAGTCATACAAAAACGTTTCGTCATATAGTTGCATTTATAGTTTATTGTACTTACTAGGCTTTCGTCTTACTGGCCACTTTCTATACCAAATTATGCCAATTTTCTTTAAAGCTTGAAAAAAAAAATCATTTGCAATGATATCATTAATGTTATTACCTTTCTTTATAAAATATCAATTTAGAAATTCCATTTGATATTTTTGAATTCAGTTTCTGTTTCGTGCACATTTGGTTTCCTTCTTGTCGTCCATGTTCGTTGTACAAAGCAGTCCAGACTGCAGTGTTCAATTTATTTCCAGTCGGTGTGATCAAGTACATTGAGCCGTCGAAGCGCACGGGATTTTATGTCCGCTCGCCTTTTTTCATTCATTGTATTTCATTGGCAATTAATTCAAAGATTTTGACTTTGCATCAATGTAAATAAGGCTTATACGGAGTAATATTGAGTGAGTTTTCATTTGCTATTCTATATTTAGTGTGCTTCTGGAATAATGTTTTCCAATATTTCAACTCCAGTCCGTCATGTTGATTAGAATTCTTCATTTTATATAAATTCACTCTATTAATTTTTAAGTCTCTTTCATATTAAAATGAAATCAAGAGTGCAGAAGACTGGAAAATGAATATGAATAACGTGTAATGGCTTATAAACAATAAATGAATGTATGACGTTTTTAGTCATCAATAGATATATGTATCAATTAATAAGCCACCAGGGAAAGTGACTGTGTAAATTTTAAATAATTTTGGGTGGACAAAGAGCAATTGATCAGAGTTGGTTTTTACCGCATTGCTTTAGTGCCATGTGTCTTGCATTTCCGACAGTTGTGTAGAGACACAATGGTTTCCTGCAAAGTGGCCCTGTCTGGACATTTTGTGTGCACTGCTGCTGTCTGGAGCATGCCGGACGCCATTTGTATGTTCTGTTTGACAAAACATGTATACCGCCAGCCATGTAACCCCGTGCAACAAAAATATTTGAATCACAATGCACACCGAGTTCAAATAAGGTTGGATTTTTTTTAGTCCCAACGTGTTTTATTAAATGCAATAACTGACTATGAGACGAAGAACACCGGCGGGCATGGTAATCCATCAGTAAGATCATCTGCTCTAGAATGCCAGGTGGTTGGTGTTCGAACCCTATCCGAAGTGGATTGTTTTCCCCTACAGGACTCGGAATGCGCAACGTTATATAGTGCTGTATCATTGGCGCACGCAGACAATATCTTCAGATGGGTCTCGGAAATGCATTCAGTGGATGTGGGATGGTGCTTGGGAGGGGGGTCATTTAAAATACAAAATGAAACACTGATACCGAACAGCGGTGTCTGCCTTCTACCCTTGCAATGCCCTAGAAAGTTTCTTTTTGGGTACAAGGTTTCGTTCACTTTTTACTTTTCTCTCTTTAGAAAAAATAAATAAAAATAAAACAAAATCGGTAGGCCCTCTGGAGGGCGCTCTAGCCCCCCTCAGCCTCCCACTGGGTGGGTCAATGGTTCTTATCACACACCGTTGATACGGTGTATAAGGTCAAACGAAAATAATATTCGTTTCATACCTCTTCCCTTTTTGAGAGCATTTCTCCCTCATCTACAAAACTTGAACGTTTTATTCATTCCCACCTCAAATGTTTTTCCTTTACGGAATGCAGTCAGACGCCATTTATATGTTCCGTTTGACACAGTACCACAAACCATATTAAAATTCTTGCGAATCAGAAACGTCAAGGCAAACATGTACAAAAAACCAAAAACGCCTGCCAGATGATGGGAGTTAAACTCTTCGCACTCTCTTGCTACAGACTGTAAGTGACTGAAACTGAATACCGGTAAACTTCAAGAATGTTTGAATTTAAACGAGCTTATTTGCGAAGGTGAATGCTCAACAAAATCAAATGACTATTTTTGACATTTGAATGTTGGTGTCCAGTTTTCAAACGAAAGTCGGTGTCGATTTGGTATTGTATTTCAAATATACATTTATAAGCAATTTGATTGAGAGCCTGTAGGTCAGGCATAATTTGTTTTGCCTTCGTTCTTTCCACCCAGTAAAAGGTATTATACAAAATAGGTAGAGCTGACAAAATAGTCGCTGATAGTGTTCATGTTTTGTGAGATCATGAATAAACAAACATGTGAACATTGTTTGGGCTTAATCCGTTGTGTGTGTCAGGATAAAATAGCGACAAACCATGCACAATTGATCAGCATGTAAACACATTGTTCTTAATTTTGGTTGTAGCAACCGAAATTAGCTGTTTTTAATAGGTTTTCAGATACATTCTTCTCAAGTATGACTTCATTTTAGAGGGAAATATGTCACAGAAAAATATATAGCATAAACTTCATAACAAGGAAGTTTTCAGACTAAAATTAAACAATGATGTTTTCTATCTTTGCCAAATTCTGTATAATACTTTTAAAATATCATTGTTTCCCTAAAATTACAACCTTAAGCAGAGTGAATACTCCGGTTGCAAACATAAAATTATGTTTTACACGCGTCCTTTAACATTTGTCGTTAATTAAGATCTGCGATCGTCAGATATTTGAAGGATAGGCCGGAGGCATGATACCACGGAGGCCAGGGTCTGTGGGACATAATTGAAATTGATTGGGCGAATTCGAAGCTATTGCCGTGTTACTTATTCTCCGCACGAACCCGATGCTCCTGCCGATTAGAAACCCACCTCGAAAAAAAAGAAAAAAAAGTCCAACAATCGGAACATATAAAAACTCTGCCCAGAGGAGCAACACTCTCCAATGAACAAAGCAGATACCAAAACAAATTTTCAACCCACGAGAATGTAGAAAAGGGCTCATTTCCGCCATTACTTAATCTGGGATTTTTTTTCTTCTTTATTATCTCGAAGAAAAATCGCAGTGGGGTACAATATCACCTGAATTGCCGCCAAGTGAATGACCAACATTCCCATAAAGATATCTAACAGCGCCCGAAGGGAGCCGTATATTAAACCTATAAAGTGAAGAAAACAATTCCACAAACGGACTTAATTTAGTAGAGAAAACCGAATCAATAAATCCTTATTTTTTCTCTTCATATGGTGTATAGCCTGTCTGAGTTCAACGTCTGAAGCGTGCAGAACCTAAAGCGATTCGATACGGAGAACGTATTATTAATCAAGTCGTTGGCGCAACCTCGACCCCCGGCTAATTATTATACGAGCCCGGACCCGTGCACCTTAACACGGCAGTTTCAGACAAAGGCCATGAAAGGTTGTGTCCGGGCGATGCACCATCCAGCAGGAAATGTGTTTCGAATGTGACATTTCGGTGTTTTTTTCCCCAGTGACACACCCGTTTCTTTACGCTGGGTCCTGTCTAGATGGTATCTGAAATATAAACTTAACCGAGGTTGGAAGTGTGAAATTGACTGTTCACATGAGTTTGAGTTGGAGCTACGGTGTTTCAAAGAGGAAGAAGAAGAAATAACCTAAAACAGAACCAGGTCTCCTCCCCTCGGAGGACCCCGCCCATTTTTACTCCATCCAGGTGCCCATAAATACACCTTTTTTCCTGATACTATCAACAATGTTTTCTCACCCCTGGAGCATTCTAATTGACTTCAACCATTGTTCAAGTTTGCCAACTTTTTCAAAGATCTGAGATGAGGTCATGTTAAAGAGGTTCTCCAAGGTCAAACTAAGTTTTGCGATGCACTCATTCTCCAATAGATAGGGCAATTATTAAAGTAATGAAAACAATTGCAAGTCTCTAACCTGACGGTAAAATGGTGTAAAATGTCATTTTATTTGATACTCGTACAGAGCGAAACTAAGACATGGCGTCATTGGATATCGACAACAACCAGTCAGTCAACACCAAGTGACCCACATACAAGGTGAGTTCACTTTAGGAGTTAAGAAAGTCGGGCAAATGTTTTCGCTTCGGCAAACTCTGTGATTGGCCAGAACCTTGTTATTGGAAGGTTGGGCCAAAGTTTCCACCTATACGTGGGTACAAAAATAACTATTGAACCTTTGAAGTTACTGTTTTTACCCAATCAATTTCAATCTGTGATTGTTATTGAGATGTTTTAAGTATTTACGCATGTTCAAGTCATACTCTAATTAGCTCATGTGGGGGGGGGGGGGGCTGGGTTCAACCCGGGTGGTATACTCGGGTAACACCGGGCGAGCTATTCGATCACACCCGCTGTAGCTCTCGGCCAAGAATTCAGTGAAGTCGTGACAACTTGTAGTAATACGGCTGTCGAAGTACACTTTCAAATGCGCAGACATGCGTGCAACGAACTTGACAGATGTCACAAGTTATTTATAGACGATAATTTTCACGTTATTTGTCATTAAAGATGCATCACCCGTGTTTGGGCTGCGATATTAAAACAAGTATGGATCTTCACATACGACTGAATTTTGACAGGGTATTAAAAAAAAGGTTGTCATTTTACTTTTGAAATGAAACAAGCTTATGTTCCTCGATGCGGAAGCCTAATGGCGCGCACGCCCCTTCGTAGATGGCCGGCCACGCGGCAAAATCGAAATGTACGACTGAGTTAGTGTATATACCATGCCGACACATCCAACGATGCCGTGAAGTAATAGGCATGGCTGACCGGTACCAATAAATAAAATACAAATCAGTTTATACCTGCCGTTCCTCTTCGTGTTTTTGTGTGTGTTTTAGTTCCATTCAATGTCTTTTTTTTCCTCAAATGAAAACATCTTGACTTATTTCTCGACCCCAGAAAACTAGCTCGGGTGATGTTTCTTTAAATTACCCTGGCTAGTGTAGTTACCTTTAGTAACACTTTCTTTTGTGACATTCCAGAGAAACTTAACCACTAGTTATTGCAAGCCTCGTGACATTTTGGTTAAAATTGAGAGTGCAGACCGGTCGTGTCGGTTACTTCATATTGTCCTGGTTGGAGTGAGTTTTGACAATAAATGTGGATACTTACAACATTGTGCTGGCGTAGGGTTACTTACCATGGATCTCAAATTAACCTAGTTGTTTTTTTCGAGATGTGGTTCAACAGGATAGGTTTTCCTGTGGAATAAGTACATTTTCAGTGACAGCTAACCGCGTGACTGTAGGAATCGGGTCAAGAAACAACGGTTGGTAAAAGTGGTAAATTACGCTGTGTTTGTGAGTCCGTGGTTTAAGTTTCACTAAAGATCGTGAGCCTTGCATGTGAACTGGTTTGCTGTCCGTATTTGTTTGATTGTTTTTATCGTGGATAAAGAGGACCGGGTACACTCGGTGGTCTGGTGGTAAAGACATCTTCTCCAGCATGCCAGGTCGTTGGTTCGAACCCCACCCGGCATGCACCTTAAGTGATGTAGAAAGTATGATAGATGTTAAAGGTATACTGAAGTACTATTAGTGTAGCCCCCACCTCAGTACATGACTTTATCCTGTTGGAGATATTTCTCTTCGTCGCAGGTTTTTCCTATACACACAAGTTCCTAAGCGCTTAAAGTCTTGTATAGCAGAAAGTCACCAGCCAAAATACTACATAGTGTATAGTGTTTGAGACTGGTTCCCTGATAATTATTTTTTGCTTAGCAGCACAAAATGTGTTATGCACCGTTTTCTGCTAAGCAGCTTTTTATAATATTGGGCCCCAGCTGCGATGCAAGGCACATACACTGGGGATGTTTTAGTTTCATCCCCAAAGATTTTTAGCTAAAATGTTCGACGAAGAATGTTATCATTTTCCGGTAAGAGAAAACGATAGGGGGCGTACGTATTTTTTTCCCCATACAGCCAAACTGTTTGTCAAATTCCCTACATGGAAAAAACACTTTATGAATACTGATCCTATAAGGAGCCAGACTACCCCACCCTCTGTTTGGAATGGCAGAAACAAAGTGACCGCACTCTACACTGTACACACAAAAAGTTCAGTTTGTGGTTGAATGCCATTCTATTTCCATTCCAAAAACAATGGTTCGAGAATAACAAGTTTCTCTCCACCCACCACTGCCAGAGTGATCAGTGTATTTTGAGAAGGAAGTTTCACACTGACTTCCTTTGGTATCTCTTTATGCTCTGCGCTTCAATTTAACGATTAAATGTTAACAAGTATCTTTTAGAATCGTAAACATCTTGAAAGATCAACAAGGAGAAAAACATGAGCAACAGTGGAATCAACAGTGTATCCCCACAGTTTTGTGTTTGTGTGTGTGTGTGTGTGTTGTTTGGACGGAAACGTATTGGTAGATTGATCCGGTAAAAGAGACATTGATTTACACAGCACCCGCGTCGCTCATCATCGATACTGTGCACGAACTCCCCCACGCAAAATGTCTGGTTTTCAGGCAAATGACGTGTTTTTGAGATGTGTTTGGCCTGGGGATATCTCCACACATCACCTTGATCGAGTATAACTCATAATAATATAAGAGTGCATTACAGGACAGTATGTGCGACCGACCCCTCTTCTCCCAACTTAAAATTTTGATCAAGTCAACAGGGGGGGGGGGTATGTTTTATCTGTTTATCAGAATTCCCTTTGATGGTTGAGGAGCGACTGTAATGAACATATTGGATTGGGAGAGTAATCTCTTAAATCAAATCAAAACTTCATCAGTTCACAATGCAAAATATAAGATAAGAGAGGGAGGAAAAATACGGAGGAAATCGAGTTAAGTGCGGTTGGGATGACGGGCAAAGTAAAGCCGTTCAGACACTGTAAATTACCACTGCCTGTGATTCCCCGTAAAAAAAAAACCCGTAAGTCGGAGAAATCAAGTCTTAATATCAACGATGTCGGGGACGAGGGGGGAAATGATGATCAAATGGAATTGGATTAGCCGTCGCCAAAATATTTACACAAGTATAAACATAACTTGAGTTGTATATATGTTTACTGAAATAACAGCGCGACCGCGAGTGAAAATAACACCGTGTTGACTTTGAAACTGCTGAAAATAAATCAAGATGACGTGCGTGTAAAGGCGGTCCGCTCTAAGATGCATCTTTGTAAACAAATTTTGTTTTAGCTGGGGAGGAACTCACTGCATGTAGGGTAATTTGATTTTTTTTCCCTAGTAGTAAAGATATTAATTTTAAGAACACTTCGAATGCGAATGAAAACACTTTCATCATTTTATTTTTTAAATGGTGAACTAAATACAGTCGACAGGAATTGAAAATTTTCTGCAAAAAAAAAAAACGAGCCCTAAGCGTACATAGTTCTATAAAGAAAAACAATTTTTCGAGTCGGTTTTGTTTTTTAAGTATGAGGCATCTTTCTTTTGTTTTTTGGAAGAGTAAATTCCTGCCAATAAACCTTATTCATGTGACGCCATTGAAGTAGAGCGCCCTCGTCTAGAGGTCAATAGGAGGTTGTTCATTGGCCAGTTCTGTGCGCCGTGCGCACCGTACAAATCTGTGCGTTTCCATTGGTCCATCATCGGTTTACCCCTAAGATGTCGGCTGGATGACGTCATTGTATTTGGTCTGTCCTCTCGTTTTCAAAGTATACACAATACATGCCCCGCGAACATAAATTTAGCAAATTAGGTTTTCGAGAAAACCACAAAATGAGAGTTTCTGTGTTTTTGTCATGGATTTTGTGCACGTCTGTACACGTGCGTAATTTCGATTTGCCACCCAACAAACCAACAAACAAACAAAAAGCCTGAATGTTGGGGAACAATATTTTCCAGTACTTCAGACAGAAATATTTACCGTTCACTTGTGACAATAGGTGGTAAGCTTATAGAGAGATGTCAACATGTCAAGTTGTTGTTTCTACACTGCAAAAACTGGGGTGTTAAATTGATTCTTTCTGGTATCTATATGTGACAACACCAATATGGTGTTATTTATCCCCATTACTATATCGTTGGTGAAATTAACACCGTGTCGGTGTTGTCACATATAGATACCAAGAGAATCAATTTAACACCCCAGTTTTTGCAGTGTATCATTTTTGTTATGTATTATTCAGCCCTGTGGGACAAGGAGTCAATTTAAAATATTCAAGCTGTCAATTTTATATGGAGGTGGATAACTGCAAGCTTTAAATCTGGTAATTTGACACTTATTCCTGAAGGACTCAAGATCATGTCGATCGAAATATTGCCATACACATCCGTTCATCCGTGAACTAACATCACTATCAATCCATGGGAGATATCTACGATGCTATCTGTGGCCGTCCCTTGGGGAGCCAAGTTTTCCATCTTACTGTAAATAAAGTTTTTTTTAAAGCGTTTTCGTTCACCCCGAAACTCTATTCTGAAAGAAGTAACTTGTCAACACCGCTGCAACACATAGGATCGAAAGATAATAACAAAAGAAGGAGAGGAAAAAAAAAAACCCGTCACTAGTGGCCGGGGCAAAACGCCGATCAATGACCGCTGTTTCCTCTCGCTACCCGAAATCGATAAGCCGTGCCACGGGGTGAAGCGATCCGCCGAGCCGGCCGGGAGATGAAAGCTTCTGCCCCGCTGGGATATACGCATCAGGCCCCGGATAGGCCCGGATCAGTTCGGTCTGCTGGGATGCAGAGCCGTAATCTTACCCCCTTTAAAGGTATATACGCGTGACAAGTGTAGAGGACTTTGGCAACTTGCGCGTTTATGCAGTTAGTGTTGCGAAACTGTAGCAGTTTGGAGCGGTGTCCATTTCAATAATAAGTAACCAACTACACTCGTATGTGTGAATGACAGTTCGGTCAGAAAGACTTGTACACTGTCCACTGTATTGTGTGTTGACCGTGTAAATGCTGGTCATCAACGGTACTGGTACCCGCTGGTAATTACGGAGATTGAAATTAGGCCGTATCTGAGTTTGCGGCTACGGCTACGGCGACGACTGTGGCTAAAGGGTGTTGCTTAGGGTAATTAGCCCCCAATTGATGCTCCCATATTGTTCCCCATATCTGATATACCAAGGGCAGAGCAAATCAAAGGATGAACCTCCATGATTTATGGTCACAAATTTATCCCATGATATCCAGCACTACTGGAACTAAGGAACTAATCAATTTATAAAGTTGGCACAAACTTTCCGAACCTATAGGTCAAACCATATAATGTTATTCAACCGATTGCAATAAAAAGGGGGAGGGTAACCAGCTGGAGAAGACATGGTTACCGTGTGGAATGTAAAAAACCCAACATGAATAGTTGTTTTTGTGTGGAGGTTTATCCACACGTAATTGCCCAGAGAGTTTTAAACAATGTATACGATAGTGTTACCCAGAGCAGAGTGCACAGTTAATCCAGGCTTTTGTTTCTCCTTCGTCTCTAAAATCTGTTTCCGAGCATATTCCACTTAAGGTTGATAGCAACCTTATAAACCTGCCCTGAAACCATAAAATACATATTGATTTACAGGGATTTTCATGTCTTTGCTCTTGTTTTTTTTTTCTATGAAAATGTGTAACTGAGAAAGTTTGCCCCTAAGCAGAAATCCCCCTACTAAGTGTGCCGAACACTTGTTTTTCTAGACTCTTAATAACTTGTCACAGTGTGGAGAGATACGACAAATGGGTCGAAAATAAGGGCCTATACCATCGCTATATCGATTATTGTGGGTTTTTTCCATACGTGAAAATACGCGCGCAATAAAAAAAAATCCATACGGTAGCGAGCCTTTTCCTTCGCTTGCAGCAAGCAGTGGTTATAGAAATAATATTGCAAAGAGCTGCTTGTTACGATGGGTTCTATGAAATCGGCATCGGGTTGCAAAAAAACCAACAGCAGGTTTAGCGTCAGCCTCGCTACCATGGGCAGCGCGCCGTATTGATACTTCTCGTTGCTAGCCCCAGGGGTTATGAGCGAGCAAAGCATGCTGTGAAAAAAATGGCGCGGCCAGATCGATCACCCATGGGAACGAGGTTGGTTTAGCGTGTCCTTCTTTGCTGTGGTGTAATTAAGGGGGGATTTGATGTCCCCCCCCCCTCAATTTGAAAATCTGAGTAAAACGTTGCATTTTATAAGCTTTAATGTGGTAATTTCAATGTTGTTAAAACTATTTTTTCCATTTACACGCCAACAATGTATTTGTGTTTACACTCACGTCATGTCATCCTATAAAACCCAGTAAATAGCGTAACAATAGCGCTGAAAGGGGGCTTGTTTGAGAGAAATGCAAACGGAAGTTACCGTTTTTATTGGCCAGAAGTGCACCCCTAGACAAAAGGGTGCACCCCTTGCGCCCCCCAAAAATCTTACCCTATATGGCTTCGGTACTGCTTCTTTTGGTAAGCTGACAGTTTAACACTTTGCCCATTTTCATAGACTCCTGTTCACGCAGAAACAAACAAAGTGCTTAAACATTTTCAGCTAAGCAAAAATATGCAGGAAACCAGTCACGAAGTGGTACGCGTGACATAGTATTTTGACTGGTAACCTTTTAGATGCAATCGTAACTTTCTGCACAAGCAGCTCTGTAACCCTGTGCTGAGAGAGTATCTACCCTGTAAAGCGGAAGTTGTCAGCTTGCAGAAAAAAGGTCCGCTAATGTGTCTTATGAAGTTGGCCCCAGGAGACAAAAGCGCACTCCGAAGGGTTATGCGCACCTCCTAATTTGACACACGTGATTATTTGCAGAGAAAGATCGTTGCTCGTGCAGCTAGTTCTATAGATATTCAGCGGGTCAATGGTACAAAATTAATTCAATAACTGACCGGGGAAAAATGAGAATCGGTAGGTAGAATCCCTTTTACCTAGCGGTCTACAGCCCCCCCCCCTAAAAACTGTTTTTCAAATTTCAGTTTCGGAGTCTGATTGATACTGCAGATAAAGCTGACCTCGTCTTCTCAGAACTTCAAAGTTCATTAGTTGCAATTTCATATTCGTAATGATCAAAGGGATTTACAAACAAAAAAATGCGGATAAATTTGAAAAAATAAATCAAACTCAACAAATGAATGTTTTACTTAAATAAATATTTATTTTTACCAAAACAAATACTTTGAATACCACTCTTGATCTATAAACCCCATTTACCAGGAGCTGCAAAATATGCAAAAGCAATTTTGTAAAACCCGTGCAAATTGCACTGATGACATTATAGCTCTGAGCAGACGACTTATTCATTAGTATAGAACTGTCAATATGCTTTCATTCTTGCAACTGGGACCGGTTTCATATAATTATTTTTTTTTAAAACATGAGGATTGGGGGAGAATTTTACTTTTCAACGCCCCCCCCCCTTTCTGGGCAAACAAATGTCTTCTCTTGATGGCTTCTGTCTGTCTGTCTATGTTGTATGTATTTGCATGTACTTTCCTTCGTATTTTGCCAATATCATAAATCGAATCCTCTTAAAACTGAATTAAGCCTATATCACTGCTTGTGAGAAGGAGAATTTAGAATATCGAAATAGATATTTAAAAAAAATGATCATTGAAATGATGTGATTTATTAAAATATGGATTTATTGCCCTCCCTTCAGATCAGTGAATACGTCCATTATTCGACCCCAAACTAAGCCTGGTTACCTTTTCCGTATTGAAAATACGCGCTCTAATGTAATGTACGACGTCTGCAACTTTGTACATCATGCCTATAGTGTGCCAGTACACACCATGCACTGGCAGCCCATGTACTCCAGCGAAGTGACTTTCGTAATAATATCTTAATGTAATAGGTCTGCAACGTCTATTTACAGTTATATAAAGACTTTCCTCCTCCTTTTCTTCTTCTTCTTCTTCTTCTTCTTCTTCTTCTTCTTCTTCCCTTCTCTCCTAAATGGGTTAGGTTACGGCCTCGAATACATTTTTGATTAAAATCGGTGATTCCGCTACTACGGCGAGGTTATTGCATGTCCGGCGGTGTTTTCTTCCCGAGCGCGGCGGGCCGGGGCACATTATCAGCGCGTATCGCACCTCGGACAATTGGACTAAAAAGCAAGCCTAGAAAAACATCTGTACACCGTGGCTGGAGGGCGGGTTGGGGCTCGAGTAAACTCGAACAATATTTTCTGGAGATGATGATGCCGTGGTGAGGTGGCTATCGGTGGATAGGGATACGCTGCACGCCTTGTGGCGACCGGGAAATTTACTGCACGATTGAGTGTTAAAGTGTGCCGTAAAGTCTGTTTTGTTCACCCTCTCTCTCCTCTCTCTCTCTCTCTTCAAATATATTGCAGCATGTGTAGAAAAATACTCTTCGCAAACTGTGACAAAAATCTGTCTGGTTCGCCAAAAATCTGTATGATCGTGTAAAGCTTCGCCCGTGTGCATTTTCTTTTTTATTTAAAACATCATATGGAAACATTGTATTAAATATAAGTATAACATATGTAAATAATTATCACATGTCAATGACGAAAAAAGGTCAAAATGCTTTGGGGATTGTACACTCGCTCAAGTCAGTTGTGAGAAACCATTGCCATATGTGCGTTTTCCAAAAGACAGTGCATATAATGATGCAAATAGTCTATTTGCCTTTTCAAATACACTCTCATAACTCCAGAGTTGACCCGGATAACGGTTCCCAGGGTGCCTGACCCACATCCGGGTCAGGATGACCCACATCCGGGACAGGCTGACCCGGAAATTGGTATTAACAAAATGGGATTTCAACTCGGATGCTGCGTTTGAGCCATTTCTGGGGTCGTCTCGACACAGATTCCGGGTTATGCTGGCCCAGAAATGGGTCAAGCCCCACGAGACCCAGATCCGGGTCACTGTGGTGGTATACACTCAAAACAACATTGAACAAAACACCAAGTGTTAAATCAACACTTGAAAATTGCAGACAGTGACAATTCTTGAAAAAACTTTATTTTACAAAATATATACTATAGGCCTACACTTGGTAAAATTGGTAAAGTCTTATGAAAGAGTGTTGATATAACACTTCTGTTTGTAGAGCGTTCTGTTTCATGAACATGACCAAAATTGCTAACATTACTGAAATGTGATCTTCGGACCCAAATACACGGAACAGTCGTCATTAATTTCAATACTAACATCACCCTAGCAGGTGTCCACTCCATCACTGCTCCGGATGGGGACGTCTGACATCGAAATCGAACTCATATAACTCCAGCCTGAAATTCAGGCTGATTGTGCCAGAATTACAGCACGATTACACGAAACAGTTGACAGGTACGAATCCGGTGTCATGTTTGACGGGCAACCTTATAAAGCGGTCTCTATGCAACACTGGCATTGGGCTTTATAGACTAATAGGTCATTTGAGTAGGTCCTGTAACTGTACTGAGAAGGGACACTGGGTTTGTGGCAGCAGATGAAATATGTTTGAGGGACAGGGAGATTTGGGAACAACTCTGTCTTAACATCAATGACCGAGGACACCACTCGAAGTAGAAGAAGTAACTGTGATTATAAAGGCTGTATCCGAATTGACAGCGTTGGCTTTGGCTATGGCTAGATTGCTGACATTTTTATTTTTTTAACATTGGAGTCAATGGCCCAATGCCGTAGCCGGAGTCGCTTGTTTGGCTTTGAAGTCACACACGCAATGCGTGGCGTGACAACATTGCAGTTAGCAAACGGCACTCGATTAATGGGAACAACGGAGCCCTAGAAGTGCCATCCGACATGTTGAGATCTTGAGATCGGTTACTGCAGGATGATGACATCATAAACGTAAGATGTCGACATCCTGAGATGATTTATCTCTGGATGATGACATCCTAAAGTAAGATATCACCTTCTCGATATATTTTATCTTCGTATGTCGACATCTTGAAAGTATGATGTCGACTTCCCGAGATAAATTATCTCGGGATGTCGACATCCTAAACGTAGGATGTCGACTTCCCGATAACATCCTGAAAAGTCGAGAGCCCAAGATACATTATCTTGGGAAGACAGCATCCTATACTATCAGGATGTTGTCGCCCCATGATAAAATATTATGTGGAAGACGATGTTCTACTTTCAAGATGTCGCCATCCAGAGCCGGGATGTCGTCATCTTACCTTCAACATCCTGCAGTAAGTTATCTCAGGATTTCAACAAGTTGGATGGCACTTCCAGAGCACCGTACATAAGAACATGTTCTCTAAACAGCTGCGCAGCTTGTTACACTGTACTTCAGACAATCGGTCTAGCTACGCTTTCAACAAAATACTTCGACGTCTTGCCTGTCTGAAACTATTTTGACCTTAACTGTGAACTTCTTTGAAGAATTAGAATTCTCTAACTGGCTATCGGAAAAGAGTCTGGCGTTAACAGACATTGGAACCTCCAGTCCATAAAGCATTGAGAATATTTTTCATTAACACCCTCTGGGGAAGCACAGTGTACTGTTACTGTCTCAGCAAAACTACTAAATAGTGCCTACCTCTGTCAAAAATTTGAAATTGACTCCATCCTTCCGGATAGTCATGTTCCTTTGTATTTCACATCGGTTCAAAGGATTAACTTTAGTATTAAATACTACTTTACTCCCAATTTTTTTTTAAGCCAACATACTCCATGGTTGTTCATAACTTGTATGTAATCTATTAAAATACATAGCCAAACGCAACAAAACTAATTAGTGTTCCTACTTTATCAAATTATAATAATTTTCAGACCTGAATATTGGAATACTCCACGAGGACGTTTGTGAATGTCAAACAGTTGCAAGCTTGATAAAAAAAAACCAACTTCAATCAAAGACTTGTAGAAAGGTGTTGCTTGCATTCATCTTACAAACACGTTGAGTTATTCACCCTCAACTTTACCAGGTCGATGAAACTTCTGATACGACCCTCGCCCGGGAGGATTTTATCCGGCATTAGTAGAAAATTGCCACGAATAATTATTTCACACCGGTTTTTTTTTTTTACTGATAAAATGTGGGATTTAAAGATTTGTTGAGTGCGAGTGAAAAGCTGCATGGGATTTTTTGTGCATTTTGAAGTATACATTTTACGTTTCATTTTGTTTATTTAATGCTTTCTTTCTTTTTGTTTTAAAATATAGACTATTATCTGTATATTTACTTAAATAATTAGTTATTTTATTTCCACACGGCTTTATTTAGTCAAGATACACATCGTTTTGAACACAGTGAAGTACGATACAATGAACTAACCAAAGGAACAATTTAAAAACTATGAATGAAAAGTAAAACAATGATTTGAAATTTGCAATCAGTGTTTTAGTTTTTCATTCATTTTATGTACTTGTAGTTTTTTTAAATTTCTTTTATAGATTGATTGTTCGTTTGTTTGTTTGTTTATTTATTTATTTGGTTAATATTTATTTATTTTTGTTATTATTTAATTGTTTTTACATATGTGTGTGTGTGTGTTTTTTTGTTTTTGTTTTTTGTTTTTGTTTGTTGGGGTGTTTGTTTGTTTGTTGTTTGTTTGTTTGTTTGTTGTTTGTTGTTGGTTTTTTTTTTTTTTTTTGGGGGGGGGGGTGTTATTAAGCAATAGAACCGTAGAAAAAAAAAGCGATATATGCTGTGGGAAATCTATATTTCAACTAGCGCAAGCCTGTGTGTCGCTGTATGTCGGGGCTTAATTGAAATTCTGGAATCGAACACCGCGACTTCATTTCGAAGCATCGCAGGTGATTGACGAATTCTTACACATCTGTTCTTTCTTGTCTTAACGGTGGGTGATTTCGCAAAGGAACATCATTTGTATGGTGTTGTTTTGTTTTCGCAATTGGCAACAAAAAAGTGTCTGAGTAAAATCGGTTGATTTGACATGAAAGGTGAAACTATAAAGGAAGAGTATACAACGAGTTTTATTTTTTGAAAACATTGTTGTTTATCTGTCAATTTTAGTCGAGTGCACATTGTGTGGGCTGATCAAATATAATTGTGTTTGTTGGGGGGGGGGTCTGTTTATTTGAGATGCTGGTCCAAGAAATATTATTTCTATACATCAGAATTAATACATTAATTATAGGATATTCATAAATTGTACGTTCCGAATTGCTCAAGTGGCATTTCCCAAATTAAGTACATCGTAAACTTGTAAAGGTTTTACAAAAATTATATAATTTCTATATCATCTGGTTTTCAATATAACAAACACATCATAAAACCAACTTGTCAGAAATACATCAGTGATCAAAAATTCATCAAAAATTCAGTTGTCATGTTTTGATGTAAACATTGGAAATGGTTAGATAATGCCTTACAGAAGAAAAACAAAATTATTAGTCAGGAATTTTGTGCACATTAAAAAAAAAACTTATATAATTTTATTATGGCAATCGAAATAAGCAACGGTGATTGGGAGGTCTTCAAAATGCCATTTTCTTAGATTTGACTGTTTTCAGACTGACTTTATAGTCAGTGAGAATTACTCGATTTTGTTTTTCGGTAATTACAATTATGCCAAACTAGTTCATTTCTGATTAAAATAATGGACTACATTGACTCAAATTGTATGGTTGTCTTTTTCCATGGGACATTCTCTTGCATAAGTAATGCAGTTAGTCACGAATAGCAAGTTGTTACAAACTCTGTTAGTACTTTGGTGTTTTTTTTTAATCATCAATTTTAATGTCCACCCGTCACGGCAAATGATTTATACGCAGTTTGACTGGTGGTTTTTCTCTTGCCTCTGAGATTTACACATAGCCTAATCGAAAACGGGAAAGTGACACCTGCAGTGCGTTTTAGTCTCAACACGAACATTTTTTTGCTTCAAGGAAACGAAGGTGTTAGGATGACACCGGTGGTGTTATCTGCATATTTCCACATGGCCCTTACTGAACACGTCGCCCAATGTGAATAACTAATTACTACAACTAACTGTTTCTCAGAAAAATGTATTAGTCATACTATTTGAGTGAATTGGCGGTAATTGTGACCAAGTGGGTCATTCGTCAATTGAGTAGGATATCTGGGCCCGCTTACCGCGGAATTCTCGCTTACAGTGCGGTCACGATTATCCAGTAACAGGGTTTTAGTGCCGAATTTCTGGGCTAGTAAAGCGAAGAGTGCTTATAATTATACGTGAGGTTTGCACGCGCGCAAGCAAAAATTCCTTGCTGACCTCTGAGATACGCTTACGTTAAGAATTGATTTTTCTGCAGCCGTAAGCATTCATTTTTTGCTTAGCACGGTAAGCTGAGCCACGGCGTTGGGCCCTGGTTCGAAAAAACAAAAAGCTTGCAAGTTGAAAAATGCTTACGAGCTGGTATATTATGTTCTACTACACTGTAGCTGATAAATAGTAGAAAGTACGGTTTCAAATGACTTGGTTAGCAAAAGCAATATACAAGAATAACCTTTATGGTTGGTTATCTGTGTTAAACCTGATAAAAACTGATCAATTTTGATGCACAAATGTTGTGTCATAACTATCGAATGTATAAAAACCAACCGTGTGACGCGAAGCAGTCACTAAAATGTTGTACAGTTTGAACTAGAACACTCTTGTGCGGAACAATAGCTGGTTTGCGCCTCACATACCCTATACCTTTGCTTCAACTGCACCCTCTATTTCAGATATCAGTTGTGGGCCAAACATCCTTGGGTGAGACCTTACTGAGGCTAGGGACATACAAAATGTCTCTAAGTAAATAATGCATCCATGAGTCACACCTGCCCATCACTGTGTGGGTCCATCACGGTAAAGCGTGAAGGTGTGTGAATCCATCGAACGTATGCCATTGAAAACTTGACCCCCCCCCCCAAAAAAAAGTGTTTCCGTGGTGTAAAAGTGGCCTTTTCGCGCGACGACAAATGCCTCGCTGCTGTGGATGGTGAAGACTTTTTACCGTGTGCCATTTGCAAACTGTCGTCAATCGATAGGATGCCACTGTATTCTTGCCACAAACTATTGACATAAAAATGTGGGTTTTCCCGCGCGTGTGTTACAAGTACTTGCTTGACCTCCGGTTGTATCAACGTAGCTGTGAAAATCAATCGACGAGGTGCTTCCATGAATGCAAAAATATTAGTATACGCAAGGGGGGTGGTTACGCCCGCCCCTTCACGCCTTCACCCCCTCAGCAATGAAGTATAATACGTAGTTTTTGCTCTATCCGTTTGTCTTTGTAATTAAGATTGCCCAAAATGTTGTACCCAATATTCCTTGTGGAGCATCTTCAGAACTACTTTGTGATGGAGACTTTTTGTTCCTGTATTATGTTGGTTTCGGTCTGTTTAAGGTACCAAGTATAGGGGCACACACACACACACATAAACAAAGGTAGAGCACTGTTGTGGTATGCACTCTACAAACCCCTGGGTCAAAATTGAACCCGGATCCTTGGTCTCGGGGGGCCTAAAAGCCATTTCTGGGTCAGGCTGCCTGTAGACTGGATCATTTAGCTCGGACTCTGCGTCAGTATGACCCATTTCTGGGTCATGTTGACACCGATTCCGGGTTACGGGACGTGACCCAGGTATGGCCCAGGCGTCCCGGACCCGGAACCCAGCTCAGTTTTGACCCGGGAGTTTTGAGAGTGCATGAGAGCTCATTATGCCGATGCGTATAATACAACCAAAGTTTTCCCTAACAGAAGGTAGTTTTCAAACTCCATAAGTCTTGCAACCCGTCCTTTTCAGTTAAAGGTATAACTTTTCAAGATTCTTTGATGTCAATGCAAACAAGACAGAACAAAAACACTCCTTCTATTCTCAATAGTACATAACCGAATAGTATATTGCCGAACAAATTTATAAAACTGAAGAAAAAAAAATCAACAGTGTTTAGAATGTACTGGTATGCGTTACATTCGCTGGTATAACAACCTTGTCTGCTCATCACGCATTAATTACGATGGTGGGAAATGGGTCCGTTCGAGGTACTCATTTCAACACAAATGACATCAAAATTTAAGTACAGACTAATGAATGTTGGCCTAAACAAATGTGTGACTTCCACGAGGATTGACATCTAGCCCAAGTGTCTTCATCGTTCGAATGCTCTTTTTAAGATAAAAATGACTAAATATTTAACAAACAATTTAAATTTTACTTTGATTTTTGAAAACAGGTTGAAGATAAGTCTAGGCAAAAACAAAACTAGGAAGCTTCGAAACTCCGAGGAAACGGGTAAGTTTGATATCGTTTTTAATCAAACTCACGGGTCACTGACCCGGAACTGGGTCCCGTTGGGGGACTGACCCACTCTTGGGTCAGTATGACCCGGAATGTTTGATAAAGTGACCCCAATATGGCTCAAACTGACGCAGAATCCTATAGTCAGATTTTTAATTTGTATTAAAATAAAATAAAAATTATTTAGATTGTTGTTTATTTTGTTTATTTTATTTATTTATTTATCTATTTATTTATTTATTTATTTATAATTTTTAAATTTTATTTATCTATTTTTTTATTTATTATTTTTTTTAATTTTTATTTATTTATCTATCTATTTGTATTACTATTTATTATTATTATTATTATTATTATTTTTTTTTGGGGGGGGTCTGCCAGACCTGGGATCCGTAATTTAGGTCAACTCTGACTAGGGAGTTCTTTGAGAGTGCAGTTGTATTATCACTAGTCCTTGTAATAAATGTTGTAATTATATTAGATTCTCCTAGATTATATTGGATGACTATGCCATGATTATAGAACCATTCGATTGCATTAACAGGAGGTCGTAATTAAAGATTGTAAAAAATCCAAACCAAATTAAATACTGTAGTCTCCTCCTCTGTCCTGAAGTCACCCCTGAAGGCAGGAAGTCTCTAGCTTACATATTATTTGAAGGATATACTTCAAGAGTATCATAATGAGTTAGTAATCAGAGTGGAATTGAGGCTACAGTTACCACGAACCTGAGGTCGATTAAAAACGGCAGTAGAGTGAAAATGCTTTTAATTGAAAGCATTAATAGTGAGCGTTTTGTAGACTTGCTGGGTCTCACCTATGAAGTATCTGAAGCAGCAGTGCAATGGAAAAACAACCCAACAACAACAACAACAACAACCCCCAAACAACAGCAACCGCAGGTATTTTCCGGTTTATGTTACATTTATGAAAAGAGAACTGAACGATCCGGGGCATGTGACCCGCGCTGTGGAATCGAGCACGTCCTATTTGGGGTTTACAAACATTAAAATTTGGGGAAAACATATTTTTTAACATCCAATTAATCTTATTTACTACAAATTTAAGGATATAAATTTGCATTGTTCGTTCAGGTCATTGCAAGTTAAAGCACTGTACTTCAATCATATTAATGGCTAGTTTGGTGTATTCGTGCGCAAGAAATGGCAACCTTTGCCCCTTTTTTCTTTTTGAATTTTTTTTCTAGCATGACTGGACTGTTGAACCCTCAGAAATACCTAATTTAATGTTGGCCAAAAGTACTTATTGGAAGCTGGTAATTTTCCTCGTTCTACTTCTTGTCGATAGCCCAAGGTTCGTCAACATCCAGAAACGCTATTTGGTAATAAGCTTTTCTGGCGAAATGGCATAAAAACATAGTTCAGTGGATGATAGTTCTTGTAGTTAACACCCTGTGGAGTTTTGTCAAGAAAAACAAAATGGAGAACACAATTCGGCTGACTGGTGAGCCAATCGTGACTAAGGTGTACATGCAGATTTGAATAATTATTTGTCAAGTTGATTAGAGGAAAGCAAGTGTGTAATTATAATGCTTGCTTTGTTTCTTAATTTTGACGAGTGAACATAAACTTTTTAAAATGTGAAGAAAAGTTATAGTAATTTTTCTGAAATTTTCTACTTGATTTTGTTGTAAATTAAGCCTAGTGTTTAAGAATCACGCGTACCTTTTGGGTGGGGGATGTAAGATATACTGCCCTCTATTGATTGAAATGAGAAATGTTCAACTGGTTTACTTTCTATTGTCGACCGATGAGTATGTAAAATGTACGAAGAAACTTTGCAGAGATCTTGTCACCAATATTCTTGATCATCAGTAGTGAAAATGTGAAACGAAACCGCTGTAATAAATATTCCAATCCAGCTTTAATTACAAAACAAGGAGATGGATACATAAGACAGTTCACGAATTCTGGCTATTTTGGCGAGACCGGCCAGATGATTTCGATTATTCCCGAGCCTCACCCAAAAAATAAAATATCGGATGACGACGACTCGCCAGTATTTACGTAGCGATACACTCGACTGAATTGCACCAAGCCATAGGCAGCATCTCGTGGCCGTGCCCAAGCCACGATTAACCCCCGGACACAGCCCGACGGTTCACGGTCACCGAACACCTCGTCAACCTTCGAGGTGTGGGGCGGAATAGCATTTCCATATGAATTATTTTCCTTGTCTTCCACAGTCGATACTTTTGACAGCATCCACGCGTGATTCTCCTCGCTACTCCTCTGTCACCACTTTAAAAATGAACACACACAGATAAGAAGAAGAAAAAAAAAAAAAAGCTCGGTCAAAAAAAAAGTTGACACGTACGGATTTCGCTTCAGTTTTTGAGATGGCCTTCCGGCAAAACAGAGGTCATTCGAGGAGAGAACTTGACACCTTGTCAGTTCGGCGTGAGTCAACTCTGTACGTTTCTTCATCGTCACATCATAAGCGAGTCTTATATGCTTTTATGAATTATCTGCGTATAGATTGAGAGAGCCCGTCGCCCTCAGCCGTGTAGGCATTATTACGGTCCCGTGCAAATTATATCTGCGAGGACCAGCCGTAGTTACTCAAACTGTTTGGATGCGATCGAATTCGATTGAAACCACAGTCGAGCCAAATTGTCAATAGTATATACGCTGCTGGTGTTGAAATGCATTAACTTGAGTGGATTGAAGTTTATAAGTAATAGTTATGGTGAAGATGAAACATTAAGTTATGGTCAAGATGAAATACTATGTTATGGTGAAGATGAAATAGTAGTTATGATGAAGATGAAATTGTGGTTTTGGTAAAGATGAAATAATAGTTATGGTGAAGGTAAAATAGTAGTTATGATGAAGATGAAATTTTGGTTTTGGTGAAGATGAAATAATAGTTATGGTGAAGATGAAATAGTAGTTATGGTGGAGATGAAATAGTTGATGGTGGAGATGAAATAGTGGTTATGGTGGAGATGAAATAGCTTTAGTTGGTGAAGATGCAATAGTAGTTATGAATGTAAAGGAGTAGTTATGTTGAACATGAAATAGTAGTTATAGTGAAGATAAAATAACATTAGTTATGATGAACGTAAAGGAGTAGTCGTGTTGAACATGAAGATAAAATACTACTGGTTATGATGAACGTAAAATAGTAGTCATGGTGAAGATGAAATAGTAGTTATGGTGGAGATGAAATAGTTGATGGTGGACATGAAATAGTGGTTATGGTGGAGATGAAATAGCTTTAGTTGGTGAAGATGCAATAGTAGTTATGATGAATGTAAAGGAGTAGTTATGTTGAACATGAAATAGTAGTTACAGTGGAGATAAAATAGTATTAGTTATGATGAACGTAAAGGAGTAGTCGTGTTGAACATGAAGATAAAATAGTACTGGTTATGATGAACGTAAAATAGTAGTCATGTTGAACATGAAAAAGTAGTTATGATGAACGTAAAATAGTAGTCATGTTGAACATGAAATAGTAGTTATAGTGAGTATAAAATAGTACTAGTTATGATGAACGTAAAGGAGTAGTCATGTTGAACATGAAATAGTAGTTATAGTGAGTATAAAATAGTACTAGTTATGATGAACGTAAAATAGTAGTCATGCTGAACATGAAATAGTAGTTATGATGAACGTAAAATAATAGTCATGTTGAACATGAAATAGTAGTTATATGAAGGTGAAATAGTAGTTTTTACACGAATTAATTAGACCAATTTTGTAGTACCTCACCAGCCCGTGCTCTAACTTTAAAAAGTGAAACATGGTTCCATATTCAATCGGCACTTCCCTTAAAATCCTCCCCACAGTGCCACCCGTACTTTTCTGCACCACATGGTGATGTCATACTGCTTGGTGATTGACTTTGTGATTGAGTACTATTGTTACTGTATGGGAGTTGTGAATTAACCTTGAACCTTACACGACTCTTTGTGACTATTTAAAGTGATTTCTTGAAAACTAAACAATGACAGTTGTAACCATAGTATTGTGCCTTATGGATTTGCAAGGGGAACAAAAAGTCTTATCCGCTGAGTTGTTGTTGTGGCATGGCTTCAAACCACGGGACATAAAGTCTGCGTAGCTACATGAGTCAACTTGAGTGCCATGCGCGAGTGACATTTTGTGCTTGACATGGGGCATGGTGTACCCCTCCCCAATATTGTTTGGTTTGTTTATTGTGCGCTTGGAGTCTCATGAATTCTTTAGAGGATTTTAGGGGCTGTGGTACTTCTGTACAAGAGGAAAAGAGTGTGTTAAAGTATGGGTATATTTGGGGGCCCTCTCTGCCCTGTATCGCGGTCCTGAGTGTCGTTCCCGAGTGGTCGTGTGCGCTGTACTCAAGCTCCGGTGTTCAGTATCGGTGGGTTCGGGTCCCGACCTTGGCACTTGTGTCCTTGAGCAAGAGTTGTCCATGATGTTGCTTCGTCCTTCGGTTGAGACTCGTTTGTTGTGTAATGCGCGTAAACGAAGACAGTACATTAATATCGTTAAGAGAAGGGGCAAGTTGGCTACAGATTACGTCACGTCATTTTGAAAACCCCGTACATGGATAAAAACATAGCTCTTCGTACATGTACCATTTAGGAGCAGGGTTGGGACTTCATTAGGTTTGGGCTGGATTTACCTACATGGCTCCCCTTGGGTCTCGGGCTACATTTAGGTGCAACAATCGAGCACAGAAGTCATTATATAGAACCTTCAATTGGGAAAGAGCAGGATAAGTTGCAGTCTTTTATATGTCGCTCGGTTTCTGGTCGTTAGTATTGGGGGCACCGAAGAAAAAGTATTACACGATGTTTTAATCATGTATGTCTATTTTAAAGCTTTGGCATTATTTTTCTAAGTGTTTTTATCGATTTATGTGTACTTTATTTTTACTGGGTAAAATCAGCTCAGTCGAACCACTAAAAACATACTATAAAAGACCAAGGCGTCACGCACAATAAATTCGTCTCAAATATACTGTGTTGTTCTCTCTTCGTTTTACGTCATACATCAGAAGAAGGGAACAAATTATCATAAATTGTCCATGCCATTACCAATGCAATAATATTGTACAGTCCACTCTATGCACAGCTTGAAATGATTGTTAAGTTCATTTCCCGTTGCGCTTCTGCCTGAATAACTCATAAAAAGCAACCACAATAAAAGAGACCACAATGAGTCTACAGCCTTTTCTACATACGCCATTAAGTGGATAACAACTACACATGCCTAGCCAATCGGGCATGAACGTGAACCAGGCTTTGTCAGCAGAAAAAAATGACGCACCAAAAGGGGAGGAAATCAAACTTGTATTTGTATTTATTCGTAGCATAGTTACGCCCAGAGTCATGTTGAAGGTCACTGACCTGACCACAAAGCATGTGAGTTCAGGCTCTACCCGGAAAGAAAGTTGTGAAATTTCTGACGGGGAATTACCGTCACATGCAGAACACAATAAAGAACAGCATCCCTGAAACGCACGCAAATTCTGCACTTGCCGCCAACATCTTTGTAGTGTTTCCTATTCTGCACGGGAAATCTGGAATAGTGTTTATCATTCTACCAAAGGGGAACAGACTGTTGTACCCCTGCAGCCTCGGTTTGGTTTATTGATTTGAAATGGTAAAAGAGAGAGAGAGAGAGAGGGAGAGAAAACACGAAGAAAATACCCCACCAAAAAACAAGATGGCCACCCATACGGTTATGATCTGTCGTTAGACTTTCCCAACTTCTGAAAGCTAAAGGTGGGCGTGTCCCAACTTTAAAGAAGGGACCGTCTCAGTCGCAGTTTAGGCGTAATAGACATTTAGACAAAACCAAAGGTGTGATTCAAAAATACTGTTGTTATCATCGATGGAGTTAATAATCGATACTGTGATCACACGTACGGGCAGCACAACTATCCGAAGAAACGAATAACGCGGATACCGTCTCAATAGTCGATACCACGGTCATGATACCCCGTGGTATTGAAACAGCTGTAGCACTAAACATACTGTGTACATTTCTTTACATTTTATTTTATATACTTCCCATTGTGTCAATATTTCTTCACGTTCCTCGGTATATTAAATGCAGTTTTGAACGCCATTACAGCGCGGTCAATTCACAAACGTAGCGGTTGCTATTCATGTTTATATCATTCATTGTCAAGTTATACATGTATACTTTACTATATAATAATATTTTAGAACCGTACTATAGATTTATTGTAATAATAGAACCATACGTTTTGTTTCAACGAGGACACTTAGATTAAATAGTTCATTTTAAGGCAAAGAACTTGGGTGTAAAACTGTTTCTGGCATTACTCGTTTTGAGGTATACCTTTCCAATATAGAGTATAACTGTAATCTCCGAGTGCATTTTGATCAGTTATTCCTACCTAGACGATATATCTAGATATATCGTGACTAGACGATATCGGCGAAATAGTTTACCCGAAAATTGTTAGCACCTGCTTCAATGATTTGTTTAACCCGGAGGAATGAAAAGTATACTCTTTCCAAACTCCAGCGAGGTAACGTCACACCCTTAAAGAAACAGGGGTATCATGTAACAAACTTGAGCAATTTCGAAGATAATTCAGGATCATGTTCCCGGGAAAACGATGTACATCAACTGTACGTTCGAATAAGAACGTGTTATTGCAAAAAGGTCACATTGCATACATATTTTCATAATTTTGCGTATATAGATGTTGTTAAGTATTTTAGTTTATTTGGCATAAAAACAACAACATCTACATAAAGAATAGGAACAGATGGGTTTTAAAAACAAACAACGACATGGACATAAATAATCTTATTGGACCGAAACCCCCGCCCCTTTCAGGCGTTGAGCCCCATGGCTATATAAAACGTCATATAAATGTTAACAGCAAACTGTAACAAAAAACTGAAATACGATTAAAACCCTGCAGCGAGGAACCTGTTTGTTCGCAATGCGTTGTCGGCGCATGTTGACAAGTCTTTTTTTCATAGGTTAAGAGGTTTATTTTGCCTTTTTTCCCCCAAACATTTTTAAAATTTAAGTATGTTGTTTTACATGTCCAGGTATTGCTTGGGTTAATTGAAGTAGGTTTTTTTTCTGTGTATTTAATTAATTAAGTTTTATAATTTGGTTCATCTACCATTGACAATGTAAAGGGTGCTGGCAGAGTTTTGTCCTGCCCCCTCCTAACCAACCCGACCCCTGTTGATTGACACCCCTCTCGGACGTGGGCTTGGATTATATTAGCATATAAGCTGACCAGTGTGTAGGATGTGGTTGAAACAATGAAGTATTAATTTTCAGCGGCCCTCACTGCATAGATTTAAAATATGATTTAAAAGGACCGTACCGCAAAAGTAGGGAGTAGAATTTCAGAGAATAAAATGGAACAAACATAATACTGTGGGGAAGAATGCGTATATTAACCCAACAATGAGCACTATAGTGGTAACATTTTAGAGTAACAAACAAAAACATCGCTACTCTAATAAAAAAAACCCGTTAAAAATGCATTTGAACAATTAAAAATGCGCAATTAGGCCGGCCGGTTTTAGTATTTAATGATGTAAAAAGCTAATTGATATGCAAATATATGACCCTCATGGGGGAAAACGTAATGCTCGCAATAGTAGAATGCAAATGAGTATATTATAAGTTTAGAGAAAACTATAATTTCTACAGTGGTTCGCATTCTCCAATTCCCAAAGAACGCAGGTATTTTTTTTTACGGCGAATACTGGATCGCCAAAGTGTTGCGCTATATCTCCGTACTATATTGCGTTATATAACCGTACTATATTGCGTTATATTGTTGTATTTTGTTGCGATATATCTCCGTATTTTATTGGGTTAGATTGCCGTATTTATTGCGTTGTATCGACATACTTTACGCATTTACGTTGATATAACGCAGTAAAATAAGGCGATATATCTATCAGCGATTAAATGCAATAAATACTAAGGCGATCTAACGCCGTAAAAACACGAGCTCTCCAGGAATTGACGAATATAAACCTTCGTACACTATTACACTAAAGAACAAACTCAAAATGCTTTTGAAAACGATTAAGGTGTATGTACGTGTCAAATTGAAGACTAACAGCGCCACGACTGTTCATCACGTATTCATACTCGGAGGTTACAGCGTTCTTTGAAATTGATGCTTTCACTTACGGTGATATGGCACTCTGATAATTTATTGAACAGATTTGAAATTATGTTTTTAACAATGCATTGCTTTTCCGTACTGGCATGCAGTTTGTGCCCATCTGAACACGGTCCAATATTTAATACAACACTTGAAGGCAGGATCGTGATTGTGCTACTTTTATTAATCGCAAATACACAACTGTTTTTTAATAGGCAATGTATACCTTTTTTTTGTGGAACCGTTCGGTTGCTTTAATTCTATATCTATAGATATATACAATAAAACTGACATGTGACAATTTCATTTCAAAAGGTGGTCGCGTTTTTTAGAGAGCGCCAACATTCTGGAGCAAATATGTCCACGCAGGAAGAATTATCCCTAATAGGAATACACAATCTGAGAAACGGAACTGACAGTAACGTTTCTATAATTCAAATTTTGGGCACAAAAACTTATATCTTTTCACATAATCACTTTATTTCGAAGTGAAAGGTTTCTCAACATACTTTATACTATCGAAAGCTGCTGTACTTCTAACCAACAAGTTTTGTATTGCCATTAATTTTATGAGTGGTTACCAAACGTACATATGCCTTCGCTTTAAACTGAACTTGGTACCAGTTCGGGGTTATATGTTTTAGATGAAAACTATTATGTAACCGGTTTTTCTGTACGGGACTTTCTGCTCTTCCAGTTCGGTTATTTTTGTTGTGGCAATCGGAATAAGAAATAGGAGGGGATTCTTTAAATGTTGTTTCTCCCCAACCTCGACTGTGACTCTCGATGACATTATTTCTCTGGAGGATTGGTTCTTTATGTGGAATGAGCTCTCAGAATAAAGTTTATAAATATAGTTATCGATAGTTTTTCCAACCCTCTACTTTTTCTTGAAAGACCTACTTGAACAAAAACGGCAACACGTGATTGTAATGTATTGATGTAGGACTTGCTCAAGTCTGTTGTTGTTGTTGTTGTTGTTGTTGTTGTTGTTGTTGTTGTTGTTGTTGTTGTTGTTGTTGTTGTTGTTGTTGTTGTTGTTGTTGTTGTTGTTGTTCTTGTTATTGTTGTTGTTGTTGTTGGATGACGTCACGTAGCCCTCTGTAGGGCGCCGCCTTGTTTGGCTCGAGCATCACGTGACCACATGGTACAGTTGTAGTTCACAGCTCAGAATAAATCAGGATTAACGTTCAATAAGTTTCCTCTTTCCGCTTTCATTGGAAATATAGTCTATTACAGTGATCTTTGCTGATATTCATTTAAAATGTTTTAAATCAATAAGGAAACTGAGTTCACATGAGAACAAACAGATTTTATAGTTGTGTAAAAAAAACATTATTTCGAATACCCTTCTCCAGTGCTTTTCAGTTGTTCGCCATTGAAATTAAATACATTTTGTTTTCTGTGATTGTGCCCCCTGACCGATCATCGGATATTTTCAATGACTCTTCACGAAAAGAAAAAAACAGTTCCATCATGAAATTTAATTATTCAAAACAATCATTTTCCAATTAATAAAAAAAAAAGTGACGCAAATGTGACATTTGATAATTATTCACCACTGCCAAGTAATTGTGAAAACATTGAAGCGTATAAACAAAATGATAAGTACTTTTCCATTCTCAGCTTGAGAGCAATATTACTAATGTGAGATAGGACTCGGTAATATTTGTCTAACATTATACCACAAGTGTATTGGGTGACAATCGTTCACAGTTCTAATCAAGAGTTATTTGAGCAGAGTATTTTTGCACAGTGCACGAGGTGTTGACAAGTTAAAAAAAATTAACTACAACATCGACTCTTCTGTGTCGAGAACGTTATTGACGTTTAAGCGTAGCATTCGTTGACTTTTAAAAGTATTTTTAAAAGTCGTACCCCCTGATGCCCCCCCCCACCCCCGGAACAAAGATCGACGAGTTAGGCAGACCGCCAACATAAGGCAAGATAGCTCAGTTAGTAGAGCTCTAAAACATTAGCCCGGGTATAGGTTCAAATCCCGTTTGGGTCACTTTTCCTTAGTTCACCCCCATAATATTGTTTCCTCACATCACCATAACTTCATAACAGTTTTGTTTTTCACAATAACTTGCATGGTGCATACATTACAATGATTGATGTCCAAAATATAATAGCCAAAGATAAATAGACAGGGCGAATTTGCTATACAGTTGTCTATATGTAAATGCCCTGACTTGTTTGAGACCATGGATTAAATTGACTGGTTAGAGCAAGGTCTTCATTATTATTATTTTTAAATCAATTTCTAGGTAGCGGTTTGTTTTGTCTGGTTGTCTTATCGTGCTGAAGCAATTGATGTAATGTCGTGTTTCTTGTGTCCGCCGTGCAATCATGACTTACGAGTCGCGTCGTACAAACAGTAGCCTAACCAATTCCCCCCAGCCTCGGTATTGCCACCTTGGTTTGAACTGGTAACACGAAAAAACCCAAGGCCGTATGTGATGGAAAGAAATGTCATTTTGTTCGCAAGGGTGAACAAAATGACATTTCTTTCGGCGAACAAAATGACATTTCTTTTCCATCACATTGTTTTGATTCGCGTCTTTGCGTCATCACCGGTTGTTATAAAAATGGCTTTTTTTTTCTTCTTCGAAGATGAACAAGGTTTAAACTGATATAGAATCTTGCCTTTGCCAGGTCGTGAACGTGTCAATTATAAACCCACAATTAAGTTAAGTTCACAAAGGTTTGTGTTACTTTATTCTAATTCCATAATGCCAATATTGTTTAGGGTCTGAGTTATGTTGAAACATAGCTGGGGTAGCAGTTATAAGTATTTTTGTGTACTGGGTGAATGTAATTTTTTAAAGAAATGGTTTCGAAGCTGAGAGCATCCCCACTATCCATTTTCTAGTTTTACATTCCTTTTCGAGATGGTACTACCTGTGCAGTTTCAGGCATTCCGTAAAGTTTGTTTTGAAAGGTCAGACTTTGTCCATTTCTGTTTGACTTGGTATGCAAATTTGTCCGCGGTCAGGCTAAACGCCAATTACTATACAGTTCATGGTCAGCTGAACACCCTTGTGACACTCGGTCACTGTCGGAAACGTGAGCTCTGCAATAATGAAAACATCCCAGGTAAATAATTGAAAAATATGAAGGTCGCCTGTCACAAACGTGTAAAAAGCCATCTCAAGGTCTTGAAGACTAGGGGTACAAAGGGAGATTTAAAATAATATACTTCTGTACAACTATTGCAAACTGTTCTCGTTTTGAATTGGTAAAGGAAAGACACAACATGGCCGTGTGTATGGTGAGAACAAACGGCATTTGTTCACCAGGGAACTCCTTTGTTTTGATTTGCGTCATCACTGGCTGTTGTAAAGAAACACTCTCAAGTTTTTTTTCATAAAAGGGCAGCTCGCCGCGCATATCCAATGATTCTGACGGGGAATTTTTCAGTGATTCAACTTCATTTCCAGTGTTATGCAACTCTATCCCCATGATTTGTAACAACATTCAAACCAATCAAATTGTTATCTCTTACACACACACATTCACACACAACCTTATGGATCCTGGTTTGTGGGTCCTGCTATTTTTTTCTATTATTCCCTTTTCTAAAGAATTCTCCTGTGATGTTTAACAAAGAAAACCTTGTGAGTATCATTGTTCTATTGTGTAAAAAATCACACAAGGACGTGGCAGTATTTCTCAGGATCCCACTGATTGAAAGTAAAGCTTTCAAATTCAACGATCGCAAATCGATGCACGGTTAAAGCTAAACTAATGCTATATTAACGAAAATGCACTTTCAAATAACATATTCGCCAAACGTTTGAATTGTTTTCGTCCACCAGTCGTCCATATGGGCCACACGGCATTGCAAATTTATATCACAATCATGCACAAATATAACACACCGACCTTAATGGCAATACAGTTGTAGGTTTATATTACTATTGGGAACTGACCAAATAAACAATGCTCGCCAAAATTACCATTCGGGTCCTTAAAGCCCATAATTCAGTTATCTGTAAATCTCCCTCCCCGCACTTGTTAACGGAAAAATGTGGGTTAAGTGCAAACAATATTCCGACGTTTTTCTCTGATGGAGTGTAGTGCATGGGGGGCTAGGGCTGCGGTGGATTTGAACTGAAGTGCCCCCCGTGTAAACCAACACGATCTTGGGAGAGGCACTAAAGATGGCCGGCACTTGAATCGCGGAGCTGCTTACGTTACAACACTAAGGGCATTTACCGCGAATTATTGATTTACATTTTTTTTTTTTAGCATGTGTGATTTTGGGTCAGAAAAGATGAAAACCTAATACCTATGTTCCACCGCGGGAAGTGGGATTATGTGACCGGCTATGCACTTACAGGGATATTAGTTGTGGTTTACTTTCCTCGAATACGGGGACATATTGGGGACAAATTGGGGGTGAGTGTCGATAACACCAAAACAGATTTTGCAGTGGAGGGTTGCTGGAAGTTCAGTAGGTATTTTGAGCTCGATTATGGGGAGATAGAAGACTGTCGATTAAGTATAGTTTATGTTTTCTGTACTCAGTTTAGTGCCCTACTATCAACCTCCTTCCCAGTGCTGTACGATCTCGCCGCGCTATGTTTTTTTCCTTTCGCACAGAATGCCTTGCTCGATCATAGTGACGAGAGGTATCGATACGACGCGTCGTGACGCGCTGACCGTGGTAGCGAGGCTGGCCCTGCAAGTCTCGTAGCTATTCCAATTTCCGGGACCAAGTTGGTCCCGGCCATATTGAGTTATACATGTACGCGATTCTGTTTCTTCAAATACTTTACTTTTACGTGGTTTATAGCTATGAAAATTGTTTTACATTGTAGGGGAAATGTAGCCATTACATGTATGAAAGTTCAAATAAATTTGAACACATCAACAAAGGAACCCCGAGAATAAGACAGTTTCCGGTTACTTGTAAACAATTATTACGAATTTTGCCCAACTGACGTTCGTGTTATCTTTAAACCTATGTAATGGTTGCACCCATTTGGGCGTGATTGGCAAATGGGGTTTCAAAGATTTAAGCACCCTCGTCCCGAGTTTTAATTTTGTTTCAATGTTAACTCCAACAAGTTATTTGTATTATATGAACATTGAAAATGTATTTAAAACAAATTGCTATGTTTTTTTTATTTTCATGAAATTTGTGCATGAATTGAGTTTCACAAAGATTTGATTTCATATAAAAAAATATAGTCTGTGTTGGAGTTGTTGTCTCGTTTTTGATACGTGCGAGACGTGCACAGTCGGTTACAAACGAAGGCACTCGACCGATCAAGGGTGAATGACCAGGCGATGTTTTTTCCTCCATCAGTAAAAAATAGCTGTAAATTGATCAATGTTCTATTTGGTTTGACTTCACACATCAACGTGATCAGTAGGCCTTCTGACGGCTCCCTGGGTCCTGCTGGGGGTGGGGGTAACCCACGCATAGCCCACGCTACTCGGTTTGGGATTTGAACCCTGAGACGTTCCTCCCAAGACCTTTCAATGTAACAATCCACTCAAAACAGCATTCGAATTCGCAGCAGCTTTTTCACTGAAATCCCTATATAGTTGCGTCTATACTCTGCTCAATTGAGTGCCGGTTTCACATGGCTAACGAGAGCGCCTTATATAAGTTTAACTGAATATACCGGTAATGCCGCATGCCTCAATTTTGAATTTGAATGACGGTTTCAACTGCAGAGGCTAAATCACATGAGTACGAATGCATGGGCAGTCTGTTGAGAAAGTCATATTTCCCGTATACGTCAATCTCATGAACTGCATGCGGGGCCACGTCCAAATCATGTGACTTCGGCTAAGGGTCTGGCTGCTGGCTCCTGGGTGCATCAACTACGTTAAAGAATATGGCTTGTCAGCGATCTGGCCAGCGATCTGGCTATGGCTGCTGGCTCCTGGCTGCATCAACGATGTTAAAGAAAAAATGCTTTTTAGCGGTCTGGCCGCAGCTACTTCCAAGGCCACTAATTATCTTGCCAATCGCAATGCAAGCGTTTTAGTAAACATCGTGCCGGTACGGTACCTTTTCTTCACTTTATTCAGTGAATGAAAGAGTAACTAGCGGAGAATCAATTTCAGTCGAAATGCAGGGGTTGTTTTTTTTATGTTTGAGGGAAATTGGACGGTTGGGATGAAAGTACTTTTTTTCTAGAATCATATCGTTCGTCTCACTATGGTGACATCGTACAATACAAACTGACTTTGGGAACTTGTATACGTTCTACAACACCGAGTGCTTCGTAGATGATTTTGTGTGCGAAGAAAGGCGGGTTACAAAATGAGCACTATATTATGACAAACGAAATGATTGTTATTTTCGTAAATAAAGTTGTGACTATTGTTTGCTGGTCGGGCTTTCCCATTACGCTTCACTTGTGCAGCAAGGTCGGGCTGGTCCACATCGCTACGGCTGGATGACCTCAAAGAAACCCTAAAGTGAGTTACTGACAAAGTACTTGGTTTTTGTAATTAGTGGGTGGTGTAGGGCCATGGGAATGGAACAGTTTCGGTCTGAAAGCTCTCTGGTTTAACATTTTATACCATAACCAAGCCGCCTGAAATACTGTCAAAGTCGAGAAATAGCATTTAAAGGACCCGAACCTCTCCACAAATCAATGTTGCTTATTTTGATTTAGCAGCAGTCAAAATAAGCACAAAACGTGTACGAAATCCCTGAACAAAAAGCTTCAACCGGTTTTCGGTGGTTTTCACTAAAGCCTGTGCCCCGATTATCAAATTTGATGTTATTTTCACAATTTTGATGTAAGTTGTGTTATTACCGGAAAAGTGTTGGGAAAGTGACTCTTCACAAAACCCAACGAGATATTTCCCGTTAAGTGTTTATTTGTGATTTTCACTGATTTGCAAAAAAGTTTTCAATTCTCGATTGTGTTAAAGGAATGAGATATTGCTATCGTTCACCAAAGGATGAACTATAAAACGTTTCTCAGTTCGTAGGGTTTGGAAAAGAAATGTAGGATCGGAAAATGTGTTTACCTCTGACGTCACTGGCAGATCGAAATAACTACCAAGTTTCGGAGAAGATGTTTGCTTAATGAACGTGGTCAGATTACAAATAAAATCAGTTGTAGGTTCATGTTTTATTTTTTTACCAACTTGGTAAAACTGGTGCACTTCGCTTGTGCACTTATTATGTAACCGTGGCTGTAAAAGCAAGCAACCCTAACCCGCAGCATTTACAAACGGACACCAGGGAAATTAGACTTGCCAAAAGTTGCCTTTAGGCGATCTTTGGAGATTCAAATTCGTCGAAACACTTTGATTGGTTTCTTATCAACTGATTGTACAGGATGATTACTACCGTAACCATCTTTAAAATAGACTTTCGGATGAAAAGTACAACAATTTCCCCCTAGATCATTGCCAAAGTAGGATCCTTCATGGAGTATCACAACAGCTATCATAGAAGCTTCCAAAACACGCAATGTTTGATAAAGGAGTATGGCTATAGTAATGCGTTCTGCAAACATAGTGCGCAAATCTGAGTCATCGGGCGTTGATACTTGTACAATTTCACCCAACCCACCAGTTTTGGGCACGATCAATCCCAATTTCAACCTTCTCCACAAATCAATTTCGTAAGGACGGGAATATTTATCAGCCCCTCGCTGTCCCTCCAACCCCAGATTGTCAAATGTTCGGCTCAAGTGATATGCGCGTACTCACGAGGTGCTAATAGAGCTGTCACTCGTGTGATACCCATCGCGGTGAAAGTTGAGTATTACGGCGAACCGACAGCCGTATCAACTTCAATATCGATTTGCGAGTATCGAATACATATTTAAGGTGGGCCTAATAAAGCAACCCAATCTGGGCCGCTCGTGGAGAACCGTGTATTACGTGAAATGCGATACCAGCTCATAAAGTGTCGGCCCTTGCGATTATGAGTCCATTTCAGACGCACATCCATTGAATAAAAATGACATCGATCGTGTTGTGAATTATAACGTTACAGTACTTAAACATTTATCATTGTTTGTGAAAAATCGTGCTGGCTTGCTGTTTGGTGATAACGCACATGTTAAAACAGTTATGTTAACTTTGGGGTAAAACAAAATAGTAATCGGTCTTTTCAGACATGGCAATCTATGAAGAAAGTCATTTGGTATTGTGGCGACCTTTTTTTTGCAGGGGAATTTATATTCCATGCACTGGTTGGAACTCATGCACTGCAAAAGCTGGGGTGTTAAAATTGACACCATGGTTGTTGTCATATACCGCAGAGAGAATCAAAATTAACACCACAGGGTGTTAAAATAACACCAATGTAATTTTTTTGGCAGAAATTAGTGTTATTAGTGCGATTCTGTTTTTCGGGTTTATGTGACAACACCCATGATGTTAATTTGAACACTCCAGTTTTGCAGTGTGGTGTTACCATTTTGTGCACCATCGTAATTCATCGTAGAATTCACATACAGAGACAAATCAACTTCACATTAAGAAAGAAAACTTACCGATGTTTGAATTCAGCCACAACAACAGTAATCTGTCTCTTCCTCGGCTTGTTGAGAAAGCCCCAACAAGACACCGGACAAACTGTTCCTGGCAACTCCGGGCCGATGAACTCCGAGAGCGGGCAGACCGTAAACCTCAAGCTACCGTTCCGTCTGTCAACTCTCCCCCTTCTCTCACCGTGTACACTACTTTAGGCGTCGGGTCAGTCGGCGCAGACAGTAGTCTCTTAACGTTTTGTTGACTTCCCTGACGAAAGTCCCAACCGTTTCTGACTGTAAGGTCGCTAAGTAGATGATTGTAGAACGGGTGTTTGTTGTGCGGTCAGGAACCATGAAACTTGACCCTTTATCCGTCTGTTAATATACGTGTTTTGGATTGTTGGTGTTTACTCTTTGATGCGTCACTGACTCGCTGATGGGTATCCCGTCTCTATCGTTATGCTATCCAATGTGGAGCTCCTCGTGTGAACTTGAACCGATCTAAATGGCCTTCGACACAACACTGAGCATCACGGTTGTGTTTCACGAGCAGGCAACCATTACACGACTGTTTCCTTTTCCCCAACTCTCTTTCTTTCCCCCGGATGGTCGTCTTTCCTCGCCTCTGACACAGCTCAGTTGTTCGCCGTGTGGACACTGTGCACTACTTTGACGTTCGTTCCATCTATTCACTTAATGCCAATACTTCATCACCATCATCACTTTGATCGTTTCATACCGATAATATTCGCCCCGTGTGAAATCGCCTTCTTTTATTCGCCAGCGGAGCGTGATGGGACGTCGCTAGGTTCACTCGACGGCCGTTGCATGCTCTGTCGGATGAGAGAGTGAACGGAATCGCATTATGAACAGTTGCAAAGACAACAACCGATTTAACTCGTAAAGGTTGAACGAATTTAATCGAGAAACATGTCCCCCCTGATTATTCTGACGTCAATGTGACGTGTGACTCGTCGCGTTGAAAGTGGATCGGCCATTACATCGCAGCTGCAACTTGTGGTAGCTAATAAAGGGGTGGTTAATCAATGGTTGTTTGGTAGAATACCATCAGCTCCTCTAGAATCAAGACACACCGTACGAAAAGAATATTATTTGTTCACTGCTTTCTTGAGGACAAATGCATCCAGTCAGGCCTAGTGTTTTTCAAGGAATAGAGGGATATGCTTCATGTTTGCACCTCAAAAAGTTGACGGTGACGACACCACATAATGATATCTCTAATGAGCTCGTGAATTGACAACTCGACGTTTCGATTATTATGCCCTGATTGTCCTCATGAGAGAAAAACAAAACTGACTCGTTATTTTTTGAAGAGTACAGTTATTCCAATTCTCTAGTTTTCAGGACACACATCATGGAGGTGTGATACGGTGACGGTATTCCAATCCACAAGGTGTCTCTGGATTATTTCAAAAGGGACTGTTGTTCACTTCATCTGAAGACACCCATTCCAACCCTCTGGTGTTTGAGGCAAGACACAGTAAAAGAAGACAGTTCGGTATTGGACATCCACATAGGTTTGTGCAGCCAATGTCTACTTTCTATTTTGATATTGGACATTCACATAGGCATGTCCAATGTCCGATCTCGGAGTAGTAAGTAGACATTGAATGTACAAACGTTCGTGAATGTCCATTTTTCAATATCAAACTAGAAATAGACATTCGCTATACAAACGTATGTGAATGTCCAATGTACAACATCAAACTAACTCTACTGTCATGTTATAGAGGATGACACACCATTGGCTTTTAAGAGTAGGCCTATTTCATTACAATCGGCTAGTTTTCGAGGAGCATGTCATAAAGGGATTGTTCAGCTTCGGAGGAGTGTAGACTTCATTCCAATCTGTCAGTTTCTAAAGCTTAAGGGCAGGCAAATGTCTTTCCAAACCGCTAGGTTTCACAGGAGCATGTTGTAAAGGGATTGTGCATAATCGGAACGGTTGGCATTTGTTTCAATCCGCTTTCCCCCCAAAACCCTCATTGACGGATGCACGGATGATTGTATTTTTAAGGGCAGGCCTTTTTCATTCTAGTCCACTTGCTCTCAGGGATAAAAGTCTGACGAATTGTCTGTCGGTCTATTTTGCATGAGAAGCTTCATTTTCGTTCGAAGCATCTTGAATCGTTTCGTCCATCAACGTGAAACAAACATAATCTGCATGGTTTAAATTGGCAAGGTTTCGAGAACACACCTTTCGGTTGGTGTTTTGATATACTGCTCAACACTCTAACAACTATCGCGGTCAGAATTGAGCGATTCCGGGTCACAGACGGCCTGACTCATATCCGGGTCAGGCTGGCACGGAAAGTGTTGACAAGTGGGATATTAACTGGAAGTCGGCGTCAGTTTGACCCGTTTCTGGGGGTTATTTGATACAGATTTTGGGTCATACTGACCAAGCAGTGGGTCAGGTAGACTGTTCCCCTGTCCTTATCCGCAAGGATAAGGACAGGCACCGGTCTATTAATCCGGTGCTTTTATTTGACAGACATGCAGTGACGTAAACTTTCCATATCTGTGTTATGATTGGTCTGCTCCGAAGTGACGTAGTTTGTCAGCTACACTCTAGCAGTTAACTGTACTCTCGATTGTCTGCTGCTGCGTGTGCATAATGTGTGTATGTAATGTCCGTGTGAATGGATGGGAGGTCAAAGGTGCACTTGTCAGGATCCCTCCAAACGCTCAAAGCCGGTCTCTGGCGTTATTTACGAGCCTCGAAGTGTGACGTCAGATGTTTGGGCTATGGGTCAGGACCCGCTAGACCCGGAATCTGGGTCAACTGACCCGGATGTTGACCAGGAATCCGGGTCAACTGACCCGGATGTTTTAGAGTGAATGAATCAAGACTTCATAATTAAGTATTTTCAAAGATAAGTGCCGGAAGGTTGAAGCTGAAGATAAAACAAATACAACCTCGGTAACTAAACAGTGTTTACCCATACCCATAACAGAAACCAAGGGACAAACCAACAAAAATGTTAAAACTACAAAACAGGCCACAGCAATGCAACAATTACAAAACATTCAAACATATACAATTGTATGATTTGCAACCCTACACCGATGTGTATGAGCTCTATACTCAGTGCTCTCCCGAGTCATGTGGGGACAATTCCACGGGCATACACCTCTAGTGGGATTCAAACCCACGACCCCTGCCACTGTTGAGCAGATGTCTTACACTAAACCTGCAAACTGCAATAAGGAGCGGTGATTTGTGCGTCTCAAAATGCCATCTCCTCAACCTTGAACGTGCTACAGATGAAAATATCAGTCTGTCTGGGATTGCTGTGATTATGATAATCAGTGAGATTTCAGATTGAATATATACACATTTCCCCTGATAATTTATACCATTTATGTACGAACGTTGAGGTTCAAAATATACATTTTTCAGGCCTTGCCAAAGTAAACGAACCTACATTAAAAGCTTACCTTATAAATATTGAAACATTTCCAATTACATTCCATGCTACATACACTCCTTCATCAGTGAGTCACGGTCAACATATGTTACAAACAAATTGTCAGCATTGGTGCAAATCTCACGATGATTAAACAAACGAATTACCACATTTATGTTCAGAAAAAGGTTTTAATTTTTCTGAAACTATTCATGATGTTCTAAAAAGCTCTGTGAGATTTTGTAAGATATTGCATAATCCTACGAAATACGCGAACTGGAAAACGAAACTTTCCAAGAGTATTTTCATTTAAGTTTAACTCCACAACATTGCAGAAGAAGTATTACAATGCAAAGTTCTAACTGTCAAAGAGAAACAAATTCATGCAATATTAAAATGGCGCCTGATTTTATTTATTTATTTGTCTCTTATGCGGCCAGCTTTGCAATAGATTGAACGGACACAATTTCTAGCGGTTGCTATAAAGGAAACGGTCCTTTTAATACAATAAAGATCTATGCGTGTGTCAAACAATGTCCATTGTAATAATGAGAGAGCCAATTGTAAAAATGAGAGTGCCAAGAGTACTCAATTTACATTCTCCCAACATCAAACGGCCGTCGGTGAATGTTTCCCTGACCGCAGTACTCGTTGCCGATTGGCGGGAGAGATTGATATCACCAGCAAGGAGCCGTGATATCGTACCAGTACAACTTTCAGTGCAAGGTTTTTTTTCACGAAAGCACCCGGGTGCACAGGGCTCTAACCATGGACCTCCATGCTCTAACCAACATACGTCTTTAAAAAAAAAAAAAAAACGTGCTTGATATGAAAGTAAATTGTAAATGTTTTTGTCTTTATTGACTCTAGTTTCTGTGATACAAATGGCACCTGAACTCGAGACTGTTAAACACACGTAGTGTGAGTCACTCGTCAAGTTAAATGTAGTGTATATTGTATCGTGTGAATTTCAAGCCTCCAATTCTCGGCGTTACCCGTGCGGATACATCAACATCACGTTTTGGGAGATTACCTGTCACAAACTTGGGGGAAAAACGGTAAATCATCATTTATGACTTATTGTTTAGATATCGTAGCCACTTGTAATGACAGGTTTGGAATTTAACGGGCACTTTCATAGGAAAGACTTAGTAAAGTCTATGGGAAACTTTTAGACGGGGCACAAAGGCCAAGACCAGGGCAACAGAGGCCATGCCTGCAGTGGAGTAAATCTGTGTCAGAAACTAGTGGATGGTTTGACATTTTGAACCTACCTCTTCCGAGGGATTTAAAAAGAGTGCAAAATCAAATCTCATCCAGGTGGCTTACTGTGGCCAGGTGAAGCGCACTGGACTCGAAGTGTGTTTTCTGTCAGGCAAGCTCAATGCGTAGATCATAAAGGACTCGTAGCTGTTTTCTGGCAGTCAAGCTGATGGGTAGGGCATAAAGGACTAAGTTGTGTTTTCTGGCAGGCAAGCTGATGTGTAGATCATAAAGGACGCAGTGGGAGTTTTCTGGCAGGCAAGCTGATGTGTAGATCATGAAGGACTCATTTTGGTGTTTTCTGGCAGGCAAGCTGATGTGTATATCATGAAGGACTCATTTTGGTGTTTTCTGGCAGGCAAGCTGATGTGTAGACCATAAAGGACTCATCGGGTGTTTTCTGGCAGGCAAAGAGTGCAAAAATCAAAGTCGCATCCCGGTGGCTCGTTGTGGCTAGGTGAAGCGCACTGGACTCTTATGTTTGTGATCATCAGGCTGTGGGTTCGAGTACTGGTGCGGAGATCACAAAGGACTCAGTGGGTGTTTTCTGGCAGGCAAGCTGATGTATAGACCATAACACGACTCTTGGAAGTAGGCAATTTAGTGTACAGATGGAATAGGGTCCCCAAAAGTCACATGTAAACAAAACCAAAGCTATGTGTTAAATAGTTTGCCAGGTACAATATTTATAAAACAATCATCGTAGAAAATTTGTAAAATGTAGAATTGTTGTGCAGAAGGCGCAGTCTGCAGTTTTTCAAATCACTTTTGATCAGTGTCAAACTGACATGTCGTTGATTTAATACCAGAATCAGTCTGCGATAAAAATGATGTCCATCTGAAATACTGTCAAAGACTTAGAGAATTAGCATTTGAAGACCCTAAACCACCGTTGCTTATTTCGATTGCAGCAACCGAAATCATTAAAGCAAATTTATGATCCTGCTCAAAATTCTTTTTTCCCGTTGGATTTATTTATTGGAACGTTGCCAACAAATTGTATTTATTTATTTATTTATTTATTTATTTATTTATTAAAACATATTTATACAGGATACAAAAATCAGCTCAGAGGCTGTTTCACACCATGGTCCTGTTAAAAAAATAAACAAGCAACAAAACTAGCAATATATACAAATAATGGGAAATACCCAAGTGGAATTATGGAAAGGTAAAAAAAAAATAAAAAAATACACGAACTATAAACAAAACAGAACAAACTACCTAAAATACACCTTCTTATACATGTTTTTAAAGCTATCGGTAGAGGAGGCATTCTAGACATGGGTAGGTATTTGACTCCAAACAGTAGCCCCAGCATAACAGACGGATTGTTTATAGCATTCAACATTTGGCTTAGGAACAACAACATTGAAACAACATTTTTCAGGTTGGATGGGAGTGAGTCTGCTCTTCGAAATAACATAGTACTTTCGAAGGGGGAAGGCCATTGGCAAGGTCACTCTTAAAGCAACTCTTACCCTTCAGGTATGATCATGGGACAAGGATCAAATCTGGAATGAAAGTGCAACACGCCAACGATAATGCCAACTTAATTTGCCACGGAGTAGGTGTAGATTTATTTGCACTTGGAACCTAATCGCGGGCCGAGGAGAGTGCGTTTCCAACAAGTCACGATCGATATGAAGAACCACGGGAGATTACATCACAGAGAATGGAAGGGCCCATAACCAGAGCTTCTGTTTGTCTTCATTGAAATTCGCCCTGGGCGGAACAGCCAGGCAACCTTGAGATTTCACTGTTGGTTAGAAGGGGACTCGTTCACTATTTTAGTGTCCGATCTCAAGGCATTTCCTGGCGACTTACCTATTAATTTCCCTTGTAGTCGATAATCTAATTTAAAATAACTTCTGTGTATAGCCGACAAAAGAATTTGTCAGTGTGCACCTACGCACATTGAAGTGTATTTCATTGAGTGATTGTTTCCATCAAAAAGATGATTAACATAATTAGTTTTGTGAAGTTTAAACAAAGTTAATGAACTATTTTCAGTGTTAAAACCTACTTTTTATAAATACGATACCAGCACCCGGTACAGATTGCCAGTTGGGGAAAACCTGTCAGCAGAGCTGCCACGTGCCTGGGTAAGAAAAACCGAAATGCCCCGGACGCTCAAATTTCATTTTGATTCGCCGAATCGAATAAGCACGCGTTGGAACGTGTTCACGGTCCTCAATAAAACAATCAATCGTAATTTTGTCCGAGTTTTTCACGAAAACGTTACCACCCGATTCGATGAAAATTGCACGGTTTGTTTGTGTGTGGCGTGTATACAGTTCGCTAGAAGAAATAATTAACAGCTCCCTTAAAACTAAAGCAACAACAGCAGCAGCCTACCAAAATAACAACAAACCAACAACAACACAAAAACAACAACAGCACCAACAGAACAACAATAGCAACAACAAAACAACAACAACAGAATAAAAGCAACAACAGAAGAACAACAGCAGCAACAGAACAGCAACAGCAACAACAATACAACAACATAGCAACAACAGAACAACAACAGCAAGAACGCAACAACAGCTCAGCTGCAGCAACAACAACCAAAACAACTGAAAGTTAACAACAAAACTACAACAATAGCAACAGTAACAACAGCATCGGCATCAACAACATTAACAACCACAATAGCAAAATCACAAACAACAACAACAACAACAACAACAACAACAACAACAACAACAACAACAACAACAACAACTACCACCACACCACCACCACAACAACATCAACAGCAACAACAACAACCAAACAAATCAACAACAAAATCAAAACGACAGCCAAACAAAAAACCCAGTGATGTATCTTCAACTTTAATTACAGACAAGAAAACTCTCGCTGCGAGACACTGACGGGTTGTTTTATTTCAGAGGTTAATACAAACCTCCTTCACGATTCTCGAAAAAATTTATGTCAAGGCCAAGAGACTGAAAAACAAGTCTGTTTCGCCGTGGATTTAATACGGTGAACCGCTCGACCCATCAACCATTTCGACAGGGGAAACACAATCTAGGTTATACTCCTGTAAGATCCTGAGAAAAGCAAGGTCGACGTCATCATTCCCTGTGTTTTATTAGATTAAGCCCGTAATATTTAAAGAGTGCCTCGAAGGTCGAATTTAGTTTTGCGATGCACCCACTCAGAGTCCTTCTGATTCTGGACAAGAAAATTACAAGTCTCCAACCTCACGTTAAAACGATGTAAAATACCATTGTGTTTTTTGTACACTCTTTCAGAGAGAAAATTTTAAACCTGGCGTCATTGGATGTCAACAATAAATGGATCTGGACATTTGAAGGAAGAATTGTTCGTCAGTCAAAATGTCAAATTCTACACTGTTTTGATTGGATATCGATGGAAAGTCAGGAATTTACTCAAAATTCCCCGTACGAAAAAATTTAAAGACCTCTGTATTTGAAATGTGACGTCATTGATGGATGTTTTGGGACGTTGACAAAACTCGCACTTGAAGGGTATGAAATACAATGGTAAAATTACACCGTTTTAGCCTGAGGTTGGGGACTTGCAATTTTTATTCCACTCTCATGAGGACTCTATCGATCTATAGGGAAATGAGTGTGTTTCAAAACTGAATTTGACCTTGGAGCTCCTCGTACGGCTATACCTTAGAGATGTTGTGCATGATTGGTAATGGTTGAGAATAAAATGAAGAATTTGTTAGCACGGAAGCTTCTGCTGTGGGAAAAATGTCTCCAAACATTCAAAATACATCCCTATTTTATTTTAGCAAGTCCAACTCGAAACTTTATATCTTATCAGCGTATTAGTCGGGGCTGCTGATAGTATTTTGTGTCTGTAAAACTGTCTGAAATCCGAAACACTCAAATCTGTTTTTCGATGTGCCGGATTCGAGATAAATACATTATAACGAGCGTGCAGAAAAATCCTACGCAAAACATCGATAATTCTATAGTGTTTCTTGAACGCCTGATTGGATGGCATTTTCACAGGTCGGTTGTATTGTGTTTGTTTGTCTGCTGTTATTTTTTACAGGGTTGCCTTCTCATGAAGGAAACTGCGTTTTTTTTATAACCGTGTTGAAAAGTTTACGAAAAGGGAGCGATCATTTTTTTTTTAATCGGTAGACTACCAGAAACAGCTAACTATTCGGGTAATATTGTAAACATTAAACAATGTTTTGAATAGTGAATATTGAATATTGAATTAGCAAAATCTCACCAACATACTTTCAATCTTTAAACTGCGTTATGTCAAAGCTTCTTGGGTTAAAAAAAAGGTGCGGTTAAAATGTCAAAACTTTGCTCAAAAGAGGCCTCGATCCTCTCCACTTATTTCGCTTTAGTTTTCTCTCCCTGATGTGAGTTCCACTCTCCTTTTCAGCTCTTTTTGTTGTTGAAGTGTCTGCATTCTAATTTCTATAGCTGGTTTTCATCGCTGGTTTTTACCCAACAGTCTCTTTGTTTTGTCTGTGTTCTTGTTATATTATGTCCAAGGCAAGCCTCTACAGGCCTCTACATATATTGAACCAGCCCCCAAACTAATTCCCTTCACCCTGTTTTTCATTATCAGAGACCCCGGTTAGGACCGTAAGCTAAGGTCACGCCACGTTGTTGTGTTTCTATTTCCGTGCATTCTCAAATCAATGTCAAATGTAAGTCCTTTTGTTGCAAGGTTGTTCAACATCTGCTACTTTGAGTATGAAAGACAATGTGTTACTGAATATTTAGAATGGACATTTTGTTCAATTAGTTATGCAGACATTATGGGAGAACAAGATGTGTTTGTCATGTTTTTATGATCACGGTGTCTGAAAAATTTGCCTGGGGTGGTTTTGCTCCTTCATTTTGACATTTTCATGTCCTCATAGCTAGCCCTGCAACAGAACATTCTGCAAACAGTCCCGACCTATACGTTTACCTGGAGGCATGAATAACATTTTGACGTTTCGCAAGTCAGCCGTCGTTTCCGTATCGATTTGAGGATCATGACAGGAGACGCTCCAGGCCTGTCTTGTTTTAATCGCTCTCTCTAAATGTTGGTATCTTGATCATATAGTGTTTCTATGTTTGTAAAGTTAGAATTTCCTATCAAGAAGCACAATTGTTTGTTGTGAATGAAAATTCCGTTTAATATAATAAGTTCCCCATGCTGTAACAGTACGTTATTTTAATCCAAATCACGCGAACCTCGGTTGATAATATAGGCATTCATGATAAAAGGGAACAGGTTTGACGTTTATAGTCTTCGAAGAAACAAAAACAAAACCAACCAACCAACAAACAAACAAACAAACAAACAAACAAACAAACAAACAAACAAACAAACAAACAAACAAACAAACAAACAAACAAACAAACAAACAAACAAACAAACAAACAAACAAACAAACAAGCAAAAACAAAACCGAGATGATGTAGAGTCCCTTTAAGGAAACGGTGCAATCGGCGGCTGTCATCACCGTTAGATCACCCGTGGGTAAAAACAAAATCAAGGAGCATTAATACAAAGGTGAATGTTATAGACGTCGCCTCAGGCATCCTCGTTATTAGCAAAAGTTTCACATACACGCTCTTAAACACTCGCTACATAGGAGGCGTTTAAAGTTACTGAATTCACATTTGACATTGTTTTGATTTGTGAGTGGCGACTAGCATGTCTTTAGAATGTCACCGTTGAATCTAACATTCTCACTCCACCGTTACGAAGGATACAAAGTAACTTTCTCAGATTCAGGGTGAATGTTGTTGTTAATATTTCAGGGTCTTTTTCCACAAAACGTCACCATTAAGGGGAGAAAGATATTATAGAGGTGTAGAGAAAAAAATCCTCTTAGCTGTACAGCGCCCCACTCTACAAATTCAGGGTCAGAAATGTCCCGGATTCTTCGCGTCAGAGAGCTGACCCATTTCTGGGTCAGCTGACCCGGAACTCGGTTATGAGATGGAATTTTAACTCGGGATTCTGGGTCATTTTGACCAGTTTCTGTGTCACTTTGACCAGTTTCTGTGTCATTTTGACCAGTTTCTGTGTCATTTTGACCAGTTTCTGTGTCACTTTGACCAGTTTCTGTGTCATTTTGACCAGTTTCTGTGTCATTTTGACCAGTTTCTGTGTCATTTTGACCAGTTTCTGTGTCATTTTGACCAGTTTCTGTGTCATTTTGACCAGTTTCTGTGTCACTTTGACCAGTTTCTGTGTCATTTTGACCAGTTTCTGTGTCATTTTGACCAGTTTCTGTGTCATTTTGACCAGTTTCTGTCATTTTGACCAGTTTCTGTGTCATTTTGACCAGTTTCTGTGTCATTTTGACCAGTTTCTGTGTCATTTTGACCAGTTTCTGTGTCATTTTGACCAGTTTCTGTGTCATTTTGACCAGTTTCTGTGTCATTTTGACCAGTTTCTGTCATTTTGACCAGTTTCTGTGTCATTTTGACCAGTTTCAGTGTCACTTTGACCAGTTTCTGTGTCATTTTGACCAGTTTCTGTCATTTTGACCAGTTTCTGTGTCGTTTTGACCAGTTTCAGTGTCACTTTGACCAGTTTCTGTGTCATTTTGACCAGTTTCTGTGTCATTTTGACCAGTTTCTGTGTCATTTTGACCAGTTTCTGTGTCATTTTGACCAGTTTCTGTGGTCATTTTTTCTCTCAAAAAGAGGCGAACGTTGTCATGTGTGAAATACACTACCAGACGGGTTAGAGAGTAAGAAGAAAAAAACCCACAATCTGCTGGACTATTTGTAAAGGACTCTTTCATTGTTGTATCATCCCGACCTGTTTGCTGGTTTGTTGGGTTGTTTGATTGTTTGGTTGTTTGGTTGTTTGTTTGTTTTTTGGGGTGTTTGTTTTGTTTGGTTGTTGGGGTGTTGGGGTGTTTGTTTGTTTGTTTGTTTGTTTGTTTGTTTAGTGTTGTTTGTTTTGTTTGGGGGTTTTTGGGGGCATGGATGGTTATCAGTTTGCAATTCGAGTTTGTTCATCTTATGATATAAATGTTCAGTTGTTGCTGCCTCTTCCTTGTGTAGAATCGCTTCTGTCAGAGGAAAGTATAATGAATTGGAAATCCCCGTGATAGATTGACCATCGAGCCTGGCGAGTGTCCGTTCGCATGCATTAAATCCCGGGCTTACCGTCTCGGTGCCCTCGCAGCAACTCCTCTGACGTCTATCGTGAGGTGATATCTTGTTGACTGTGGACTGAAACGTATTCTCAACGAATTCAGAAAGTGCAGAGCCATAAACTATAATGCACCTGCTATAGCGGATATTTCAAATCAGTAACACTGTATTTCACCGGATGAGCCCGTATATTCAGCAACGCTTCTGAACGGCGGTGGTGATATGGGGAGGAGTTAATCAGTTGAACTTTTTAGTTCTCAAGGAGAAAACTGAAGAAGAAAAAACAGTTTGGGAAAGAAATAGGTGGTCACGTTTAAAAAAAGAAAAGAATACGCGGCTCTTAAAATCAAGAAAAAGCTGGAGATAAGAATTACAAAGGTATGAACTTAAAACACAGAATTGTATACAATTAGTGGAGGTTGCATTTAAAAGGCTAATCATACAAGGAAGGTTTTTATCTGGAAGTTCTGGTTGTGGGAATATCTAGTTGCTGAGAATTTCTGAGGTTACGGCCTGATGCTGTTTGTCTAGTTTGTGGAAATAAGTGGCGGTGTTTATCAGATGAAAGGGAAGGATTTGGCAAATTGGGAGACTAATTGATTACGTCTGTATGAGAGAGGTTTGACATTAAGGAAATTAAGCCGCAAATCATTGTAAGGCAAAGTATTGGGATAGGCTATGATACGTAAAGCCACTTTCTGGATGGCTTTTAGCTCGATACTTTGAGCTTGTAAACAAGTTAAGCCAGATGATCATACAGGAGCCCCAAATTCAAGCATGGAACGAAGGTACATCTTGTATGAATAAAGACGAGATCATCAGTTTTAACTCCATTTTTCCTCAGTTTGCTTGGGACGTACAAACGTCATGAGGCACTGCTCTCTAGGTATTTACCTGTTAGTGTTAGCCCCACTTAAGGTCACTCTGAACAGTAATCCCTATAGTAACTTAATGGATGAGACAACATCTAGGTCTGTATCGCTATCTGTATAAACTAATGGCAGGTGGTGGTACTGGATAGACATAATGGCTTTAAAGACAACCCCATCCTTCAAAGTCTAATTGTTTTGTTTGATTGTATAAATGTTTTGTTTTGACTCTGTTGGGCTGAGGACGTACTGCTGTTGTAAACCGATCATGCTTTACATGGGATTAGGCATTATATTATGCTGTAATAATTGAGGTAGAAATAACACTTTGGCTGTTGAGTTTACAACGGTGTTAGACTTTGTGTAGAGTGAAGAAGGATCCTAGAGTAAATGCTTCGAGAGTTCAGGGTGAACGTAATATTGACATTGTGACAGTTTACTTTCAATTTTTTCATCATTGTTATTTACTTCTCGAGAACGTTGGTGTGATAACTAATGGTGCACCATAGCCTATCTATGAAGCAGTGTGTAATTTTAATACATACAAAACATAGTTGAGAATAGTAAATTGCCCGCTGGACTTTCTTGGGCACCTATCACGTTGTCATCAAGTCAGTCGTGTTCCCCGTGTACTGTCTCGCGCCCGATTCTGGTTCTAGTTCTATATCCAGAGGGGCCAGACTATCTTTTCTTCCCAGCCTCAATTTGGTTTACATTGATATGAATGGGAGGTAATACAGATGGCTACCAGATGGCTGCAGATGGCTCTCCCTGATTCTGCAGAAATGTTCCCTATAAGGAAACCAATCTTTCTGTGTTCTGGTGAACAAATTTGAAAATCTCTCTGATTATGGAAACTTTAGCCCTATTATTGTTTTGAATTGAATTGAAATTGTTTATTGAAAATCATACATCCCATAAAACACAGCTCGAGGGCTCTGATACATTTCGATTGTAATTATGTTGAATGTAATTCTATATATCTCCCTGATTGTTGGACAAAGTCTCCCCGATTGTATGTATTAGGTGCAGATGTTGGCAGCTCTGTGCTACACCATCGGAAATGTCATGATCTGGCTATGACCCTTTCACTTGGACCCAGTTTCATGGCTCATGCTGACCACAACATTCTGCGCTAATCCGCAACCTGTAACGCATATATGACCCGTATTAAAGTAAATAATTTCGCTGTGAGCCTATCTTCGCGTTAGCCGTATACTAAAAAGTCCATATGACAATAATTGTGTGAATAATCGTAAAATTGGTTCAGCATTACAGTGAAACTACTGGTCTCTGTCCCAACGGCATCTTGCTAAGCGTGAGTCTATGTGGCCCGTTTGAAAGTCAAAAATTCATGTCGTCTGTGTACACTGCATAAAACTGGGGTGTTAAAATTGACACCATGGGTGCTGTCACATATAGACCAAAAAAAAATCTACACCATAGGGTGTTAAAATAACACTAATTTCTGCCCAAAACAGTTACATTGGTGTTATTTTAACACCTTGTTATGTTAATTTTGATTCTCTCTTCGGTATCAATATGTGACAACATCCATGGGGTCAAACACCCCAGTTTTTGCAGTGTGCTATAAAGTCCGTATTACAGTAACAGTGTGTGAACTTCGTAAAATTGGCTCAGCATTAATATGAAGCTCCTGGTTAATTGAGTTTACTGTTGACGATCTTCCAAAATTAGTTGATATGGCAACGATCAACTTCAATTCTGTTAAAGATAAACATTTAACTGCGGTGTTTGGGTTTTTTTCTTCTGGTTTTTGTCCGTTTTTATATATTATATATATATATATATTTTTTATAATATGCCAAATCTGGACCTTAAATAGCTCGTTTGTCACATTGTTTAATGAGTGGCATTGCTTTTTACCAGGGTATTTCCTATAGCAGGCAAGTTACAGGAAATTTAGCATTTTTAACGAAAAATACATACAAAACTTAACATTGTTAAAGCAATATCTGAAAAATATTAGATGTGCCCCCAAAATTTGATACAAATGGTATAACACTGCCGCCTTCCAAAACTACTATTTCGTTTTTGTATTGCCCTTGAGACCATGTACATGGCTGTGTACCCGTTTTGATGTCAAGAGTAACATCTGTGACATTTGCATTTCCACACCTACACACCCCAGCTGCGACCGGTGACTGTCATCGTCATCATGGATTGATTTATGGTAATACAAAGCTCCTAATTAGGCACGACGTGATCTGAAATTAATGCCATACTCAGTTTGCAAGAGAGACGGCTGGTGTTTCAGTCGGAGAGCAGATGTGGCGCTTTCGAATTAGGTCAGGTTTTGTTCGATTTGATTGGAAAGTTCTGATCGTCACTGCACTATAACATTGTCCATCCGTGTGTGGATTGGCTACTACTTAGCACAACGGCTTTATAAACTGCGTTACTGTTTTCAACTGGCCCGTGGAGCTGCTTAAGCACAAGCAAGTGCTTGACAATTTTCTGCTAAGCAAAAACAATGATGAAGAAAAAGTTGGGTTGGTGCTTATCGAGGAAACAAATGACCAGCAAATTGCTCACTGTTGGTGATTGTTAATTTCAAACCAGAAGCACCGAGGGGAAAATGCTGTCCAAGGCAGTGGAAATTGCATTTTGCGCGTGTTCAGATGCATTGTATCATTTCTTGCAGACTTAAATCGTTTCTGAATTGGCGGCTACGGCTACGGCTTGGTCACCGCGTCATCATGCGTTGAAGTATAGGACGTCCTTAGCAACACTCTTAGCAACAGTCGTAGCCGCCAATTTTGGATAAGGCCTTAAGTCGACAACAAGCCAGGGGCCGATTTCACAAAGAGTTAAGATTGATCTTAACTGTGTATCACTCGTAATCGCTAAGCAAAGTGCGATGTCACAACACAAATCACTACGGCAATGCTGACAACTCATCTTAAAGGGACACACCGGCTTACTGTTTTCCTAATATAGTGATGTGGAATGACAGACAACAATTTTTAGATGGTTCGTGTAAAAAAAAAATCATCAAAATATCACGTAATTAACGAAAAATGTGAAGAAAAAAAAAATGCGGTCAAAGGTCAGCTTATACGCTTTTCCAGCCGTTGCAACTGTCAAGTTTACGTACAATGTTGCGCAATGTTGTAAGTAGACTGGAGCTCTGTTTATGTATAAATTATAAAAATGGCGAGGCATGAGGATCCAGACTTCCTATCCATCAAGCACAAATTCACGTGTAAATAAAAAAACAGACATGAACGGACGTCAGTCCATAGAGCATGGGTTCCTTGCTCTATGGTCAGTCCTAGTCGAAATCCGCTCGCGGTCGTAACCAATAACTGTTTCGGTTGAACTTGCCATTGAAACAGTTATTGGTTACGACCGCGAAAACGCACCCCAACCTGTATTCTGTGTACGACGACGTACTATATTCTGTGTACTTGCAATGGAGAACGTTTCTTCGACATCCAAGGATCGGTACAAAAAACATCGCAAGGAAAAACACCCAGAAGGTGGTCCAACGAAAAGTAAAAAGTAAAAAAAACAAACACGATAAATCCAAAGGGAAAGCCAGCAAAAGCAGCAATTGTGTGTGTGTGTGTGTGGGGGGGGGGGGGGGGGGGGTTGGACACTGCAGCTATCATAGAAGTAGACCAGCTGTATTATTCTCCGTCGTCGTCCCGCGTGTGTAGCGCAGGCAACACGTTGCAATAGTTAGGGGATAATAGCTAGGGTATCAGACTAAAAATCTCCTTAAAAAAACGTAATTGTTGGTCTGGCTCCCTACCCCTCCGACAAGCTCCCAAGCTCACGGCTAGACCGGCAAGCCCGGGCTTGTCTCTCTGGCCCCACGAGACACGGCACAGGCTGTACGGGATATGCCCCAAGGTTTACGTTCCGCTAGCTCCCACGCTGGTGCGCCGTAAAACACGCTTCGGTTGCACGGACTCTCTGAATGCGAATCTTACGTTCGATTTTTCATCATTATTTACAAATTGTATCAATAATCTGAAAACATAGTCTTTTTTGTCAAATACTCATGAACAATATTTAAAAAAACAGATTTCAATTTGGTTCAGTAATTTACTTTTATACGGCTGGAAGTAAAACTATCACCGAAGATCACGTGATTTATCCGAACCACTTTTTTGGTTCGGATAAATCACGTGACCTTCGTTTTTTGAAAAATGCTCAAAAACGGCAAAATTTGATGGTTTCTTTTAGGAACCGTTCTTCTCCATTCCTGGAAGACCTTTGAAGTCATATGTTAGCCTATTTTGTAGCCCAAATAGCCCAACGAAGCCGGTGTGCCCCTTTAAGATGAACCTTATGTGCTTTGCGAAATTCAGCCCGCGGTTTATTTGACCGTCTCGTAAAAGACGTAAATAAAATGTGTACTAAAAGAGGGGTAGTATACTGGAGACGGTAATTTAGGTCGAGGTGCGTCAGTATTATCTAGACATAAACTTACAGTCTAGGCTCGAGACTCAAGTTCTGATGGCTGAGTGATCAGAGCGTGGGTTAGAATCCCGGTCGTGACACTTGTGTTGTTAGGCAGGACACTTAACTACAATAGTGCTCCTCAATCTGGGTTTCTCCTGTCTGCCCCCTCCTCGCTTGTAACGTGGGTTTTTCCTGTCTGTCACCCCCTTGTAATCTTGGTTTCTCCTGTCTGCCCCCTCCCCCGTTTGTTATCTGGGTTTGTCCAGTCTGCCACCCCCTTGTAATCTGGGTTTCTCCAGTCTGCCCCCTCCTCGCTTGTAATCTGGGTTACTCCTGTCTACACCTCCCCTCGCTTGTAATCCGGATTTCTCCAGTCTCCCCCCTCTCGCTTGTATTCTCCAGCCTGCCCCCACCCCCGTCTCTTTGGTTCCTTTTCCAACGTTTTGCATCTTCCGGTAAAAGGCACTTTATAAAATGTCCGTAATAATCATTTTTGTTTTCAAAAAAAACGTGAGTAAGACGTGTTTCTTGAAATTCTGGGGATGAAAATAAGTTTACTCTTCCAAAACCAAATTAAGTTATACCTTTTAAACACCCCCAAACACACAAACAACAGTGTTTTGATCATTGGAGCTAACGCTTCAATCCGATTGTCAAGCCATTCACTCAATGTACTTTTCCAGTGACAGTTTGTCAATGACAAGGGACTGATTTGCGAATTGTAGTGGACATTTCCCCCTCTGTAATGTCACGTCAGCCTTTAAAGTCACGTCTAATAATGAAGTCACGTTCTTAATGAAATATTGACTTTTCCGCGGGAAGCGTCGGGGGCAGTTTTGCGCGCACTGTTTTAAGCTCAGCCCCCAAGCCAAGGCACTTATATCCCCCTCCATAACTATTTGATTTTTGCTTGACCTGTTAATCGCGTCTCCTTCAATGTGACAGTGATTAGTTTCCGTTGAGAGGACAGTCCGTCAGCGAAGACCCATCAACGTGATCAGCGCGTCTCCGTTGAGTTCCCCTTTTTGCCGACTGCAATAAGAGACGCCGACTCTCATTATATACCGCAAGGGGATCAGACTAGTCTGCCCTCCAGCCTCTGTTATGGTAATACGTGGTTTGAAATGGATGGGGGAAGGACAAGACAAGATGGCTGCGATATGATAAGGATTTATAGATGTGTGTCACTGAACCATTGCTAATTCTATCTGCGAGCTATAGAGGTGGGGTCTCATTTACCGCGTTCCATTCCCACATGGTTGCTTCCTCACCGACACCAGACTATGTACATGAAGGTCTCCACCACGGTACATGTATAACAACCAATCATTCAACTTGACTGACACCAAACCGAGGCTGGACGGGAAGAAAATGGACTGGGCCCCTGTGGAGTAAAATGAGAATCGGCATTAATGGTTGCTTCTGCACACAGGGACATGACATAGGGGGGATGACAATGGGTTTTGAGGATTTTTGTCTCCAAGTCTTGACTTCAGATTCGGTTCCTGTATACTGTCAGCACGACCCTTGCAATTGTTTTAAATCTATCTAGATGCATCGTTGAGAACGGCATCACTTTTCTTATCATCGTAAAGCCCATTTGATTGAAGCGAGGCTGGGAATGAGAATCTAGGATGGCCCTTATTTTTCTTGACTGTTTACGTACTTGGTAAGACGGGGGACTCGTCAGAGATGGCCACTAGAATAGTGAGGCTATACGGGTACTCATTCACGCGCATTTCCTGATTCATTATGAATGCACGTGGTGACCTTTTTCCCCCCACTCACAACGACGCGATCTACATCTTGACTCTTGGCCACCGTCCATTTAGCATCGATTTCTACCCCCCATCTAAAATGTCAATACACACACTGTACCAGACCATATCACAAGCACCGCAGTTCCCGTCTTGGAGTGTGGAAGGGAAAAATCGACTGATATTCTTTGAAAAAAAATTGTGTGTGCGTGTATTTTTCTGTGAATGGATAGAGAGAAGGACGCACTTGAGGATATCTTGGATACATCAGCGTGGGACTATAGTTCCCGTCTTGGGGTGACGGGAAAAACATAGTCAACAGATATTCCAATGATTTTATTGAAGACTTTATGAATGGCGCCGGGCCGTGTAGCCCTTACAGATGCACCAGCCGCGTCTCGTTGTACATTATGAAGTATTGACGCAGTCCCCGGTGTTCAAATCTCTCGTCTGTGATACGTATCGATTGGCGGCGGTTGGGCGCGACGACGTCGGCCAGGGCTATCATACCGTGCGTGACCGGTCGCAGTTGTTGTCTTTCGAAGTCCGAGATGAAGTGCGTATGCTTGAACGATAACCTCCTTTATGCACACTGTGTATAAATCCCCTTTCCTTTTTTTAGAAAGGAAATCGTTCGTTTTGGGAGCTGAACCCACCTGAGGCACGTGGTTAACGCGGGCAACAAGCATGTAGCAAATTAGCAAATTGATTGACTCTGGGTAGTGCTTGTGCCAAGACACCGGTGCTCGGGGCGAAAGCTTCCCGTCAAAAAAACGGAGATGCGATTCATCGATAAGTTGCAGCAAAGTTGAGGTGGCCCATTTCAATGGCCGACTTTATTGAGACGGTTTGTGACAGCAGACTTGCTTGGTTAATGCAGTCGAGAATAATGCTAGATCGACTGATACAAGTTGAGATTTCCAAGAAGGCACTCAGCCAAACCCGAGGCTGGAAGAATTGCCCTATTAAAAAAAGAAAAAAGAAAGTGATACACCACTTTTGTTTATACATAATCTAATTATATATTTGTTTATTTATTATTAATCTTTCGGGGGCTGATACTGCATTAAGTTATGCGATTTTACAGTGGACTGGAATTAGTTTTACGTGAATTGCAATAAGGGTTGTGTTTTTCGTGTTTACTGAAAACGATTCAAGTACGTCACAATGACGTACATTATAGTCCCCTCCTTGCGTAGGCCGTCATCGTTGAGGTCGGTGTCAAACAATGCAACCGCGTCACCCATCGATCTCAGACAACCACTGCTTGTGCTCTGTCAGTCATTTTGAAAACGTACACTTTCGGTACGGAAATTGAAACAGCCTGACAGTGCCTCAGCCGGAGTCAAAGCCTTAGCCACACTGCAATAACTAGGGTGTTGAAATTGACACCATGGGTGTTGTCACATAGATACCCAAGAGAGAATCAAAATTAACACCACAGGGTGTTTCAGTTACACCCCTTTAATTGTGTTGGCAGAAATTAGTGTTATTTTAACACCCAATGTTGTAAGATGTAAATTATTTTTTAGTAGGCCTATATATTATAATTATGTTACAACACGTGTGGTATTGATTTTAACACCAAATGTTTTGCAGAGCGTGGACTCGAAAATGACCACAGTTGTTCTGTTGTCCTCAGTGAGGGCGTTGTTGAGCTTGTGACGTCATTTTACGCGAGGCGTCTTTTCTCCATCATTACAGCGAAGCCATGTCATTATAATTAGCATAAACGTAACCAATTATATTAGCCAACAATTTTATTTTATTTTTGAAAGGCAGATTTTACAGTATTATTAAATTCCCGCTTGTAAGTTGTGACTGGAAACCTTTTTTAAGTTGATCCTGCCAGTGAGGTACCGTGTATGCTGATGAAGCCCACACGGGACAAAGGCTCCGCCATCACGTATTACACTGTACAGAAACTAACAGTTACGGGTGAAAAGCACGGGCGTGTATATTAGAACATGGTTGCGGAGAGCGGTCAGTGTCACCCGCGAGCACGTATCGTTTAAACATAGACGCAGGAAACCAGTTACCGTGTGAGATGGAGATTTTTTTTTAAAGAAACATACTTGTTGGGAGCAGTCGTTATATTATTAATGTACCCTATTTTATGAAAATCACGAAATTTACGAGCCCATTTGTGGAATATTGGCGTTTGTGACTTCACAGCATATGTTGTTGTCGAAAGTTGAAAAAAAATCTGGACAATTTTATCATTTCAAACGTCATTATTTTGTGTGTGTGCAACCATAACCTACGAAGTGTGGACCTGGGAACAGAAGAGGTTCACACAAGGCCGGGTTTTCAAACACTATGTGGATTTACACACGTACACATGTTTTTATTTTTTGCAGTGTTGAAGAATGGGCACTTGTAAACAATTTTACAATGGATCCCACAAAGTTGTTCTTTGTTCAACTTGGATCCCACGGAGGAATTCTTGTCACCTTTGTATTCATTTTAAACAGTGGAATAATGTTACCTCCAAATGTTTTATTTGTTCAAGCTGCAACCCAATTAAACGTATTTAAGGTGTTTTTTTTTAGGTGCGGGAACTTCGTAGATCTCGACGCACATTGATTGAAAGTTGAAACAAAAAATCGCACGTTTGAGCTCACACAAGACTTCTACATTGGCGCACTATAAAAACAAACCATGTGACCTTTGCTTACAAAAAAGAGTGACATTGTACAGGGCACTTCCTGGCAGGCAAAATACCGTACTTCACTGTCATATCGGAACTTTTACATTTTGTGTTATAATTAGAGTTATAAAAGTAGTAGCTGAACAAGTTTTGCGATGTGACCCCTTTCTTCATATCAAACGTAATCTCTGTAAAAACAGATACTCAAGTCCAATCTCCAGAAAATATCAGATTTAATGTGATTCTTCCACTTTGCTGTGTCCGCAGGAAGTGTAGGCTCTATGGATCTTTTGTAAACATGTGATGTCACAGGTTGCGTGGTCTATAGGATGAACCCTTGCAATTACATGGTTCCCATTTCCGACTGATAGTGGTGTGCCGTCCACCAAAATGGAGTAAATCCTTTGCCCTGATTCTTTCCGCGAAAATACCCTTAAAACCGAACCATGCTCTTTTTTTTATATCGCTGTATTCAGCTTCCTACGCAGCCATTATCAGCACAAACTTAATCTGCTACAATCCTACTGAGCGAAAAGCGGCAGAAATAAATAGCACGCGTATCGTGTGCACGGACGAATTGCTTGAGGAGATAGTACACGCAGGGATTGACCAGTCGTGGTACAGCCTCGATTTGCGCGTGTTTTTCTCGTAGCCAGTCTGGTAAACGCACACCGAGACACGCGTCCTCTTCGTTCGATTAAGCAATTACTTCATTGTGTGTTTCGAGCCAGACAACGTAATGGACTCATGAAATTAAACAGTGCAAGAGAAATGAAGCAGTTTTTGTCTTTGTTAGTTTTTATTGATGTCCATTGTCTGTGTCTGTCTTCCGTTTTTGTATAAAGACTTTCAAGTGTTTTAATATCTGCATAGCGTGGTATGAATATTCTATGGACTCAATTTATAGCCACTTTAATATAGTATATATAATACCGCGCGTAAACTATACGTTTCTAAGCATTATGGTGCTGTTGTTCTTACAGAATAAGTAAAATCTGGGCAACAGTATAAACAGTACAACATGTTTTCATTTTTATTATTCACCAGGAAAACTTGATTCCTCAAATTAAAATATTACCAAGGAACCATTCAGTAACAGAGGTGCTCCCATTGAAAATTATATTTTGTTTGAATTACTTTAACTCGTATATGCATACCTTAGGGACATTATTGTATTAAACAAAGCAATCCAGCACCCTAACTTATTAATTCCGGTTTCTCAACTTCTGTCAAGACCAGAAATTACCATCACGAAGAAAGAAAAAAATCCCTTCTTGTGATAACATTTCCGATAATATTTCATACGTTTTGACAATCGGTAATCATCAAACGCACGCTGCGATGACAGACCACGATCAACGGTCAGAATCATCGGCTGGGAGACGGTGCAAATAATCTCAGTGCAAATCACTCGTTCTTCGGTCCGTGCGGTAAAAAAAATTGTAAACGCAGCAGGCCATCGATGAGACCATCGTGCCGTATAATTTGTATTCAACCCCGGGCGAAACGTGGGAGCTCGGGATAATTTGAGATTACCTCCAAGATATCCGGAGGAGCGAAAGAAGGGGTAGTTTTTTTCTTCTTCTCTGTTTTCCCCCCCTTCTTTGCCAAAATGTTGACGTGTGATTATTATCGGTTTGCTTTAGAGTGACGATCGTGTCGTTTTAAGGCCATTAATTCCTTATGTTTATGGTGGGGTGCAAGCGAGTTTACCAACTCGTGTTTGAGCAAACTTTCCCTCCCGGATCCCCAGCTCTCTCTCCCCCCCACCCCCCCCCCCCCCCCCCCGTGAGCTATGGCTTTACATTCGATGTGGGCAGTCAGCCATCATGCCATGGGGACGCACGAAGTCCCTATTGTCGGGGAAGAACATGCCGAGCTCTCACACGAGGGAGAAGAGGAAGACAAAGCGCCCGGGGGTCTGACTCCATCCTCTCCCTGCCGCAGCCCGGCTCGAAATTGCCCGATCCTAATCAAATTTACCAGGGACATCACGAGCGCATTGAGCGAAGTTCACCAACGGGGGTCTGAGATGGGATTAGTGGGTAGGGTCGTCTAATAAGACCCCCTCAGACGATGCAGAGGTACAGATCGTTCTAATCATCGCGGGCCGTAGGGAAGGTGACTGTTTGCCAAGGTACAACTCATTAATGTGAGTTGATGAGCTGAGGTAGCCTTCGTCTTTGATTCAGTCGCTACAAAGCGTGGCTTCAATTTGACCGTTGAGCACTACTCGCAGCCAGTGTGGGAGGGGCTCGATTAATGTTGGTTGCTCAAAATAAAAACTTATTTAGAGCTATGCCAATAGGATCGCTGCTGAAATTGCTTTTAAATATCAGGCAGGCAGTCGCATCATAGTGCAATGTCATGAAGCCTGTAAGCAGACGTCTTCTGCGTTAAAGTGCGTCACTTAGCAGTTTTCATTTTATAAACGCTGCTGGTGCTAACCCTTGCTCTGTATACCTAAGCAAAGCAAAAGGCGCGCAAACTTGCCAGCCGTATGAGTGACACAACAATTCAAATCCGTTGTGAACACGCAGACGCTCTGCCAATTCTTCTCGACAATTATTTTGAAATAAACCTTTGCCTATAGACCCTTTGCGCATTTGCGCATGACGTCACAAGCTCAAACAGCGCCCTCACTGAGGTCAACTGGAAGACCTATCAGTGGCTGAGACTTGTGGGTCTATTAAATCCCCTTGCACAATGTGCAGTGCACTATAAACACGCGCCTGTCCTGTCCAGTCAAAATGTACACCCAGGAATTGACCCCAAAATGGTGGAGATGGTAGACGCGCACTGTACAGAGGTGCGTTCCGACTTGTGCAAGTGGTCGAACCAGCCTCGCTACCCGCATGGGCAGCGCGCCGTATCGGTACCTCTCATTACGAACAAGCAAGGCATTGTGAGAAAGAAACAAAACGGCGTGACGAGATCGTACACAACTGGGAACGAGGTTGGGGTTGATTGACCCCCTTGCACCAACGTCACACGTGCTAATGTCCGCCGCGCTCGCCATTTTGGGCGTCGCTGGCAGTGGCGTCACCAGAGGGGGGGGGGCAGGGGGGGGCCTGCGCCCCCCCGCTCAGAACCCTTGCCCCCCCTCTTGCCCCCCCATATGAAATCACAGAAAAGTATATTCTTATTATATATACATCAGTTAACATATTTAATGATAATCTTGCACTTCTTTGGCACCCCCAAATTTAATCTTTGCCCCCACTTGCCCCCCCAAATGAAAATGTCTAGTTACGCCACTGGTCGCTGGTAACCTTGTAAACGCCGCGTCGCCTGAAATCATAATGACACAAAGGGGGCATTGACTCCCAAATGGCGCAACTATAAGATTATTATGATAATGACGTCATCTGAAGTGGGTCAATATGCAATATTTTCCTGCTATACACAGCTGTATGAGATATGAAACAGCTTTATGAAAATGAGTGTCGCAGTTTGTCTACTATCCTGTTTCTCTGGAGAATCTCTGTTGTTTCATTAAATATTTTATCCCAAACAGCTTTGTGGAATCGTGTCCAGCGTTATAACATGATGAAACATTTAGGGTATGCCTAACTAATTTTTGTTTGGTTTCAATGGCTATTTTCAGGAGAAACAATGACAAGAACTGGTGTAGCCCTGGAGCAAGAAACCCGTGGATTGCTAAAAAAGGTTTGAACAAAATCCTGTTAAAACCTACACATTTAAACCTTTAGGTTGGGTCAAATCTCTCTTCCAATTCTCAAAACCGTTCCTTATCAAGACTTAAGCCATTCTTAAAACTACGGCCTCGATTAGGCCCTGTCTGCTATGTTTAAAAGGGTGCGCTTTTGGGGCTTCAACAAGCATACGGAGCCCAAGCCAGAGCGGAAGCACCCGAGCCCAAGCGCCCGAGCCCAAGCGCCCAAGCCCAATCCCGAACCCTATCCCGAGCCCAGTCCGGAGCTCAGTCCGGAGCCCGAGCCCGAGCCAAAGCCCGAGCCCGAGCCCAATCCCGAGCCCAATCCCGAACCCAATCCCGAGCCCAATTCCGAGCCCAATCCCAAGCCCAATCCCGAGCCCAATCCCGAGCCCAATCCCGAGCCCAGTCCCGAGCCCAGTCCCGAGCCCAGTCCGGAGCGGAAGCCCGAGCCGTGATTTTGAAAAGTGCGTTTGGACCAGAGACCCTTATCATGGTGTGTCCATCTCGGTCGGGTTCCCTGAGAATGCAATCAAGTGACAACGTTCTAATCGTCTATTCAGTTTCAATAACCAGACTATTTCCCCCTCCATCCTCGGTTAGATCATAGAGGAAGGAACCCTCTATGTTTAGATTATTCAAAAATGAGAATCTCCCTGTTTAGGGGGGAATTACCATCCCGTGAACGTCTATTGAAGAAGATCTTACGCTCGCCAATGAGGGCGTGCTTGTGTTTTCTGGTTTTGAGGTGGTCGGATTATGCCTGGCGGGTTGCGGGTTAGGGTCGGGGGGGGGGGGGATGGGTGGTAGGGCTAGACGGACATACATGCTTCTGTAACCTACAGGAATTTGCCCGGGCAGCAAGGTCTCTCACCTCTTTAACCTGTTTAGAATTGTTGACGTTCTCCACATTAATTCAAACGGGGTTAATGTAAATTTCGAATCCGGAAGGCCTAGCGGGCTCGCGGGAGAATGTCCAACTCCATTAACTGCCCCACGCGAACTAGCTGCCCACACCAGCCCCCCCCCCAAAAAAAACCCAACCTTTTTATCCCCGTGTGGTTTCAGCAGCAATCCCCAAGGTCACAATTGGGACTGACTGTATCTCATCATTGTTGCTTTCCACCCACACAATAATTTGGAAAATTCATGGGGAAAATGCCCGATTCGAGCGTGCTTTTATTTCACATAGACTATAGGGATTCTTAACCTGACGCTTTCTAATCAGGACACGTCCTTGTGCCGTTTACCAGGACCTTTTAAAGATGAATCTTGCTTTTTCCCCTCTTTTATTCGTGGATCTCTTGAGGAATGTTGATCGAATTCCACATGGGACTAATGTACCGGTAATGCCTTTTTTTTTTGGTAAAAAAAAAAACCCTCACCGGCAGGTATGTCCCGCTTGGCCGGCGAGGGACTTGGGTAAGAATGTGACACACCGCGTATGGCCCCAATAAAATAAATAATTATGCTTTTAGTTGAAACGAATGATGCGCGCTCACTCACAAGCTGAACGGTGGGGCCTGGGTCCTTCGTCCTTTCCTCATAATATCAAAACGATTGATCACTGATTTGTGTTTGGTATGCATAAGCATGAAGTGTGCTGTTCCCTTTTATTGCGCTTTTGGCGAATTTAATTTATTCCTAATTTTTGTTGTACAACGATACTGCCGTAATGGGGAAGGAAATGTACGTTTAGCATAAACTCTAAGAAAGATTCAGTTACGAAAGCATACGCATTTCAACCAAGAGTTTAAACAAAAGGGATCCAGTACATGGAGACAACCAATGACGTACTAGATTTTGATTTTGTATCTATCAATGAGGGCGTCGTTGTAAAGAAATATTTGTGAAGGTAGATGAGGGGATGTTTAAACCGAGAACTTTATCAAAAGGGGTGTTTTGACAGAGTGAGGACGCCCTCGCTTCGATTTCGTGTACAAAACCAATGGAGACGTCGGTACAATGAACCAAGTCTAAATAATGGGTGAGCAAAGAGAAGTCCTCGTATTACGGGGTCGACAAAGATTTTCCTTAAGTGTACAGAACAAAGGAATGTCCACACAACGACTGCAAAACAAGACTGTGTGCCCTTACACATGCCAACTTACGGGGTACTTTTAACAATGGAACAATGGACCCCACAAGGCAATTTCAATAGGAACAATAGGGCCCCACAAGGCAATTCTTTAGAAAAGGGAACAATAGAACAACAATAGCAGTACCCCACAAACCGGATCCGTAAGGTTGCGTGTGTGTGTGAGTTTGTTTTCACATTCAAACCGGGGACCTATAACAAAAGAGGACAATAGGGTCCCCGGTTGGGTAAAGGTCCCCAGTTAGAAATTGTGTACAAAACCAATGGGAGCTGTTGCCAAAAAGTTAGAGTCCAAACAAAAGAGGGACAATAGGAGGTCCCCGATTGGAGGTGTTTACACACTTGTGTGTGTGTGTGTGTGTTGGGGGGGGGGGGGGTATTCAAACTGGGACCTCATAACAAACGAGGACAATAGAGGAATGGGTCCCCCCAGTGGGTGAAGGTCCCCAGTTGGAAAGTGTGTACAAAACCAATGGGAGCTATTGCCAACAAGTACAACCAAAAGAGGGACAATAGGAGGTCCGCGACTGCAGGTGCTTACATTTTGCTTATAATAAAAACTGTTTAAAACACTATCAACTTAATAACACTTAACCATCGTCAGTTTGAAATATTATTTTAGAAAACACACTCTATTTGTATTTGTTATGTATGATTGTTTCTTATAGACCATTAAACCTGTGACATAACATGCTTACAAAAAAAGCCACAGAGCCTGGACTTCCTGCAGGCATGATTTGTACACAGCCCCAATGGAAGAAAGCATAATATCTTGATTTGATTGATATTGCATTGTCTTTTTATAAAGAAAGTGGGCACACAGTCAAAAGTTGTTTTAGGTGTTGTTTTTATATCTCTTGAATTTATGTGAAAGTTATGACACAAAATGTAAAAAATCACCAGCGCAGTATCTTGCCTGCCAGAAAGGCCCTGGATTTGTACACTGTCACCTTTTTTTTGTAAACAAAGGTTACTTGGTCTATAATGATAGCCAAAGTGTCATCGTATATGGTGGGAGGTTATTGAATTAAAAAAGAAAAACAATAAAAAAGGGCGTGTACAACATTGGTGAGATTGAAAATACAAATGTTCACACAGATTTACACATCGATTTGGTATAATGGTAATCGTGGTGGAAAACTTCCCTTGAACCATTTCTGCCTGACATGCTATAGTTTTTGAGAAAATTTTAGTAAATCACTTTTGATATCGCAAGTCCAAAACCCATTGTTTGAAAACAGTGAATATATAGGGTTTCCCCCACACATGGTGACTCTGATGGCTGGTTGAGCTTAAACTTTCACAGATTTGTTATTTCATTATGTTGGGTTAAAGAAAGTGCGGGTACTGGTCTTTGACTAATACAAATGTTGTCCGTTAATGCAGTTTTTCAACCCCCCCTTTTTTTTACTACTACACAAAATAATGTCTCAGCACAAATGCCATGAGGAAAGTATAGCATTCGTGAATCGAAAATAGTTGATGCTCAATCTTAAAGCTCACATCATGTTGATAAGCTCATACCAGCACAATTCTTCATGTCTATCTGAAACGCTGTCAGTGTTACGATGAGGAGACATCAACCGAAGTCCTCACAAATCACCGTTGCTTATTTTGATCGCCGAAGTCAAAATTACTGCGACTGCAGTTTACGCAAGTTGCACTCCTGGCTGCTCGACTACTTTGTACTATTTCAAAAAGTACACAAGCTGCATATAAACAAGTTACTTACTATCAGTTGGTAGTATAAAAGAAATAATTTAAAAACAATTTTGGGGCGACTCCCATGTTTACATAGAGGTGTCTTCATCATGAGTTTGAGGGTTCACTGGTACTCGGTTGTTCACAACATCATCATAGGCTGGCGGCGGGTCATCAAAAATTGGGTAGGGGGCAACCATGGAAAAGTCCGGCGGGGGTTCGTCTGTATTAAGTTGGAAGAGATGCGGTCTGGTTCCACGCACTTGGAACTGGACTGCGGGATGCTGGGCGTTGGGGGACAGTGTTGGGCCGTTCCCGACCTCCGTTTGGGTGTCTACTGATTTGGTACAGTGGCGACAGCAACCAAGCACGATGGATATAGCTAAAAACACAGCTATGACGATGAAGATGCTGTTCGATACAGTGTCCATACTCAGTCGGTCTGTGAACACACAAACAGTAAATCAAGTGAAGTTTATGTGATCCGTTTTTCACCACCATTTAATAAAGTATTTGTATTTTCTGAATCCCTTCTAAAACACAAATTTGATATTTCTGTCATACTTAAAATATTAATTTCATCTGTGATTGCCTGTTTGACATTTGCCTCCGTAAACTATCCCCTTTGTGAGGAGACAGAAACCAAACCAGCAGATAGTCCGAAGATTTGTTTTAAAGGATGACGGCAGAGGGCTCCCTTTGGAAATATAGAGGAAGGCCAAAACACATTTCGTGTATTAACCTGCCCGAATTCAATTTCATGCTGGACAACCCCCTCCCTGCCCCCGACATCACCACCAAACACCTAATTGTATTTGAACGTTTCAGTATATGTGCGTTTATTTCCATCACAAATGAAAGCAATGAACGTGTAAACACCAGCACCCCCCCCCCAAAAAAAGAACAAGAAAAAGCCCAATACATGCACAGTCTATGGATTCTCGTTGACATTTTAAAATTAATCATGATGTAATACGTGTGGCATCACGTGTTGACAAAAGAGCCACAGAGCCTGGATGTCCTGATGGCACGATTTGGTAAACCTAATTGGAGTTTGCGCTGTCCGATTTTTATCAACTTTTGATAGGAAGAAAAGTGGCACGTCTCAACATTTTATGGAAACGATGACACAAAATGTAACATTTCTCATTATGACCAGTGTAGTATCTCGCCTGCTTGGAAATGACCTGGAATGTACAAGGTCACTTTTTTTGCGATCAAGAGTTACTTGGTCTATACAACAATGTCATAAAAAGGCTTCAAGTTTTAAACCCCCAAATCCTGACTAAAACAGTTTGGCTTTCTTTTACTTTGGGCAACGATTGTTTTAACTTTAAAACAAAGTCGTGGTTAGTAATAACTTTTGAGAGAAATTAAGAGAGAATAGTTTCAATCTGAAAGTTCACCCACTATACAAGTCACACCAGTACCGTCCCTCTAGAGAAGTATTTCTATCTGAAATACTGTCACTCTTCTAAAGGCACCACAAATGTTTCAATATCGTCACAAAAAAAAGTCATACCTTCATGCAGCAATCACGATCCAGTTTGAATTTGGATAGTACTATTTTGTCCTGGGTAGCCTGCATAAGTAATTACATTAGGCAATGAATTTCTGCACATTATTCATATGTAGTGACACACAGATCCCGTATTTACGTTGCATACAGTTTGTGTACTTTAAAAAAAACTTAACAAGATAAACTCCCATTAACATTATCAGTGCTGCGATCTCTGTGTGCAGTTTTGAGTAATAATGTATTCACTGGTTTTCGACCTTTGGATTTTAGACCCATGAATGTGTGATCAATATGTAATAAAGATACAGTGGTTATACATAATGTCTATGTAGTGTATTTTTGGTCATACAGATTTGAAGTTGTTCCTCGCTGGTGACAATTTTGAGTAACAACTAATTGTGAGAATTTTTCAAATGAGGCTACCCGTATTATGGCAAAACGACCAGTTTAATTATAACATACGGTATGTAACCGTTGATACACAGCGTACCAGCAAAGTGTTATAAATACTGGCGGTTTGTTTTTCCGTTGTGAGGTCACCTTTGTCTTCCCATTATAGCGTTACATAAACACAAAATGAGTACACACAAATCGAAATAATTACTAAAATAAAAGTCAACAGGTGGCGCCCCTAGTGACTGCTGAGCGCGCCCTCAATAGTTATGTACCTGAAACTCGCACTACATTACATGCATGACATGTGTTGTTTGTCCGGACGTAAGAAAGCGCGCTTCAATTGAGACGAGAATTGCTACATATTGTAAATTTCGGTTAATCATCAATCATATTGTGTAATTAATACACCGTCGAATGTTGCAACGCCCTTCTTAAAACCCGGGTAAAACTGTCGCTTTCTGTCTCCTGCATCAACACATGCAACGCAAGTAAGTAACTTGGTAAGTTCTACATCGAGATTCGAGATCGTCTAGCAATGGGGGTCCTACTACTTGTACTTGCCGTCAACTCACCGACTTGCCGTCAACTCGCCGTCAACTCATTTTCGTGCCGTCAACTCAAATAGTATAAACGCAGCAAATATAGCGCCCTCTGATGTCCATCCATAGCTTGATACTTGCATTTCACACCCATACCATGAATGGTACAGTCCAAGCTCCGTGAAAAGGAAAGATTGCGGCCAACGGCTAAGCGTTTATACTATTTATTTATCAACACAAAATCGTTTTTGTAAATGAAATTGTACCGAAAACCATAAGAAATATGTAGTTTAGCCCAGACTTAACACTTCCATGCCCCATTTATAATTTTTTGATGTATATTTAATGAGTTGACGGCACGAAAATGAGTTGACGGCGAGTTGACGGCAAGTCGGCGAGTCGACGGCAAGTAGTAGGACCGAGCAATGGTACAGCCAATTGAATGTGTGTAGTTCTGTGTTAGTGTATTTTTTAATCGGTGAGCTGAAGAAAACATGGGTCCTGACGTGTGGCCAAGGATTCAGGTTTCTTGTTCCTTGGCCACACAAGTGGGGCTAGTGTGTAGGACGTGTCGTCAGTAAGGCAGTTGTACTGCACTGACGTCCTGTCCTGGGTAAAAAAGCCTCTACTCTACTAAATGACTAAGTATCAATATCATGGATTCATGGCTATGCAAACCAAATTTTAACTGTTTTTTCACATTTTTACCTGGAAGGAGCTGAAATTCCGTTCATATATTCTTCATCATTTTCATGTCCATAATTATTGATGCATGTGATGTATTCCGCTATCGTCTCCCCGACCCTCATAGGTCATCGTGTACAAAATCCTATTCGAAACTTTTTCCCCTTCACATTTATGCACCTGGACTTCTCTTTTGAAAACGGAGCTCGCCAAAATTAGGCTCTATGTATTCATTGTTTTCACAGTGAGCTCGGGGTGGGTCCAGAAAATCCACCCCGCAAAAAAAATGTGCAAAAAAAGATAAATTCCCATCGTTATTCGGAATCGTCGCCTTCCGACATCAAAAATGGCCGCCGTTGCTTGTATCAATGGTATGCTGCGCGCAACGCTGGTTCACAATAACCAACGGGTTACGTATAAAAGATAAGCCATTGATTATTGTGGACCAGTGTTGCGCACAGAATACTATTGAATACCAGCTTAAGGCATGTCGTGGACCAGCGTACCAGTGATACAAGCGACGGCGGCCATTTTTGTTATCGGAAGGCGACGATTCTGAATAAACGATGGAAATTTATCATTTTTTGCACCTTTTTTTGAGGAGTGGATTTTCTGGACCCACTCCGAGCTCACTGTGAAAACAATGAATACATAGAGCCTAATTTTGGCGAGCTCTGTTTTCAAAAGAGAAGTCCAGGTGCATAAACGTGAAGGGGAAAAAGTTTCGAATAGGATTTTGTACATGATGACCTATGAGGGTCGGGGAGACGATAGCGGAACGAACCGAATAGTTCTAGGAGTACATATGATGGGTCCAAAAATAACAAATATCCATTCAATTCATGACATTATTCCAGAAATTAAATTGCAGATTCATGCTTCTGTTTTAAACATCATGTACCAATTGACAAGTGAGTGCATGTGCGAAATGCTTAGCAACTCCATCAACCTCCGGGTCAATGCGCCTTGAAGCACGAACGAATGTAGTCTTGATGTAAGACATTGTTCTGATTCTGTCACAATATTTCCATGCGAGATGGCACTACCAATCCCATCTGCAGGCAGTTCTTGGATGATAGCGCCCTCTCACAGGGAAAATTTATGACAAATCAAAATGAGAGTGTCTTGCACCAGACTAGATTTTAGGTGTGACGAACTTGCTACAATGTGCTATGGGCACGTGTGCATAGTCACATACATAGGGAGTCAGTCAGTATGGAAAGTTACAACAGAGACGTCAATTCCATTTTATTTTCAAAATATTGCACTGATCTGTCCTGGTTATAAAGTTTCTGCAGAATGTTGTTTGTTAGTTCATATTTTTACCTGTGAAAATGTTGTTGTCCTTGGCCCTGTATATCCTGAGATACTGGTCCCAACATTCAATTACGTGTTTTGGACATTTGGACATATATAGAGGGTCCGAGTGATCACTCATGCGTTTGTTGGTACCAAACTACTGTACTAATGGTGCCCTACAAGATTCACAACCCCCAAAGACGAAGTGACAAAGAACTGCTCCAAAATCCATCAAAGACTTAAAACTCACCTAAGGAGCACAGGAGATGTTACCTCTTAACGTGGTGGTATGATTGTGTCGGGAAAAAAAGAGACATTTTTGGCTTAAAATCTGAACTGATGTCTAAATTGGAATGTGCAAATTTCTGTTTTTGCATCAACACTCTTGCCCTTGTGAAGCACATTCTTGGGATTTGCACAATCTGCAGATTTGCGCTCTGAAGACTAGGCAGCTCAATCTCAAACCGTGCGTAATCTGGAGATTGTGCAAACCACAAAACACAACCTGACATCGGTTCCTTCAGAACACACCTCAGTCAGACTTTTCGATAACTTACCCTTTCTCAGCACAGTGAATACTTGTCTCCTACTAGATACCAGCACTATTCTCTAAGATGAATTTTTTTTCTGGATTCTTGTTTTGTTCCTCTTTCCCCCCAAGGATAAAGAATGGTTGTACTGCACTTCTACAGCAGCCCAGGTTTGCAGGCTGGTGCTGCCGATGTACGCCTGACTAAAATCAGATCCTTACTCAGAGATGCTGGCAAGGTGGACTTGAAGACAGAGTTATGCTACAATGTTGAGGTCCCAGACAAAGGTAAACAAATCATCTTTAAAACAAAAAAAACCACTACAAATCCTTTCTAACCAATTTGCCAGAGTTTGATTGATTCAGAACTGGGCACAGAAAAATATTGCTTAGCAGAAACAAGTTACCAGCCAACATTACATAAAGTTTACATTGTAGCCACTGGTACCCCCGCTCATTTCTTGCTAAGTAAAGAAATTTGCCAAGCAGAATTTTCTGCTTAAACAGCTTTATGAAATTGAGCCCTGGGCCCAATTTCACAGAGCTGCTTAAGCAGAAAATATTGCTTTACAATTGTCTGCTAAGTAGAAATGAGCAGGATACCAGTCACAAACTGTACATGTGACATGGTAGTTTGGCTGGTAGCCTTATTCTGGTAAGCATAATTTTGCTGTGCTTAGCTACTTTTTGTGCTTAAGCAGCTCTATGAAATTGGGCCCTGGACAGTTGATCAACCCAACGCCATAAACTGAGGTCTTGTATACCAATGTTCTCAGTACCTCTTCCAATATGTTGATTAATATTAGCACAAGATACAATAATAATCTGCAGTTCTTATAGAGCTTTATCTATGCGTGATCAGCATATTAAAAGTAGGGTCATACTTTGGTAATGACCATGAAAAAAAGTGATTTTTTGTCAGAAAGCCTACTTGTTATAAAGATGGTACCGGTAATGGTAGTAAACATCCTGCAATATTATTTTGTCTGAAGTGCCCCCTGTTGGTTAGAAAATGCCCATTATTTTTAGGACGTAGTATGCAAAGCTACGTTTGAGTTATGAGATGGCCCTTTGTAAGGGTGTACAGGGCTCGAATTTGGGGAAAAAATCCACAAGACTGCAGGGCTTTTAGCTCAAAACTTTTACTGGACCAGAAAATTTGTTACAAGACCGGAATCAAAATGAGAAAAACACTCTACACAGTTTTACATTTGAGCTGTTTTTGTACCAAGCACTAAGAGAAGATTTATCAAGTGGGTAATATCTTGTGGGTAATACTTCAATACTCAATTGATCAGTTTAATTTAAAATACAGTGACGTGTTATTATTCAAAAACACAAGACCGCCGGACTTGTACGGTCATAAGTTTACTGGCCCGACATTAAAATCACTGGCCTCGGGCCTGTGGTCCAGTGTCAAATTCGAGCCCTGGTGTACAAGGTGATACAGCACAACCTGCAGCGAATCATGCCAGAAACGCCGAGGGCAAACCCCTTCTCTCATGTGTCTCTCAAAGATAATTGCACTGGTTTCATTTACATGCATTACACAACACACGGGACCTACGGCTTTACGTGCCATCAGAAGGATGAAGTAATAATGGTCGAGTATCTTGCTCAAGGATGCAACTGCCATGACCGGGACCTGAGCCAACACTCTGATAGCATCAGAACTTGAGTCTGGTGCGCTAGTCTCTAATGCTGACATTTCTAAGTACATTATTATTGTTATAAATTTCTGGTAATGAAGCCAAGGATGCCTCATAAGTGAACTTGACCCCTGCAGCAAGCTTGAGGAGACCTGTAAATGAGGGTACACTGCACCCACGGCTTGGCTTAATGTCCCATCTGAAGGACAAATGAATTATGGTAAACAGGGCTTGCCCTTAACACTAGCCCGGCGTACATTGTCTAGTAAAAACTTCTACGGGCTAGTAAACACCACTTCTCAACTTGCCCTGTGGACTACTGAAACCTGTGCAACCAACTTGCTTGAAATGCTCACTTTTCTTCCTTTTCAGGTGTGAATAATAAACTTTTAAAGTGTGTTTATTAATTTTTGAGTGTGTGAATGAAATTGGTCGTGATCGCTATCATTAATACATCAGACATGTTTAAAATCTGGGCTACTAAAACTTCTTGGGGGCAAGTAAAATGTTCAGTTTACTAGCTCGGTGGGCTACTTTCCAAAAAGTTTACGAGCAAGGCCTGGGGAAAGTATCTTGCTTAGAGACACAAGTACCACGACGGGGACTCGAACCGGGACACAAGTGTTAATACAAGGATTCGAACCCACACTTTGCTGATCAGAAACACCGTAGCTTGTGTGACAGTAAAACAGACTATCCTATACTCTACTTGAGTCTGGTGCTCTTACCCACGCGGCCGCATAAGTGGGGTGACATGGGACTTGAGCAACTGGAAGCTCACCAGCAGCATGGTCCTAGTCTGGGAACAATCCTTCAATTTGTAAATTTGCAACAATCTGATATTTTTATAAAATGGCTTCAATTTACCTTTGGTCCATTTCCTCCCGTGTTAGATCGTCTTAGCGAGAAGGACCTTCAAACTTTGCACTGGATCCTTGAGACACCCTTTGAGAGCAACGGCCTGGCAACTAGCTCCTCCCTGACAACTAGCTCCTCCCTGACAACTGGCGGAACAAAAGAGGGCGCCCTCATCATTGAAACAGGGCCAAGGTAATGCATAGGAGTAAGTGACTGGTTAGACTGGTCCTCTGAACTTTATCCTCCCAAAGAATAGAGAAAGGCAATGGTATTTACAACTCGATGGTTACACTCAGATAGTTTGAATGTTTATGACATCATTTGTTCTTGGAAGACTAAATTCATTCCCATCCTGTCTTCTCTGCCGAGTGGTTTCCTTGGCCAATAGACTCTGCAAGTCTTGCACATATCGAAAACGAGAAATCAACTCGAACAGAGACTGTATTTTTTGATGAAATCAGTTTTTTTTCTTTTTAAATTCTATTAAAACAAAATGCTTGAAAACAAAAATATAATATAATAATTTGTACTTTCAATTATTATTGAAACAAAATTAAAACTTAAGAAGAGGATGATTTTTTTTATTAGAAACCCCATTTGCCCTCAGCAAAAATTTGTGCGACCATTACATAGGTTTAATGATAAAATGAATGTCAAATTTTTCATTGTTTACAAGTAACTGGAAACGGAAGTCAAGTCTTATTTTCAGGTTTTCTATGTTGATTTACATAATTTTATGGCTATATTTTACTTTCCCAACTGATCAATCTGATAAATCTGATCAATATTGTGCACACACCCTTGACATGACGACAACCACAATCATGACATTTAAAATTGTTTTTGCAGACTGAACTTTTCGACTGCCTGGTCGACCAATGCCGTCTCGATGTGCCAGTCCGCTGGTCTGAGTCAAATCACTCGCATAGAGTGTTCGCTGCGGTACTGCATCATGGCATCAATGGCGGACGGCTCCGCCATGACGATCTCACCCGATACGGAAAGAGAGATTAGTGGGTGTCTACATGACAGAATGACGGAGTGTCGTTACGCTAAACCATTGGAAAGCTTCTCAATAGAGGTACCAGACTAAATTCATAAAGCTGGTAAACAGGAAATACTGCTTGGCGTTTTTCAATAAATCGGGGCACCGGTCAGAAAAATGTGAATGACTGTTTTGGCTGGTAACCTCTATTCTGCTGAGCAGGGTTTATATTTTATAGCTTATCAGGTTTATGAACTGAAATGCAAAGTGAAAGTTTTATTTTCTAAGCAATAAATTCAATAATCCAAAATAGGATTTCTATAACTAAACTAGTTTTAGTTTATTAAGGGAGCATTTGGCTGATCGGACTAGCATGCCATTTTCAGTTATTTCTGCTCACAGTGCTATTCCAGCAGTTTAACGTCTGTTCTTATTCTGTACTTGATTTACTAACCCTCTGACAGACAAGGCAGTTTGTCTGGAGTCTGGCCCCAAATCCATCTTTTTCCTCTTCTCTTATGTCACTCCGCAACAAGTTGTTTGGGCTTGGATAAGATTGGAATACCAGACCCTGTGATAAGCAATTGTAATTTGGGCCTACTGGCCTCAGTCCTTCTGAATCCTTCACTTCGGAAATTGGATTTAGGAAGAACTGGGACTGTAAGGGTTAATACAGAAAAATAATTTGAAAGGAAAATTGCATCATTTTTGGAAGGTTAAGTGCAATTTCAATCTTTTCACACTTACATGCAACCTGTGATCATTTATAATAGTAATAATAATAATGATAATAATAATGGCTGTTTTGTTATGCAATTCAAAGGGATGATCATTGCGCATTATTCCCCCTAGGCACTGGGCCATTTATTTCATTCCTCAAACCAACTCAGCTCCCTGGGGAGTACACAGCTTGTGCTGCTAAATATGTAAAGCACCAAGCTAAATCAATCACAAGAACCATCTCTGCCTTCACAGGTACCCATTTACTTCTGGGTGATGAGAAACAATTATAGTTAAGTGTCTTGCTCAAGGACACAAGTGTCATGACCAGGATTCGAACCCACACCCTGACCAACTAGAACTTGAAACTAGAACTTGAGTCCAATGCACTAAACCGCTCGATCAAAATTGCCGATCACGTTTGTGAACAATGAAAAACGGTTGGTGATTTGTCCGGAATTTTGTGCACGATCTTCTGTGCGTAGTTTGATTGCAGCAATGTTTTGTGGGGTTATGTTTGTGTCTTTGAAAGAATGTCAGATTGAATTTGTTTCGAGGGAACAGTACTCGTATGAGTTTATGTTGAGCTTTCAGATTGAACGTAACAAATAATATTTTGTTTTAATTACACATCTTGTAATTTGTCTTTAAACTAATCTTTTGTGAATAGGTGCGGCCAGAACCGGTATATGACGTCAAAGTAATGGAGGACGGACAAAGCGCTCTAGAAAAAGCAAATAAGGAATTAGGTGAGGTGTTTATTTGTTACATATAACAAGTGTCTCTCTTGCTGCAAATGTACATGCGCAGTACGTTACAGGGATGTGATTTCTCCGTTTTTTTTCCCGGAAATCCATTTTCACCGTGAATAGGCCCAACCTTGGCCGTAAGCTGATAATCGGCCCTGGTGTGCTGGAATCTTGGACTTTTTTCCCATAATGCCAAATACAATGACAAACAATGGTGGCAGCCTTTCAATCTCTCGTCATTCTTGTTGTACAGCGAAATGACGAAGGTCTGGAATCAGGGGTTCCACAATAACCCCTGGAAAAGGGAACACATCAAGCATGAATTCCAATACCCTTTGTTTTTCTTTGTAAGGGGAAAACGAAACGTAGCACCGTAGGTGCATGCCAGTGCAACCTACACAATTGATTGACCGGGGGCGTATTTACATGTCAGCTGGTCAACTGATAGCTACCAAAAGAGAATGCTCCAAAGTTGTCCATCGTAATTCAGTTTGGAAAAGTTTTGCTGAAAAAGATGTCATCCGACTTGTGGAAAAGTTTTGCTGAAAAAGATGTCATCCGACTTGAAGAGGTTAACACTGTTGAATTCATTTATAAAGTTTGATCCCGCCCCATCCTCATTTCAATGTTTTTTGGGGTTTTTTTTTCAGGTCTGGCTTTTGATGCTTGGGATTTAGAATACTACACTGAACTATTCCAGAAGAAGGCAAAGCGTAACCCAACCAGCGTGGAGTGCTTTGATCTGGCACAGTCCAACAGGTAAAGCACCATTCACAGCAGCCATCTTATCTTACTTTTATTTAAATGCACAAACCAGAATGAGGCTTGAGTCAAAGAATATGGACTGATGATTTTTTTAAACTGGGGGTTTGATGTGGTTTGTCCTATTGGTGGTTGGAGAACCATACAAAATACATGGATCATACAAAAAACATCCCAGGGAAGTTTTTTCTTCAAAAGGCAGAAGTGAAAAAGAGCGGTTTGCAGTTTGAACATGGACATAAATGATAAATATCTTCAAATCTTGCAAAGATTTGACATAAGACAAAAGCCTGGTCATCTTGCCTGAAAAATATTTGTCTCCAGATTGCAGAAGACCATGGGTTCTACTTTCACCTGGTGCCTTTCGTTTTTTGTTTTGAGTTGTTTTTTTCAGCAGGGCCCAATTTCATAGAGCTGCTCAAGAAGTAGATATTTTTAAAAATCATTTTCTTCTAGGTAAAACTAATCAGAATACCAGTCACTGATGGTACCGATACATGTAGAATGGTATTTTGGCCGGTTCCCTTATTCTCTTGCCCTTATTCTTGTTACTTTGCATGCTACAACAAAGGCGAGAAAGATTGAACGCTAGAGTACATTTTCAGAACAATGTGATAGCATGAAAGCATACGCCCTCTGTTGGTGAAATACACCAAGCGCATAACACGATAGCATACAAAACCAGTTACAAACGCCTTGACTGATGACCGAACGTTTCAGAAACGATTACACACTCACATAAATAACCGTAAACAAAAAAGCTAACATTATGTGTCCCCCCCATCTATTGCAGTGAGCACAGCAGACACTGGTTCTTCAAGGGGCGTATGGTCATTGACAAGGAAGAGCATCCGCTGTCTCTCTTTAAGATGGTGATGGGAACTCAAGAAGCCAGCAACCCAAACAACGTCATCAAATTCTCAGACAACAGCAGGTAGTACAGATTGTAGCAAGTGGAGATGGGGTGGGGTTCCACACACGAGGTGTTAGCCACAGCTGCTTTGGTTTCTTAACCCTTTCCTTACCATAGGTGACTTAAGTCAACTGCACTCATACCCCCTCTCCCTTACCATAGGTGACTTTAGTCAACTGCACTCATACCCCCTCTCCCTTACCATAGGTGACTTTAATCAACTGCACTCATACCCCCTCTTCCTTACCATAGGTGACTTTAGTCAACTGCACTCATACCCCCTCTCCCTTACCATAGGTGACTTTAGTCAACTGCACTCATACCCCCTCTCCCTTACCATAGGTGACTTTAATCAACTGCACTCATACCCCCTCTTCCTTACCATAGGTGACTTTAGTCAACTGCACTCATACCCCCTCTCCCTTACCATAGGTGACTTTAGTCAACTGCACTCATACCCCCTCTCCCTTACCATAGGTGACTTTAGTCAACTGCACTCATACCCCCTCTCCCTTACCATAGGTGACTTTAATCAACTGCACTCATACCCCCTCTTCCTTACCATAGGTGACTTTAATCAACTGCACTCATACCCCCTCTTCCTTACCATAGGTGACTTTAGTCGACTGCACTCATACCCCCTCTTCCTTACCATAGGTGACTTTAATCAACTGCACTCATACCCCCTCTTCCTTACCATAGGTGACTTTAGTCAACTGCACTCATACCCCTAACAAGACCAGGCATGATATTTTTCCTTCTAAGTCTGACTTTCGATTATTCCCCCTCATACAAATCAGCAAATTTGTTATTAAATAGCCTGGTAAGTCTATTGAAGCCTATACTATATGTACTTGTAGGTCAGCCTTTGTAAAATATATTCCCATTTTTTCCAAGGGCCCAAAATCATGCCTGCAAGATGTACTCCATTTTTGGGATGGAATTTTCACAGAGCGGCTGTTTTTTATTGAAAATTAGAGGCTACGTATTAATTCACACTTTAAAAAGTAGTTTCCCATTTATTCTTACATTATGTCACTTTTTGATTGGCAGTGCAATTAAGGGATACAGGGTTCAGACTTTGGTACCAGAGACCCCGGGGGTGGGTTCCTCGGCCTTCAACAAACAGGAAGCAGAGCGACACATTATATTCACTGCAGAAACTCACAACTTCCCCACTGGTAAGGTTTTAAAACTTGAAATAAGTTGTCTTAGTTTAATATATGAGAAATAGCTGACTTTTATTGAGTTCTGTGACTGCATGGTGAAAAAAACACATCATCCTTTGTACAGAAAACCCAAACATTTATTTGTTTGGCGTTTATATTCTGGGGCCAATTTCATAGCGCTGCTTAACGGTAAGCAAATGTTCGTGCTAACTATTGCAGGAAAATTTGCTTAAGCGTGAGCGTGTTTCACAGGTTAGGAAGAAAAGTAGGCAGCCATCTTGCGCATTCACCATGGATTTGCATTGTTACGTCATTCATTTTCATACAGTAAGCACCGGAAGGTTAGCATGCCTTTTCGTGTGCTTGCGGTTAGCAACGCTATGAAAGGGAAACTCGAGCAGTAAGCACAACATCGGCTGCTAAGCAGCTCTATGAAATTGGGCCAAGATGACGACGAACGCTTGTTCGTCGTCATCTTGGCCAAATTTCATAACTCAATACAGGGTGTTGGAATAGCTGCAGGTTTTGCAGATACTTGGCTTAAAATAACGCTTAAAAATTGCCGAGTTTGTACAGCGCAATATGCAGTTTGTGATATGGCCTTGTTGCTATGGGTGGACCAATCAGAATCGAAGAAACGAGTTTGCTTGAAGATAATATTTTGTGTCATACAGAAAAATATCACACATGCTTCCATGTTTGTAATCCGATAAAATTTGGGGATATAATTACACAATTAGTTAGTTTTAAAACTGTCATTGTCGTATGAAACTAATGGTTTATAAAGACGCCAGCTTACATCTACATGCGCGCTTTGTTTGTTTGGTTCAGTGGTATAAACTGGTTTGCGTAAAGATATTTCATACTAGTTATTCTAATAAATAATAATTTTTGCTAATGTAAAATCATTAACCAACCTAAATGTCATTTAATGTTATGCTTTTTGTGGCAAATATCTACTTAGCAAGAAAAATTGTAGAACTGTGTTTTCTGCCAAGGTCTGTTTGAAATCTAACCCAAAGTGATTTTCCAGTTAATCACTGGATTGGTTAGTTTCTGAGAATATTGTTGTCACAATAAAACCCTTACTTAACAAAGAACAGACATCAAATGTTCTCAAGACAATATGAGATGCATTTACCATGAATGGCAAAGCCTTGGCTTGAAGCCATGGCTGATAATGAGATAATAGGCACAATGGAATCTCAGATTTACCTCTCACTGTGCCAGATACCATGATAAACAATGGTGGCAGCTATCCATCTCTCCTAATCCTCATTTGTACAACAAAAGGGGAATGGTCTGGAATCCAGGATTACACAACAACCTCTGGAGATTTGGAGCATGACTCCAGTACCCTTTGTCCCTCTTTGTACAATGGGGAAGTTCATGTGTTGCACAGTGAGTGCATGCCTGTGCATGCTTCACAATGAAATGTCTGGTGCAGTATACAAAAGCACATTAATCAGACTTCTGGTCCAGTCTCTAGTCTGAGGTATTCAAGTTTAAGCAGTCACTTGTGACTAAGCAAGTCACTGTACTAGACATTATTCAAATCTAACTCACAAATTGCTTAATGAAATAAGCAACGTTGAATTTGGCAGTATTTTTAGCAGAATTATTTCTCTAGGAGGACTGGTACTGGTTTGAAATTTATAATCAGGGTGAAGCTTTCACATAGCAACTGATCAATTGCAATTGGTACTTTGTCTTTAATTTAGCTAAATGTCATTGAAACACACTGGAATTTAAAGAAAAAGTCTACGAGACCGCAGGACTTGGCGTTCACAATTTTTACTGGACTGGAATGTTTTCACTAGGAACAGAATCAAAATGATTAAAAAGCTTTTTACACAGTTTAAAGTGTACATGATTAAGAGAAAATTTATCCCAATTGTATAGGCAAGTTTACTTCGAATTTGGGGAAAAAATCCACAAGACTGCAGGGCTTGTAGCTCAAAACTTTTACTGGACCAGAAAACTTGTTACAAGACCGGAATCAAAATGAGAAGAACACTATCTGCACAGTTTCACATTTGAGCAGTTTTTGTATCAAGCACTAAGAGAAGATTTATCAAATTGTTCTTATGGGTAAAACTTCAATACTCAACGGAATTGAAAGATAATATGTATTTATCAGTTTAAATTAAAAATAAAGTGAGGTGTTATTATTCAAAGACACAAGACCGCCGGACTTGTTTGGTCATAAGTTTACTGGCCCAATCTAATATCACTGGCCTCGGGCCTGCGGTCCAGTGTAAAATTCGAGCCCTGCTTTTTTGTAACACAGTGAGGTATTAATATTATTACTAAAATGAAAAACATAAAGACCTCTGGACTTGTCCAGTCATGAGTTTACTGGCCGACACTAAAATCGCTAGCCTTGGGCCTGTGATCGAGTGTTAAATTCAAGCTCTGATCAGGTACACTAAACCCCTGCTAATTCTTTGACTAATTCTGCTACAGGAGTGGCTCCCTTCAGTGGTGCAACGACAGGAACCGGTGGTCGTATACGTGATGTACAAGCTGCCGGCCGGGGCGCCCATGTTGTGGCTGGGACGGCAGGGTACTGCTTCGGGAACCTACATATTCCAGGTAGCTACATTATTCCAGCTTCTAAATAAAAAGTTGAAATTCTTGTAGTTGTAACTCCTTCTCTGTCCTTGCTCGATGCTTTCATTGACCACCTCGCTCTCGTTTTGACAATATCACAACCTGGCTGTGAAGATTTGCCATAAAGGAAGGAATTTATGAAAAATTTTCATTTTGAATCATGTGTGAGCTTTTTCTTGACCTCAGTGTATCAAGAACTCTCACTTTGGATTTGAGATGGAAATCATCATGCCTGTTTGTGAAGTGCTACATTCTTTTCAGTTCGCAGACTGCGTAAATTTGTCCTCAGTCAGTTTGAAATGTTACCATCACGATGCAGTTCCTTAGCCAGGGTAAATTCTGATCAAGGGTTCCCTTAATGTTACCAGAAGTTAGAGTATACACCAGGCTTGCACAGTTTATTAGGTTGCTGACAAAAAATGACTTTATCCCACTTTCAGAAAAGACAAAACTGTTGCATCAAAATCTGAATTGCTAAGGGACTTGAAATGCGCTGGGCGTGATGGTTTGCAGAGTTCATGAATATGCACGCTCTGTCATGCTTCACGGGGATCAATATATTTTTGTGTGTGTGGAAGGATAAGGCCGGAAATCCATGTGTCCGTCATGCGTTGTGCGCAATGCATAAAAATGAAGCTCATACCAAACAACGCACAAAGTTCCATATATCTGTATTGCATACTGCGTTATCCGTCAAAATGATATGCATTGCTAGGTGCTTATTTTCATTTTAAAGGGCTGTGCACTTTCCATTCCCCACAATGCATGACATACACATGGGTTTCTGGCTTAAATCAATTTCAACTTTGTTTTCAGCAAAACCCAAAACTTGTGAACATTTTCACTGATCATTCCATTTCAGTTCAAATTTGGAAAAACAGTTGATAGTTTGTTTTGGATTTTATAAGCAATGATGATTTTTTTAGGGGCTCCAAATGCTATTTTCCTGATTGTAAGAGTATTGCAGATGAAAATCTTGTTTGGAAGATTGGTACCGGTAGGAACTTCAGTGAACTTTCAGTTTGAGAGCGATGACCAGTAGACTATCGCGCTATATATTTTTGGGGTAAAATCAAAGATTATACTTGATAGAGCCCCAAAGGTCCATGATAGGGGTACTGGATCTCTATCTATTGTTTGAACGTGAAATTTGCATTGGCACCATTTCAGCAAGCGAAATTGTTGTTATATCATTGATAGCAATGGTCATTGTCAGCACTGATCCATTGTTGCATCAAAAGAGTTGCTTGCTGAAATGGCATCCAGTGCACATTTCGCATTTCACATTTCACATTTCACATTTCACATTTCACATTTCAGATTTCAGACTGACTTCTTTATTTTGCACCTTTGGCACTCTATAAAATATTTATTTTCTGTTTGACATGATTAGAGTATGATCTACCGTGGGAAGAAACGTCATTTGAGTACCCGTCCAACATGGCGTCCGCTCTGCAGGTGGCCGTCCAGGCTAGCAACGGGGCATCAGACTACGGGAACAAATTTGGGGAACCGGTGCTGACTGGTTTTGCTCGGTCATTTGGCATGGTAGTCGGTGATGCGGACAGACGAGAGTGGGTTAAGCCCATCATGTTCAGCGGCGGCATGGGCTCCTTGGAGAGTGGTCATGTGACTAAAGAAACCCCAGAAACAGGTGAGCGAAGGCTGGTGTGGACAGAACAGTGGTCTGCCCCAATAACATACAGAATTGGGTATGTGAACAAATGTTGTAACTTGATGAGGCAATAGAGTTATCAGCTATGGGAGATTAATGCGGTTGCAATTTCGTCTGATTTGTATTTCTGTCACATCACTTTTTCAGCCCCCCCCCAAAAAAAAAAAAACCCAACCAACCCCATATTGGTTTAATGATTACATTTCAAACTAAAAATGTAATAAATATAAATAAAATGAAATCCTGAAACTTAAGAGAAACATGAAGAAGTAGTGCTCGACCTCCAACATCCGGCTTGAAGTGTCAAATTGCAAATTTACGTCGACTGTTGCGCGAACTGTGTCGACTCCACTAACAAATCAAAGTGAGGTATGATTTTAAATCGGGATATAGGTGCTTCTTTACTTAGCGCATAAGTGGCATCCCCAGCTAGGTACAAGATTTAAACTGGTCTCTCGTCACCGGTCACTGTGGTCTAATGGTTAAGATATCCGATCTAGAATGCAGGGGTTGTGGGTTTGAATCCCACCTGAGTACTATGCGTGTAGATATTTTTCTCACAGGACTCAGCCAAACACTGAGACTGCAGTGCTTATCACATATCAGTGTAGGGTAAAACCAAAATTATTCAGATTTTTACGCTAGCACACTGATATAATTTCACAGAAAAATATCTTGAGAAAATAGCATTAGCTGTTGCTAACTGCGTACCAATGCAAAAAATAGTTAGTGGCCTGATGTTTCAACACTAGCAGAGTCTTTCTTGAAGGCTAACACACATAAACAGGGTATACTAGTGTAACAAAAGCAGTCAAGTGGAAAGAGATGAAAAGAGAGAGAGGCAGAAAGCACTCAGAAAAAGCAAGGGATGAGCAATAAAGAGGGTGACAAGGGTGGGGGGGGGGGGTAAAGAAATAACGAGATGCAAATCTTACTGTATAGATCAAATTTCTCTGATAAGTAAAAAACAACAACACCCGACACATCAGAGGAGTTCTCTTTCACAAAATGTTTTCTCCCCTCCCAAGGAATGAAAGTTGTAAAGCTCGGGGGCCCTGTGTACCGCATTGGTGTAGGTGGAGGCGCGGCCTCTTCCATTCAGGTCCAGGGGGACAACACGGAGGAGCTCGACTTTGGAGCCGTGCAGCGAGGGGACGCCGAGATGGAGCAGAAAATGAACAGGGTCATCCGTGCCTGCATCGAGATGGGCACCAAGAATCCCATCTGTAGTATCCATGACCAAGGTGCTGGCGGGAATGGTAAGGAGTGGCTGCGGCTGACTCCAGTGGCTATGGCTATCTATGGCTCATTGGCTGCAATGACAACAATGATGATGAAGCCCTAGCCATTGTCCAAGTCATTGATTTTCATCACCGTTTTCATGAAGTGACGAATCTGCATCACAGCTGAAATTCTGTATTTGGAGAAAATAGCATTTGAAGTTGAACCATTTTTTAAAAATTGCCATTTACGGAGCCTGCTTCCCATTTTTCTTTTAAATATTTTAATACCAATATAAAGCTGACCTCTTCATTCATACAGAACTGTAAATATGTTTTCAATCTTGCGACTGTTGCGATGAGTTGTAAACGCCTAAACACATTTGTCACTTTTTGTGTTTGACTTTTTGTTGGTGACTGTCCGTTCGGCCCATAGGCAATGTGTTGAAGGAGATATCGGAGCCAGCCGGTGCCCTAATCCGTGCCAAAGAGTTCCAGTTGGGAGATCCGACTATCAACACAATGGAGCTATGGGGCGCCGAGTACCAGGAGAGCAACGCCATTCTCATTCCAGGGGAGGCGGAGGGCATTCTGAGTGACATCTGCCAGAGGGAGAAATGCCCAGTGTCATTTGTGGGAGACGTTACCGGGGATGGTAAAGTAAGAGCCTAATTGGACATGTCATGTGTACATTTTGGACTCTTTTCATTAATGCTACTAATTTTTTATTTCAAATCCATTAATACTTGAACAATTTTTATAGTTACGGTCAGACCAAATGACAGACTTGATAGTCAACAGTTCAGATATACTTATAGTACAATAAGTCAAGTTATATAGTTTTGATTTTAGCCTTTACACTGATGTGTGATATACTCAGTTTAAATTGCAATACCACCGGGCATGCCTGGTCAGGAGAGGACAGTTAAAATCCTATATTTGGCAGCAGGTACTACAAACAGTAGTTGATGCAATGATTGCATGGGGGATACAGAATTTAATTTTAGTTTTCACCCTGACACTTGTGTGTAATAAGCACTTTATACTTGGTGCTTTTTCTGAATCCTGCAGAAAGAAAGTCCATAGGCTCCCTGGGTAGGATTAGAATGCGGGACCCCTGCATTCTTGAGTAGTTGTCTAAACCTCTATACCACGGTGACCAAAGGACAGTTTGAATCTTGTAATTGGCATTGAGTACCGCAGATGCTGGTGACTTGATTAATCTCATTTCATTTCATTCATTTCATTTAGTAATTAATTATTGACTCTCAGAAAAGCGAACTTAATCGCTGTACTGTCAGCTAAGAATCAATGGAGAGAAGACAAGGAAGGAAGTTTTAGTTTTAGATGTGGGAGGAAAGCCCCAGAGAATTATTCCAGGGAAAACCCACGCAATCGGGCAGGGACTGAAAACCCAATCCATGTAGTGCCACCGATGGGATTTGAACCGGGGTCCCAGAGGTGGAAGTCAAGGAAAGGTACCACTACGCCAACCTATCTGCATTTACAGATGGATCAGCGGGCCATCATTGACTTGATTGATTGACACCAAGAACGAATTTTGTTTTCCACATCCTCAGATACGACTTGAACAAGAAGAGGCGGTGTGTGTGGAAAATGGCGCCCTCAACGACGAGTCTCCCAGTAAGAAGAAGAGGTCGTGCTCGTACCCTGTTGACCTTGACCTTGAGTGGGTCTTGGGGTCAATGCCCAGGAAGGTGAGAAGCATTGTTGGGGATTCAAAGGTCACAAGAAAACCTTTATATCCAAGTCTTTGTCATGTTTTGGTATTTTATATACATCTTTTACTATAGCACTTCATCATAGTTGTCAACGTAATCTGTTGGACGTATTCAAGTTTTCTTTTGTCTGTCTCTCTAGCCAGTCTTGTGTAGTCGTCCTCATCTATAGACCATGTAACCTTTGTAAAAAAAAAATAATGAACTTGTACATTCCACGGCATTTTCCTGGCTGGCAAGGTTATTGCACTGGTCATTCAGAAAATTTCCCACTTTCCATCATAATTATCACACAAATTCAAGAGTAGTAAAAGAAACAGCTTTACAATTGTTGATACATCATTCATTTTCGTACAGTAAGCACCGGAAGGTTAGCATGCCTTTTTGACCAGGGGCCCAATTTCATAGAGCTGCTTAAGCAGAAAATATTGCTTAACAATTGTCTGCTAAGCAGAAAGGAGCAGGATACCAGTCACAAATTCTACATGTGACACGGTAGTTTGGCTGGTAACCTCATTCTGGTAAGCATAATTTGGTTGTGCTTAGCTACTTTTTGTGCTTAAGCAGCTCTATGAAATTTGGCCCAGGTGCTTACAGTTGGCAGCGCTATGAGATGGAAACTTGCATTAAGCAGCTCAGTGCAATATGGCCCATGGCTTGATTTCACAAAGACTGCTAAGCAGAGTGTGATAATACTCGACCCATCTTAAGATGAATCGTAGTGCTTTGGTGAGATCGAGCCCAGTCCGTCTCCATTCTATCGCTCTTCTTTTACTCCATTATATCTGTTAAGGGGCTGTGCCGTCATGATCAAACAGGCCTGTGGCTGTACATTGAAATTATAAACTCTCACTAAGTTACTGCACATGCGCGCTCTCTGTAAATTCATACGGGGGGAGGGCGTGCGCGTGCTGTAACTGGGTGAGAGTTCATAATTCCATGTACAGCCCTAGGCCTGCTTTGATCATGACAAACTCAGCCCACTGTAATTATTTTGTTGGCCATGATTTAAAGCAAAGGGAAAAAGTACACCATGGTTCTTTTGAGGAGTGAATTTATTCCAATCCACAAGTTTGCAGTAAATACACCATGCAAACAACCTGCGAATTTGTCAGGAAATTTGTGCAAGTTTTTCTAGCAATCAAAATAGGCAACATTGATTTCTTTGGTCTACAAATGCTATTTCCTTGACCTTGGCAGTATTTTAGATGGAGGTGGAGCTATTTCTCTAGAGAATTGGTAGTGGTATGAACTTTAGAATCAGTGAACTTCCAAATTGAAACCAATCAATCTTATTCTCTTTGATTGTTTTTCTGTAGATATTCAACATGGACCGTGTCAAGCCCAAACTCAAGCCTCTTGAACTGCCGACGAATCTCACTGTCAAAGAAGCCGTTAATCGCGTTCTACGCCTGCCGTCTGTCGCCAGCAAACGGTACCTCACAAACAAGGTCAGCTGACGAGGGAAGATTGGAGTGACTCCAAGTCATTCAAAACTTTCATTTATTTCAATACATTGACAACAAATTGACAATAGATTTAATGACATTTGTTTGTAAACATTTGCCGAACAAAACAGTTTCAGTCAGAACTATTTCATCCGTACACAAAGAGTCCAGTTACTTCAAGATATAATGCTTAAACAGTCAGGGTTTGCGGATCACAGCAAGCACCCTTGTTTACAGGTTACCTCGGACTTGCGAGCTACAGTGATTAAATTCACCTATGAGGCATCCTTGGTTTCATTTTCAGAAATACACAATAATCATACTTAGGAAATACAGATGGAGAACTTGGCCATTTATTGACTGATCTTGTGGTTTTTTTTATTACACAAAAGGAAATTCAATAAGTAAGAAAGTGTTCATTACTTACTTTACTCTAAATAATGAAATTCTCTGGGTTATGATTGAGTTTGTAAAATAGGCCTCTGAACGTTTGCGTGGATGATGAAAATTTTTGAAACTAGTGGTTGTTTATGACTAAATACAACTTGGTAACGAGAGGATTAACGCTGAGCAGACACATGGATTCTCAACTCAGAAAGCTCGGTTCATACTTCACGCAGAATCAATGCGAAGCCAGTTTTTGTGATGTAGTGTATGCTGACTGCCGTGGTCTATTTATAGAAAATGATGTCATTGTATAATCACGCCGGATCTCATGGTGCGAGAGCTCTGTTTTGGGTTCTTGTAAAACATTTGAATACAACAAGAAAGTTGTTAAGTTGTTTGTTTACCATGGTCAGTTTAATTGTGGTGGCATATAAACACAAGCCATGACACCAAAAATGCCTATGTGTTGTTTTGCCAGTTGCAACACAAGAAAGTATCAAGTTATAAAACCACAAGGGAAACTGACTTGGTCAATTTTTAATAATCTAGGGTTGAACAAAGAAAACTTGACTGGAGCGAGACTTACACCAGCGACCTTTGGATTAACATGCCAGCGCTCTACCAACTGAGCTATCTAGCCCTATGCTGGTGGTCTCCCTATTTTGTCAAAATCTTTTGGGGGTGCCAGTCAGAAGCCATTTAACCTGTAACTGCCATGTAACATAAGCCATGTAGCTAGGGATTACACCCAAGTTTACGATACAACTTGGGTAAACTTCGGCACCCCTGAACAAAGATATTGACATGAAATAGGCAGACCACCAACACAGTGTTAGATGGCTCAGTTTGTAGAGTGAAGGCACGTTAATCCAGAGGTGATAGGTTCAAGTCCCGCTCTAGTAAATTTTTCTTTGTTCAACCCCAGATTACAGAAAATTTTGCTACAGGCTTTACACAGTCAGGGGCAGCGTTTATATAGAGTGGTCCTCCCTTTCTACCCATACAGGTTGATCGCTCAGTGACTGGTCTCGTAGCCCAGCAGCAGTGTGTCGGCCCCCTCCACACCCCACTCGCTGATGTAGCAGTCACTGCACTGTCTCATTTTGATACCGTTGGCTCGGCTACCGCCATCGGGGAGCAACCAATCAAGGGTCTGATAGATCCAGCCTGTGGTGCCAGGATGTCTGTTGCTGAAGCTCTGACTAACCTTGTCTTTGCCAGGGTCTCCTCGCTGAAGGTACGTCGCTCAGGCTTCCTGTTTGAAGCTCGTTCAGGCCTGCAATTTTTCCAGGTTATCGGGTTTCTTTTATTTGATCTCCTTTTGCCTTTAAAATTTCTTCACAAAAGATGTTAGTGGTCTGTCAAGGGAATAGATAGATACATTGTCTTTTCGGGCCTGGAATTCCATCTTTGAGTGGGCAAGGCCATTTTCATTTTGTGCAAAGGGCATTTCCAGTGGAAATGGGACATCAGTTGTAAATTTGTGAAGTGGAAGCAAGGCCAAGGACTTGGCCCAGTAGAGCTGCTTGAGATGGAAATATTGCTGAACACTTTTCTACTGAGCAAAGATATGCAGGATACCAGTCACAGATGATACATGTGACATGGTATTTTAGCTGGTAATGTTATTCTGGTAAGCATCATTTTGTTGTGATTAGCTACTTTTTGGGCGGGAGCAGCTGTATACGGTAATTGTGCCTGGGGTAAAAGAGGCCATGTTCTCCACATGTTGTTCCAGGCATACCTTTTTATTCAAACCCTCGGTTTTACCTCTGAAAGTGCCAGATTTATACTATAACTTCTCAGATTAAAAGTTTGCTTTTCATCTTTTACCTGTCGTTTGTTGTTCCTAGGATGTCAAATGTAGTGGCAACTGGATGTGGCCTGCCAAGCTGCCAGGCGAGGGCGCTGCATTGTTTGATGCGTGCGCGGCCATGTGTGATGCGATGAAGGAGCTGGGGATAGCGGTCGATGGAGGGAAGGACTCTCTGAGCATGGCCGCCCGCGTTGGCAAAGAGACGGTCAAAGCTCCTGGTAAGAAATGCATCTTATAGTCGACGTTTATTATTTAGGCAATATTTTTCTACTCTTCAGGCTGTCTGTTACATATATTTAACTATTTATGCATATTTGCTAGAACCAGACTATGAGCTTTCAAAATTCACTGCGCCATAAATAAAAATAATTTGATTGGTGTTCGGCTTTATGTTTTACATTATGTTGGTTTATTTTATGCTCTAACCAGCTGCCTTAAATTGATGCATTGTCTGCGTGTTCACGTGTATGTGTGGTATGTGCGTGCATACGGCAAATTCTCTCCTTGTTTAACACACCCCCAAAATACGCACAAAGGAAACAGTTGATTTGATAGTTCCTACACAAAATGGGTGATATTGAATGGTCAGTTAGTAGGAGGTGATTCAGAAAGCCCTGTCACCAGATTTTACTGACATTCTTTAGGCTGAAAACTATGTAACAGTGTCTTCGGTGGTCCAATTGATGCACCTACTTTCCACGGATATCATGGCGCCAAAAGAGGATGGCGTGGAACTGACGATAGACATAAAGGCACGGATTTTCCAATTATGGAGAGGAAGTATCATGACGAGACAGGAATGGCCATCCATGTGCTTCATGTAAACACCATCCTGAGTCCTCAATTCAAGGGAGATTATCGTCCGATGTCCTGCTAGCCAAATTAATTGACATGGTTTGCCTTGAAGCAGTGGCTAGCATGGAGCATGCCCAGGAACAAGAGGAACGCAAGACACTTTTGGGAAAATCAGGCCCAACCTCGCTCCCAGTCCCCAGTCCCCCCACCCACCAAGAAAAGGTTAACTCTCGGGAGTTTATTTAAGGGAAGGGGGATGCAACAGCAGAGACAAAAGAAAACAGCAGAGAAAATGGTTAAATAACAATTAGAGTCCTATTTATCCATGCCCTGCATCGATAGTGACGTATATCTTCGGAAGTGGTGGAAGCAGCACAAATTCTTATTCCCTACATTTGCACGGACCGCAAGGAAATGCCTGTGCATAATGTGCAACCAGTCGTTTCAGTATGGCTGGGAATGTGTTTACACCAAAATGATCTTCAGTCAGCCCTCAAAAGGTTGATATGCTGGTTTTCCTTGCGAACAACTTGTAGAGATTGCCTTATACCACTAGCAATGAACTGGGACTCACAATTTGTTCGTAGTTTGCTAGTTCTATCAAACTGAACACAAAGCGGATCCTACAGTCATTGCATTCACATTGAACCTAAAGTCTTCTTAATGTTAACAAACCTTGACTTTAGCTACTTGACTTGTTTGGATGTTTTTATCATTTTGTCTTTTCCCTGTTTTGATTTTAGATTCACTAAAATTAATGTTTTTGGATTGGAACACCTAAATCTCTGTTGTCAAACGATTCCTTGCAATAATGGCATTCCAATATAGATGCTTTCGTCACAGTGCATCATTTTATAACCTTGTCCTATGACTAATTATTTCCAATTCCCCAGCTCAGCCTAGAGAAAACAAATAATTCAGCAAACGCATCACTGACTTCCAGGTTTGAGAATGATTGACAATCCAATTTCCAGACCACCCTCCCCCCCCAAAAAAAATGTAGTGGCCCTTGTTGACTTGTACGCAGACCAAGCCGAAATCACAAAGTAAAAAAGTATTACATTGTAAGATAAGCCTCCATGAACCAATAGGATGTGGCAGTTAGGTTTTGTTCAACCTGCACCACCCTATTTCTTTAGAGGAGCGCTCAGTTTGTTGCCCTCGATGAAAATTGACCAATCAGATTAGTTTATCTTTGTACAAGAGAGATGTAAGCGCAGATGCAGTTTCCATAAAATGTAAGATTTGATGTTGTCTTCCACTGAGCTGTGGAAATTTGTGCCTGCAGGAAGACTAGGGGCCGATTTCACAAAGCACTAAGATTCATCTTAAGATGAGTTGTCAGTATAACCGTAGTGATTCGTATTGTGACATCACACTTTTCAATGGCAATTAAGATTGAATCACAGTTAAGATCAATCTTAGCTCTTTGTGAAATCGAGCCCTGGCTCTGCAGCACTTCTGTAAACGTGTAATGTCACAGGTTACATGTTCTATATTTAGCCCAATCCAAAGTTAGAAGGAAATTTGATGATATTCTTTGTTTGATTGATGTACAGGTGCTCTTGTCATCTCAGCGTATGTTGGTTGCCCAGACATTAACTCCACCGTCACCCCCGACCTGAAGTGTCCCAACGGCTGTGGTGAGTGAGAAGTATTTTGAGGTTGCTTTTTGCATTTGTACCTAAGTTCGTTTAAGTATATGAATGCCTATTCCCAAAGGATCAGAGCATCTCTCTCTCTTTGTGGCGTGTCGTGGCCGAGCGGTCTAGTTCACCTGACCCGAGCTCTGGTGCTGTCAGCAGCAGAGTGTGGGTTCGAATCCCGGTCATGTCACTTGTGCCCTTGAGTAAGACACTTAACCATGATTGCTTCATAAAAAGTTGGGAAGGTTATGCATTCTGCTCTACCAGCCAGGCTCCTAGTGGATGATACCCATGCCTACATCCTTAGGAACTGTGAAGGACAAGTAAGTGCAGGCCTGGAATTTCATCGTTGAGGGGGCGAGACCAGTTTGATTTTGCAAGGGCACTTCCATTGGAAAATCATAAAGTCTATGGGAAACTTTTGAAGGGGGGCCAAGGCCAGGGGCAACAGAGGCCATGGCTTCTGTGTAAAGTGGTTGATCGATTGGTGTGTTAACTTATGATGTGTTCAAATGAAGAGAATGGAATATTGATGGTTGTGATTTTGGATTTTGGATTTTTTATTAGGGAGCATCTTGTTTGTGGACCTTAGCTGTGGTCACAGACGCCTTGGGGGTTCAGCCCTGGCTCAGTGCTACAAGCAGCTTGGTGACACTGTGCCTGACATGGACAACCCTGGTATGCTGGCTCAAGCATTCAACACCATGCAAGAACTAATAACTGGTAAGTCCATTGCTCATCAGGGTTTGAGTTTCAAGATGTTCTCCACTAGCCAAAAGGTCTTGTAGCTTAGAAAATTTTACTGGACCAATAAATGATAGATAAGCTTGGTTTATTTCAATTTGTTAAAGGTGAATGTTGTACTGAAATAGTGAATATTTATTCAAAAAGATTGGACTGCCGGACATGTTAAGTTTTGAGGTTGCTCTGGCCTTGCCCCTATGCTAATCATGGAGTAGCCGACTGGGCCCAATTTCATAGAGCTGCTTAAGCAGAAAATATTGCTTAACAATTTCCTGCTAAGCAGAAATGAGCAGGATACCAGTCATAAATTGTAATGGTGGTATGCTAGTTTGGCTGGTAACCTAATTCTGGTAAGCATGTTTCTTTTTGTGCTTAGCTTCTTTTTGTGCTTAAGCAGCTCTATGAAATTGGGCCCTGGGCTAACAAACAACTAATGGGTGTTTACATTCCAAGGTGGAATTTGGTAAGCCAAAATGTCACAGTCGAGAATATCATTGAAAGTCAGGAATGTTTTGGATGTTGACCAATTTTTGCCCCGGACTTATCTTTACGAGTCTGTGAACTGAAACTTGAGGTTGTTGACAATTGCTTTTGAATAAATGCCCCCTCTGTCTAACTCTTTGACTTCCTTCAGAGGGTCTGTTGACGAGCGGCCATGACGTCAGCGATGGTGGACTTATCACTTGCCTATTGGAGATGACCTTTGCAGGGAATTGTGGGATGGAGGTCAATATTGACAACAACAACAAAGGTTTGTTTTATGTGATTGAGCTTTGCATTATCTTCAAAACAGCTGTGAATATGTACAAAGCGCTTTCAAATACACACCCAAAATACATAACAGACTCACTTTATCTCAGCATGCCCAACCGAAGTGGCCTCCGCTCGGAGCGCTACTTAAAAATACATCGCACATTCAAACACGCAGGTGACAAGGCCTTCTCAGTAGCTGGACCCAGATGCTGGAACTCGCTACCTCTCAACATTCGTACTTGCAACTCTATTCATCAATTTAAACGTAAACTCAAGTCATACCTATTTTCATCTTAAGGTTCTTGTTCAATTACTTGTTTCCTCTCTGGAATCATTACCCTCAGCGCATTGTAACCATTGGAAAAATGCGCTTTATAAATACTTGTATTATTATTTGCCCTATACCCGTGTTTGATAAGCACTCTCTTAACTCAGTGCCTACTAAAGTCGCTTGGTGGCAGCACTAGACACGTCAAAAGTACGGCACTGGCGGGGGTGTGCTTTCTGCGTATTCTCCAAAAACTTTGAGATGACCTACATCAACCCGTTTTTTTGTTTGCAACTTGACAATATGCAAGCCTACTTTGGGTTTACAAGTACGCACACTGTATGAATGCAGTGTACTAGCCTCGCTACCGTGGACCAGCCCTGCTATCACTGTAAGGGCCATGTCACATGAGGCAATTTACAGGCAGCCAGTTCCAGGCAATCTCTAAGAGGAAAGGACATTCACATCTGAATGTTCACATATTTTTCTTGTGGATTGTAAGACATAGTATGCAAAATTACTCCTGTGCTACCAGAGTGTTCAGTTTGCATGCACTGCAGTTGATTGCCTCCAAGTTGCCTGTAAAAGTTGCAGTGTACCAGCCTCGCTATTGTGGACCAGCCCTGCTACCACTGTAAGGGACGTACTGAAAAACAATGCTGATTGGCTAACCAATAGTAACTGCTCTGCGTGCACGCATGTTAAAAACTTTCGAGCGCTTGTAGGGCGCTTAGTATGTGCTTGTCAAAATTCAAACATTTTGACGCAATCCACTTCAAATGAATCATGTTTTTACATGGTTACCCTAAACTGTATACAGTTAGACATGACACATTACAAAAGGAAGAATGAGAGGGGACCAGTTGCTCTATGACTTGATGCGTCTTTTGACAGCGCACTCTTCAGAGTCTCTAACACAGAATGGATCAACCACAGGACTAATTGAAAAAGCCAATATGTTTGGATATTTCAAAGTCACACTTCCAGGGGTTATGATCGAGCAAGGCATTCTGGGAAAAAATGGCGAGGGGAGATTAGACACCACTGGGAATGAGGTTGGCATAGTACAACTTCAGTAATGGCAGTATATAGTGCTACCCCAAGGTGTCTTCTGTGGGCTATGAATGGTATAGGGGATAAACCAATTTAACAAAATTACCAGTCAGCAAGTTGTTCTCTCTTTGATTACTTCTAGCGTCAGATTTGGAGATTCTCTTTGCGGAGGAGTTGGGGTTTGCTTTGGAGGTGTCGACTGAGCATGCCCAGCTGGTCTGCCAGAGGTTTACTGGGATGGGTGTGCCGTGCTCCGTGATTGGTCAATCCTGTGGACAGGGTCCGGACTCTATGGTAAGGGTCTAATGTGTGCCAGACACAAAAATGTATAGAATAAGAATAAGCGGAAATGAAAGGAAAAAATCTTCCAACTGTCAAGTTGGGATGAGTTCTATTTGGAGAATCAGGTTGGCTGATTGAGCCCTGCTTTTCACCTCTGTGGACCCTGGTTCCAACCCTGCCTCAGAGCCTCGTATATAAATTAGCTTTTCATTCCCTATCTGATTACATGGACTTTCCTTATTTAGGGTTTTCTTCCCACATCTAACAAACTGCAAATTTTCTTCATCACCTTCGTGAGATTCGTCCTTTCGTTGGTACCTGCACTGGTGGATGTGCGAAAAAGTACATTCAATTTACATAAATTCTTCTTCCCCAGGTCCGTCTCTCGGTGAACGGCACCAACGTCCTAACAGAGAAGATGACTGTCTTGAGGGACATCTGGGAGGAGACAAGTTTCCGCTTGGAGAACTACCAGACCAACCCAGATTGTGTTGCTGAAGAGAGAGCTGGACTGTCTAAGCGTGTAGCTCCTCCGTACAAGTTGACCTTTGACCCGAACCAGCACAAAACTGATGAGGGTGAGGCGTTATTGAGACACTTACGGTTTAGTGATTTCAGATTGCTTAGAGAAGTGATGATATTCAATCCAAACGGCGTTTATTTTGACCTTATGTCTGGTACACAAATTCCTCTTCAGAATGTACAGACCCATGTATTTTTGGTGTCTGATGACGTCATGTTTTAAATTTCACCCGGAAAGAGTATCAAATAAAATGACAATTTACGCTATTTTATCTTGAGTTTAGAGACTTGTAATTTTGTCCATACTTTCATCAGGACTCTATCTATTGGAAAATGAGTGGATCTGAAAACTGAATTTGACCTTTGAGCCCATCTTGAAAGTGAATTAATGTAGTTTATTCTGGTAGCTTCAATCTAATACCGATTGATCTTCCTGAAAACAGAAACAGCCAAGCCAGGCTTCGTCCGCCCCAAAGTGGCTGTGATCCGTGAGGAGGGCAGTAACGGTGATCGCGAGATGGTCGCCTCGTTGATGAGCGCCGGCTTTGAAGTCTGGGATTTCAACATGCAGGACCTTGCCTCGGGGAGGGCCACGCTGGACCAGTTCCGAGGGGTGGTGTTTGTCGGTGGGTTCAGCTATGCGGATGTCTGCGGCTCCGCCAAAGGTCAGTTTGATACATACAAATCACCGCAGCGATGCAAAAGCTTCTCTCAATTTTGTAATAATGTTTTATCCTACGGAAGAGAAGCTACCGGCACAAACAATGTATCTGAATTATGTAATAACCTCACATTTTGTTCAAACGAAGCTCCATGTAACAATTGTGTATCTCGATTTCGTAAAAATGTTGTATCTTCCACAAATGTGGCTGGAGAGAGTACTCAAGTTGGATTCCCCGGGCTAAAGACAGTGTTGTGATGTCACATGATTCGGGGCAAGCTTTTGTATTGATCCTCCTTGCACATCGCGGAACACACCTGCACAAAATGCGCGTCTACCTAATACGCTATTTTGGGAGTCGGTTCCTTTGCTTAAAATAGCAGACAGGAAAGGTGCGTGTTAGTGTGCTGTGCTTTGTGAAATGGGTCAAGAGCAACCTCCACGGCTGGATTTCATATAGCTGTTTAAGCATAAAAAGTAGCTCAGCACAAAACATTTATGCTTACAGTTTACCAGCCCAAATACCAACTCACATGTAGCCTCTGTGACTGGTATCCTGCTTATCTTTGCTTGGCAGAAATCAGTTAAGCACTATTTCCTGCGTAAGCAACTCTGTGAAATTGGCCCCTGATTGGCAAGGCCTGGTACCATTGTGCCATACACATTCATTCAGAATTGCTTTGCTTACATAACTACGAAAAAACTTGACCCGAAACTTGTGACATACCAACTGTCTCTAGTCTGATGTATACGAGTTTGAAGCTGTCCGTTATGACTAAAGCAAGTCATTGTCCCAGACGTTATTCAAATCTAACGTGCAGTTGGCTTTACTCTTTTGAAACCTGAGATATTTATTGGTTTTGAATTTTTCCTGAAGGCTGGGCTGCAGCTATCCTGTTCAACCCTACTGTGCGAGCCCAGTTTGATGCCTTCAGGGCGCGGAGTGACACCTTCTCCTTGGGCGTCTGTAACGGGTGCCAGCTGATGGGTTTACTGGGCTGGGTGGCCCCGGACCATGGACAAGAAAAGACCAGTGGAGGTAAAAAAGATCCATGTACACTTTTTAGTCAATTGTGATTTGTTCCTTATCAATGAAAAAAAGTTAACAAACACTAAATCTAGAAAATTATTTAAAAAAAGGATGGTGCCCAAAAGTTTCTTTTATTTCACAAACTTGTCGCGACAAAACACGTCTACACTGTGCTGTTATGTTATTGTAATCTGTCTCAGGGTTAACGATTTCAATTCTTCCTCTGTCCTTGTTATTATTTTTAGTTTTTTAAGGTTTTTTTGTGCTCTCTGGTGGAACATGAAACATAAACAAAATGTCTAAATTTCATCGCTACCATACAGACATGTACTGTTGTGGTGGCACAAGCATTTCATAACATTTCTCTTTCCACCAGTGGTGTCACATGTAGAGCAGCATGAGCTAGACTTGATTTTTTGGGGTGTTCCCAGAGAGTATTATTTGAAACTTTTTACTTCCTTATCATTTCATTTTTAAGGTATTTTTCATCCATGTTATAACCTTTCTTGTATGCCCTTGTATGTGTATTTTGTATGCGTATTTGTAATATTTGTTATTGCTGTTTGTATATTTATTTATTTATATATTTTTATATTTCAATTTATTTTTGTGCTCTTAAGGACCAGCTGTAGAGGAGAGCCTCTAGACAGGAACTGTGTTTCTTTCAGGCAATCCTTTGGGCTCCAGCTGTTTCTTTTTCCTTCCTCTGTATTTAAATTGCTCATTGCTGTATTTTTAAATGTTTTTACCTAGTTAATGTGCATTATTGTACTTTTTATCTACCCGAGAAATGAAATAAATAAATGAATAAATAAAAAAGAAAGAAATTTGACAAAATATGAAAAGGCGGTGGCAAAGGGGTATATCTTCAGCCGATTTGTTATTCGTTAATTACAAACTTTTACATGGCGTATGGACGAGGTAGTACGGCAGACATTCTTTGAAGATATTATACAGGATTGGTAGAGCCGACAAAATAGTTGCAGACAGTGTTCATGTTTTGTGTGATCAACCATGACATGAAATAAGAAACCTGTGAAAATTTTGGCTTAATCTGTTCTGTGATTCGGTAGAAAATAGTAAAAAATCATGCACAATTTTCAGCATGTAAACACATTGTCCTTAATTTTGATTGGAACAACTGAAATCAGCTGTTGCATTTTTTCAAGTTTTCAGATAGTTTTCTTGAATATGACTTCATTTCAGAGGGAAATATTACACCTAAAAAATGGTTCTAGTATGAGTTTCATAGTCGGTAAATCTTAAATTAAACATTGTTAGCTATCCTTACCAGTTCTGTATAATACATTCAACGCATTACCCTTACCTGCTAAAATGTTCATAGCCTTCTTATTCCTTCTGATAAATGTTGACTAACTGCTGCCGTCCTCCCACCCAGATTCAGCTTCCTCCAAGCAAGGCGTTTTCCTTACCCACAACAAATCCGAGCGGTTTGAATCGCGGTTCGTCAGTGTGGAGATTGAACAGAGTCCTTCCATCCTACTACAGGGTATGGAGGGCTCTACCCTCGGCATATGGGTTGCTCACGGCGAAGGTAAAATATTCTCGGTTTGGTTTTCCTTATACCCAGGGATGTGATTTCTCCGTTTTTAACCGGAATTCCGGTTTTTTTTGCCCTTAAAAAAAAAGAAATTCCGTTTTTTTGTTGCCCCCCCAGATCAAATTCATACAAAAATGAAGATAAAACCATATAATAACGCCCAGATTGCAGAGTAGGGCTTTTCAAACCAAAGATAAATGTTAATATTGGGCTTCATGCTCGCAAGTTTTCGAGCTCGCATGCTTTCGCTCTTTGCGCTCAGAGTTCAGGTTTTTTTCTCAACAGCCTATCACATCCCTGAATACCAAAAACAGCACTAAGTGACTGATTCTACACTGAACCCTCTGAACCCTCATAAATAGATCATCATGTCTCACACTCTTCAGTCTCCCGACGATGACTAGAGCAGGCTAGTCGAAACGTTGAGACCAATTAAGAACTCACTCTGCGGCAGTGAAGTTAATTTATTTATTTATTTATTTCTTCTTTACCCTGGGGAGACCTCTCAGTGAAACACACTGCTTTTCAGAGGTGCCCAGCTCAGTATTTTTTTTCCCCTGCAAGGTATGTGGAGCTACGTTTTTGAAGTATGAGACCTATTTCTTTATAGCACCATGTAATGGTTTACGAGGTGCTGTGGCGCAATATGCAGCCAATCAAACCAGGAACACCGGGGCGGACCCCTTCTCTTTTCGATAAGTGCACTGGGTTCTTTTACGTGCGTTACACAACACACGGGACCAACGGCTTTACGTCCCATCTGAAGGACAAAGCAATCATGGTTAAGTGTCTTGCTTAAGGACACAAGTGTCACGACCAGGACTCGAACCCACACTCTGCTGAACAGAAACACCAGAGCTTGAGTCCAGTGCTCTTATCCGCTCGGCCACGACACGTCACAATGACGAAAAGTCCCCTCGATCCACTCAGCGAAAGTAGTAGTCCCGGCCGATTTTCTACCTCCTGTCCAGGTAGTAGTTAATAAGCAGGACTGTTCTTCTCAGAACTAAGTAGTCTCCCAAATTGATCTTTGCTGAAATTCATTTAAAATGTTTCAATCAATGAGGAAATTCAGCTCACATGAGAATAAACAGATTTTAATTGTTAAAAACAATTGTTTTGAATACCCTCCTCCGGTGTATTTCAGAAAGATTCCCGAAAAGCTTGTTACGTCATCCCTCATGTTATGTCGTATGTGGGAGCTCAGTTTTGTATAGCTGCTTTGTTGCAACACTCGGTTACTCCATGCTGCTTAAGTACTGCCGAAGAGATTACCTGGTAGTTGGGCTTTTCAATCACAAAACTCAATTTGACCTTTGAGCCCTGCTTTAAATGAAGTTCTTTTTTTCTGTTTTTTTCTCCAAATTGTTGTTTTTACCTTTTTCACTTTGATCATAATGTTTATAAATACTTTGTTGCGTATTGCATTTGTTGCATATTGGAAAACTTTGATGTGATTCCTAATAAAAAACAGGACAAGCATTCCCGGGGGGTCTACTTTCTTTCTTGTTAAATCCGGTCAAATGTTTTACTGTAATTGGAAATTCCATCATTAGCTGAAGAATTTTCCTAGCTTGTTGTTAATGTAGAACTAAATGTTATTAAAAGATTTTGTTGATTACTAACTATACCCAGCTCCATGTGTTTTTGCCAAAATAAAAATCACTTTTTTTACCCGAACACTTTATAACTTTACATCATACCTCAGTGACATTGATTTGTAAAAAACATTTGTCTATTCACAAAAAAATGAATGTGTTTGGCAGTTGAAACCAGGTTGTTAGTAATTCCTTTTTCTGTTTACAACATCCAGGGTACATGAAGTTTGCCTCAGACGCCCTCCTGAACGAAGTCACCCAGAACCATCTAGCCCCCATCCGCTACGTTGATGACCAAGGGCACCCGACCACCCAGTACCCACTGAACCCAAACGGGTCCCCACTGGGCGTAGCCGCCCTCTGTTCCCCAGATGGGCGACACCTAGCCCTCATGCCCCACCCAGAGAGGTGCACCTTCACATGGCAGTGGGCGTGGATGCCGCCCGCGTGGAAACAAGATTTGAAGGTGTCGCCCTGGATGTGCATGTTCAAGAATGCCTGTGCCTGGTGTTGTCAGAAGGTATAAATGTATCGAATCAATCTACAGTACTAGAGCTGTCAGTAATGCAAATCATTTGTTGCAAAGATTTTCTGACAGTCATGGCACCAGGGGGCTCGGTATCAACGAGCTGCATAAGCAGATGCTACTTTTCTAACTGCACAAGCAGGGAACCAGTTCAAAACAATGTATATCACATGACGTTTTGGCTGGTAACAACTAGTCTACCCACAGTAGCAGATACAATACCAGACGATTACCAACTGGATCAGATGCTAATGCCAACAAATGTTTTACATGTGAAACAAAATTTCACACTAAAATTTGGTGAGGGCTGCACACATTTTCAATGGCTACCATAAAACTGTTGTTTTCTTGCCAACGTTTTTCGTTTTATTTTTCCTTCAGCACGGTAATGCAAATATTCTATTTATCCTATCTATAGTTTGTTCCTCATACTGGAGATCACTGAGTAAGTTTAGAAAGAAAAAGAAAAAAAGAAAAGCTGTTGCAAACTACGTGCCACCCAGAAATGGTTAAATACAAAATGTAGTAAGGGCTTCACATTTCAAACCCGCAAGGGTCGAAACGTGATGTCATTACCTCTTTTTCGCTTGAACAAAAATAATTATCAAAATTGCTCCGTTTGATAGCGGCCGTTTTTCTGATGAGGGAATTTGTAAATTGGATCTGGTATATTAAGCTGGCCTGAAATATTTCCACTGAAATGCCGTAATCTTTCATAAAATCTTGTATAAACACAATATCTGAAGCTGAAAGGGGAACAAAGAAAGTAAAGCCCAAAACAAACAATTATGGTAACCACTGCGCATAACATTTTAATGTTAAGTACCATTACAATCAATCCGTCTGCTTAGGACTATAAGGTCATCAGTGCAATTTGTATGAATATTCATCAAATTGCTTTTGCATATTTTGGAGCTCCTGGTAAATGGGGCTTATTGATCAAGAGTGGTCTTCTAAGATTTTTGTCTGGCAAAAAGAAGCATTAACTTTTTAAGCAAAACATTTATTTGTTGATGTTGATTTATTTGTTTTCAAATTGATAGGCATCTTGCATTTACAAATGACCTTTTGGTCACTACGAATATGAAATTGCAATCAATGACCTTGTAGCACTGAGCCGAAGTATTGTGAGTTCTATATTTAAAAAGAATGTCAGCACAATTCCAGTGAAATTGAATCAAATTTGCATTTTTTATTTTTGTCTGGAAAACAAGGCTGTTTAGTTTCTACACTCAACTGAAAACTTATGGTGTACAATTTTATTTAAGTATTGAAAATGTTCCTACTTTATAAAAAACAGCTAGAAATAACAGTACAAAATAACATGATTAGTGTTTGATTGCTTTTTAAAAAACTTTACAGAATATGTTCAGAGTTGTTGAAATCTTAAAAGTAATAAGTCACAATTCCTCACTTTCTTATTTATAGATTTACCTTGGTAAACAAACTTTTGCAATTGGTTTGTGGAACAGAAATTTATGGGGATATTTACTTGGTTTATTTTTATTTTTTACGTGTTTGGGCAACAGCCGAAAATCTACTGTTTTTGTTAGTTAAAAATACATAGTTGCGAAGCTTGCATCAACTTGAAACTTTGCATGTAGTTAGACTGTAACTTGAACATGATTACGTAGTAACGACGTCATGATGTCATCAGTTGTTGAAATACATTAAATCAAAGTATATTGTTTCCAAAAATCATAACTCTTGAACTACAAAAGCTACTTGAACATAAACAAAAGGGTTATACCGAAACCTCAGAAGTGTAACCTTTTTCAGTGTGATTTTTCCTTCCACAGCCCACTGTTGGCCTGATGGTAAATAGTGACTTAAAGAGGATATTTTGCTGAAATATCCACCTGCTTTGGTGATTTGTATGACTTGATTGCCGAGAAAATGCAATTGGAAAACAGATCAACAATAGTTTGATTCTGATCAACAATCGAAATTTCTGAGAATCCAACTTTTAAGTCCTTATGAATACTTCAAAGAAGTTGATTGTGTCCAACAAAATAGCGTCAACACCAAGTGCATACCTTGTGTTAACATTATGTTTTTATGGTGTTTTTTTTGTAATCACAACAATAATGTTACTAGCGAGAAGTTGTAATTTGATAAAAGGCACTTTGAATCCTACTTTAAGTTGTGAGTAATAGTCTCGTATACTAACTATCAGTTCAGTTTATGACTATTTACACTAAAATTATCTTATATGTTGAAATAGTACACTTTTTAGAGACTCCATGCAGTATTAAGTAGTAACGTTAAAATTTATTGCCAGTGTAAACTAAAGCGAAATTTCAAAAGCCATAAAAAATCATTGATTCAATGAAATATCTCACACATTAACACAACACTGATGCCAGTGATACCCGAACAAAAACCAAGTTCTAGTTTATTTTATATATTTTTTTTTAGTTCTGAGAAGAAAAAAAAAGCAGAATTTATTCTCTGTTAAAGTACTGAAATCTCTTAGCTGTAATCTTACAAAGGTAGGGTCGTAGACTGGTTTTTGTCAACGTTATGCTGATTTATTGGCAAGATTATAAAAAAAATATACTATGAAAGTCACATATGTTAGCTGAATACAGTGTGTACTTGCTGAAAAAAAAAACAGCCAAAAATTGCCACAGTTATTTTCACAAGAATTTTAAATACATCCACGGTCAGCGTTGACAGTGGGTACCAACCACATCTCTAGCCGCAGCATTCCAGAATGGACACCAACCCCTCAGAAATCTGAAAAAATGATTTATGCATGAATCGATTCTCAGTTTCAAATGTTTTGGGGTGAAAAATTATCCAAACTACATAACTTCAAATCCTTTCTCGAAATGGTTTATACTATCAACAGCTGCAGTGCTTCTCACAAAGGAAGTTTTTATGGTCATTAATTTTGTATTCACCAATCTAGGACCCTACCTTAAAAGTGTGCATATTTTTTTTTCCCTATCGGGAATGTCACAACAAGACTAAAACATGTTTGAGGGTGTCTATAGACAATAATAAAAGTAACGTTCTTATTACAAATTGAATAGTAGTAAAATTATTTCAGAATTGAAATCTTCTCTTTCAGGTCGATGCACCTCTAACTGACATTTGCCGACATCTGTGACAAATTCTAGCTGATCAGGGCTCAAATTGTACTGGAACACGGGCCGGAGGCCAGTGATTTTAGCATCGGGCCAGTAAAATCACAACCTGACTAGTCCGGCGGTCTCGTGTTTTGTGTTCAAATGTTGACATCCAGTCTTATTCATTTAATTCTGTTGATTATTGAAGAATACTTCACCCATAGTACAAATGAGATAAATCTCCTCTTGGTGCGTTTTCAAATTCAAACAGTTCAATTGTTAAACTGTGTCAGACATTTTTTCGTCGTATTAAAATTCTGGTCCAGTAAATATTTTGAGCCAAAAGCCCTGTGCTTTTCCCCCACAAATTTGAGCCCTGCCGATTTTGTTGGGAATTCTGGAATATCAAAATAAATTATATTCCAGCAGATGTCTGTAACCCAGACCTAAATTGAGCCAACACACTACACAGTTTGGCTTGTTGATAAAGAACCAGACTGACCTTAATGGGATTTGTTCTTTTCCCCCAGATTTGAACCACCTTTCTCCCAATGGAGATACTTAATGAATTCTTGGGAGAAAACATCATATTCATCTTACAAACTACCCCACATTGCATCTGTGATGTTCCTCAAGCCTAGCATTTCTTGTCTTAACGCTCTTGCCACATCGGGAGAGGCAACCTCCACAGGGGCGTCCCCATTCAACACTCTCCCCCTCTCTGCTTCAAAATCACCTCTGACCCTTCTCAATTCATCCATGTTCCAGCCCTCCATGCCATTCTCCACGCCATGGCCCCTTAACATGGACGAGGACTGGTCTGCGGATAACTTCTGCAGATGCCTGGAAGTAACCGTCAGCTCTTTATCGATGGCTTTCAGAGCCGTTGCCATGGCAGCCTTGACTTGATTGACAGGTGGGAGGGGCTGAATGATGACATCATCTGGTAGCAGCTGGTACAGGTGCTGGCAGAAGAGAAGGAGGTCCGATTGATCCCTATATTGAAATGAAGACAAGAGGACCATGTTGTTACTTTTTTTTCTCTCTCTCGCTTGATAACTACCCTCTGTAAATTCGATATTGACCGTGTTGGAAACTTGCACTGCCCTATATGGGATAATTGCTGTATTATTTCATTTCTGCTTCCTGTCTGCTTCTGCTCTTGCAATTTCACGTTGCACAAAACACAGTGGACACAATTATTCAAAAGTGTAATGTTAGACTTGAAAGGGTTCAACTCTTTGTGAGGGTGTACTGGATATGTACATTGTACCTACACATTAAGGTAAAAACAGACGCAACACGGTGTCGGTTTATGAATGCTTCCGATCGACCAGCCACCATCAGTCAAACTTGCTGAAAGTTACTCGAGCATATTGATGGGAACTTGGTACGATGGTGGAAGGCTCGTCGAAAACGGTAACACCATGAGAATGGTGGATGTGACCCTATATAGACTAATGGACCTTGAACATAGTACCGTCCCACGCATTCAAAGTTAAGGCAACCGAGTCGAGGCTTGAAATGAAAGTAGACTGGACCCTTTTTTTCTGTAGTGAGAACTAGCATGCTTGACTGACACAGTATACAGGAAACATGACATTGCAGTGTTTACGTAACATGGCAGTATTTACAAGCTTTTTCAGCAGAAATGTTACAATTAAATTTGCTAAGGAAATATTGGAAGGAAACCAGCTGAGAGCAATGTAAATTGCATGGTAAGTGTGCTGGTAACCCTTTTTTGCTAAGGGAGTATCTCATAAGTCGGAACGGTAGGAACGTTCTAAATGGATTGGATAGGTTGTCAAACATGTGCATGTGTACCGTACCGTTAGACCGTTACCATGCCCGACTTTTGAAACGCTACCTAAAGAGCAAGATTTGATTGATCACTTTGCTAGATTGAGGATCTTACCTGCTGTGAACAACAACTCTCCTCCTATTTGGACCCTCGCATGCCAGAACCTGGACCCTCATCATTCTAAGCAACCCGTGGGGACAAATCCGCTCCCGCCCCCTCAAACTTTGGAAGCCCATGGGACCTTCAAGGAGACCGTCAAGGCAAAGTAGATTGCTGCACTTGGATGTCATGATCAAAGATGAAGCAAGTTGCATGGCATTTAGAGCTTGCATGTCATTGTCATACTCACTGCCTGGAAAGTCAAAAGTAGAAACATTTTGTTTTTATTAATGAAAATGTAGTTTATAAATAAAGGGATAAATAATGTAACTTGGTTTTACCCATACACCGATGTGTATTAAGCACTGTACACTCGGTACTTTCCCAAGTTCTGTGAAAAAAATCCACTGGCAAATAGTCCCGGGTGGGATTCGAACCCTCATTGAGGTACCCACTGCTAATGATTCGTACCTGCCTCCACTGCTAATGATTTGGACCTGCCTCTAGCCATCAGGCTAGCTCGTTGGTCTAGTGGTAAGACATCTGCTCTAGCAATGCAAAAGTTGTGGGTTCGAATCCCACCCGAGTGATTTGCCCATGGATTTTTTCCTCGAAGAACTCGGGGAAAGTACGGTGTAAGGGTAAAACCAAATAGCAAAGTTTATATTCTTAAGATAACAATCAAGTTTAAAATAGCGTGTTATTATTGAGCAAGTTTACCAAGCAGGGTCATTTTAGGAATAACAGGGTTTTTGTGGATCCTTAAAAAATATTAACAAGTCTTAAATTGAGCTATCCAAATTTAAGGCCTTATAAAGCATTAGAAAGTATTAAATTCAGTTATTTGAGGTCTTAAAAAATGGATGAGGCGTAAAATGAATTTACCTATCTGGTGGTAAAGAACTGAATTACGCTACATGTACAACAAAATAACAAAGTGTGAGAGGGTATAGCTGCTTTCCATGCGTTGTTCACTTACTTTTGGTCTTGAACTTTGTTAAGGGTAGCATTAAAAGGGTCTTAGAAATGACTATTATAGTGTGCAGATAACCTGAATGATTGTTATGACTGCTAAGGGTAGACAGTTTATTGGTGCCTCTTAGTTGGTTTTTCCTTAATAGTGGGAAGCCATTGCCTATACTTTTTGTTGATGGGAAAATTGTTTGAGTACCTGATCTTGTTGCATCAAGTGGTTTTACGTCAAACTTTCCCGTGACAAGATCGGAAACGTGCAACACAACAGTGGCACAACTTTGCAGTCTAATGGCTTCGTTCGACTGCAGTGCTGCAGGCCTGCTACTGTCTCCTTCTGCCTGGATGCCTGGGGAGGATTCACACCACTTCAGCATCACGTCAAACTTGGCAATCGGCCCACTCTGGAATTCTGGGATACTTGTAACGGCTATCACTGTTGTTGCGAGTCCAGGTTGCAAAACGGCCGTCCCTTCCGGGTTATTCATTGGCTCGTCTACCTGTCTTTGTTGTTGCGATGTCGACGGCCCTGATGAGTTGGGCGTTGTACACGTTGGGGCTGCGATGGAGGCTACTGATTTGAATTTGCAGACCGAGGTAGTGGCTGAGCCGAGGCTAGTCCCGGTTCTGGCAATCGGAATGAGCGATGCAGTGACATCTGAAATGTTCCTGCAAGACATCAACAGAAATATTTTTGAGAACGTACAGTTTCAACATACTGTTCTTTTTGACTGCATGTCAGATTTAGACATTAGCGATGCTATGTTTTGATTCCTCACCTAAGAACTTGTTTAATAATTTCAAAATATCTTGATCAACAGTTTTGTTACTCTTTTACACCAACCTGTCGGTTTGGTTACACACTTTAACACCTACAATCCACCGATCGCCAATAATGCGCTGCCAACTGCTCAAGCTCTTCAGGGCTCCGTGTTCGGTCTTCATCTCCACTGCATCTTCATCCGAGAGGTCAGAGAGGCAGAACAACAAAGTCTGACAATATCAAGAACACAAAGAAGTTAAAAAAACAACTGTACCAGATTAAAATAAAATTTTATCCCTTTTCCCGTTAGGAGATGAACTCACTTCATGGACCATCCCTGGGCTCGATTTCACGGAACTGCTTAACGTGGAATTCCACGCTTACGTCCCACAGAAACACATGCTTTACAGGGTGCAGTAAGCGCAGAATTTTGCGGTAAGCCGCACCATGAAATCGGGACCCCGATTTAGAGCTCACGTTCGGCATTTCCGTATGCGACTCCTGTCCTACGGCCATCTTGTACAATGCATCTTGGGCTCGATGGACCAGTTGTTCTTTCTGGCGGTACTGTTTTTCTGAAGATCTGAGAGCTGCCATTCCAGCCTAGGGTTATCAAAAAAGTTGATATTAAAGTTGTATTTATTGGTAGTGCTCTTATTATGTAAAATGCACGAGTATGTTCGATTTCCTACTTTGATTGAATATTACATTAAGGATGATGTTACATGAGGCAATTTACGGGCTAACTTGTCAAGGAAACATCTAAAAGAAAATTATTCAATTTTCCAGTGGCATATCTAAACATTTCTATGTGGGGGGAGAAGCAATCTAGATGTTTTATTATTATTATTATTATTATTATTGTTATTGTTACTACCATTATTTATTTATTTATTTATTTATTTATTTATTATTTTTTTTGGGGGGCTTTTGATGTATTGAAGCATTTATTTTGTGAGTGTATTTCCAAACTTTTTTTTGGGGGGGGGGAGGGGCAAGAGGGGGGGACAAGGGTTGCCCTAGGAGCAGCACAAATTCCTTGTCTGCCCTCTGTTACCTGTTTCTGAGCTTCAAGAGCCTGGACCACAGACAAGAGATTCTCAGCACATGGCCTGCTTCTCGCTAATGCAATCTCTCCATTTTCCTGGGGGGGAGGAAAGAGAGAAACAAAAAATGTAGACGTAGATTTGACACAATTACATGTACCACAGAAGCACTTGAACTTTCATGTATTTTACTTCGATTCAATTACAATTTAGCCGTTCTTGTCTTGATATTTTGTACATGGATACAGAATAAGACCCAGAGACAAGTCGACAAGCTGTCTAAAAAGAGGAAAAGCAAGCCTGTACTTTCCTGCAGCCATATAAGGGTTCATCTCAAAAAACAAACAAAAACCCTTTAATTAATCATTCTTCAACATGAACCCAAACTTTTAAAGGGGCCGTGTCATTTTGATCAACGCAGGACTGTGGCTGTACATGGAATTATGTACTCTCACCAAGTTATACTGCATGCTCGTGGCCGAGCGGATAAGAGCATCGGACTCAAGTTCTGGTGGTTAAGTCATCGGGATGTGGGTTCGAATCCCGGTCGTGACACTTGTGTCCTTGAGCAAGACACTTAACCATAATTGTTTCTCTCCACCCAGGGGTAAAATGGGTACCTGTGAGGGCAGAGATGGTTTATGTGAATGATTAGCTTGGAGCGCGGTAAACTCGCAGCACCGGCTGTATACTCCCCAGGGAGCTGAGATGGTTTTAAGGAATGAAATATATGTCCCAGTGACCAGGGGTAATAATGTCAGAAGCGCTTTGATACGGCATTCGGCGCTATATAAGAATCGATTATTATTATTATTATTATTATGCACGCGCCCTCACTCCGTATTATATCTATGGATAGTGCAGGCACGCATGCAGTATCTGGGTGAGAGTTCATAATTCCATGTACATCCACAGGCCGGCTTTGACCTTTAAACCCATCTTCAATAATACCAATTATTGACTGCAGAAAATGCAATGAGAACTGGGGAGAGAGGTTGAAAACATCCTCCATCCATTCTCCTGAATTGACCATATTTTTGACCGCATGAGGGCGCTGTCATCAGGGAATGTCTTGCATCACAATAGCAGTTTTAGCTTATTATAATTGCCTGTTTGTAGTTTTCTTGCACCAATGAAGAAATACATAAAAAATAGCGATAAAAAAGTGAAAAAAAAACCTGTTTGTTTACTTGTTTTTCATCGTGTGAAATTTATCCACATACGCCCTCACGTGGTCAAAAATACGGCGAATTACAATTACAACCATCTCCCATCCCCCGCCCCGCCCCCCCCACTAGGAAACTTTGACGACAAGTCTGTCTTGAGGTACTTGCTTCACTCATCCAATTGCAGCTGCCAAGATCAGTAAGAAGGAACCTCTTTTGAAAAGCATCTTCCTTGTCTCCCAAGAGCAAGACTTGCTTCGTCCCCAAGGACAAAAAATCCCCCACTAGTACTGTGTGATAGCCGGTCCACTCGGCAGCAACCTGCAGTGTAAGAAGAAGCAGCACATAAAATCAATCAATCGTAACTTCAAGATTCGAGATGGACTCTTTTTCCAAACTATGGGACTCTGGCTTGGGTGCCGTCAGTAATTTTGAAAATGTACACTATTGATACGGGACTTTAAACAAATTGATGCTGCCCTCGCAGGAGCCGAAACCCAAGTTGTGTTTCCAAAACAGCTTTAATGGTTTAAATTTAGTGATCTCTCTTCTCAAATTCAAGTTCAAATAGGAGTAAAAAATAAACTCCACAAGAAGGTCCAAATGGTGGTAGGTGCTCCCATGATGCTTTTCGCAGACACTTTGAAACACTGCCTGCAGAGATTGTGCATCGGTTGTTTAAATACAACACAAGCAACTCTTTTATAAGATGGCTATTTGACCTTTGACTTTAGCAGTGCCCTGCGTTAAAATATATGTGCAATCTTGGCATGCAATTCAAGCTCTAAATTACAGTATATTGTGTAGAAATTACAAATACCAACTCTAGAAACAACGATTGCAGTCGAATACATACACGAGTACAAAGCTGACTTTGCACTTTATTTTGGTCACAACTTTCTCAAAGGTCATTTTATTATGGTCATATGGTATTGCAACCAATACAAATGTGAGATATACAGTAGGCCTAGGGCCAGTTGAATTAGTTTTAAAAGATGATGTTGTGATGATAAAATTGACAATGAAGAAACCAGCAAATACACAGTTTTAATTTAAAGGGGCACTGTCGTGGTGATCAGTTTACTTGTGGCTGGACATGGAAACATGACCTTTCACCCAGTTACTACACGCGCGCACGTTAACTGTCGCATCACAAACAAAAGCTTTAAAGGGCACTGTCATTACTGTCGCGCACGCGTGTGCAGTAACTGGGTGAGAGTTCAGAATTCAATGTCTGGCCACAGACTCACTGTGACCACAAGGACAGTGGCCCTTTAATAAAATTCAAACCAAACACAGATGATCCAAAGTTGACATCGGACACCAATTTTGTAAAAACTAATAAGTTCTGGCATTGAAGAATAAACCCAAAACACGGATAACGTGCCTCAAAAGATTTTCTCCACACGGCACAAATTTTCCCGCTGGTAGACTGCACTACAATCAGCTCCTCTGCTCCCGAAACCATGGCAACAGAAATTCTGCAGGAATCACCGAAGGGGAGGCTACAAACTCTCCGGACCACCCCTCCACTAGATTCAACCAGTTGAAACTGGTTCGTGGCTGCCCAGACCACCTTTCTTGACAATCTTCCACCCCATTGGCTCATAGTGCTGAAGTGGATACAGGTAACGATACTTGAATATTCATGAGGCATGATGGTACGGCTGTCTGTCATTGGCCGGGCATCTTGCATAGGCAATCTGACTACAGTCCATTTATGAGCCGGTCTGACAAACAGAGCCGTATTTGAATGCCCATCGGCTTCGGTCTGCTCCTCTGTTCCTATGGCAACTGCATCATCATTTATGGTCCCAAACCACTTAAGAGTATTAGAGGGTTTCCACATGTCTTTATTCAAACTTATGACTTCAATCTTTTTCCCATTTGATCCCTGACCTGCACAACGTGTGATATAACAGCATTTCTGGTGTTCCCAGCAAAGCGTCGGTCCATCAGCGAGTGAAACATTGATGGCCGACTTGCTCAAGGAATACGCCAAGCTGATGGAGCCATACACCATAAATTTCCACTTGTGTACTGATAAGAAGACAATAATTATCCGATTTCGTCTGGAGCTTCCATCCTCTGCAGCAGTTAACTGTGATTTTTGGGAGTGCAAATTGAAACTTCGAATTCTTTTTGTTTTGGTTTCAGTTTCAACAATAACACACGGCATTTTCAATCCTGTCCGATCATCCACGACATTGGACAATGCGATGATTCTCAGCAATCTTGAAGTTGAGTCTATGGGTAGAATTGCTTTGTTCTTTCCTGGTTCGAAACTGCCACTGTTTGTTGAGAAACGAAAAGAATCGGCCAAAACCGATGGTATCTCAGTAATGTTTGCATTATGTGTTTGTTCCACTTCCGGTCCGTCTTCAACACCTACCCTTGGTGTCAAACATGAGATCCTTATAAGTTGGCCGCCAACTGATGTAAATAAAAACTTCGACATCATTTCAACAAGAGAATTATTTAAAGTGTTATAGATTTGATTTGATTAAAATAGCCAAAAAGTATAACTTGCGGTGTGTGGCTTGTGTGATCAGCCCGCGAAATTCCGTTCAAAAACAAATTGCATTTTGTGCATACGTGATATAGTTTACGTGTATCATAACACAAAGAAGTCTGGGTACCCGCTCAAGGTCTGGTTTCCTGCTCATCAAAGTACTTAAACGATAAACTTTTTTTGCACGGAAACAGACTATGGCAACCAGACTATTACTTCGTCACATTGGAAGACCAAAACACACGCAGATCGTCGTGGATGAAAAACCTTCACGGAAATCTCTTGAATTTCTCACGGAGGGAGCACATTTTGGACGCAGAAATAAAACAGCCTTTATCTGCATGCTCTTGAGAAGTACTCAGTCGGGGTTTATAATCTTATGAGCTTTTGAATTCTCAGGGACGTCACCACAAACTACTGTACTGGTAAGTTGTTATGTTTTTGTGCTGACTGCATTGCTGTGCTGACTTCATTTCGTACATTACGTCCTTCGTGTACAGGCAGTACTGAGTCTGACGTGACCGAGTGTAATGTGTAGTGTGAGGGAGTTGAGCGGAAAACGTAAACACGGGGATCCTATCTGGAAGCCTGCGCAAACTGGTTGCTAACTTCACATTATTTTCAATAGTTCCCTGTGCTCAAATTTCACACTGAGTTGATTTTTGAAGAGATAAAAGGTGTCTTCTTCAATGTTAGTTACGATTATCGCAACTACTTCAATGTAAGCCCTTATTAATAGAAAGATAAAAAGAAGCTTCATTTCATATTATGATATTGCAATAATATACTGTTGAATTTGGCGCATATGTAAAGTCACATTCTCTAAACCAATTATTACCAGATTTGATATAGGTGGAATATGCTGTACCATCGGTAGACCTTATCAAATTTGCATCGGAAAATAGGTAATTTTCTTGTCATTGTTATGAAATGAAAGATGAATTTACATATTGAAGGAGTTTGAGATACCTTCTAACACCAACATACATATTCATAAATGGAAAACTTGGACAATTTTACTTACAGTTACATGTACTAATGTAGTCAAGAACAACATGTCCAGATTAAGTTGCCGACATTGTGTAACATATTAAATTGGAGGGATTTTTGACCATTGTTGCATAACTCAGTGGAGTGTTTCCCAACATGTTCCACATTTGCATCACTGCTGCCGCAGTTTTTAAAATTATTACTGGGTTTTAATGCCAAAAAGTAATAAGTTAATAAGTATAATATGTTCTTTTAAAAAATATTATTAACAGTTCTCTCCACAATTTAAATGGATAGAATTACCTTTTCATTTTCTGACTTGTGGCTCCAAAGTATTTTTTTTTAAAGTCCGAAATTAATAAATGTTCAGTGCCAGCACAATATACACTGCCTTTTAACAAATCAATGACATTGTATAAAATCAAAAAGCTAAAATTATATTCATAGATGACCGAATTTGAACATTTGCCAAGGTGCCCTTTGCGAAGTTCCAATACAAATTTTCCTCAGAGTGCCCCTTACCAGAGCAAAATTGCCATGTCCCTTCAAGAGCGAAGTTCAAGGCCTGAAATACATTAAATGCAAATAAATATAGCATTCAACAGGAAGACCATTCTCCCTTTTTAGATTTTTATAGCTTCCTGTTTTTATACACAAATTCATCAGGCTCATTTTTCTATCAAAATTTGCATCATTCAAAAATAATTTCCCTAAGGTACATGTAGATTGATTGTGAAAGTACAAACTTTGGACTTAAATTCAGTGAACCCCATTATTTCATTGTGCATTGTGAAAAAAAACCAAAAAAAACTTTGATTTGCCTCAGCTTTAGTAGATAGTGGGGCTTGATACATGGCATTGCTTAATGACTGACTTGGGTCGGGAGGTTGGGGTGTTGAACCGTTTAATTTCATGAATTTTTTAACAGAGCTAAAAAAATAGAAACTTTCCTTTCCTTAAGAATGTTAGCCCCAGACACTATCCATGGAGAACAATTGACATTCCTTTTGTTGGTCGATTTCCAGCTTATCTACCCCCCCTACATTATTAAGTCTTATTATTACAGGATCACTGTCCCTGCTCTAAAATTACTGGACTCTAACCTGTGGTCCAAGGGGTACTCCAAGCGCTGGAGTCATACCCAATCAGAATAAAATTCCAATCTTGGGCCGTGTCGGAATTGATGGCTTTCGCAGTGGCTACGACCGGAGCGCCATAAAGTCCTATCCTTCAGCGTTGGCCATAGCCGTAGCCGAAGTCACTTGATTCAGACCCTGCCTTGCTGTTTGGGAAAACACTGTCCTGTTGTCCACATTTCTTAGAGCTGCTTTAAGCACAACAAAAATAGCTGGGCACGACAAAATCTGGCTTACCAGAATGAGGTTACCAGCCAAAACACCATGTCATGTGTACCAGCTGTAACTGGTATCCTGCTTACTTTTTGCTTAGCAGAAAATTGTTGAGAAATATCTCCTGCTTTAAAGCAGCACTGTGAAATGTGGCCCTGATGCTAGTCTGGAAGAATTGAAGTTGGTCTCACTGTGAAGACCAGTGAGCTCAGCTTAGCAGGAAGTTTGACACCTGTAATGCCATTCTGTCCATTGTTTTGACACATCATAGCGTGACCTACTTATGAAATAACAGCATGGGATTACAAAAGAGTTTTTACACCACCATTGAAGGTTAGAGTGGATAGCATTGGAAAGGTCAGGAAATGACATCAGAGGAGTATATTAGAATTGTCGGCTAGGCACACCAGGGCTGGATTTCCACAAAGAACGAAAGATTCATCTCAAGATGAGTTGTCAGTACTGCCACAGTAATTTGTGTTGTGACATCACACTTTGCTTAGCAATTAAGATTGATACGCAGTTAGGATCGATCTTAGCTCCTTGTGAAATCGGCCCCCAGGCCTTGTTGCCAGCAAGTGAGATCAAGTGGGTTATATTGTAGCCGTCAGAGGTGTATGTACTACAGAAGACATTTTCTTTTGTGGGATACATGTGGAATTTACTTCTTAACGGCATGAGTAAATTTTAAACGGCAAATTTCCTCATCACAATTGCAATTTTGGCTTCTGTTTATCTGCCTGTATATTGTTTTCTTGTATCAATGGCCAAATAAATAAATAATAGTTATAACAATGAAAAGAATAAAATAAACAGTTTGTTAACCTATTTTGCATCATGTAATTTTGGTCCACACTGCATGCCCTTACGTGGTCAAAAAAATGCAAATTGCTGACTGACATCGTTATCAGTCAAAGTAAAAACCATTTAAGACTGAAAAACTTATCGTTAAAGAAGATTGACGTCAGAGTATTATAACTTTATGTAGCCTAACAAAAATGTCAAATTTTTAAAACTACTGTCTGACCTTTCAGTATATTCCACTGTGATTTGGAATGATGTCTGCCTACCAATAACGTAGCTCCTACCACAAAGTGACCTGTCTGTATAAAATTTACACATTTTTGCAAATTATTAATATACTCATTACTGTTAACATTTTCAGCAAGTTTGAGTACCTAATATGTAATAGTTTCTTAATTACACTAATTAGTATTTTCAACGAGTTTTGTGTTTCCACAAAGTGACCTATTATGATTGCCAATTTACCAATGGTAAACAAAGCGCTATAGCTTGTTCCGGCTCGTGTGTATGACTTTTGCGTTTTCCCAAAGTGACCTACATTATGATCTGAAGCGTAGTTTTTTCACGAAGTGACCTATCGCAGTAGGTCTGAATATGCATTGTGTTTGTATATAGCCCTCTGCGTGTAAAACTTGTTGTTTTTATTTTTTTCTGATGAGATGTACAGTATGTGTTTAGGAAATAGCAACCCATTAAAGTAGTTGCAGGAATAAAAGCGTGTTGACAGTTCAGGGTTTTCATTTTAGTTTTACACTGGACCGCAGGCCTGAGGCCAGTGATTTTAGCATCAGGCCAGTAAAATTATAACAAAGGCCGGCGGGTCTTGTGTTTTTCAATTCAATAACAATTATACATCTTGAACAGAAACAAATTATGTCCAAATGTTGACTTAAGTCTGATACTTTTTCAATTCTATTGAGTAATGAAAGATACTTCAATACCCATAAAGACAAATGCGATTTAAAATCAAACTGACATGTAAGAGTTAGCTTACATCATGCATGTTCAAATGATTACAGTCAAATGCAGGTTAAACTGCGGTGGGAATTTTTTTTTCATTTTGATTCTGGTCTTGTAAAAATATTTCTGGTCCAGTAAACATTTTGAGATACTGTACAGGTCCTGTAGTCTTGTGGATTTTCCCCCTAAATTCGAGCCCTGCAGTTTTGTACGAATAAAGTAGTTAGCTTTAATTTTGTCTTAACAAATAAAACAAAAAATAGTCAGATAGTCAGCAGAATCCGAAACAGCAGTTTGAAAAATAGTGCAACTTCAATCACTAGACCACCAAGATAGGGCTAGATAGATAGCTCAGTTGGTAGAGTTCTGGCATGTTAAACTGGAGGTCATTGGTTCAAATCCTGCTCTAGTCAATTTTTCTGTGTTCAACCCAAAATGGTTTTTATCCAAACACGGATTTTGTGGCTGTGGACAAGAGAGGTCACTTTGTGGTACAATTGACATCACATTGTACACAATCAACGATGCTACTGTCGGACCATTCAATATCATCCAAAGTTTAAAATGATCAATAGATCTATCATATCATGTGGAGAACGTATTGTATATTGGAGTACACAGTTTACCACGCTACTGTCTGACCATTCAATATCATCCAAGGTTTTAAATGATCAATAGATCTATGCCAGTCTGCAATCCCATCATGTGGTGAACGTATTGTATAATGGACTGACACAGTTTACCATGCAACTGTCCGACCATTCAAGATCATCCAAGGTTTTGAATGATAGATAAACTACATGTACGTCAGCTTGTAATTATCATTTTATGTGATGAATACATACACTGGAAATGACTGGACAAATTCAACCCCCCCCCCCAACTCTCTGACCATTGAATATCAACCACTATGGTTTATAATTGAATAGGCTACATATATGTCAGCCTGCAATATGATATCGTATGGTGAAATCTACACAGTGCATCTCCATAATGTCTGACCATTCAATAACACCAACTGCAGTTTTGAATGATGCATAAAACTACGTCAGCTGCACCAGGATATCATAGTGGTCCATGGATACGTGATAGTACTGTAATCTCCTGCATACAAGACGTGGCTGATGTTACTTTCAAAGGTAAAACAAATCACTGCGTCTTATCTAACGGTGCACCTTATCTGGTATCGATTGAGTTCATTGGGATGATCACTGCGGGAAAAAATTACATTGCTGTAAAAGAATTCCTTTCTTTTGTCCAGAGTAATCCTATGTTGTCATTTTATAAAAATCAAACCTACAACGTACATGTACACTCGTTGTGTAATTTTAACAAGCTTTTACGAAATTTACCGAAGAACGGAATTACTGGTCATGCTGCTGCCCGCAATAATATACCTGTGCAAACCACAAACCAGGCTGTACACGGTTATAGCACGCACACCAGTGACACCATACATTACAAGTCTTTTGAAATCAAGTCGTGTTTGTATGTTATCGTGTAGTGCACGTTTAGATTTCACCAACATAGGGCGTACATTCTTATGTGACAGCGTTGTTGTGAAAGTGCCTTTATGGCGTTCGGTGGTTCTTGCATAGGTACATGTATTGTAGCATGCAAAGAAGCGTGATAACAAATAATAATAATAATATATTGTATTTGTATAGCGCCTACTGCAGGCCAGCCTCTAAGCGCTTAACATTCATGTTTTCCTGCAAGGTATTTGGAGCTACGTTTGAAGTATGAGACCTACTCCTTTACATAGCACCTTGTAATGGTTTACAAGGTGCTGTGGCGCAATATGCAGCCGATCAAACCAGGAACACCGGGGCGGACCCCTTCTCTTTTCGATAAGTGCACTGGGTTCTTTTTCGTGCGTTACACAACACACGGGACCAACGGCTTTACGTCCCATCCGAAGGACGAAGCAATCATGGTTAAGTGTCTTGCTTAAGGACACAGGTGTCACGACCGGGGCTCGAACCCACACTCTGCTGATCAGAAACACCAGAGCTTGAGTCCGGTGCTCTTATCCACTCGGCCACGACACGCCATAAAACCAAAGACTAGCAACAACAAAGACTAGCAACCCATTCATTGGGAAACTTTGGGACAACGTGTGTGTGCGCAAACAAACAAAAAACGTTACAAAAAAATATTACAAATTAGAAGCGATGTTTTACTCATATTCATGGCTAACAAAAATTACGATCGCTTTATGTTACGACCCCTGTATGTGGTGAAGTGTCACTGTACCAACACAATGACCCCTGTATGTGGTGAAGTGTCACTGTACCAACACAATGACCCCTGTATGTGGTGAAGTGTCACTGTACCAACACAATGACCCCTGTATGTGGTGAAGTGTCACTGTACCAACACAATGACCCCTGTATGTGGTGAAGTGTCACTGTACCAACACAATGACCCCTGTATGTGGTGAAGTGTCACTATACCAACACAATGACCCCTGTATGTGGTGAAGTGTCACTGTACCAACACAATGACCCCTGTATGTGGTGAAGTGTCACTGTACCAACACAATGACCCCTGTATGTGGTGAAGTGTCACTGTACCAACACAATGACCCCTGTATGTGGTGATGTACCAACAATTAGTGGGACCTGGTGAGCCTCTGTGTGTAAACTCATTTTGCGTCTTATACGGCAGTGCGTCTTAAAAAATCACTCCATTCTTATTGTTGATTTTAGGGTTTCTGCACCTTATACGCCGAGTGCCTTACATGCAGGAAACAACGGTGTACACATTTAACTGTACATGTACACAGTAAGTTCTGTGTACAGCTGTGCCATATATTACACAGCCCATGCCATTGAGTAGCTATGAATGGTTGGTCAACTCACTGGAAAATGTTCTCAAGAGATTGAGGGTTTTCAAAATAAAAGGATCTCCATGAGTTTTAATAATATTATAATAATAATAATAACTAGTCTATGGTGGTTTTTCTATTTGCATCTCAAAGCCTTTATCATAGTTTTTTTCCAGACAGTATTTTGAAGCTTATGAATTATGAGACCCATTTATGTAACTAACACCTTGTAGGTTTCCAAGGTGCTGTGGCACGTTCAGCAGCCACTGCCAAAAACTCAGGTGCAAGCCCCTTCTCTCTTAGCGATAAGTGTAACTGGGTTATTGTACGTGCATTATACACAACACACAAGACCAACACCTTTACGTCACATCCAATGGTTTAGTATCTTGCTTAAAGCCCGGTTCATACTTCCTGCGAACGCGAATGCGAAGCGAATATTGACGTCACAAATTCGCAACGAATAATTCGCAGCAGTTGAAATGTGCTCAACTCCTGCGAAACATTCGCTGCAAAAACGGCCCTGTGACGTCGCAATTCGCTTCGCATTCGCATTCGCAGGAAGTATGAACCGGGCTTTAGGACACAAGTGTCAAGACCAGGACTTGAACCCACACTCTGCTGATCATAAACACCAGAGCTTGAGTCTAGTGGATTTGACCGCTCGGCCACGACACGCCAGCAAACTTTGGCTCGCTGCCTGAATTTGTACATGCTGGATAAGCTGGGGTTAATTTTTCCAGATGATTCCATGCTGCAGTTGTAGTGTGAGAGTTTCACTCAACAGTCAAACAGACTCCCTAGTAACACCTCAGTGCTATCTATGAACCCTGATTTCACTCTGTTTCACAATTTTGAGGGTGGGTAGAGACTCGAGGGACATTGGAAATAAACGAGGCTCGGGACATTTGAAATGAGCGCAGGGGAAGTAACATCTTTGTTGATTGTGTGGAGTGAAGTAGTAGTTTAGGAACTGAGTCACGGACGTGTAATTTACAGCACATGGATCGTGAAGATGCACGGAAATGGAAGAATCATGATTCAATGGGGCCAACTTTGACAGCTGTCGGGATGAGGTACAAATCTCTTAATAAAAAAAACACCCCACAATTTTATCTCGAGATGCACCTGCGAGTAATTTGGAAAGAGATGAAATTCTATGTACAAGGGAAATACTTTGAATTTACATTAATTTTCAGAACGTTTGTGTCAGGAAAAGTTTATAGCTGCACCTGGTTAACATGGTTAGCTCTCTATAGATCAGGAATATTTTCTTTTACATTCAAAACATGTGTCCCTTCCCCCCCCCCCCCCAACGTGCTTCCGATTGACGGAGATCAAATTCTATGTAAAGGGAAATGCACCGAAACTGAGAGACGCAGTTTTGTATGGTATTCTTGAGAACACTTGGAAAAGTGCGCTTTCTGTCAACCATGATTGGAGAATACTAACATTTCTTACCAAATTGCCCCTCCCCCAATATCCACCCCGATGTTTGTGCACATTGCATTTAGTTTTGAAAAAGATCAAATTCTATTCTAAAAGTTTTGCATTGAAAGACAGTTTATACTGTGTTTTGGGGCACATTGGTAATTTATTGGAACATTAGGTCATTAGGCCCCCCCCCCCAAATATTTGTTTGGACTAGTCCGACTGACCATCATTTGCATCGCGACCGACAAAGTTTTTTTGCTAACAAGGTTTTTTTTCTTTTTTGTTTTCACAATTTTCATTAAAAATCTCCACAAAATTTGTCAAACAATTTTCAAACAGGAAGAAACTACTTTAAGACGTTAAATAAAAGAGTTCAATACTGTGAAAGTCTTGTGTTTTGTGTTAACATGGTTTGGTTAAAAGCGTTTGTATTCCCAAATGAAGCAGGGTTCTTCCCCATAGTACAAGCTAGCATTTCAAGTCGATATGCGCAAATTTCAGCCTATACATTAGAAAACCATAATAATAAAAATTCCTCAAAAAAAAATTGAGAGAAAACCATAAAGAATGCTTCAGATTGCAAAGTAAGGCTTTTAAAACCAAGATAAACACCAAGTAGAAAACATTCCAAAGATGTTGTTACAATTTTGGGTCCAGATTGCCCCAAAGTTTCGTGAAAAAAAAAAAAATGTAAAGTAAAATAATCCACCTACTAACACTACCTTTTGAGGATCCTTTATGGACAAAGAAACTTTTTTGTTCTCCTTTTTTTTTTTTGCCTTACTGCTGGGTTGGTTCACTACACATGACATGAGTCAAGATACGGTATGTATCTTTTGAGGATCCTTTATGGACAAAGAAACTTTTTTGTTCTCCTTTTTTTTTTTGCCTTACTGCTGGGTTGGTTCACTACACATGACATGAGTCAAGATACGGTATGTTTTCTTCTATTGAACATGTAGCACGAATCAGTGTTGCATTCGTAATGTTGGAAAAACTACTGGCACCGATGCGTTTGCTTTATTGAATAAAGATAAGGTGCTATACACATCCAGGCGTGATGCTCCATGGAGGCAATTGCTTCCATGCCCCTGGCCATATTGCCTTGGTGCCCCTTGAAATTTGCCAGTACAAATTATTATATGTCCCTCAGTCACAGAGGTTTTCACTACTGAGGAAAATTTGCCTTGCCCTTATAAAAACGAAATGCACGCCTACACAGTAGGTACTCTGGCCACAAACCTACGCTAATAAAAAGGTATTGCATACTGTGGATGAACAATTAATGAAATATAATATTAATGCAATGCCAGTCTTTATATCGCGTGCTAATACACCCCCACGTGACCAATCAGAGTGCATAAAAACTCTCGGAGGTGTTTATTAAATTACTTAACGTATCGTGCATTGTGGATGGACAAAATAATGAAATATAATTTTAATGCAATGTGATTTTTTACCAGTGCACACTTGAAGTTGTACGTACAGTACGTACATGTACATGTACATGTAGGTTTTCTGTACACTGATATTGTACAATGAGTTCACACCAAATCGGCATTTTCCATTGTCCATAATCCTGATGTCTATACCCATGGTCAAGGCTGAGATTAAAAGAAATAGATTTTTTTCTCGTTTAAAAGCACATTATAATTATTTCACTGTAACAAACCACATGTGGCTTCATTTACATACGAAAGACTAAAAGAGAAAAGAGGAAAGGGGGGGTGGAAACCGACCAGACCTCTAAAAGAGAAATCCCCAATGCATCTGTCATATAGTGCCATATTGATTCTCCTCTTAGGAAGTGTTTGATCAAAGTGGGGTAAATCACTAGAAAAAAAAGTGAAGAGAGAAAACGAAACCGGACAGATGCTGGATTTAGCACTGCAGGTCTGGTTATGTGCATGTAACCTACATCAAATGGGCAGGGTTCATGCCACAAGTGTATACGCATTAGTACAATTTGACATTGTCTGAAGTGGGGGGAGGGGGAAGGGGGTGTGTCCAGCCCCAGTAAGCCAAGGTGGATTTTTTCCCCCGCAGGACTTGGAAATTACTGAGATAAAGTGCTTAACATAAATGTGTGTTGCGATAAAACCAAAGTCGTATTCATTGTGTACATGTTAAGCAGGAAGAGCACCAGCCTCGGGCTCTGGTGTTTCTGATCAGCAGAGTGTGGGTTCGAACCCCGGTCGTGGCATTTGTGTCCTTGAGCAAGATACTTTATAAGATACTTCGTCCCCAGACGGGATGTTAAAGCAGTACATGTACATGTAGGATTGGTCGTGCGCATAGTAGAACCCGGAACACTTATCATGGAAGAGTAGGGGCTAACCCCAGTGTTCCTGGTTCACATAGCAAGCACCCTTGTGCACAGGCATGACAGGTTTCCTCAGGCTTGCGAGCTACACTGACTACAGTGATTAAGTTCACTTATGAGGCGTCTTTGGATTCATTACCAGAACCTTATAACATGCAACAAATTTGTACACATATGTACTTATAAAATTGGTAAATATTAAACAATATAAATGATCACAGATTTAAGCATGACTTATTTATGGCATAAAAGGTCATGGAAAATAGTAATGTTGGAAAACTTCCTTTGAAATATTTTTGCCTGAAAGAAATGCGATAGTTTTTAATAAATTCATGAGTGAATCAGGTAATGTTTCTCATGAGTCCTACCACTGAATTGAGCTTTTGAATTTTTCTCTCACTGGTTTGTTATTTCATCTATTTGGTCTTGAGTAAAGTGTGGGGACTGTTCTTTGACAATTACCAATTAGCGTGCATTGAGCTGAAAATATGTGTAGATGGGCAATTCTATGGTGACCACAGAATTTAGGAACAATAAGGGCGATTTTATGAAACTTAACGCAACTGTTTCCTCGCGCAACATTTATTGCTGAAGTTGTGCACCACGAACACAAGAAATCTCGTGCAAGTGGACTTACGCCAGTGCGTAAAATTTCATGAAAATTCTTGTACCAGTGTACTGTGTCGGTACTGTAAAGTATGTGAAGAGAATATTGTTTTGTGATCCCCGCAAGTTCATGTGTTATTCGTCATTGCATTGAATAGAAATGTAAAAAACAGTGTAGTTGTACAATTTCGTGATGTGCATATATGCTGTATAGTAAAGCACTTCACATGCAAAATTAATAACTTTTTTTTCTTATGGGTGAAGTCACGCGTAGTGCGTACAAGGCCATTTACGAACCAATTAAAACCAGTTGACCTAAAAACTGCGGCGAATGCATGCATGGTGTAGCACAGGCACGTGTTATCCAGTCTGTCGTTAAATTGAGTTGAATTTTTTATTTATTTGATTATACATGTAAAAGGACGATCCGATAAATGTTTCTAGGTACAAATTTTAACATTTTGCCAACATTCTTTAGTGTTTGTGTTGTCATTGCAAAGAAATTAAATGTACACTTTGTATTATGCATTATTCACGTTTTGTGGTGTATTTTTAAGAATTTATGTAAATGATGTAGCAGAGTTTGCCCTTGACTTTTTCAGTGACTGGCCAGCAGGACCAGTTAGCTTGTCATTTCACTGGTCCCCCAGCTTTTTCACTGGTCTATATTTCAAAAGAAATAGGGATGCTGTTCAACACTGAACTATCCAGCCGGACCACTTGGAGTGAATTTCGACTGGTACTCATGTGTTTTAACTGGCACTTGGCCAGCGGACAACCATTTAGGGAGAACACTGATGTGCTGTACAAAGTACTTTATCATACCCTTGTAAAAATCAATGCAGTAATAAATAAACAGTTGTTTATCAAATGTAACATTATACACTCCAATTATGTACATGTGTTATGTACACACAAGGTACATGTAATTTTATCAAAATCTCAAAAAAGTGAGCCTCAATTTCTGTAATTCGAAAACCAGTGAGCTCAAAGTACGTAAATACTAGGATTCTTTTACAATTAAGTGATCTTATGAAAATTCAAAGCAAATTCAAAGCAGTGTATCCAAAAAATTACCCAGACAACCCTCTGACTAAGACTTAAGATTTTAAAAGGGTAATTTTGTCGGGACTACTGGACTAGCGTAAATGTTATACCCACAATGCCCTAGGTGTGTAGGTTGAGAGTCAACAACCTCGGAATACAATGTTGGATCATTTTTCAACAATCCCTAAAAGCCTCGACCTTCAAATGTTTTGATTAACTGAAAAAGCTGTGGGTTTTAGAAATTATTCATGAGGCTTGGCGCATGATATTGTCACTATTTCATGTATTTAGAGAAGTGCGCCAAGTAACACTTTATTTTTTGCCATTTCTCTTGGCTGTGATTCACCACCAGGTGCCCTCTGATGGTGATGACAACTTTTTGGGGGGTGATGACAATTTCTTTTTTTGCCGTTTATAGTAAAAAATGACAATGGAATTATATCTTTACTGCACATATTTTCCAACTGGTAGACTATAGAGAAAACTTGAAGGTGTGACACATGTTTACATCATTGTTTTTCGATGGAGGAATTCATTCCTGTCTACATCTGTAGGTGTGATGAACTCATTAAAAAAAAAACACACCTCTGAAAAGATGTATGTTTTATTGATTGATTATTCATTCATTGTATAAAGTGTGCCCTTGAGACTGTGGGGGGAAACAAATCGCTGACGCATTCATCATGAAATCTACTTCTATACTTTTGTGTGAATCCGAATCAAAACTATTTTGTACAAAGATTCTTTGTGTTTTTTCATCAATGCAAGAAATAAATGCCTCGGGAGGTTGTCAAAGAAAAAAAGATAAATCTGACTCCATCTTATTGAGTTTACAATCTCTACTTACGTCGTGAAAGAAAAGCACTATTACGGAAAGACGCATACATGTAGGTATCCAAATCATCTCCGGTCATCAGCTTGGACTCACCGGTTATTTACACAGCGCACCCAATGCTTACAAAACACCTTTAATTGAACAAGCGATGCATTGTCTCCATTGCAATCTTGACGATTCTATTGATGTCGGCAAATATCTTTTGCAATCGTCCAAGATTTAATTTCCCCCTCGGCGGAACGGCCCCCGCGGTGATATTAGCTTCACGCGGGGACGGCGTTGATTTTCAAGAGATTGCGTGACAATTGGTTACACAAAGATTCCTACAATAATTCCCAATACTGAGATTGTTATGTTGGTTTTCAAAAATCCGTAGTAAGGGAACTTTTTGTAGGATATACATTGTAAATGGGGATTTGGATGCCAGATTTTTTTTTGAAATACTTTTTAAGAGATAGAAAATGTAGGATTTTTCCCTTTTAATTTATAAAGCTTTTGATGTTGATATAATGGGTGTCGAGGCTGAGACGTGAAGTGGGTTGGACTCGGATTCCGTAATTCACAGAATGCGTGTTCGATTCCTGGCCTGGTCAGTTGCAACACTTGTGTCCTTGAGCACGGCACTCTATCATTATTACTTCTCTCCATGCAGGAGTACAAATGGGTACTGGAGAGAGCTGGGGAGTGACCTGCTATGGTCTGGCATCCAGTCCAGAGAGAATAGAAATAATCTCAGTCATTTAATGCCGATAAAACCAGATTTAAACACTGACCTGATGAGCCATATTGGCTTGGGTTAGACGTTACTTGACTTTTATTGCTACATGTAGATGGCTTGTATTGACTTCATGCCCTGACGCCACGCGCACCTACTGTCATTCCACAGTCTGCTATTTCGGGAAACGAATTGCGATAAAAATATGGTGAGCCTATAAACGGCACTTGTGTCACCCAAAATTCAGATCAGCTGAGTGTGGGTTCCACTCCCGGTCTTGACACTTGTGTCCTTAAGTAAGACACTTGTGTCCTTAAGTAAGACACTTAACCATTATTGCTTCATCCTTTTTATGTTAAATAATGCACGTAAATAATTCCAATACACTTACACATGATGTATCATGAAGAGAAGGTGTTTGCTCTGTGTTTCTGGCATGGTCTGGCAGCATTATATGTGCCACCTCAACTTGTATCGCTTTCAAGGTGTTGTATTATGGTCGCTTCATCTCGTTAAATCATTCTTAACAATCTCCACCTGATTTGATAATTTCGGTGCCCAGAGTGTCATTTATGACAGACATGATGCAGGCATTATGTACACTAGTTTTTATTAATAATATCACCTATATAATATGGCATTGTATTGTACTTGGATTAGCAGCTGTAGTTAGCACAGTCTGCAGGGAGTTGTTCCCAAATATAGCTTTTGGAAATGTCAATAAAATAATCAGCACAGTAGTTGCACTGGTCCTCACGTGTTTTACACTGCCATTTTGGTCAAATATAAAGGAGAAATGCTGGGAATCCCCACCTATTGACAATGTGAACGGCCTTTTCACACTCTCCAAGGTTATTGAAGGCCTGTGTTTTGCTCCGGCAAACTTGATTCCTCGGTGGCTGATTTGGTCAACAGCCGCGGGATATAGTCTTAGGATCCACTCCAGATTCCTGTATTGCGGCCTTCATATTGAACATAACACTCGACAGGAACTTGACTGTGTTGTGCTTGTCAGAACTACAGCCCTATCCAATAGAATACATGTACATTAACTCAAGAATGCAATATTCTGAAATTCATGTTGAATGTAACCCTCAGAAAAAGATAACAAAAAAACAAAAACACCCTGAGAACATTTTTATTAGTGGGGCCACAAGGTTGAATTCGGTTTTGAGATGCACTCATTTTCCAATGGAAAGAGTCATTTTGAAAGTGGAAACAAATTGTGAGTCTCTAACTCGCGTTAAAACGGTGTGACGTGTCGTTTTATTCGATACCCTTCCAATGCAAATTTTGTCCACATCCAAAAACATCCAATGATGTTCCATTTCATGGGTCTGTTCATTTTTGTATCTGAAATATTTAGTTTGTTCCTGAATTTCTGTGATACTCAATCAAAACAGCATTGTATTTGACCTTTTGACTGACGCAAACAATTCTCTTCAGAAAAAAGCGGCCCATTTGTTGTTGATATCCGATGACATGATCATGTTTCAAATTTCATTCTGTAAGAGTATAAAATAAAATGGCGGTTTATACTATTGTAATATGAGGGTAGAGACTTGTAATTTGTCGCCACTTTTCTAAGACTCTATCTAGTGGAAAATGAGAGCATCACAAAACTGATTTTGAGCTTGGATGGAGTTCCTCTTTTTAAGAAGAACAATTACTGCTGTGTGTCGTTCTTTTGTTTGTTTGCAAATTTGCTGAAGGATGTATTCATTTGGCCCCATTGCATGATGGGATGCAAAAGTGCCATCTCTCAGCATTCAACCCGTGCTTGTGGGATTATAATAAATATCATATTTCTTAACAAAAACTAAGACAGTTTAATAACCGGGTTTGAGTAAACCGGGGTGGCAGGGTGGATTATTTTGCTTGGTTATTCCGGGTTGTTATGTTCTCCTGCACCCACTAGTTGAAGAGGACACAAGGGGTGGCATGGGTGGCGTAGTGGGTAAAGGGCATCGATCGCCTCTCACCAATGTGGCCCTGGTTCAATTCCCGGCTAAGGCCAAATGTGAGTAGAGTTGTGCGTTGGTTCTCTCCTACGAGGGTTTTTCTCCTGGCACGCCGGTTTTCCTCACTCTGAAAAAAAACAAACACTTTCGATCTGTGGCTGTGCTCCGTGGTCATATATATGGGTTGATGTGGCTGTCTGCCGTAGGCGCACTTGTATGCCAGCAGCTTGAATTTGTTGTACATGTAGCCGCAGCCTTTGCAATTCAGCTTCTCAGCTGCAAGTAAGGGTAGTTAGCCTCCCAAATTATCAACCTTATTTTTATTATTGTAAACGTGCTCATCCAGAAACTGATGTTGTACACACGTACCTTTATTTTCCCCTAATATGGCTCTGAATGAGATAGTGTGGGAGAGCTTCCAGCAAATAAATGGCATTTCATTAAAATTCAACATCTCAGAAATGCTTCAAACAGTGGCTTTTTCCTGCCGCCTTGTCTCCGGAGGGACGATACGGAAACTGCCTGAAGGGAAATGTGGAGATTGCAACAATAAAGGGTAGATGGGGAAATTTGCAGTATATCAGGATTAATTGCAAAGTGGAAAGTTGTAAAGTTGCGTTGTTTCGTCACTCATCTGCGTTCAAGAACCTCTGGCAAGCTAGCGTCGTTTTCCTTCCCTGCTTATGGTAAACTCTGGTCTTGAAATAGACAGGCGTGACATTTTTTTCAGCCGGGCACAATTTCATGGCTCTGCTTACCGCCGAATTCTGTGCTTGCGTTCACCATTCTTCACTTACAGGGCAAGCCATAATAATAAAACAATATTGTTTCCTCTCATTGAAGCAAGTTTGATATTCAAACTTGTCAGATCATTTTTGTGTATTGTATACACACACACACAAGTGTGTAAACACCTCCAATCGGGGACCTCCTATTGTCCCTCTTTTGTTTGGACTTTAACTTTTTGGCAACAGCTCCCATTGGTTTTGTACACAATTTCCAACTGGGGACCTTTACCCAACCGGGGACCCTATTGTCCTCTTTTGTTATAGGTCCCCGGTTTGAATGTGAAAACAAACTCACACACACACACAAGTGTATAAATGGTATATACCGAGGACATCCCATGCTGTGGACTTAGTTTTTTTAGCGACGTTCCCATTGGTTTTGTACACGAAACAAACCGAGGACTGTCCCCGATACATGTATGGTTTTTTTTCCCCGGATCCCTATTGCTAAAGTCCTCGGTTTTAATGCGTAGACATGTTCACACATACACACATTCTTACATTGCTATCTATGTGAGGACTTTCCTATGTCCCTCTAACTTAAAACACTCTCCATAGACTAAGCGAATGAAAAAAAATGTGAGGACACAAAAATAACAAAGGATTCCAATGTGAGGACAGCATTGTCCCTTTTGTATTCCTTTGTTCTACTGTCCCCACTCTTCTGGTAATACCATGCCAACCTTACAGACCAAGCTTGTGGGGTTCTGCTGTTGTTTTTCTATTATTCCATTTTCTAAACAATTCCTCTGTTGGGGTCCAAGTTGAAACAAAGACAAACTTGATGGGGTCTAGTGTTCCAATTGTGTAAAAGACCCCACAGAGCCCTGTTACGGCTCACATGTAAAAAGCAAACACTGTTCGTGCAGTTCTGCCTCTTGTTTACTGAAATAATTCCAAACATTATTGGCATGGTCATTTCGCTGCCACCCCCTTGCCCCCCAGCGCCTTAATGTTATACCCTATACACCTCTAGGCTCAGAAATGCACGTAGAGTTAATCATTTCTGCATTTGGGACTGCACTTAGGTCAATTTGAAAAAGGAATCAGAGCTGTTTGGAAAGCAAACAAATCGTTAATCATATGAAATATCCTTGAACTGATTACAGCAGGCATGCAGATATTACACTGATTAATTGCAATTATGTTCATCTCAACCAAGGACACGCTCAGTATATGTGCTGAACGCTGTCGTTATTGCACGCGTCTGGCACACGTCAGGGTTCTTCCCAGGTTTTTTCCAAATTTTGGGGCATTCTGGGCCAAAATATTTTGGTGTTTGGCCGAAGCACGCTGAATTGAAACAACATCTTTGGAATGTTTTCTACTTGGGTGTTTATCTTTGTTTAAAAGCCCCACTGTGCAATCTGGAGCATTCGTTATGGTTTTCTCTCAAATAATTTTAAATTTATTTTGTATTATTTTTTTTGGGTGTAACGGCTGAAATTTGCACATATCCTTATGCATTTCGCTTGTATCGGCTCAAACGCTAGCTTGTACATGGGGAGAACCCTGCACAAATATAGTGTAAACCATGTTTTAAGGTGTACGTGCATGTATATGGTGTACTTGTGAACATATGTTGGTGTTGTACATGTAGGTCTGGAGACCGGTCTGGAGCCCCAATTTGTTGAGGTCTCTGCTGTTTCCAGGTCTCCTTTTTCAGGCAAAAGCCTTGGGAATCCCCTGTCTAGATCTTTCCAGACCTTAATTTCATTATCGATCGAAAACGAATACAGATAAAAAAAAAGAACCAACATTTTCAAAAGCGTAATTTTTAAGCTGGACCTGTGGTATTTTTTGTTTGTTTGTTAATTTTTATAAATTTGTTTATATATATGTTTTTTGAGAGTGGTAGTCCCACCCAAGTATGTGTCTGGTGCATTTTGTTTTTTTACACTGCAATTATTTTAATTGCCAATATGTTTCTATTTGTAAAAAAAAAATTGTTAAAACATTGGTTAACCAATAATGTTTTATTTTGTAGTCCATGGACTTTCTGTTTTGGCGACGTAACTCGATCAACCAAACTGAAATGATAAATGAAATTTAAACCAGGTCATTCAAACGCACCCAGACAGCCCTCGGGCAATTTCTATGCATCGGGGCGACTGATAGCCGCCTTGATTTTCAAATTAACAGTCGGACATTTTTCTTGTTTTCATCAACACGTAAACTAGTCCAAGTGAACAATTTTGATGGTTTTTTTTCTTCCAATTTACAGTGAATTAGTATATGGAGTGTTAAATCCTAGCTACATGTAACATGACTTTTTATGGATGTATTATGTTCATCTTTGTAAAGTTGAACATGGAAACGTGTTTCTTGTCCATACTTTTCATCTTTAAACAAAAAATTTTACTTAAAGAGGGGCTCGAAAGTCTAAGTCAGTCTTGCGATGCACTCATTTTCCAAAAGAGAGGGTCTTCATGAAAGTGGGGAAAAAATACAAGTCTTTAACCTCACTTTAAAACAGTGTAAAATAAAATGCTGTATTATTTGATAGACCTTATGCACACGGCGTCATTTCAGTAGGGCTCCCTCGCCTAGAGGTCAACAGGAGGCTGTTCATTGGCCATTCCTGTGCGCCGCGCGTGCAAGTCTGTGCGTTTCGATTGTCTCGTCACCGTTTTTACCTCTAAGATGGCTGCTAGATGACATCAATGCGTAAGGCATTAGTAAGGTCCATACTTGGTCAGAGTGAAATTTGAAACTTGACGACATTTGATTAAAAAAACAAATGGGTTTGTACATTCCCCACACAAGTCAAAAAGGTCAAATTCAATGCCATTTTGATTGAATATCATAATAATTTAGGAGTGAACTAAAAAATTCACTGTTCAAAAATGTACAGACCTGTATATTTCAGTTGTGACATCATTGGATTTTTAAGGCTACATGTATAACAAATTTTGCAACGTCCAGAACGGTAGTTTTGGCAGCAACAAAAAAGCGAGGAGGCCCCTGAACATAGTGAGGTGGGCACCCCCCCTCCATTGCATTTGAATTGCTATGGGAAACACTAGTAGGAGTTGTTTCAGAATGGCACTTCAGTATTTGACGAGTTTGTTATTACTATCCCTAATTTATTCAGTATTGTCGAAACAATATAGTAACTGTTGCAGTCATCCCCCCGAAAAAAATAAATAAAAAATAAATAAAATAAATAATAATAATAGATTTAGGTGCATTCTCACAGGCCATAACAGGCGATAACAAGCCACAACGAGCAGGTCTTAAAATTAGCATGCAAACAGACGACAAAACCGTAAAGACACTTACTAGAGAATCTGTGACCCCCGAATTGTTGCCTGTCAATAAATTTAAGCTCTGTGATGGAAAATTCATTTGGGAAATGGAAATGACTTAACGTATTTGGCGTTTTCACATCAGACGCTGTAAGTAATGCGCAGTGAATAGATTACAGCTACATTTTTTTTATATTCCAACTCAAGCTTTCAAAATGACTTCAGAGAGACAAAGTCGATAAATTTGTATCCAGTGGAACAGTTCAGAGACTCGGGACCCAATCTCATGGCTCTGCTTACCGCAAGTGAAAAATCGGCACCTATATGTATGGTAGCCGAAAATTTATGGAAAGCAAGGAATTTCTGTTTGTAGTTCCGATACTAAGCATGCATCGTTTTCTAAGCATGTGCAGAAATTTTGCACTGAACCCTGTAAACATCGAAACTTGCCATGCCCGATATGGGGTAGAAGCTGCACCCCACAATATTTCCATACTTAAACACACTTTTTTCCTCTTGTATCTCCAGAGAACTACCTTGCCCCCGCAAAAATCCCTCAAAAATCCCTCAAAAGAGTTCCTGAGATTCTAAGCGCACATTGTTTTTGTTGGGGGGGGGGGTACTTATTGCCCCATCCATATCGAGTACCAAATGCAGAGAAAGGTAGAAAATGTAACGGCACAAAACAATTGTACAGTTCACTTGAAAATGACCTCAAATAGATTGGTCTACTTATGTTTTACATTTCCCGAAACCCACATTAAGCCATCCATATCGAGTACCAAATGCAGAGATAGGTAGAAAATGTAACGGCGCAAAACAATTGTACAGTTCACTTGAAAATGACCTCAAATAGATTGGTCTACTTATGTTTTACAATTTACGAAACCCACATTAAGCCAGTGTTAGTGCGTAGGCCTACACATTTACTATTTCAGAAACCAGTGTTAGAGCACCACATCATGGGGGCAAATGTTCACGCTCAGGCCTAGAAATGGCCTCTGATGCCACTGGTCTTGGCCTTGGTGCCCCTTTAAAATATACCCACAGATCATATTTAAGATTTTTCCAATTGAAGTTCCCCTTTGCACAATTTGCATGGCCGCCTCGTCAAAGATGGACAACCAGTGCCCAATTTCACAAAGCTGATAAAGCAGAAAACATTGCTTCAATGCAGGGTATACCTTTGGTAATTACTCCAGACATTGATGACTATAAAAACTGACTTGGTAAGAAGCACTGCAGCTGCTGATAATGTATAACATTTTGAGAAACAATTTTTCTTTTTAAAGGAATGTGGTTTCAGAGAAAGGGATTCAAAAACATTTCAATCTGAGAAACGTTTCTGCATGAAAAGTTTCTCAGATTGTGCGTTCTAATGACTGATTAACCTTCCTGCATGGACATAACTGCTCCAGATTTTCCGCAATATCTCAAAAACGCTACCACCTTTTGAAATGAAATTTTCACTGGTTAATTTTATTGTATATACCAACATTTACATAGGATTAAAACAATCGAGCGGTTCCAAAAACCAAAGGTACTTAGCCTTTAAAACATTTCTACTATTCGCAATTTACCAGGAAACCAGTCACAAATTGTACGTGTAATACGATAATTTGGCTGGTAACCTATTCCTACTACTATTCGCAATTTACCAGGAAACCAGTCACAAATTGTACGTGTAATACGATAATTTGGCTGGTAACCTATTCCTGGTAATGGAAATTTGTGCTGAGCTTATTTTTTTGGTGCTTATACGCAGCTCTTTGGATCGGGCCCAGGCCTGCAAGCTGAATCGTAAATTCTCATTCAACAAATCCAGATTATTGTCATGGCTTTGAGCCAGATGCTACAGACCGTTCTATTGTTTACAAACACTGACCGCTGGTTTTTGTATTGGTGGCCTTGAATATCACAAAATGTACATGTATAACTGGGTTAAAGCACCCTTGATTTATCAGCGATATGGGTGGGTTTAACGGAATTTGTATTAAATGGTAATTGTATTTGTTTCCATAGTGATGGCAGCCGATACTTTTGCCAATCAAGGTCGGCAAAACTATATGTAAAGGCTGATGTGCTGTATCAAAAAAAAGGTCTACATGTCGTAATTCTTTATGATGCAGGGTTTACCCTTAACATTGACAGTGACTAGCAGCCGGGGGACCAGTTAGCTTGTCATTTCACTTGTCTGCCAGCTTTTTTCACTGGTCCATGCTGTATGGTTCCCTTTCAACACTGTGGGACTTGTAGTTGTAATGAATACGAACAATCAGTGATTTACATGTTTAAACTAGCCAGCAGGACTACATGTAGTTGGACAGAATTGTGACTGGTCCTTGGTTGTTTTAACTGGTGCTTGGCCATTGGACCACAGTTAAGGGCAAACACTGTGATGGTGCCTCCATTTTTCATTTCTCTCATTCAAACTCAAGCTGTGTTGGATTCAAGTGGCTTTGGCTTTGGCTATTGCTGCTGGCTGCAATGGCAATGTTGAAGAATAGACCTTTTCATCCATAGCCATAACTGAAGCCAGGCACAGGTTCAAGGTAATCATACAAGGACGGCTACTTTACTTGAACTAAAAATGAAGCTTTTATTTGTATTTTGTGTTACCGGGTACCTAACGAAGATGACAAGACTGTGACAAAATTTAATGTGGCGGGAAAAGCATCCTGCGCTGATCCATTCAACTTTTGGATTGAAATTTGTTGTTTGATGAGATTACAAATCAGACGATACTATGATGCCATTGTTGGCTCTTATTCATTAGGGCCGAAGGTTGACAGTGTGTCCCACACGCTTCAATACATTGCCGGGAGAGTTTTCTCATTTGCGATGAGTTTTCAGTTGGTTTGCGCGGATCAACATCGTAATGTGACAAATTAAGTGTTGTGTGTTTTGTATTTGTCGGGGAAATTTTGCGAGCTTGACATTGGATTATGTTCCGTCTGTTGGATCTACACGTAGGATCTGGGCACCGGTGAATTGCGTTGGTTAAAGGTTATATTTCACGTACATGTATGTATATACAAGTAATTTGAATTGTGATAGTTGTATAAATGGATAATCAAATTTGTCGCTTCTGAAATTTAATAATATTGGCAGTAGGTAAACTAGAAAATTATCCAATATATTTGTAGGCAACAAAATGTAATCAGGATTTGATGGCATTGTAAATTGAGCTGGTTTGGGGCAGCCTTGGTAGTGTGCATTTAACCTGCTACATGCCGGGTGGCCTGTTGTACGTGTCAGGGTGCCATACCCTGCTGAATGCACAAGCTAGCCTATTGGGTCGATACGCATGAATTGCGTGCCAATACGCGCGAATTGTAGGCAATACAACTGATACACTTGTAGGCTTAACTGATTTGGGCTGTCGACCCAAATCAACTGCCACCAGGGGCTTGTTGCCACCTACTCCTGGGGCTGAAACAGGGTTACCCTCTTCACAGTTCGTAAGGATGTAGGCATGGGTATCATCCACTAGGCATATGCGAGGATCCTGGCTGGTAGAGCAGAATGCACTACCTTTCCAACTTTTTTATGAAGCAATAAAGGTTAAGTGCCTTGCTCAAGTGTCATGACCGGGATTCGAACCCACACTCTGCTGCTGACAACACCAGAGCTTGGGTCCGGTGAACTTTGACCGCTCGGCCACGGCAGGCCATGTTGTAACAGAGTACAGCGGATGGTAGAAAAGTTTAATGTGGTTTTCATTTCCTCTTTGGAATTACAGTTGTATCTCTGGATAATACGTTCATCATCAAGAAATTTTACAAATTAAGAATTAGGCCTACCGAGGTATTTATACCAAATGGTTTTTTCTGTAGTTGTGGGCAAGTGTGGCATGCCACGCCCGATGGGTCTAGTGCATCGGACTCAAGTTCGGATGGCTTAATCATGGGACCGACGGTTCGATTCCTGGTGATGACACTTGTGTCCTTGAGCAAGGCAATTAACCATACTTGTTTCTCTTAACCCATGTATAATGAGAACCTTGGACAGTATTCTGTTGGATTAACCCCTTATAGTACTAATTTAAAATTATGTTTGGGCCAGGTGCCACTAGACATACCCTACCCTCGTGCCCCCACTCCCTCCTCAATGTTGTTAGGAGCGCAGACTGCGCAATGAGAGCCAACATTGGCCGGGGGGCGGGGGGGGGGGGGAAGCCCAACGAGATAATGGCTGGGATTGTAGCTACTAGGATATGTGTGTTATAATATAAGAATCAAGTATTATTATTATTATTATTAACAAGGTTTTTTCTTTCTTGACTCCTTTTGTGTCTTTATAGGCGTTTGTTTACAGCAATTGTGGACATCACAGACCAAGGGGACTTGGCGAAGGAGTGATCCCGATGTAGGTTGTTAGTGGATGTTGATGATAGGCAGTACTTGAAGAGTTTACATCAGTAGGTAAGTAATTTGTACTTTTGTTTTTCTTGGGTTCATTGCGAACACAGAGGTATACATGGGGGATGTTTTCCCCATACACATTTTGAAAGGACATTATTTGGTTTTATCCTGATGATGATGTGTGATAAGTGCTGCATGCTTTTGGTCTCTCCCCAAGTCTGGTGGAAACAAAAACCACAAGCGGTACCACTCTGGTGGGATTTGAACCCAGGACCCCCGTATTCTACATTGTAGAGCAGATGTCTTAACCATTTCGTGGGGCAGATGGGAGGAATATTTGGGGGAAATTGTGCCTTTGAAGATCATACATGTCATACAAGCACCCTGTAAACTTTTATTAAGGTTTGCGGTAACACCATGTGAAAATCTCTTTTGAGTAGTGTAGGTTCTGAAAAGAACGGGTCGTGAACCACCGGTTCTTTTCAGAACCTACACTACTCAAAAGAGATTTTAACATGGTGTTACCGCAAACCTTACTTGTATATATTTTCACCATGCAAAGTTTCATATCCTACTTTATTAAGGTGCTACATAAATCGGTCTCATTGTTCAAAAATTTAAAAACCTGTCTTCAGGAAATGTTTCTTCTTGTTCAAGGGCCTTGAGTACTTGTATTGGTAGATATGTTCCCTATATAAGACCCTGTTCTTGTCATTTATTTGTATTATTAATACTATTATTAGTTTGGCACACAGTCAGAGTAAGTCATGAGAAAGGAATTTGGCTATAGGGCCATCACAGATTTGAATATTGGAAAAAGTATTTGTAGAACAACAAGCAGTTTTCATAATTATCACAATGGCCGCCACTGCTTGTTATTCTAACCATATTTTCCAAAGGACAAATTTGTGATGGCCCCATAGCCAAATGTCTTTCTCATGACTACCTGGAAGTATTTTGACTCGCCGCCGCTGTTTTCACTCGCGTTTAGTGAGCAAACAGATGACTGTGAAGGTCGAACTCCGTTGTACCGTAGCTAAGCTCTGTGCGTAAAGTCTGCTCACTGTCATAACCTCTACCATGTGAGCCAAAATGATCGAGCGATCCCATTTCTCTGGACTTACTTCCTGGCATCAACAGCAATTTGTAGCTGTTGCGTTTCATTTTCACCGCGGTCATTACTCAACGACGTCAGCCCTATCCTCATAACCCGCGGTACTAAATCATCTTCCCACATTCATTTATCATCCCGTAACGTCCAAGATCCTCGTGCTAGCCTTCTGCAATATTAGTCGCTCGGTTGGGCAGAACCACGCCGCAAATTGAAATCTCTCCGCTGTGACGCTCCAGTGATTACTCATAAAAAGACGTTTATGAAAATTTGATTTTTACACAACGCTTTTAAGATTAATATTAACATAAAGGGAGTACGGAACTGCCATCTTTACTCTGTACGAATGCACCCTCCACAAAAACCTACCCATGTATGCTGTACCTGGGCATTTCCAAATTCCTATATGGTACATGTACAAAAGGAGTTTGTACAATTTTCACTGTAATGCTCAATTTGTACTGCAATTTCTACATAACATTGAGTGTTATTTTCAATTTGTACTGTGATTTCTACATAACATTGAGTGTTATTTTCAGTTTGTACTGTAATTTCTACATAACATTGAGTATATTTTACTCAATTTGTACTGTAATTCCTTTGTAATATTGACTGTATTTACTCAATTTCTACTGTAATTTTCCACGTAAATGGATAGTACATGTAAATACTGAATTTGTACCGTAATACGTGTAAATTGTAAGCAAAAGTGAAGTAATTTGTGCAGAGTGATGTTCTTGTTCTTGTCAGTTTATCTTTGTTCAACCCCAAATTAAAAAAAAAAAAATTATCCCGTCAGTTTCCCTTGCGGTTTATTATTTGTTATTTAGTCATACATGTAGACCTGTACATTTTACTGGTTTTTTTCCCTCTGACCATGGAAAATACAAGTCTGTGTTTTGAAGCGGTGCAAAATTTAATTCCTTTCGAAAAGCACCACAGATATGCTATTTTTATAGCACTATCGGTTGTTATTACATTTATCTTATACACTAACGTGATGGTCCCTCAACACATGCTCAAGTATAACTGTACTAGACATTTTTATTATGCCATCTCCATGTCCTTTTTTTCTCTACACTCGTTAAATTGATTACTTGCTTTACATAGTACGCCATTCAAGCTCAGACAGTAAACAAAAACAAATAAACTTGTGTTTTTACAGCTTCAAGTTCATTTACATATAACGCAGCCAGCCTACCCCAAACTAAACGACGTGCAAGGGCTATCTGCCATGCGTCGTTGTCTTGTAGAGCTTACCAGTGTAAAGCGCTTCAGTTTATTGATCTAGCTGAAAATGAACCTTCACTCTCTCCGTGCATATCTCCCATCCAATAAATTGACATGAGCTCACATGTTGAATATTATGTGCAGATGTGTCGTTGCCCGAGGGGGAGTTTGGTGTATGATAATGAAGTCTGAATTAATTATACTTAGAAGGTGGATGTCAGGGGTGGGGGCAGAAAGGGAAGGAGAAAAAAAAATCCCCAACTCAGAGCGGTGTAAGCTTTTTATTAGCCTACTCTCTTCGTGAGTCGCTGCGTTCGCTGTGATGGTGTTTTGTACATCTGAAATTAAAACCTTCACGATGATGTGTAGGATTTGTGCGTGTGGTTGAAAAAAAGATGCATCCTCTGCAAAGCTACTGAATTCGCTCGGCGCTGGGTCGGGAGGGTTCCTGGGGGGGGAAACCAAACAAATCTCTTGACTAGCCGGACTTGAGACTATAACCGCGGCAAGACGTCTGTGGATGCTTGCTGCCACTGTTCCTTTCTGAGTCGTAGCTTGCCTCGTCATAATGGTTGTTTGTTGGAAGGAGTGACAGCCAGTGTGACACCCTTGTTTCAACTCGGGACCATTTGTAGTGTTGACGGCGGTGGCTCAGCCGGCCGTGTGCGGTATGTGGAATTTAATGCATCACCTAAAAGCAATGTGTTTATTTTATCTGAGTTTGAAGGGATGTGCCGTTGCAAGTGTACTTTGTGCAAAGTGCCGATATGTGTATTTTACAGGCCTATACTAGATTTGTTTCTCAACAGACTACAGTTTAAGAGAGCACCAGTTTTAGTAGGTCATTACCTGTCAGTAATAGTTCTGTCAGTATTCAATCATGGCATTTACTGATGTTAAATCTACTTTCTTGACATTGCTCTCTCCATCAAGACACTAAGGTTAGGGACTTGAAGACTAAGGTAAAGGGCTAAGATACTAAGGTAAATGGCTAAGATACTAAGGTAAGGGGCCAAGATGGTACATGTAAGTGGCAAAAATACCAAAGATATGGGGCTATTAGATGCTAAGTTGTAATGAGAGAGGTGTACTAAGTTAAGGGGTTAAGAAAGTAAGGTATATGGGTGAAATTTTAAGGTAATTGAAAGGTGCAAAGATACACACTTATAAGGTAAAGTGCTTGGTTACTGAGGTAAGGGGCTAAGATTGAGATAAAATGCTGGGACACTGAGGCATAGGTCTGAGATAATAAGGTCAGGGGTTAAGGTATTAAGTTAAAGGTCTAGGATACCAAGGTAAAGTGCCAAGATACCAAGGTATGGGGCTGAGATACATGTAGTAATGTAGGGACTAAGATACTAAGGTAAGGGCTCAGGTGCTAAGGTAAGGAGATGCAAAATGTAATATACTTCTCTCAAGGGTGAGTGACAAAGATACTAAATACATGGGGCTATTTGATGCTAATAAGGTGTGATGAAGAGAGGGGGTTCTACAAATGTAAGTTGAGGGTCTAAGAACTTAAGGCTAAGAAACATGTACCGTGGTAAAGTGCTAGGATGTTAAGATACAATTGTCAGTGTCTAAGATTTTCCCAATTATAGACTATTGTTGTCATAATTGTCATCATCATGTTTATAGGGCAAAAGCATATCAAAATCATTTTAAAAATGTGTAATGTAGTTTGGGTGACAACAACTAGCACTCCTTCAAATTGGCCTGTGATTTATCATTTCTCAGGATGCTTGTCGGGATTTCAGGATTTCGTTTACTGACGTCAAGCAGTCAAACTCTCATCAAAGACATGATCTTCCAAAATGAAGTCCTCTTGTTGTGACCGAGCCACTTAATGTTCCATTTGTGATGATGAATCCTCTAGAGTGAGGTTTAGGTTTAACATTTTTAGATCGAGAGGAGTCCGTAACCCGTTTTTTTTCATTCCTACCCCCTGTAGTGATTCGACGTAAATTCCAATTTATTCTGTGGTTCTCATCCTGCAGTTATTACTCTTATATACACTGTGTACAACAACAGCTTCGTCTGACTGTAGCTTTTTTTTATTGCTCTTCTAAATTGCTTCACTGGCAAGTCGCTATCAGACAATTGGAAATGAGCTGTTGATTTCGGGGTTGATTTATGCCGGGCACACTTTGTATTGTACCATTTCAAAATTGAAGTCGTAAATTATAGTCGTAAATATTTCAGAAGGCATTTCATGTGCACTGTGTTCACTATGGGGGCGTTAATGTTGGTCGTTCTGCAGGCTGTTGTCTTAAAGGGTGGTACATTATTTTTTTGCTTTTTAAAATTTCATTTTATAAATTAAGCTCTCTATTCTAGGTCTTGTTTTGGTGAAAACGATGAAAATTGGAATTGCTCTGTCAGGGATTTGGTTTTCATTGAAAGCAATGGCGAAATTGGTCTATGTTTTAATTGTCAGGGATGATGTGGTGCTTATTTCGATTGTTGCAATTGAAACAAGGAATGATCAGGGTTCTCCAAGGTTTTTTCAAAACTGTGGGGCACTCTGGACCCAAATGTTTTGATGTTTGGCCGAAGCACGCTAAATTGAAACATCATCTTCGGAATGTTTTCTACTTGGTGTTTATCTTGGTTTTAAACAGTTAAAACCCCTACTCTGCAATCTGGAGCATTCTTAATGATTTCTCTCGATTTTTTTTAAAAATCATTTTTTAGGTTGTTGAACCCTCTTACGTACTCCAGTTGGAGTTTTAACTGGAGGTGTGAGAGAGTGGTGCTAGTTTGGAAGGCGTTGGTGTTTGTCGTTTGTCAAGTTCCACTCGAAGAAGACTGTGGTATTGTAGGTTGGTTTATTGAGGCCTGAGGTAGTTTGTTCCAATCTTTGATTATTCTCTTGAAGAAGGAGTTTGAGTATTGTCTGTTCTAGTCTTGTCCATTTGAAGATGGAGTTTGAGTATAGACCTATATCAGGGTGCAGCTATCTTGATTCTCTCCCATTCAAATCAATGTAACCAAACTGAGGCTGGAAGGCCAAATAGTCTGGTTCCTTTTTTGTACAATCAATATTAGCATCCATTACTGCTGTTGGATATGGGGAGCATGACCAAGATGGTGGCAGATTGACAAAGGTCTATTGTCTGTTCTAGTCTTCTCAATTTCGAATTCATTGTCATGTCCCCTTCTGATATGGTTAGGTTTTGCTGTGGTGTACACCACTTTCTCAAATACCTCCAGTTAAAGCTCCAATTAGGAGGTTTCATCAATCAAGAAGAACCAGGATTCCACTGGTCAGGTTTTGATTTGGTTCAGAAACACGTCAACGCACTCTGTCACTGTCTGTACAGCTGTACTTTCTACCAGCTGTACTTTGCAATCGTACAAATATACATGAGCTTATACAATTTCACTATGACTATTTGCTGTTCTGGTAATCACCTCACGGACAGTGTACCACCGCCCATGTACATCTGTTAACAGTAGCTGTAATTTGACACATTTGTCATTTCAATTTACAAACATTGGAAGATTTATCACATCTGCTGCATGAATTCAAATATTATCAGGGGGCATTGTACTTTCAAGCAGCAAAATTTACATACAACCGAAACACATATAGACAGCTGAACATGAATGACATTTCATTGATTTGTATTATTATTTTTCTTTTCTGGTTTTGTTTTGGGGGCTCTCAATACAACTGACAGTTTTAAGGCAGATGAAATGATAAAAATACATGTACGGGGACATCGTAGATGAGGGCGTTCAATCTCATTTGCATTGAGTGTGGAATGACCTTTGCTGGATATGTTTCATAGATCTGTGTGTTCTGATGCCGGGTGAGGCTCTTTTTGGCCTTTTAGAGATGTGATTTGAAATCTTTTACCGCCTGACTGCCTGCAGGAAATTGTCTCAAACCTCCATAATCAACTGCAGGAGTTTATTTATATGTAGGATGCCTGCTGTCTTGAGCCTCAAAAATAAACTGATATGTATGAGTTGTGCAGGATGCCTGCTGCCTAATCGTTTCAAAATCAACCAGTGTGAGTTTATATGTAGGACCCCTACTGCCTCAATCCTCCAAAACCAACCATTGTGAGTTTTTGTAGGATCCCTTCTGCCATGTCTGCCTCAATCCTCCAAAATCAACCAATATGAGATTATGTAGGATCCCTACTGCCTCAATCCTCCAAAATCAACCAATATGAGTTTATATAGGATACCTACTGCCTCAATCCTCCAAAATCAACCAATATGAGTTTATATAGGATACCTACTGCCTCAATCCTCCAAAATCTACCATTACATGAGTTTAATTAGGGATCCCTACTGCCTCAAACAAAAAAGTCTTGAGTCTAGGTTTGAATGCACTTTTAAAAAAACTGATGTGTCGTTCCAAGTGCCTTGAGTTTCCGAACCCCTTGCATATCTGCCATCAGCTTTGAGACTCACATCAAGTTGGACTCCACAGGGACGTCCTCGGTTTGCAAAAAATTTCTTCTACTTGTCAACTTGCTTTTATCGCACACTGCGCTTCAATATTCCTTTTGGCTCGCCATCTTTACAAGCAACGTTACACATTCACTCCACAGTGCCTTGCTGTTTCTAGGAGGTTAGTGACCGGGGGGGGGGGGGGGGGGGGGTTGTAGGGGCCTTGGAGTATTTCTAGGATCACTGTGAAAAAAAGCGGATGGAGTTCATGCAAGAAATTGAAAAATTGATATTCGAGAAGAGGATCCAAGGTTATTTGTTTATTGCAGATTGGAAATTGGTGAATCTTTGGATGAGTTTTAAGCCAAGAATTCAAAATGTCTCAGGCCTGGATTTATGCAAACAAACATGTAAATAATCTCTTGTTTCAACCCTAGCAGAGTCTTTCTCAAAGGCCTGGATTTACATACATGACATAGAGGCCATACATGCCACAGCCTCTGTTACCCTGGTCTTGGCCTGTGTTGCCCTGGTGTTGGCCTCTCTCGCCCTGGTTTTGGCTGAGCTCTTGCCCTGGTCTTGGCTGGTCTTGGCCTCTGTTGCCCTGCTCTTGGCCTTTGTTGCCCTGGTCTTGGCCTCTATTGCCCTTGTCTTGGCCTCTGTTGCCCTGGTCTTGGCATCTGTTGCCCTGGTCTCGGCCTCTGTTGCCCTGATCTTGGCATCTGTTGCCCTGGTCTCGGCCTGTGTTGCCCTGGTCTCGGCCTGTGTTGCCCTAATCTTGGCCTCTGTTGCCCTGATCTTGGCCTCTGTTGCCCTGGTCTAGGCCTCTGTTGCTCTGGTCTTGGCCTCTGTTGCCCTGCTCTTGGCATGTGTTGCCCTGGTCTTGGCTTCTGTTGCCCTGGTCTTGGCCAGTGTTGCCCTGGTCTTGGCCTGTGTTGCCCTGGTCTAGGCCTGTGTTGCCCTGGTCTAGGCCTGTGTTGCCCTGGTCTAGGCCTGTGTTCCCTGGTCTTGGCCTGTGTTGCCCTGGTCTTGGCCTGTGTTGCCCTGGTCTTGGCCTGTGTTGCCCTGGTCTTGGCCTGTGTTGCCCTGGTCTAGGCCTCTGTTGCCCTGGTTTAGGCCCGTGTTGCCCTGGTCTTGGCCTCTGTTGCCCTGGTCAAGGCCTCCGTTGCCATGCTCTTGGCCTGTGTTGCCCTGCTCTAGGCCTGTGTTGCCCTGGTCTAGGCCTCTGTTGCCCTGGTCTTGGCCTCTGTTGTCTGTTGCCCTGGTCTTGGCCTCTGTTGCCCTGGTCTAGGCCTGTGTTGCCCTGGTCTTGGCCTGTGTTGCCCTGGTCTAGGCCTGTGTTGCCCTGGTCTTGGCCTCTGTTGCCCTGGTCTTGGCCTCTGTTGCCCTGGTCTTGGCCTCTGTTGCCCTGCTCTTGGCCTGTGTTGCCCTGGTCTTGGCCTCTGTTGCCCTGGTCTTGGCCTCTGTTGCCCTGGTCTAGGCCTGTGTTGCCCTGGTCTTGGCCTCTGTTGCCAGTTTTAAGATTGTCAATACACATGTAGATGTGACTGCACAAATTTGAATTAACCTTGTCCTTCACCATGTTTACAGATGAAATTCCATGCTAGAACATTTTCAGGATTTTTGTGCACAACCACAGATGTGAGTGAGGTTTTAAGGCACATCTGGCTCGTTTGAAAAAAATTTATGGACATTTTCATAGATACATAGCATACTGTTTGAACATCTAGATGTATGTTCACATACTTTGTGTACATTACAAGAAAAATATTTTTAAAAACTTAAACAGAAATGCACACTTCCAAAACAGCTGAAGATGTTGGCATTTTTAAATGTGTACAACTTGACCATACGGAAATGCGCTCAAATATTAACTGTTAAAATTGAAAAAAGTTCAAACAGGTTTTTTTTTTTAGAGAGTAGTTTGAAACAAGCTTCAGAATTTTTAAGAGTAGATGCTTTTGCTGAGGCTTGAAGAGGGTTTTATTTCTCTCAGTATTTTCCAGTGGCTCTGAAGAGCAATTGAGCGTAAACATTCTCAGGTTTGTTATTTTCATGTATATCTAAGGTCCCATAAAGTGCGGATAGTGGTCTGCAACAATTACCAATGGTGTCCACATGCTTGTAGACTAAAGCAGAACTGACAATTTCTGTTTAAAGAAATGCACCTTTGTAGAAAAACCCCCCAATAATGTATTCGTTTTCGCACTAACTGTGTACGGCCTGCATACTGTTAGCCAATAAGCCATTTGCGTGTTAGATTTGAATATTGTCTAGTACAATCACGTGCTTGATCACAAGTTTGCACTTAAATTTGAATTTCTCTGACTATAGAGACAGTTGCTATGTCACATGATTCGGGGCAAGCTTTTGCGTAGTTTCGTAAGAGACAGCAAACACCCATACACAATTCTGAATTGAGTGTGTATGGCACAATGGTACCGGGGTTTGCTCATCTGGAGGTTGCTATACAAAAGCTTGCCCTGAACCATTTGACAGAGCAACTGTCTCTTTAGTCTGAGGAATTCAAATTTAGCTGGTAACTGGTGACTAAGCAAGTCATTGTACCAGACTTTATTCAAATCTAACTTGCAAATGGCTTGTTAGATCCTGATGCATATATTTAAATACTAATGGTAACTTGAAGACAAAAGATACAAAAGTCTGGCTTGATATCTTGCTTTTATTCCTTGTAAGTAACTACAGTTGGTATTAGTTATCCTACAAACATATTCAAATACCTTTCACACAAAAAGGGCGTAACGAAAGTGTGCCTAGCAGAAGGTTGTAAATTAATTTGTGTACAAAATTGAGTTTTGAGAAAACAGAGTTGGGAGGATTGATCATATATCTCAGACAGTTATCAATCTTTGTAGTGAATTCCAATTCAGCTCATGATTGGGAAATGCGTGACTTGCGATTAATTCTAGCATTTATTTTCTTCAGTTTTGCGTTACCTTAGTGTAAAAAAAACCCAGTCGCTATCCTTTAAACCGCCAGAACAAAAAACCCAAAACCAGATTTGGAAAAATTTGAAATGTACACCTGATCTTTGCAAGTCAACACTTTCAGGTTCAAGCTAAGCACTGACCTCCTTTTGAATGTCAATGTTCATTACACCTGTACACCTATCATATCACCGCTTATGCATGACAGCTTAGCAACATTAAACTACGCTCTTTGAAAAAGTGTAACGTGTGTTGTTGCTGCTGCTAGCAAGCCTGAAGTGAATACGTCAAACCATCGTCCCAAGGACCACACCCGATCCCCTTCAACTTTCCCTCTGAACCACTGAAGTGTGTACTCTTTACGTAGCAAGTATAATGTATATTTATTGTAACTCCCCTTAGCACTCAACCGAATAAATCAACCTTTTTATTATTTGAACAACATTCTGTTCAGGAGAACTGTTGCACTTAGCAGAAGGTCAGGAGCCTTGCATCCTTCAGCCGAGCACCTGACGAATTATAGTCAGATTGAAACAAAATTAGGAATATTTGAGAATAAATGTACTTTCTCAGACAGGAAATTTTCTGTGTGTTAAATAAACCAAACCGGTAGACGTTAGATTAATTATAGAGCATTTTATCAAAAGTTGTGGCAGATTTGAGCGAGTGGATTGAGAATCATATTGGCAGGGCGTGACGAGTCGTAATAACATTGTGACAGACGCTAGACTGACAGATTAAATGGAGATTAAAGGTCAAGGGTGTAATTGTGGAGGAGCTAATACATACTGAAATAAAGGTCTATTGTAAAAACAAAACAAAGAGTTTGTGGAGTTATGTACTGTCGTTTAATAACTGAACGTGTGTTATCTTGGGACTGATCGTGTGGACAATTTCAATGCCTCAGTAAACATATGGCTTTTGACAAAATCATATTAAATATACAATTTTCAGCACCGTTTTTTGTTAAGTAAACATAACGTATAATGTCAATAGAAAGTTAACTGACTGCGTCTCTTACACTTGTTTACCTGTTTGTTGTGTTGTCATTTAGCCTTCAAAACTCTACTTGGGTCGAAACGTCAGGCCATTATTTTTTTTTTTGCATTAATAGAAAATTAAAATGGGATCTACATTGAAGTATTTGCCCTGTTAATTGTTTATTTTGTCAATTCGCTGAATTTTAATCCAAAGGATGTTTCTTAACACAGGTTACGTTTAGAGATTTTTTTTTTAAAGCAACAGATCTTGAGACATTTATTTTGAGTACGAATTTTAGTATTGAACTTGTAAGGTACCTTTTCATTTGTCCTTTCTGTAAACCAAATTCTGATTATTATTTGGGATTAATCTACCTGAAAAGAAACATGAGCAATTCAGTAGAGTATGGACACCTACATGTATGCTGGAATCTTGGAACGCTTGCACCTACATGTACCTTTCATTGAGCCAAATTTAATGACAAACAATGGTGGCAGCCTGTCCATTCTTGTATGTCACACTTGTATAACACCAAAGGTCTGGAATTGCGGATTACACAATAACCCCTGGAAAGGGATTTTACAAGGCATGTTTTCCAGAACCTGTTGTCGCTCTTTGTTACGGTAGGTGCCTGCCCGTGCACACTACACAGTGGACTGTCAGCAAAAAAAAATTGATGAACATCCAAAGTTGTGAAAAACAACTAAGTCTGATAAAAAAAGATTTGCGTTTAAACACATCATTCGACATGAAGTGGTTAAAAAGAAATTCCAACAGAAGCACCTAGCCCTCACAAAAATGAAATTCCAGGACATTCACAGTCCTTTTTTTTAAAAAGGAATTTTGAAAATCATGCTGTTAATTTGTTTGAACCATATGGTAATTAGTTCATGGTTGTCATTTCATAAGGTATCTTGTCAGTTTAATAAACAAATATTTGATGCATAGTGCATTGTCACAGAATATAATCACTTGATAAAATCTGGACTATTCCATTTCACACGGTGAAGCCCAGTATGGAAAAGTAAGCTTTTCACCGGTCAACAAATCGTGATGTCATCAGCACATGGGTCTATTGATTTAGGAAACTTTGAGTTGTAAAGTTTAAACAATTGTAAAATAACCAGTGTCAAGGTACAGGCTTTGAAACGTTTAAGGGCAAGGTAACGGTAACAGCATATGCATGCCTCTGAATTCGCTTTCTGTGTTTGTAGCAACATTAATGCAGGTAGTTCATGTCATTTGCTTAATTCCGAGAGGTAGACGCGCACTTTGTCGGCCTTTGGCGCCTCTATTTTTAACCACATACAGGTTAAAGGTCAGAAATCCAGGCAGCAAATCCTCTGCGAGGTAAAACGCCAATGTTTGCTTCTACCTGTACTTTTTTGAACCACAACCGGAGCGCAATTGCATACAGCTGCGTAAGCAGATAATGTTGCTTAAAAATTTTCTGCTAAGCAGAAAATGAGCAGGATACCAGTTACAAATTCTGCATGTTAGATGGTAGTTTGGCTGGTAACATTATTCTGGTAAGCCTAATTTTGTTGTGCTTAAATGGCTCTATGAAATTGGGTCCGCATCAAAAAACAATTCGTAGTCAGGGTGGGGTACAGGTATTGTGAAGATGCAATGAAAATGATTGCTCAAATTTTCATGGGTTATTAAGGTGGCAGTCCAAATTTCGTTCCAGCCTCCGTGTTCCATCATGCTGAGTTCAATGGATGAAAACAAATTTGGTTGCACCAAGGTAAAAGTATTTTGCGCAGTTTCCTGGTAAAAGTGTTAGAAAACAAATTATCAAGGCTGAAAAAAGATGAACTGGAAGTAGCCACACCCGCATCTTTAATAATTCCCAAGTCAATACGGCCATTACCATGGCATCTGCAAATCCAATTGAACCCACTCTATATACCAATGATTTATTGCGTTGCTGAGATAATCTCATCTGTCCCTCATCAGAACCCAATAATAATGCCAATCCTCCCCTCATACATGATACATGAGGATTTTTTCCCGGATGGCTGGCCATGGTCCCATAATATTAGCTTGGGCAATCTCGGCAGCCTTAAAGGTGCATTATGGCATCGGTTTTCAGTTGGGTAAATTAACTCCCATTCACTAGTTTTCAATAAACACACCTTACAACCAACCTGTGAACATTTCATCAAATTTGGTGACTCCGTTTTAGAGGAAAAAACAAAGAAATGGTTTATGTTTAGTCATGTTTTTTTGTTTGTGTTTATGTACGTGCTTATTTTGGTCGTGGTAATCAAAATAAGCATTAGTGACGATTTTGTAAGACCTTGATATGCAATGGAGACTTTGGAACGCTAGGTGGCAGCAGACTTACCAGGTAAATTTCCATTGCTTACGTAGTTGTAAGCATGCGCAGATTACCGAGAACGACGGACTTACCTGGTAAGTCTGCTGCCACCTAGAGTCCCAAAAGTCCCCCATTGTCTTGACTTTGACAGTTTTTCAGACAGAAAACTTCTCTGGAGGATTGGTACTGGTATGAACTTTATAGTGAGTGAGGCAGTACCTGAATTAGTGGCTACAGCTATGGCTACGGCTGTTGCTGAGGGCGCTTTATATTTCAACGATTGATGGCATGGCGACAGCCGTAGCCGTAGCTGTTGCCACCATTTCGGACATGGCCTTTGCTTTCTTATTGAAATGAATCAATTTGTTTTTGAGTTACCGTGCCTTACATGCTTTAAGGACAGTGGTGCGTGGCTGGACAATAATCTTGACTTGGTGAGTTATGACCTAAATGCTTAACTTGGTATATTGAGGATTACTTGAGAACCTTTCAAGACGATCCAAGCGGCCATTAGAAAGTTCTGCTGGATAGTAATTGTGGGTGGAGGGATGAAATAGGGGATTAGTGTGAATCGTTGAATAGGTCATTCACATTTTATTCAGATTGACAAATCCGTACATAATACTCGTATTACTTAAGAGTATTAAAATGAAATATTGACCCCTTACACGATGCACAGTGCAATTACCTGCGCTTGTTCTATCCTCTATTTTGGGTGTCAAGATGTACACAAAGAAATTGATGCCTAAAATGGTGGCAATGGTAGACGCGCAGTTTGCGGAGGTGCGTTCCATGTCTGCAAGGGGTCATTCAATAGAGACGGATGTGATACATGTCAAAGGTCATTGGGATTCGCATACGACTTAAATACTCTCTCAATGAACACGGTGTTAAGGTAGCAAGAATCTACACTTTACATTGAAAAGTTACTCGAATGCCTCCACGTATTCTTACAATAATAAAAAATTAGCTCAAGACAATTTCCCTTTCAGGCCCTCTCTGGGCCCATGGCTCTGCTTACCAGAGATTTCCGCGCTTACGACGTCCCTGTAAAGCAATGTGATTCTGTGGTTTGAACAATAAAGGTTTGAACAGCACTCAGCACTATTGCTAAAAATAGAAGCTCAGTACCTGGAGCTCAGACGTGTCAAATTGCACGCGTGCGTACATGTCCAAGCTTTATGTTTACTCGCAGGCACTGACTGTACTGCTCTTGCGGTTTGGCGCGCAGATGATGCAGTGACCGCGTAAAGTGGCGGAATGTTTGTCTGACAGCCGAGTATATTTGAGCAAAAGTGACGGCATTTGTGCGGAGTGTGATTAAAGAACAAAATGGCTGCCCCCATGACGATGGTCCTTCTTTAACACGTACATGTAAGTAGTGATCAGATTACTGAATGAACTAAGCAGTGCTATTACATTGCATAGGGAGAATGAATGAGAAAAAGATTTGTGCTTAGAATTGATGAGCCGAGGGCAAAGTACATTGTAGAAGCGAATCTACACTTACAAGTCCATTGTCTGACTTGTCCATTGTCTGACTTAGCTATTTTCCCAAACCATTGATTTCATTTGTTCATTCATGTCCTTTTGATTTTTAAATGGTTTTTAAAATAACTTTCATGCAAAAGCCAATGTTTGTATTCCTTGCAATAATATTGGCTTCAAATCTTCCCTCATTTGAAAAATTAACAATTCCAACAGTATAAGGTGTGTTTTTTAAGTTTACAAAAGTCCTTTCTGTTGAGAAATTTTTCTGCAGATTTGTAACCCATCTACAGAAATCTAACAAATAAACTTTTAAATGAAAACTCGTAGAGATCTACACTCTCCTCAATACTGTGTCATCATAGAAACAGTTTTATTCCATGTAACTCCCACAAATCCCTGATGAGTGGAAGATACCCCAAGTTTAAAAATCAAAATTCGTGGCACTCTTGGTGTTATTGCAATTTGCCGAAAATGTACGTGCTGTGAAAGGTAATACAACATAGGTAATATGTACAGCGTATATTTTTACAGAAAGTTATGCTGAAGATCTAGTAGTCTGCACAATAACGATGCTATCACAGATTGTAGTGCGATACTGGAGTTTGACAAAAAAAGCCCTGCCATGCATCATCTGGCCGAATTTGAAGCAACATACTTTTGGTTCGAACCACTTACATGTACACGCACCACTTCTTCCGTGTTATTCGATCCATTCAAAATGGCGGACAGTGTGTGTAGCTGCAGCGTGCGTATTTGCGGGTCCATACACGCGTTTGAATGAATAGGTGTCCAATGTGTATTTGTACATCTTTCGGAGTACTTAGCATTTTATGGTGTTTCGAGCAGTGGACAATTTCAGTGTGTGTCAAGAACCTTTTCAAAAACGAAAGTGGAAGACTCCAGTTACATGTAGAAATGAGAGCCTTTAGGTAACATCTTGGCCATGGTATTCTGTCAGGCATTTGTAGGGGTTTCATTCATCGAGATGTACCAAGCAGATGGCCAGCTCCTCATCCCAAACAAGTCAGTAGATACAGTATGATATAACCAATGCAGCCTTCCCTTCCCTCTGCAGAGCTTCCAACTCTCCCTGATTCTGCAGCAGGTCTCCTGAAAAAAAACCCCCAAAAACCCACCAATCTTTCAATGTTCTGATGAACAAATGTGAAAAGGTCTCTGATTATGGACATTTAAGCCCTATTATGTTGAATGTAATATCTCCCTGATTGTTGTACAGAACCTCCCTGATTGCAAGACGAAAATGTTGGGCAGCTCTGTTTTGTAGCTGGGTAACTTTATCATTTGGTCAGACCAATTTTCAAGCTAACATTATTGTGTAGCGTTATTGAATGCCATAGCCTCTCTAGACTTGAACCCTTACATAGTGCGTGTACTGTACATCACATGGCATACTGGAAACGTTTTTGTCTGGCTTGCCCTCATGCCATCACAGTGCAGTTATCTTGGATCGGCTATTGATGTTGGTAAATGTTAATTAGATTATCATTCCATAAAACTTAAATTTAGAGCTCGGAGACTGTGCTCTGGGAAATGAATTTTCAGTTGTCCTTGGGAGGATGTGCATTAAAAAGCCTGGCTTAAAGTTCTTTTTCCAAAAAGATTATTGAGTTCAAAAGAAATCAGCTACATGTAAAATGTATTAGCAATAGATAACTCCCACTGTGTAAAGTACATGTACCTAAACATTAACGTAATATAAAAGTATAAATGTTGTGGGCAATACTGCCAAAGAACTTGCACAATACGTCTTCTTAAATCCACCTTGTTTTTAAAATTATCGGTTATTCTTGGAAAAACTTTGCTTTTTCGTTATTGTATGGTTTAGGGTTTTCTCCATGCACAAGATAGCGATCTACAGCCTCTCTAGACTTGAACCGATACGTGCAAATTGTGGCTGATACGCGCATACACATATAATTTAAAAAAAACTAAAAATCATTATTTATTTATATTTTTACTTTCAGACCACGTTTTAAAAAATCATCAAGGTAAAACCATTTAGAACGTCTCAGATTGCACAGTGGGGCTTTTAAATCCAAAAATAAACACTAAGTAAAAAACATTCTGAGGACTTTGTTTCAGTTCAGCGTGCTTCGGCCAAACTTCCAAAATTTGGGTCCAGAATTATGCTCCAAAGTTTGGAAAAATCCTGGGGAAATTGTTTGTTCGATGCCTACTGTGTTGTTGAATATTTGCGCTGATCCTAAAACTATGAATTATTTTCATAGTGTGGTGATGATTTGAGATTTTAGTTTTAAAGCTTACTTGAGATTAAGTTGATATTAGTTCCAATCATTGTCAGAAACATTTCCTTCTGCACGAGTTGTTGTTGAATTCTATTTAAAAAAAATTTAATTAAAAATTAAAACAAATTGATTTTATGAAATCTTTTTTTGTTACCTAAAAATGCATGTTGCTGTATGGCCAAATTTGATAAAGCTTTGAAGCAGAATATGGTGCTTAGCATTTTTTTTCCTGCTGAGCAAAAGTAAGCAGGAAACCAGTCACAAACAATACAATAGGTATTTTGGCCGGTAACCTAGTGTTTCGGTCAAGCATTATTTTCTTTGCTAATTGATAGCTCAACGCTCAGTGGCTTTATGAAATTAGGCAGACAATATTGCTAAGCAGATTTCTTTTACCTCATTCTGGTAAGCGGGTGCTTTGCTAATTTGTTGTGCTTTGTAGCTCTTTGAAATTAGGCCTGGTCGTTGTTTAAAAAGAAAACCCAGAACGTACATGACAGAAGACATTTCTGCAATTACATTGCAGAGATTTTGGCAGGAAATTTTGGAATACCAGGAATTCTTAGCTTATGCAGACAGCGCGACGAGCACAGAAAAATGCAACAACTCTTGAGTGGAGGAAAGGCAATTTTCAGTGCACAATACTGTCGCAAGAAATGTGGCCCGTCGATCTTGCCTAAAGCACTACTGACTTGTAATAGTTGCAGCTAGAGTCTTGCGTCTCGAAACGTGTGCTCTTCTTCCGTTACATTCATTTGATGAGTTGTGACTGGAGGGGGGGGGGGGGGAGGGCATCAGTGCATAGCAACAGTTGTTATGGATAGGTGTAACCTTATTGGTCATCCCAAGACACGGACTGAGGCTCGGTGAATGGTGTCCTCGTCAAAGCGACGTGAATGTCAAATTCACTACGCTGTACGTTTGCAAGACAAATTGGTGGTGGACATGTACCAGTACTGACATGTACACAAGAGCAAGCACTTTGCGACTGGAATTTATGTATGGCCAATCGGTTTAACCAATAAGCTGTAATCGTGCGATCACCACTGATGTTCACTAGGTAAGAGTACTTGCTCATTCCACTATTGTTTGCATGAAGATTCATGTAGAATCATATGATTTGGTTGAGTTTTGAGGAGTGGGGGGTAAAAACATATTTCAGATGTGTAACATCTTTATACTTTTGTACATCAGGACCCAGTTTCATTGAGTCACCTGGTAGGTAATGGGGAATTTAATTACTTGGCAAATTTCTGTGGGAGCCAGTAACATAGAATTTCTATCAAGTGCAGGTACAATATTATTCCTGCTTTAGTCTGTTTTCCTATTTTGCAGCCCTTGGGAAAATAAGTAAAATTGTTGTTTTATAAGGCCTGAAAAGTCTATTAGAGCTTACGCCATGGGTACATGTAGGTCAGTCGCTGTACTCGATAAAATATTCCTACTTTTTTCCAAGGACCAAAAAACATACCTGAAAGTGGCATTTTGGCGGGTATGTAAGCTGATTTTGTTTAGCATATCTCCCGTTCTTATCCAAATCTGGTCTGGTTGGTAAGTCACTTCGTCACATGCGAACGCATCTGCTGCAGGCCCAAGGTTTAAGCTGTTTCCGTTTCCAAAGTTCACGTGCATTTGTGTGTGTAATTTTACCAAAAATAGATTGTTTCATCAAGGAAAGGAATTTTTTAGAACAGAAACTGTTAATTCTGGCAGGAGCGTGGATCTTTGTGTAAGACAAGTCCAAAAATTGTTCATACTTACATAAATCCACACGCAAACTAGCTCAATGATTTCCTATGGGCTTCTTTGAGCAAGGCCAACTTTACTAAAAGTTGGCATTAATAATGCATGCAATGCACAGGACGGGATAAAATTGGCTACAGTGTTCGATTTTAGACATAAAGGTGCAGATGTGAAGGGAACGTAGTGTTAGGAGAATGAACTAGATGTAATTAGGTTGGTGTTTGTAATCTTTCCTTGACATTTTCAAATTGTTTTGTTCACTTTTTGTGAGCATGCCCTCTTGAAAGTACCCCTCCGTATTTTGCCGTAGGCTATCTAGCAAAGACACGGAGCGATGGATGAGTTGATGTTATGAATGCAAACTTCACTGGAGTATTTTTCCCACAGAGTTTTTAACAATTAAATGTTTAAGCAATGTATGTATTAACTGCTTAGATTTGTACAATTCTTTGGATATCTTGTGTATTCTTGTATATTTCATCCAGAATTACATGTTTGTACTGGCAAAAACATCAAATGTGGAAAATTCTTTGAAAAAGTCAGTGAAGAATTGAGTCGGTACATGTGTACTTTAAAGCTTGATTTTAGATTCACAAACCTGTCTTTACACGTAATCTCAGTCGACAAAGTACGTGCGGAAACTCTCCAAAATGCCCGTTCCCCGTGGTTATAAAATTACCAGATTCTAGAATCTCCCGCCCGTCGTCTTGGGAACCGAGCCAGAAATCTCCGCAAATAGCCCGAGCCACCAGGGGCATTTCAGTCGGATCATTGGTGCAATAAAAAGTGTTTTAAAAAAAGTCCAGACACCAAACGTCTGCAGCTGTAGTGGGGGAAACGAGCAAGGGCCGTGTTATTAATGAGACTAATTGACGGCGTTAGAGCATTTGTCTTCATTACCGCCGATTTGATTGCGTTAAGCGCCACAAACACGTCAGCTTCTCATGGCATTTCGTATTTGCTGAAAGTATTTGCGATCGGAGCACGCCTATTGAGTGACTTGGAATGTTTGTCGTGACTTTTTGTCTGTTTGATTCAATTAAAGTTACTACACTACAATTTAGACGAGTGGATGTACTAGTTTCAGTAAACAGCCTGTACAACTAAGCTATATAATACAAGTTTCAACAAATACACCAGAGTGTTGGCAGACATTTGATCATTGGGTCATCCATCTTGTAGTACTCTCATTTAAATCAGTGTAATCAGAGTGAGGCTAGATCTAGAAGGGCAAATAGTCTGGTATCTTTTTGGTCTATACTTGAATCAGTATACATTATTTATATGCCACATGGGGGACTTGGTCTAGCAGGTTTGTTGAAATGCAGAGAAGTCACATTTGCTTCTTGTCATCACTAGACCTAATAATAATAGTTTATAATAACAATTTGTTCTGTACCGCACATATCCTAGTAGCTAAATCCAGGCACTTGACAACATTATTATCCCTGTTTCATCTGGCATACTAAGACTATTCCTCAAACTTTCTCCACTCCCTGGGGAATATAAAACCACCCCAAGCTGCTTAAAATAAGCACTAATGTGTTAATCCAACACAACCCTGTCTCAGCCATCTGGGTTAAGAGAAGCAATTATGGTTGAGTGCCTTGCTCAAAGACACAAGTGTCACGACCAAGAATCGAACCCAGACTCCGATGGCTTAGCCGTCGGAACTTGAGTCCGACGCAGTAGACGGCTCGGCCATGACACTCTCTGTGATTTTGAGAAGTCCCAGCTGGCTTTCAACAAAATCTCACACCGACAGGAATCCACTGATTCCTTGTCCCTGGAAATGCAGTTTTAGTAGTCACTAAATTCTAACTCATAGATGATCTGAAAGCCAAGCTGCTTGAAGGAAATAACCAAGTAAAATAAAATAATTGTGATTGAATATTTTTTTAAGTTTTCAAACAGCCCTTATCTATAACAAATAGCCTCTGATAACCGTTACTGCAATATCACACATATTTAAAACATGAATGTAAATTTAGGAGTGTTCTTTGTTCTCCTTTTGTTTTGACTTCAGCGACGTCTCCATTTGTTTTGTACACTGAAGTAAAGCAAGGACGCCCTCGCTCCCTCAAAAACACCCGGATTCCTTTTGTGAAAAGTCTGTTGTTTCAATGGGTAGACACCCACACACGTTTGTCGACCCGGTAAGTCAAGTACTTCTCTTTATTCTCCCATTTGTTTAGTACACAAGAAGCAAAGTGAGGACTTACCGGGTCTGTCAAAACACAAGGATCCCTTTTGTTGCAGTCTTCTGTTTCAACGAGTAGACAAAAACTAGACACGCTCATACACACATAGCTGTTTTAGCAGTCACTGTGTGGACATTCATTTGTTCTATACACTTAAGGAAACTCCCATTCCTCAACACTGTACATAACACTGTGTGGACGTGTGTAAGTCCACATAGTGTTTCAAGTCCCAACATTATGTGGACCTCGTATGTAGCGTTAAAACACTCAGACACAAAATCATTTTTTAGTAAGTTTCTGTGATTGTCTAGAATAATTGATTTGTTTTTATGGTCTGGTTACCTCACCCTAATTGAACAAAAACTGTGAGTGGGCTGTTTCATTTGATAGATATTATCAGCCTAGCCCATGATCTGGTATCTGGTTTGACCGTAGGCCTTATAGAGAAAGGTAGTCTTCTACCTGACCCATTGGAACTAGTTTGGACTAAGCATTATGACTGTAAAGCGTGACCAGGCCAAATGGCGTACTCGGGTTGTCAGTGTTTCAAGTGATATTATGGATTGGTCAATCTATGAGCTGTGTTTGACAGGCTGGTACAGGGCAGTGGACACTTAATAGTCACTTCTAGGTATTAACATAAACAAGAGCCTGCTTTATTGGCACAAAACTAAAAGGGATTGTCATACTTTGGTAATGACCCCCCCCCCCCCCAAGAGTGTGTAATTTCTATCCGAAAGCCTACATGCTATAAACATGGTAATGTTAGTAAGCATCCTGCTTAATTATTTTGTTTGAAGTGAATCAGAAATCAGCAAAAGTATGTTGAGAAATTTGAATCTCCAAAGATCCCTTGAAAGCAACTTTTGGAGATTCAAATTTCCCTGGTGTCCGTTAGTGAGTGCTGTGACCAGAGATGCAGTTGGTACCCGCTGTTACCTCGCTAAACTTGGATGGATTTGACTTTCTTGATAAACATGATAAAAATACACTGACAGTTTTTGCTGTTTTCTCAGCAAGTAGAACACTGAATTCAGCTGAAACTTTCACAGGCGGCTTTAATTATATCTTTTTTGATAATTTTGTCTTATAAATTAGCATTATGTTGAAGATAAATGTCATCAATTATCACTTTGACTGTTTTTGGTCCTTAAATACAGGACTAATTGATACGGTAACAGCTCAATCCCATTCCTTTCTAAACTTTTAGTCTTAGATTGGAGCTTCTATTTGCTTATCATGTTTTTAATTGCAAGGGGTCCTTATGTGTAAGGAGGTTTTATTCTATAGGGGGTGTTCAACGTAGTGGTGGGTTTCTACGATACCCTGTGCATTTGAAATGTCATCTTGATGTTTTATCTAATTTTTGTGTCTATTTTGTTGTGATCTTTTTAACATGTATTTCCGACCCCCGTTTTTCGGCGTTGGTATTTTATACTTTTATCTAGTACACTTTTGAACTCATCTTGTACTTGCAGGCCTCGAAATAACCCACAGCACCCACAGCAATTGCCGTGTTGCCCTGTGCTTTTGCTGTGGTCCCCTTATGCAAAGTTCTAATACAAATTTACATTGTCCTCATAGAATGCCCCTTACCAGAGGAAAATTGCCGTGCCCCTTCAAGAGTGAAGCTCAAGGCCTGTACTTAAATGCAACATAATTCAGCTTTGTGCTGCCAGTTGTTTTTTTTAATCAAAATGAACGAATGATTGAGTAAAAATGATTGAAAAAACCAAAAGATGACCCTACCTTTAAAAGTAAAGAACAAAAATAAAGACAAAAAATGGGGAGCTACACATGTATCCCTTCTCTCAACGTAGACCCCGTTAGCGTCATCTTATCTGCACAAATATTATTTGACATTCACTGGCATGTAATTCGAGCAGCCAATTTCATTGTGCCGTTCAAGGCACTAAAAGCAGGGCTAAAATTTCAAGAAAAAACCATCGCTAGACAACATGTCTTCTCCGAATTTCAATTTAACAACTATAAATATTTGTGTTAGATTAATATTTCTTTCTCTTTTAATATTTTGTGAACAACTAAGTGGATGTTTTTAGGCTGTGGTTGGAAATACAGTACTCTAAATAATTGTGTTCATTAACAGGGCTTGATTTTTTATTTTGTTATTTTTTTCGGAGTGGGTGGAAGGAGAATTCACAACTTGTGGGTCAAAAATGTTTACTGCACCAGAATTCTTTTTACATGACCAGAATCAAAATAAGAGAAAGCTTTGTAACCCAGTTTTACATGCATTTAAGTGAACTGTTTTTTATTTAAACAAGCCTTAAGACATGCAAGGGAAGATTAAATTAATTAGTCTTTATTTGTATTAAGTGTACTCCATTATGTCATTCGTGGCGTGTCGTGGCCGAGTGGATAAGATCACTGGACTCAAGCTCTGGTGTTTCTGATCAGCAGAGTGTGGGTTCGAGCCCCGGTCGTGACACTTGTGTCCTTAAGCAAGACACTTAACCATGATTGCTTCGTCCTTCGGATGGGACGTAAAGCCGTTGGTCCCGTGTGTTGTGTAACGCACGAAAAAGAACCCAGTGCACTTATCGAAAAGAGAAGGGGTCCGCCCCGGTGTTCCTGGTTTGATCGGCTGCATATTGCGCCACAGCACCTTGTAAACCATTACATGGTGCTATGTAAAGGAGTAGGTCTCATACTTCAAACGAAGCCCCAAATACCTTGCAGGAAACATGAATGTTAAGCGCTTAGAGGCTGGCCTGCAGTAGGCGCTATACAAATACAATATATTATTATTATTAGTCAATGAATGGTATTTCATCAGATCAAAGTCAACATTTGAAAAAATTATTTTTTGTTCAAGACTTTACACAGTGAGGTGTTATTCTGAATTAATTATTAATTAAAAAACATAAGACTGCCGGACTAATTGTCCAGTCAATAGTTCACTGGCCCAACACTAAAACTACTGGCCTCTGGTCTGTGGTCCAGTGTAAAATTTGAGCCCAGATTTATGGGGTTACTGGCCCAGTGCTTCAAGTACAAGACTCTGGCCAGTGGTCCAGTAGGTGTCAAAAGAATGAAAGAGAAATTTTAGTATTTTGGTTTTACTTTGACAATGGTGTGATAGTAAAAGTAAAGTCTGTCCCGAAGCCAATACGGCTCATCAGGTCAGTGTTTAAATCGGGTGTCATTGGCATTGGAATTTATGTCTATTCCCACTGGACAGGATGCCAGTCCATGGCAGTTTACTCCCCCAGCTCTCCCTGGTATCCATTTGTACTCCTGAGTGGAGAGAAGCATTTATGATAAAGTGTCCTGCTCAGGGACACAAGTGTCGCAACTGGCCAGGCCAGGATTCGAACCCACATTCTGTAAACTATGTGACCTTGGCCACGAGACCTACGGTGCAGTAAGCACTGTATACTCGGGGCTTTCCAAGTCCTACCCTAAAAAAAAACTGCAGGCTACTTGGGTGGGATTCGGACCCACGACCCCTTTGCATTCTAGATCAAATCACCTGAACCATTGGACCACCAAGCAAGTTTTCCTTGTGCCTGATGTTATTAGCTAATTTTTGTTCTCTGGCAGCATTAGAAATTGGGCACTGGTAATGTTGCCACTTTTAAAGCAATTCCACAATTGTTGCAAGCATACATGTGCACATGTAATTTCAGCGACTCTACTTTGTGCATGATCACATCTGGGTGTCATTTGTAGATTTGATGAGGATTTAAGTACACATCTGTCCATAAACATATTCTCAAGGGTTCTTATCAAAACGCACTATGTAAAACAGAATTCCTAGCGCCGTTACCCCTTGAAATTACTTTTCCTAGAACCAACCTCCTCAAATCCACTCGTTTTTAAATGTTGTTGTTTATTAAAGGCAATGTGTGCTTTTGGTAATTATTCCACAAATTAATGACCATAAAAATGTACTTGGTAAAGAGCACTGGAGAGTTGTTGATGTTATAAAACATCGTTAGAAATTATCTTCTTTGAAGCAATGTAGTTTTAGAGAGAGAGAGGTAATTTTGCACCTTAAAATTTGAATCTGAGAAAGACTTCGGGCATGAAGCCTTTCTCAAGCATTTGAAAGCATGCAGTTCTATGGAACAAGGGTGTTTTTCTCTTTCATTATTTTCTCGCAACTCCGATGATGGATTGAGCCTAAATTTTCACAGGTTTGTTATTTGATGCATATGTTGGGATACACCAAGTGAGGATACTGGTCTTTGACAATTATCAAAAGTACACCCTGCCTTTAAACTTTTTTTTTTTAACGTCATGATCATACGTCCGTGTACGCTCAGGTTTTTCTTAGTATCACAGTCTGTGAAATAACAAGAACTCAAATGGTGAGACAAGTGTGCGTCAGCGTCTGTCATTTCATCAGTGCACGGCGAGGCTCACACGGCACGCCGTTCTCCTTTGCGACTGGAAACCTTAGACGCAGAGTGCAATAGCCGTGAGGCTCTGTGTGTAGGGAGCGCACGCAGACCAACACCGATGCGTTTTTCTTCCCCCTCGCGGTGCTCTAAAGGAGGGGATAGAATGATACAAAACTGTGGACAGTGAGAGGAACCTGGGGGTATGTTCAGACGGAAGTGATTTAATGGGCTCCTGCGTTTTGGTAAACAGTGTGGCTGAGTAGCAAGAAAGACATGGAATTAAACTCTGTGGACGTGGTATGAGTAATTATAATTGTCCTCCATACAGCATAGCACGTAAATTTGTCCTGTCTTGAGAAATTGTACTTTGTTCATATTTGAGTTATTTGTCGGAAATAACTGTTAATGGTACAAATCTCATGTATAAATCTCTTTTGGGAAGAGTGTTGGCTCTGAAAAGAGCTGATAGTGTTCTCTGCTGTATTTGTTTTATTGATACATTTTCATCATGGGCGTTTTCCATACAGGCGCAAATTTATAGAGCTGCTTAAGCACAAAAACAAGTGTGCTTTACGAGAATAAGGCTACCAGCCAAAATGCCATGTCCCATGTTCAAGCTGTGACTGGTATCCTGCTCATTTCGGCTAAGCAGAGAATTGTTAAACAATATTTGTTGCTTAAGCAGCTCTGTGAAATTGAGCCCAGCTTGGCGCGTACTTTATTGACACATGTTTTTGTATGAATAAGTTGCAGCAGTTGAAATGTTTTGTTTGAACTGGTAGGTCAGTCATTTCTCAGAATTATTTACATACTCTGCTTTGCTTCAATGCAAATTTGTCATCGCTTTGCATTGCAGTAGAAGAGAGATCAACATCAAACCCACTGTCCATGACAATGATACCAATTCGTGCAGAAAAATTTCACACAGAAACGGGTACTACTTGTATTACAGTCCCTGACTAAAAACCGCCATTTTGTTTTTATGCAAATGTTAAAGTTCTGATATTCAGATACTTTTTACTTATGTTACCAGGTCTTGCTCTTTTATCCTGCGCCGTGCCGTCGCGCTGAATTGTTCAGTAGGTTTGTAAACAATTGTTGTTTACTCCGCCGTGTTGCAGTTTAAAAAAATGCAAACTCCGCAAGTTCCCTATTGAATCATAGCAAGGAAGCCTTGTGTTGAGAAATTGTACTTTGTTTGACTTTGAGTTATTTGTTGGAAGTAACTGTTAGTGGTGAACTTGTGGGTACAACCATTTATAAATCATGCAGTAAAGCCTGGTGAATGCGCTGAGGCCTGGGTTCGAAATACCCACCTAGAAATCAACTTCCAATAGAGAAGGAGTTGCGTCTACCAAAACAGTGGTCAAGTGGTTCGACTTTAGGACTTGCAATCATAAGGTTGTTGGTTCGAATCTGGCCAAGCTAACCGCTGATTTCACAATGACTAGAATAGGTACACATGTATTGTCTTCTACTTATAAAATCAGAATGTACTGATTTGTGTAATTCATAATCATACATGTAGATGTTACAGCAATGTTTGTATGAGAGAGATTGGCTGTTGCCAGCTTGGTGTTTTTATCCCCTTGTAGGAGCTTTGACGAGTTCCCTAGTTGGGAAGATCATCTAAACAACCAAGCAATCATATTGCGGGATATTCACACCCTGAAATCAAGAGCAATGGTGGGAGTGCGTCTGTGTATTGTGACAGTGCAGCTTAGGGGTGGGGGGAAGGTAATGTCTTTCTAGGCATGTGTAGCTAGCATGCTGGCAGGCCTCGACAAATCGCCTGTCCGATTGCCCGGGACACGGTAAAACTTTGTCGGGCAACCTGACGCCTGATCGGTCTGCCCGATCGGGCAAGTGCTCTTATTGAAAAACTAATGAGTTATATATTAATTAATAAAATAAAATACCGTTTTATTCCACTGGTGATTTCCTACAAAGTGTTCCAAGCATTAACAAAATCTAAGCGTTAAAAAATCCACTGAAGTTGACGTGTACAGTACCGGCCACAAGTAATTCCAAAGCCCCGCGGGTAACTCGCGGGGCTTAACGAGTGCGTGCCGGGGACCCCCGCAAAATACCCGCGAGTGTGCGGGGATCCCCGCAAAAATCACCGTGGGCCACGCAAAATACTTGCGAGGCCCCGCAGAAGCCCCGCAAGACTGCAATTGCTTCGGGGTCTCAAAATTAACGGTCGCCCGGTCGCCAAATGCGAGTGAAAACAGCAGCGGGCGAGTCAAAATCCTTCCTTTACTAGCCAACCGGGCGAGTCAAATAATTGTTCCTTTTCATAATAAATGAGGGGTACAGTGGTAAAATCCCAAAGAGAGATTATTTATAAGTTCGTAAAATGGTTTGGCAAGTTTTGACATTTCTAGATCGTTCATAAGTAAAACACGCACGCACGTGCACGTGCACGCACACATAACCACATGGTAGTGAGTATCCACAGGCCCAACACTCGCTCGCCTGCCTGTAGTCCCCACACACGCACACAACACATGGTGTATTTATTGTACAGTACAACAGCAGGTCCAAAGTCCATCCTAAACAACAATCCGCACGCTGTGATTGGCCCGTCAATAAATTCATATTCATAAGAAAGCTTGGCTAGCCTCCAACTCTGTACACGTTCACGAGTCGAGTAAACAAATGCTGCACAATGTGGCGCACGCCTGCGGATTCTGTACTATACACAGCGTTGGGTTAAGGCTATTCAAGCATCGACAACTTTTGCCTCAATCGTGCGTCGTCGATCGATCGTTAACACGAAGATTTCATTGCAAAAGAAGTTCTATAAAACCGATTCTCAAATCACAAATCCATGAAAATGGTTGTTGATTGAAAAAGGATTATTGAGGGCAGAAATTAGGGGATAAGATCGCAAATTTCCGTGTGTGTGTCCGTTTGAGAACAATTTTTTTGAGGCCTTGAAAAGAATCACGGTCGTACTTTATCACCAAATGCATGGTATGGACAGAGATTCAATTTTTCAATGTAGTTGGAGCATCGCTGGTCACCCTAAGCATGCTGGCAGGAAAACAGCTGCCCCTGCAAGGTACCAGTCATCCATGAGGCTTCTGTCGGTAGCGCAGCGAAATGCAGAAGCAGTCATGGCGGCCGCGCAGCGCAGGGATTTTTTTACACGATTTCTTTCATTGATTGATGTTTGAGGTTTTGAGAGTTCAGCTTAAAGTTGAATAAAGCATGGAAGAATTTATTCCTCCATGGGTGAAGCATGGAGGGGTGAAGTACATGTAAGTTTATTAGAATGATATTACATGTGGAAATTGTTCTACGTACATTTACATGTGTGTGTACGAGTTCGTTGCAGGACCTTTACAGGTCCCCGCAACGCAGGTCCACGACACGTTCCCCGGCTTGCGGGGCCCCCGTTCCGTCCCCGCAGAATCCCCGCGGGGCTTCGGGGAGCCCCGTACCCGCCACGCAGTTTACCCGCGGGTACTCGCACGCAACTCGCAGGGTTTTGGAATTACTTGTGGCCGGTACTGTATATGTTGGGGGCGATCGGTCAGTCTTCACGATCAACGTCCGATAGCGCTGCACTATTGACCGATCGCGCTGCGCTTTTGAAAGATCTATTGTTCGCGCAGCAATCGGTCCATCGCGCAACGAACATTGATTGATCACGCTACGAATATTTTTTGCGTGATCGATTGATCGTGCAGGATTGATGTTGCGCGATCGACCAATAGTGCTGGTATGGTTTTGCGCGATTGACTGATCGTGATGGAATGGTTTTGCGCGATCGACCGATCGTGCAAGAATGGTTTTGTGCGATCGGTCGATTGTATTTATTGTTGTGCATGGATGTCGTGTTGCGCCATCTTAACCGACACTTGTATGTACAATCGAGGGGAGCCAAGGAAACAATCTTGTACTCATAGACAAATAATGTTTACCCACATGCCTTTCGTTTCCAAAATTTAGTGAAATATTCCACGTAAAAGTATGCTGAAGATTTGCACAGATTTTTAGTTCATCGCGGTATTTAATATGTCGATGGTGGCGGTGAACACTTTACCAGGCAGTCAGTAAACGCTAGGAAGAAATACATCGCGGGTACTCGGCATCACGTGTACACACAGTGCATGCAAGCATTTTCCATGTCATCAGCGCGCTGGTTCTTTGTGAGTGGTGCGTGCATACCGATGACGGAGTTTACATTGTACGAATCGAACGCAAGTACAAAATAAAATGCTTATTTATTCTACGATAGTAAGCCTACATTGCCAATAAAATAAAAACATACATGTACATACATGTAAGTTGAGGTCTGGCAATGTTCACAGTTGACACTTAATTTTCTGATTTAAATTCCTCAAAATGCATGTCTCAATTGTGTCTCTTTTTGCCGGGCAAGTTCGGGCAAGCAGTCTGCGACCGGAGCCTGCCCGATCGGCAGTTAAGAAGAAAACAAATTGTCGAGGCCTGATGCTGGAGCCTGCAGAGATCATTCTGCTCATGTGTTTGTACAACAAAGGCTTCGGCTGGACTTTGGAAAAAGGCTGTTCAAATTTGCCGTCAATTGAGAAATAGGGCATCAAAATTGCTCACTTACAAGAATATCTTAAATACATGTAGTGTATAGATGAAGTCAGGTGTTGACATTCAGAATGTCCAAAAAGACACCCGGACTCCCCTTCCACAAATTACATGGGTTCATTTGTACATTTTTAGAAGTGTTCACGTGTACACCTGAATGTTACCCACTAGCGCTATGACCATAGAAAACTAAAAACATTTTTCAAAAGTGTACGTGCTTGTTAAGTTGTCCCCATTTTTCTGAAAGTCGCAAGTCTTTTTTTCCCGCGAGACCGACTCTTCCCAAGATGCCGTAGATGCTGCCAATTTTTCTTGATGACTGGGACGTACTTTGACATTCATTGCATTTTCTACTCTGTAATAACGTCATAATCATCCATTTCACCAGCCTCGGTCCATTTTGAGCAAATAAACCTCTCGGACTAACGGCGTCATTTTCCTTACTGATGTCCCATTTAGGCAGTCAAATTACAGCGATCTGTGTACACTTCAGCCACTTGGAATGCAGTCTTCGTACTCTGCCTATATACATTGTACCCTTGCCTATATATGTGCACTATCGGTATGGGTTGACTCTCATAATGCTATGTATAGTACATGTTGGCCACCTACATGTACGTGACCTCTTTATAATGGTGGGGGGGGGGGGTCTGTAGACTTTAATGATGGTATAGCCATCTTGACTGTCTTTTCTTGTAAAGTAATGCACAGCCAAACAGGATGAAAGGGACAAATAGACTGGACCCTAGATTGTTAATGGGAGAGTTGGTTATAGACCAATCCTGGTCTGGACCCTAGATTGTTTAATGGGAGAATTGGTTATAGACCAATCCTAGTCTGGACCCTAGATTGTTAACGGGAGAATTGGTTATAGACCAATCCTAGTCTGGACCCTAGATTGTTTATTGCAGAATTGGTTATTTTAGACCATTCCTAGTCTGGAACCTAGATTGTTAATGGCAGAATTGGTTAGAGATCAATCCTAGTCTGGACCCTAGATTGTTAATGACAGAAATGGTTACGAGACCTTTCTATTGGTGTTGTACAAGCTGCGCTGGGGAGCTAAAACCGAATGTTAGCGAAACATTCAATCGTGTTAACAGATCTTGTGTCCAAACTCAACATTTCTGCAAACTACTAACAAATACATCCCATGATTGGTTGCTTTGTTTCCAACAAATTCAACACATTATTTTCGAATAACTGTGGTTATGTGTTTTTGTGTTTTGCATTTATGGCTTCCCATAGTTTCCAACCTCGGTTGGCCAAAACTCGGGCTGTGACTAAGCTTGGGCGATACCACGATATTATCGAATATCGCGATACCATTTCTTGAACGATTACAATATCGCGTCGATTTTTTTTAAATCGAGACATCGTTAAATCGCGGTATCGATCAAGTATCGCGATACATTTCCTAGAGCTTGCAACTACTGAGAGTTGTTTCATAACAAAGAAAATCACAGACCGCAACCGCAAGATTTCTCCAGGATGACCCGATCGAGTTTCTTCGAATAAACTACCAACATCAAAGCCACAGCGATCATGCGGTCTCGCAAAGACACTGCTGAAAAAAGCTTCTCCTTTGAGTGCATGCAGCTCAGGGCCGAGGCGGCGGCCGTACACTCGTTCATCCGTCGAGCGCATTCAACGGATTTGCACACCGAATTGGAAAAACGTGCGCGCAATTTACCTATTGCACTCTGCGCTCAACGCTCAACACACACCATCCAGTACACGTGCGCGCGGCACATTGAATTGTGGGTATTTTTTTCGCGGGGTGAACGTGGGACGTGACGACGGCCGTGAATCGGAAAAAAGAGACGCAAATCACGGCTATATCGGTAAATTTGTCTTGATGAGTTCTGTGGTTTTTTTTCCCAATCTTGTTTAAAACAAGTTGGTCAATATCAGAAATTTTGTCGATGGAACACCATTTTTTTTTATTGATTTGTCAATTTTTTAAATAAAAAATAAAACAACTATTATTATCATGCCGTGATGCACATGTCTGGGGAAGCCCAGGCTGAGCAACGGACGCGGTAAAAACTAATTTCTCATTGGCTTAGATCGCGGTCAGTTTATTCATGGTACGTTTTCGCGGCTGTAACAACTGACCAGTGATTATAAAAAATGTGCGTGATTGGCTACATTCATGGGGAAGCCCCAGGCTGAGCAACGGATGCGGTAAGGACCAATTCCTCAATGGTAAAAAGATCGCGCGTGGGCAGCAGTTTATTCGCGATGAAATAAAATGTGCGTGATTGGCTAAAAAATTTAGCCGCCAGAAGAGGACAACGAATCTTATTGGTAGTTGGAGCTCGGGTTGTTTCGATAATGGCACCAACTGACAAACTGCCGTTCATAGACCAATCAAATAACATCACTGCGGATTCGGTCGGCAATCCTCTGTGATGTGAGTCCGGTTTAGGTAGGCCTGCTGCAGGATTCTCCCCACATTGTAGCCATTATGTTTCTTGTTTACAAGGCGCATGCTCTGCACTTTGTGAGAGCAATTCTGTGGCTGTTGACGCCGGAATTAAATGTTTTTTGTTGACGTCATGAATATATCGCGATATCATCGAATATCGCGATCTATTTTTGACGATATATCGTGGATGAAAAAAAGCAGTATCGCCCAAGAAGGTCTAAAGACAATCGTAGTCTGGACTCTATATTGTCATTGGCAGAATTGATAGACCAATCGTTTTCACTCCAATTTCACACATCCTAGATTGGGTTTTCAGTCCCTACCCGATTGTGTGAGTTCTCCCTATTTTTGGTTTTCCTCCCACATCCATATCAGACAATCCTTCATCCTCTTCTATACGCATCTTCAGGCCTACAGGTCACAGTGCTAGTTGCTTTTGAGGGTTCCTTGGTTTTATTACCAGGGAGATTTGACTGAACAAATCATAAATAAAACATTCTAAAAATTATTCTGTCATTACTGTTTTTTTAGTCTGCTGCTGTATCAGAACACCACTGCAAAGGTGTTCCCTGTGACTAGGATCCATACCGCTGTTTATAATGATGCATTGACGTAGTGAAGAAGTCGCCACGTCATTTGCAAAAAAAAGTTTTATTTTGATTTTGTAACAACGTCGTATCTTGCACACAAATGCTGCGTGCAAAAGCATTATATCTCAGTGCGTACTTGTTTTGTGTGTACGCCCTGGCTATTTTAAGTGAGACACAACATTTTGACAATTTCAATTTCGCGTGGAACGTAAGTGCTATTTTAGGAGGTACACATGTATAGCGTTTTTGCACTGGCACAGTGAAATGCTTAAGAAAAAAATATATGAAGGAATGCACGCAGTAACTGTTACTTTTATATCTATTTGGATACTTTTTAATGCCCAGAAGTAAACAAAATAACAAAATAAATTTAAAAAAAGGGTAACAAAGCTCAACAGAAATGTAATAGAATTGGCAGTTTGTATTAAATACTTTTGTTCAAAAATGTTTTCACATGGTCCGTTTTTAAAGTTCAAAATGTCCTGTTTTCCTTCTATTACACTAAATCAAACATTACCCGTTACCGGATGCTTACCCCCTCCAGGGCCTGAACTGACGTGTGTAAAACTGCACATTCTGACATTATTAAGTTCAACCGTCAAGACAGCTCTAAGCCCTAGAGTCAGAAGTACATTACACCGACGTGTCAATTAATAGGGGCCTGGCTTGTCCAACGGGGTCGGCTTGGTGGGAGAATATAAAAAAAAAAAAAACTTGTACACTTGAAAAAGTGTTAACTTACTCTACGTTATACGTTAAAGATGTATAGTGTGTTGATGTCGGTGTGTCAAGACATCGGAGAGAAACACCCCCCTCCCTCTTTACCCGGCTCGCTTAGACTTGCAGATTGTTATCCGTTTGCGGGTTGGATGTGTTCGGTCGGCACGTTTGCTTATGAAGTGACATTGTGAGGAGCTCTTTGCTCGCGGGCATGGAGTGCATTAATTTGTCAGCTTTTTCTGCCCCGTGCGGAGATTTTTGTTTTTTAATCAATACCCAGGATCTTTGGGATTTGAAACGTGAATAGTTCAAGTGTGTACATCTACACCAATTTTGTAATCAACAATGTTGTGCGGGTGTGTGTATTGACATACCAGTAGCTATGTATTGACATGGGCAAGGGTTCCCTTTAAGGCATGATACCGCACTAGTTTTTGCATATATTTTCGGGAGACAAAATTCATTCCTGAGTCTCTCGTTTTCAAAGAAAACACCCCACGCAGCCAATCTCTGTGATAATTTCTTTCTTAAAATTGAGTAGTGGGTACAGTTTTTCAGAAAAAAGAGAGAAAAATACTAAGTGAAGGTTTATGGTTTTTTTTATAGAAAGTTCTACACATTTGTTGATTTGTCATTTGTATTTTAGCTGAACTTAACTGTTGGGGACAGTCTCGGTGATTGGTCAAATAAAAACAGTTTACATGTGACATTTTGTAATTTAGATTCTGGTCTTGTAAACTGCATTCTGGTCCAGTAAAAAATTTTGAGCTGCAAGCCCTGCAGTCTTGTGGAATTTTACACCAAAATCGAGCCTTGTTTCAATTGCAAATAATCCAATGGCCTATACTTCTAATATGGTCACACAGCCGGTTCATATTTCATGCCAATTGCGAAAGCGAGTTTTCTCGCATCGCAATTTGAAACCAGTGCGCACTAATCATTTTGCGTCGTGAATGTTCAATGTCGCGTAAAGTGGAATTGGGCTGTTTAGAAAATAATAATAATCCAACACCACTTATGAATGTTTTCCTTACACAAATCATATTTATTTCTGTCAAGCAAATAGTTTTATTAGAAATATTATTATTATTCTGGTTTATTATTAAAAACAAATACATGGTTGGCAGTCACCTGGATGGCTGAATTCATTATTAACAACTAAAAAAAAAGAGCAAAAAAACAAAACAATTTGTTTTACAAATCTACCCAAACCTTAAAATTATATTTTAAAATTACTTACAAGAAGATAATTATATGCATGAATCACAAATAAACTTGGTTCACCAGCATTCCGGTACAATACCTAATCAGGGAATGAGTTTCCCATTTTGGCAACATGTATCCTGTTCAGGAAACATCCACAGTCCAGTGCAATTGTCTCCAACTTTGGAAACATATAAAATTTCCTGATCACAAATAAACTCGATCCACACACCTGACCAGGCTCTTCGAAATTTGCCAAACCAAGTTATTTCAAATTTATACAAATTGTATAACAACCTTATAGCACTGAAGGAATGAGTAGCTGTGTGCTTAATAACTTTACTTTTAGAGTAGAAAGACAAATTGTACTTCTTTTAGAACCTCACTTGTCTGGATGAGTGATTTGCTAGGATCCTTCCTCACTCTAACAAAACCCAACGCTGTACGATAACTCAGCACCCCAACTGTTTGACTCTGACTATGGTGGTAGGCTTGATCTGGTGTACAGGCATGCGTTATCACAGGATTTTTCCTGAATTCTTGATTTTTTTTCAAGATCTTATTGAGCCATCAGATGTACTCGAAACAAGTAAAGCAGTCACCAAAGAGAGAAAGAAATAGTCCACATTGTGTCCTGAATTGTAACATCTTGGAGGTTCCAGGCTTCCAAGTGCCCCCCCCTTTTTTGAATTTTTACATTCTTCAAATCTAAACAAAACATGCAGTTGGATTTTGATGGGCCTTGAATTTTTGATGGTTAGGGTATTTAAATAGATTAGACCTGAGTTACAAACTTGTACACCTTGTACAGGTAGACGCTCCATACTTAAAAGTGCAAGTTAATTATTTTATATCAATTTAAACTGGAACCTGTCAACGACAGTTTCACTTTTTGTTTTGTTTTATAACGATCTCCCATCAATCATTGGTAGGAACAGAGGCCGGGAAATATGTAACTCAATCAAATTACTCTCCTTACAAACTTAATTTTGCTTTTATGATTGGTAGATATTTGTGTAAAGTATTTTTAGGAAATGTCTTGTTGACATCTGAAGAACAGCTGCCATTTCAGTTTCATTCTTGTTTCTATACCATGCCCCATATGTCGCAGGGAGAGTCCCCTCCCTTCCCCTCATTGTTCCTATACTCTAATCAACTCTTCCCCTCTTGTACTGAAGTACCCCCCCCCCCCCTGCAGAAAAATTCTCTGCAGAATTCCTAAGATTCACAGATCAGGTTTTCTGCGGATCCTTAAAAAGTATTTGTAAGGCCATTAGAAGCATGAACAAGGATTACATTCAGTTATTTGAGGTCTTTAAGTAATGGATGCAGCGTGTAATGAAACAAATTATGCTGTGTGTAAAAAAAGTTATCATATTAAAGTGTGAGTGGGTATAGCTGTTTCCTCTGTTTTCTTCACTTATTTGTGGTCTTAAATTTTTATAAAAGGGTCTTAAAAAGGCTTAAATTTGACTTTTTGAAGTGTGCAGATACCCTGAGAAATGTAATGAAGACATAATGGAAGGTGGAGGGGGGGGGGGTGGGGGGGTAGGTACACCATGCTACTTATCAAGCACCAATGCTTTTTATAAGAAAGGGGGGGCAATTTGAACAGTAACAACGACCAGGAAATCAGTCCTGTGGTGGTTTTTTTTTTGGGGGGGGGGGGGTTAAGATTTTGTTAAAAACTTGATATATACATTTTAACAATTTGGAGAATGCAGCCGGCAGTATTGACCCAATTCATGTGACGTCTGCTCCCGTGGTAAATCCTACAGTTAAGCCATGTTGAGAGTCGCATTTTGTGAATGCATTTCGTGAGTGCATTTTAGGCGACGTGCGTGCAGCTAGATGCACGCCATATCCAAGCATGGAATTTCATTTTTGAGAGGGCAAGGTCATGTTCATTTTGCAAAGGGAACTTCTATTGGAAAAATCTTAAAAGTCTATGTGAAACTTTTGAAGCTGGGCACCAAGGCCCGGACCAGGGCAACAAAGGTCATGGCCTCCGCATAAATCTAGGCCCCCATATCTTTACATGCATTTTTACTCCCCAAAAAGGCGGAACGAAAAAGGCAGACAGTGTGTAACAGCAGTGTAAGGAGTCTGTAGGTCATGTTTAGAAAATGTATAATTGTTCTCGAAAACGAAGCACTTTTTTTGCTGTTTGTGACTGTTTGTGTGCCAAAGGACATAGAATACTCAGGAGATATTTAAACATGAGATAAGGCAAGACAAGTATAAAAAATAAACAAATAAAAACAGCTCTTAGAACTGTTTCAAATTGAACAGGAATAGTTTTATAAAATAACTGACTGTCTTTAGGAGATTATTTGTGTGTAGCATACATCATGTACATGGACTTATTGGCTATTTTGCCGGAAGAAACCGATGCATTAGTGTATCTTGTCATCAAACACGCGCTTATTTATTTCATTGCTTGATTAATTCCTAGGTCATGGCTATCTCTTTTCATACCTTACCTTAATGGAATTACCTATCCCTTCCAGCCACCCCTTAAAAAATGTGGTCGGGATCCCAACCAATATCCCGGTGGGATAGGTCGGGAATCCCGGTGGGATACTGCCCGGGATCCCGACCTATCCCATCGGGATATTTTGTCGGGATCCCGACCTATCCCATCGGGATACTGATCGGGATCCCGATGGGATAGGTCGGGATCCCGGTGGGATACTGCCCGGGATCCCGACCTATCCCATCGGGATATTTTGTCGGGATCCCGACCTATCCCATCGGGATACTGATCGGGATCCCGATGGGATAGGTCGGGATCCCGGTGGGATACTGCCCGGGATCCCGACCTATCCCATCGGGATATTTTGTCGGGATCCCGACCTATCCCATCGGGATCCCGATGGGATAGGTCGGGATCCCGGGCAGTATCCCACCAGGATCCCGACCTATCCCATCGGGATATTTTGTCGGGATCCCGACCTATCCCACCAGGATCCCGATGGGATAGGTTGGGATCCCAGTCTGTATCCCACTGGGATTCCAGACCTATCCCACCGGGGATATTTTGTCGGAATCCCAACGTATCCCACTGGGATCTCGAAGTATCCCACCGGGATCCCAACGTATCCCACTGGGATATCTGGCAACTCATTGAGATGGTTCAGTTCCACCTGTGAGAAAGCTGAAATAACCGATTTTTTTTTTTTTATATACAATTATTAAGAATTTATTATCATCTTTTGCCATACACAATTAAATCGTTCAAACAATATCCTCAGTGCAGTGTAAAAAAACTGCCAACCCAATATAAAACAATAACTGATGTTGACTGTTCGTTACGTATATACAGTTGCTGAAGTCCAGGCACACACACTGCACTATTTTAACTTCAATCTCCTTAGGCACATTCTTCAAAAGAAACAACCAACTCCAAGAGAAGTCCAAACTTTTCTGGCTTTGTTTGTGGCCAACCTTTCCCGCTGTTCCAGCCCATTCTTTGATTTTATAAATATGGTGTGGTACGTCGTTTCAGATACATTTCTTTGTAATAATAATACAACAATTTTACTTTTTTAGCTAAAAAAATATCTGAACCGATGGCGATGTCCAGTGACTTTTTTGTTGTGCGTTTTTCCTCGTGGAGCGCATTCTTGGGATTTGCACAATTTGCGCTGTGAATAAGGAGCAGTTTAATAACGAATTGTGGGCAATATGGAGATTATGCAAATCCCAAGAATGCACTCCACGAGTATCGACGCACAATTGTTCGCTGGACATCTGTAAGATTTTTAGCCTACAATTTCTATTTTTTTGAGAAATGTATCTGACACAACATACCCCCATATTAAGTGGCAACGTCTCTTGTGTACCTCCAGGTGAGCTATCCAGCTTTCCTCCCTCTTTTGCAGTCACAAAAAAAAGTATTCTTGTCATCGTAATTTCGATCCACCACTTCTCCAATACTTTGACAGAACGCTGATTACACACATGTACATGTTTACCATCTGGTATAAAGGGACATGGATGTCAGACTATTTCATTCACATCGCATATTACACTTCTCGTCTAACACCCAACCCCTGGTCTTGCACACATGGCCGTTCTCACTATTGAGCACACAGCCCGCTGCGCTGTATGTATTTGACATCAAAACATGAGGCATAGAGGGAGATAACTCTACGCAACTGTGCGTCGGGCCGCCGACGCATCGCAATGTGTATGTGTGATCGAAACGTAACCACGATGCTTTGGCTTTTGGGGGGGTTTTCGCTAACCATTTTCTCGATAAAAAAATCAGCTTAAAAAAGATACAATCTTTTAATAATCTGACCAAAAGTTGAATATTCATCGTCGCCGGACGAAAAAAAAAAAAATGATGGATTTCCCTTTTTTTTTTCTTCTTCAATTTTTCAAGAAAATTGGTCGCCGCGATCCGTAAACCAACTAATAAAATTGGAACGGCCTAAAGACCAATTTGCACTGAATTACAATGACAGCTATATAGGACCAGACTTGGCCAGTGAATACTGAGTTTTGGCTCATTTTTTGGGGGGTAATAATAGGGTGCACTTCCATCATATTTTTCAAGTAATATAATGGCGCTATAAGTTATTTAAAAAAATACAAGATTGACATGTAAAACATGATTATAGCATGTTTTAAATATGTCAATTTTGTATATCATTTGTTTCAAGTGTCAAGCACCTACAGTCTAAGTTTCATTTTTATATCTCATTCTATCCCACCCCAAACAGGTGGGATCCCAACAATGCCGGGATGAGCTGATCGGGATCCCACCTTATCCCAACTCATCCCGCCTTCAGTCGGGATTCTGACCACCATTCCATCGGGATCCCGACTCGTCCCACCTTTGGTTGGGATCCCGACATAACCTATCCCGATGTATCCCATCGGGATACCTCCATCCCGACTTATCCCAACATATCCCGGTGGGATATGTCGGGAATCCCGGCGGGATATATCGGGATCCCGACCACATTTTTTAAGGGGCACTTCCGATAGAGAGAGAAAAGGTTGAGGAGGGGGGGGGGGGGGTGTTGCCTCTACCCTGGGAATTCCAGTAATACGTGTACATCACTAAAAGAAAGTGACAACTTTAAATTGATTGCAAATTTGCAAGGCCTGTATGAATGCAGGTGAAATGAGTTCATTCAGAGACGTGGGAGCGTTTTCATAATGTCTACACGTGCACAAACAACCTTGACAATACATAATAGTCTTATGCATCTTTCTGTAGTGGCCTCGGCAAAAGATATTGCTAATCATGAGCAGGAAGATGAAGTGTTTTGTGTAGGGTTTTTTTTCTTCCCGTAATTAGTTAATTCAGCAATTTAATGTGAATTCATAAACATTGTTTATACATACAGTTTTCAATGAACATCAACCTGTGAAAATTCCATCCAATTCACGTTTTCTTGAAAAGGATGAACAATTTTAAAGTTTTTTTGGCAGCGATTTTATGCACGTTCGTAACTTGCTCATAAAACGTTGATTACTATTATCGAACTAAGCAGTAGTGAATGTTAGGCGTTCACATGCTATTATCTTGGATTTGACAGTATTTTAGACGGAAATATTTCTCTGGAGAATGCGTATTGATACCGTAATTTGTCTTTCAAGCTTGTTTCAAGGTGAACGATTGTCATTGGAAATAAAGACTAGCATCTGTGAAGGAAGTGGATAATCTTGTTTTTATTTGCAGGCAGTATAGGCTTAAATAACCATTTATTAAACTTACATGTAGCAAATCATAAGTGTTAAACCTTCATGTGCCATTTTCGTGAAAATGACATATTTTCATGAAGATTTTCAAGATGTTTTTCGTGAAGTCTTTTATGAAGTTTTTCATTAAGATCTTCACGAAGATTTTCAAGTTGATTTTCATGAAGTCTTTTATGATGATTTTCATGAAGCTTTTCATAAAGTCTTTTATGAAGATTTTTCATGAAGATTTTCATGACAATTTTCATGACAATTTTGATGAAAACAAAATGATCAAAATATGCATTAATACTAATGACATGTATTTATTATTCACTTTTTTTTAGCCATCCTCAAAGCCATTTATTCTAGCATTACCCATGTTCATCGGGCCCCAGGTATTCCTAAAACTATCTCAGCTCCTCAGGAGCATGCAGCACCGGTAATCAAATGGGCACACAGGTTGCTAATCATTCACATCAACAATCTCTACCTCCGCAGGTACCCATTTGCTCCTGGGTGATGAGAAGCAATTATCAATACATGTCTTGCTCAAGGACACAAGTAGCACGACCGGGATTCGAACCCAAACTCAAGTTTGATGAGCTAAATCACTTGGCCATGACACGCCAGTACAATAGTACTTTGTTGGCCAGAACAATAGTACTTTTTTGTAACAATAGCGTAATATAATACAAGGATGGGAAATGTCAGATTTCTATCTGAGTTAAGACTTTAGTTGTCTACCTGGGGGAAAAAGTAGAGACTGTTTTCTTTGGATGTAAAGATGTCATGCTCCTTGATCTACTTCTCTAGTGCTAAGGAAACTGTTTCCGAAGCTCCTTGAAATCTATAACTCCAGGGGCTACCAGAAGTTGGTAATGTCATCATTTCATCATGCCTTCTCAAACTTGGATCCTAGTTTCAGCCTTTTTTATCATCTTTGATAATATGTCGATATTTTTTTTAGAGTTTGTTTTTGTACGGTTCTATTTATGCAACCAAGGCTTGCACCGTGACCCATAGGCCTGAAGATACCTGTGTGGAGAAGATGATGAAGACATGCTTAATGTTAGGGGCCATTCAGAATAGTCAATGTTAAAACAAAATTGAATTATTTTTGAAGTTGTTTTGACCCATCCACCCACCCCAAATTTTGATTTTAAAATATTGAATGGCTCCATAATATAATCTATACACTGAAGAACAAAGTAATGCCTCAAATGAACCAGATATTTTAGACCAAATCTCTCGAGCTTCAGTAGTTTTTGACGTTTTTTTCTGACTGAAACAAACAACTTTGTAGTTAAATTAAATTGACGATCTTGGCCAGCTGGGTACTTCCTTTTTTTCAATTGTTAATTTAAATACTTTTTATTATTTTTTATAAAAACTGAGTTTTGATTTTCAGTTATTTCTTGTGACCCACCCACCCACAATTTCGGGGGGGGGGGGGAGGAGGGGAAAAATATAGAAGTTTTTAAACATTGACTTTTCTGAATGGCCCATTAGGTGTGTGAAGAAAACCTAAGATAAAGAGTTTGGTGAAATTAGAGAAAGAAACCACTAAACCAACCTGACTGCCCGAAATGTCTTTACACATTAACATTTTATCTGTACCTTGTGAGTAATAACACTTTTCAAATATTTGTGTTTTCTGAAAAAAGGTATTCTTTTTTTTTTTACTGTCGAGTTTGCCTTTTTTCTGGGGAGAAAATATGATTGTCATCTCACGGTTTTTGTTTGTGTTGGCTTGAACTATACATCTGAGTTTATACAACAATTGTACTCATGGAAAATAACTGAGCTATATTTACCATTTACACACATGAGCCAGACGTTTTTAATACCTAATGTGGGGTTATGTTGTTCTGACTGATCTAGTACTGTGTGTGTGGGAAAGGGTTGGTGGTGGGGGGGGGGGGGGTAGGTAGCATTAAACTGATTGCTCAAATGTTTTTAATATTACAACCACTGCGATTAATTTGAGCGAGTGTTACATGCCCATGCAGCGCATTGATTAACACGTGTGAATTATTCACAAACACGCTCTGGAGAGCAAGGATACAATCGCAAACTACATCTTTTGTGTTCCACCGACAGCTTTACTTTTTAACTCTGTCCTTGCTTTACTAATTGATTTCTTGGTGGGTGTGGATCTAGGATACTGTCCCACCGTCCAAAATATAAAAGAGGAAAACCTTTGATTTTCTCTCCCCCCCCCCTCCCCGCCTCAGAAAGTTTATTGATCCAAACGCTTGTAAGGGTCCTTAGGTATTCTCTCACATGGAAATACTATCACTTGCTCAGCTTGGCATTTTCATGCGAGCTGTGGTGATTCTCGATCAATGGCTCGGTTGGGAACGGGTCGGTGGATTTATGATCAGTCACGGTTACGTCTGCGCCCAAATGTCTACAACCCACTAACAAACAAACCGACGGATTTTCATTCCTTTTCAGATTCTAATTTATTCGTGTCTGAATGCTTATTGATTTTGGTGCAGGGGGAGGGGAGGGGAGGGGGGGTTGCATGTTGTGAGTTTACGTAAGGGATTTCTCAGGAACAGATAGAGGGATTTGTGAGGGGTCTGGATTTGTTTGGGTTTTTTTTTTTTTCCCTTCCTCAATTTACGGAAGTAAATGTATGAATTGGGTCATTGGAATTCTGGAGGTTTTGCACGCCGTGATCACTGTAAACTATTTCTATTTACAGTTCATTGTTCACTCTGTTCATAAATTTGCTACCTGTACTGCCACTTCCCAGGTTGTACATGTATCGTAAACTTGGGTGTGATCCCTGGCTACACGGCAGCTAATGGTTGTTTATGGCTTCTGACTGGCACCCCCGAACAAAGATATTGACAAAATAGGGAGATTGTCAACATAAGGGCTAAATAGCTCAGTTGGTAGAGCACCGGCAGAGGTCGCTGGTTCCAGTCCTGCTCTAGAAATTTTTTCTCTGTTCACCCCCCCCCCCCCCCCCCCCCCCCCCGGGAAAAATTGAATTAACCCAGTCAATTTCTCTTCTCTAAGACAGTTGGTTTTTGTTGGTCTGCGGGGGCAATCTCACTGTCAAAATTACACATCAATTGGTGATTGAAAAGACAAAAAGTTACATTCAGTTCTTCAGTCTTGATATCTGGAGAGAAGTTGAGCTTGATAACCATCAGTTGTTTTCAGTGATGTCAATGTTTGTCAGCTATGAAAGAGATATCGATATGGTCGGCTCAATTTCAAATCAACTGCGATTAATGCAAATTCATGTTCGATCATGCTTTCATCAGGCATGAGCCCAGGATGTGGGGCCTTTATAGTACCGGGTTTATGGGGTGAACAAAAAATTAAGATGGAAGTGGAAGCTTAATAAAATTATTAACTAATATTTGTAAATTGGGTAAAGATCTAATCTGCTGAAATCAAGCATGAGATGTTTTGTTAAAGGCTATGTATACCTTTAGTTTTTGAAACTGTTTGGTTGTTTTAATCCTATGTAAATGTAGATATATACGATAAAAGTAACCTGTGGAAATTTCATTTCAAAACCACGTTCCTTTAAAGGGAATCGTTTCTCAAAATGTTGTACATTATGAACAGCTGCAGCGCTTCTTACCAAGTAAGTCTTTTTAAGGTCATCAATTTTTGGGGTAATTACCAAAGGTATACCCTCCCTTTAACAATTCATAATGGATTATCTAACAGCTTCAATCAAGTGCGGACAATATACGTCTGCGTAGGCATAGAATTTCATCTTTAGAAAGGGAGGTGCCATATTACTTTTGCAAATGGCACTGCTATTTGAAAATCTCAAATGTTAATGGGAATTATCTTGAATGGCATAAGCAATGATGGAAATATTTTGAAAAGGGCATCAAGGCCAAAAGCTAGGGGTGACAGAGGCTGTGGCCTCCGTGGTCCTTGTGTAAATTCCAGGGCTGTAAGTTCAAATAAAAAGCATTAGGCTAATAAATATAGTGAGAAAGACTGTCATGCAACCTTTACACAGTGTACGTCGTACTAATGCTGTTTTGTACTGCCCCTTCCCAGGTTGTATTGTAAACTTTAAATGATTTATGGCTTCTGACTGGCACCCCAAACACAGATATTGACCAAATAGGGAGGCTGCCAACATTAGGGCTAGATGGCTCAGTTGGTAGAGCAGCACGTTAATTCCAAGGTCACAGGTTCAAATCCTGTTCAGTTAATTTTTTTTTTATCTCCCCAAAGTAAATTTTTAAAAATTTGCTAACCAGATTTGTCATTCTAGAACAGCTGCTTAACAAAACCGATATATTGTATTTATGTTGTATTCTTCATATTGTCATAAAGACTTCTTGTGTATTCAAACTTCTGGGACCAAGTTGGTCCCAAAAATACTGAGTTTTACGTGTGTGCGATTCTGGTTCTTCAAATACTTAAGTTTCATGTAGTTTATGGCTCTAGAAAAAAAACTTTATTAGTTAGATCACACAAGCGCGAGTGGAATACGAACCAATATAGCGTGAGTGGAACGCAGACGCGCAAAATTTTCCGTAATCCACGAGCGCGCCTGTGATGACGAAGTTCTTCAAGCAAACTTAACCAAAGATTAACATAATATGCAGTGTTGGAACAGCTGTACATTTTGTGTATACTTTGCTTAAAATAGCACATAGCTATAGAGCTGTTATAACAGCGCATTCTATTACAGAAAATACACATGTACCTCACCTCCGATACCTACATGTACATGTATGCATTTCTGTGCGCATTCGCAAGCAATTCGCTGACACAACTGTTACAACAGCGCAATACGCAGGGTGTGATATGGGCCATGTGGTATACATGTAGGTTTATATCGGTTGGTCAGGCTAATTAATGTAATTACAAAACCATTATGTGTTATGTCCTGAAACTTGCTGAAAATACTAACAACAATGAGTATGTCAAGAATTTGTACAAAAATCGAATCACCCAATTTTGTAATTATGACACATTCATGGGTTGGTGAAATTGGTGATCATTTGTGATATATACTTTTGCTTACTGCTATGTGGAAGTACATTAATTTGTTCACCTATAAACAGAGTTAGGATATTTGGCCTTGTACTATTAATAACTAGTCCTTGTACTATTTATTACCTTATTGAACAAACTGTATTTTTCGGCGCATCCCGCATGTAAATGACAAATTCCCCAGATGCAGAATCTATAAATTTTAAAGATGTTTTGCACTGTTGAACACCAAGGGTTCTGAATATTTTATTATGTTTTTCTGTCCCTTTTGTGAAAATACAAAAAGGAAAATATATTTTGAAAAAAAAAAAAGAACTCCACAGCAATGTTAAGTCCCTCACTTTTTATGTTGTCATAAATTTGTGTTGGTACTATGGCTGGTGCTTACGGTTCTTTAGTTGATGGCATATTTTTTATAGGTATTTAATTTACTTTCCTTGTCTTTTGAAGTGCATTTTCAATGTAATGACAAATACCTGTCATGTAACTTGTGTACAATAAATTTGTCTAACATTCTATAAGGTATGTTTAAAGTCTAGAGCCCTTTTCACATGAGAGCAATTTAGCAAGGGTACCGTGCTAAATTTTAGCATGATTGCAAAAGTTTACAAATTGCACCTCGTTGTGAAAGGACAACAATTTGTATACTGCCCAAAGTGCCTTGTGAAATTTTCTCAAATATTGATAAGTTTTGTTGGAGGTCCAGACCTACGACAAAAGTCACACCAGGCAACTTGCAGGCAACTAGTTCTAGGCAGTCTCCACTTTCACTTTTCAGTTTTCTCATTATTTTCTTGGGGATAGTGACTTACAGCTAGAGGAATGTCTCTTGTACATGTTGTACTGCTGAAGTGTTCCTTATGCATGCAGTGCAGTTAGATGCCTCCAATTTATCGTGATGAAGTTGCCCTGTTTGACAAGGCCATATCGTGTACATGTTGTTGTTTTTCTTGCTGGTACTGCATGTACATTGTTATGCCCCTTTTATATATTTCATTGTTTTGATGTGCTTAAGAGTTTTGATTAAAACCTTGAAACACTTCTTGCCTACTCAAAATTAATCCACTTAAAATACTAATGGAAAGATGTAATAATTGCGTCGGGGATAAAGAATGTTATTTATTGGTGATTTTTTTTGAGGTCATATATTAAGTGCCACTACATCAAGATCACAGCGGTATTTTATAAATGATTTTTGATAAACTTCTTGAAATTGCATTTTTTTTTAACGAGTCTTTGACTGAGAGTATTTTACAATTCAGACTGAAATACTTCTCGGAGGATCGGTACTCAGGATGAACTTGACATTCAGTGAGCTTTTAGATTGAAAGTAATCTTTTTTTTTCTGTCTCTCTCTCTTTCTCTCTGGTAATTACCAACTCTGAAGAGTGTCTTTAAGTAGTGGTAGGAAATTGGGTCCCTGGGCTGTTGTTTTCTTGTGCCGCTTTCTGTAAGCAAATTGTGTGCCCACAAGGACCACTAGGTGGCAGCAGACGTCCAGGTAAATTTCAATTGTACGCAAGTTCTGAGCATGCGCATATTTCCGAATACAATGGATTTGGGTGTGATCCCTGGCTATAACGGCAGTTACAGGTTGAATGGCTTCTGACTGGCACCCCTGAACAAAAGTATTGACAAAATAGGGAGACCGCCAACATATGGTTAGGTAGCTCAGTTGGTAGAGCACCAGCGCGTTAATGTGGAGGTCACAGGTTCAAGTCCCGCTCTTGTCAATTTGTCTTTGTTCAACCCAAAATTTAATTTAAAAAGTTACCTAGTCAGTTTCCCTTGTGGTTTATTAGTTGAACAATGGATTTAGTAAGTCTGCTGCCACCAAGAGTCTCCCATCGAATAGAAATACGCCTTAGCAGAGGCGATAAGAACGAGACGAGAAATTTCAGAATTTTATCTGACTTCATACCTTTTTATGTCTGCCTGGTAAAAAAAAAGTTAGCTGCTATTTTCTTCAGATATAAATAAATCCTGCTCTCTGATTTACTTCTCTCGTACTGAGGACACTGTTCACAAAAAAACCCTTGAAATCTATGACTCCATGAGTACCAAAAGGTGGAAATGCCATCAATTCAAAAACCTCCCAACATTTAGATCCAAGTTTCAGACATTTTATGTACGTCTGCAATGACTCTCATACACCTTGGTATTTCACACATTAGCTTGGAAAGTAGGCCACCAACATGTTCATTCATCGTGGATGTGCGTTGTTGCAATACTTCATTTGAAAACCAATGCTTACCAGCTTAAAATAACAATCGCACGGTAAGCAAAGGAAAACATCTACCTTAACAGCGCTTTAAAACTGTCCTCAGTTTCATGCTTGCCTGGGTAGAGTAGGAACAACATAATACTTTCAAAAGTCAAGCTTGCTTCTTTTCCCCTTCATTTATTTAATCCGTCGGAATAAAATCAGAGTCGTTGGACTGCATGACTCATTTGTGAATTATAGCCTTGGCAACTTCCTACCCTCCACGCTCATCTATTTCATCCTTAGTGGAAACTTTGTCTTCCAGACAGTTGAGCATTACAGTTATAACGTAAATAAGATTTAAACAAGAGCGCGTCCTTCAAGCCTGGTTACCATAAAGGGATATGGGTAGGTTGTGGGTGTTGTTTTTTCCACCCTCTTTACATGTGGGGCAATTGTTGATGCCGCTCCCTCTTGTTTTGATGCGCGATGTGCGTGCTCTGCGCAGCATCCCTCTGTCAGACTTTGAAGAGCTGTAACCCAGAAAATAGCTTGACCAATTTTTTACGCTGTGCAGTCATTAGCTTGGGAACCAGTCACACTCACAGAAAATCACATGGCATTTGGCCGGTAACTGTGGCCCAGTTTCATGAAGCTTTTGAGCACAAAAGAAATGGCTTAGCAAAAAGAAATCTTATTTATCAGAAACAGGTTACCAGCCAAAATACAATGTAATGTATATTGTTTGTGACTGGTTCCCTGTTACTGGTTAATTCATTGCTTAGCTTTTTAATATGCTTAGCATCTTTTTATGTTCACTTCCTAAGAAAAATTTGTTATGCTTAGCTGAATTCTGTGCTTAGGTGATCCATGAAGGCCTGATAATTTTTATAAAGCATTGAAACCCGAAACTTGCTAAGTCTAGAAAAGTTTTACGTTATTGCACGAGTGGTTCCCAGGCAAAGTGGCATATTACATTTACACCTTGACTGGTGCCCTACTAAAGTCTTACTTTTGAAACCCGAATCTTGCTAAATCTAGAGAAGTTTTACGTTATTGCACAAGTGGTTCCCGGGTAAATTGACATATTATAGTACACCTTGACTGGTGCCCTACTGAGTCTTGCTTAGCAGAATTGTTTAACTTTAAGGTTAACAATCACCTTCATCACACACTGAACGCTCCAAGGAATTATAAACAAATGGAACACAATTAGTTGGGAAAACTGAGTAAAACTACTAGCAATTAAAACAAAAGGAATTCCAAGTATCAAATGTCACCTTTAATTGTAATTCAAATAGTTATAGTAATAGTTGTAAATAAGTTTACACTTGCAGCCATGTCACTTCAAGGTTGAATATATGAAAAAAGGCATCACATAAATTTCTCTGATTAGGCCTTACCTATCTGATTCAAAGTTGTTTGTGAAGAAGTGTAAGTAAATTTTCCCAAGTGGAACTGACGTTGTGGATAACTGTATGACGTTGATCGTTTCTTGGGCTTTACTTCTAAGGAATTCATTTCCATTCTTCTTCTTTTTTAAATGTAGATTATAATCTTGCCTTTCTGTTCTTAAGTTTGTGGTAACAAACACGAAACCATGTATCATGGTGCGATATGTTTTGTGCAAGTTATGATGTTTGAGTAGGTTACAATGGTTGTGTTATTTGCGAGGTTTGTGTGAGTTGCGATGTTTGTGTGAGTTGCGATGTTTGTGTGAGTTGCGATGTTTGTGTGAGTTACGATGTTTTTGCATTCTACCATGTTTTGTGTGTTACGATGTTTGTGCGAGTTAATACAATGTCTATGTGAGGAACGATATTTGTGAGTTACAGTGTTGTGTGAGTTACGATGTTTCTGCAAGTTATGATGTTGGTGTTCTTTGAATCTTTCATTGATTGTTTTCTGTAGTTATTTTCTTTACTTTTCATTTATATTGAACCCATTCCTCTTAAATGTTATACATGATTAAATTTTGGAAGAGTACAAGCAGTTCAAGTCTGAACATGTATAGCAAATACTCGTTACACATGCATTAGCCGTGGAATGAGGTGCATGCTGGTCTATAGTTAGCGAGCAAATTTGTCACTAACTAGACCAGCATGCATCTCATTCCACGGCCAACATGAGCATATGGAGTATTTGCGAACTAGTGTATGCAACCAACCTTCTAGAATTTCATGAAAATAGGCGGACAAATTCAAAGAAAACAGTGCGTTACAGTTGGTGTCTTTGGGGGGCTTTTATAGTCGTTATTAAATCAGAATATGATTGAACCGAGTTTCAAGGTAGAATTTCTTGCATATGGTGTTTGTTTTTGGATGAAAATATTCCCTGGGAAATCTTTTTACTGTTTATGAAGGAAAAGATTTCAGATCAAAAGTCAATAATTTGTTCTGACCAAACTCTTGAATTTCCAGTTTCCTTTGAGATACATAAGCACTCCTTTTTGTCATGTATTTCCAAATGTTTTCATAAAGAGCGTTGGAAACCATCTCAGGGAACGATTTTTTCGTCCAGCAATTTTGCTCAGGAAAATATTTTGACTGATTTCATTTTGTGCATATAGTGAATGCTAATAATGAGTAGCAAATGATGTTATTTGAGGCGCAACTGAAACTTTTCGTAGCACATTTTTTTATATGCTATATACAGGAAATTGTTCACTGCTTCTGTCACAAGACACCTTCAACTTCCAGGGGATCGTAGGACCGTCCACCGGTCCATATTGAATTTGTCAGCACCGTTGGGCAGATTTACACCGGTTTCCCTTTAAACACAATTTATCTTTCTTATTAATATATACATCTCCAGAGTTTTGGAAGCGAAATGGCCAGAGTGTCTGCGGCTCACAAACAACATAACACGTTCTTTAAATCATTCCCTCTCCGGCAGTGACATCAATCCAGTCGGGCGAGTTTTTTGTTTCCCTCTCTCCCTCAATCGTGTGCGAGGTTTTTTCTCACCCGCCCCTAGTGGCAACAAATTAAAGAATCTTCAACAGCGCCAAAGATGAAGCATGCATTTCTGAAATCGTAGTGTTTTTTTTCTTTTTTCTTGTCGGATCGAAACAGAACCAGATCCCATTCCCTACAGGGATGGTGTATGCAAATGAGGCCAGAGCCCATTCCCTACAGGGATGTTGCATTCAAATGAGCACTTGGCCAGTAGGATATCATGACGACACTGCTAATATTGGACCAGGCTGCATATACTTGAGGGGGAACCATGCAGTGTAGTTGGTACTTTGTGACTCCGGTTTCAATCTCAAGAGAATTTTTGTTACTTACAGTCTGTCGGTTTTTCAGTGATGAATTTAATTTGCATAATGCCGCGGTTGCTTGTTTTATAATTGTAATGAAAGGTGAAATATTAGCTTGGTGAGTGTAAATGAGACAACTGTTTTTGTGTGTGTGCGTGTGTGTTTTTTTTTTAAAGACATGCACTGATAAGCATGTATGTAGGTGTACCAGTAAATATTACATGTAAAACAACACCTGCTATTTTGGCATATTTAGAGTGTGACTTTGTGCTTGTACTTACAGATCCTCTAGTTTAGGATTTGTGGTATATCTTTGTATTTGAACTACTTTTGTCATTTCCTGCTCTGAAAACTTGCGTAGATTTTGTGTGAAATTTGACTTAAACTTTGTGGTTCCACCAGCAGTCCAAAACAATTCTCATGTTAAAAGTTACAAGTAGCTGTCCAAAATAAGATCTTGGATCGTTACGATACATCGATTTTTAGAGGCAAGTTGTGAGACTTCCAATGACTTTTTAAAATTCCAAGCAAACGTAGTTATGAAGCTCTTTGAAGCTGCAACCAGCTACAAAAAAGGGGGGGGGAATTAGGTCCAAATAATCTGCCTGGATGTTAGGCTGGTAACTCATAAAAAGTACCGCCTAATTTTGCCGACAGTGTTTACACCACCTCTATGCCACAGACTGGATACCACAGACGTTCATGTACCGACCTAAAAATCAAGCTGCTTCCCTGAAAAAAATGTAATTGAAAGTTTTTTGAAATGGTATATGAAAGGTATAGAGGAGAAGAAAAAAATATATAAAAAAAATAACCCAATTTGGTGACCTATATCCCGTAGGGATCTTATAACGATGAAACTAATAGAGATTTTGCCTCGATGGTTGAAGCCATTGAGCTGTTGACTGGATGGCGGCCATCGCCAATTGGTGCTGGGGTCCACTTCACTCCAAATATAGCTCCCTCGTCATTAATCCGCTATCACGGGGCGCTGGGTGCTTGTCCAGCCTGGGGACTTGACCCCTTCAAGACTTAAGATGCAGACAGCTTCTAATCAAAATGAAGTCGCCAAACTCGCACGGTTTTTAAAGGGTCTGTGAGGAGGAATCTTTTGATGATGGGGATTTCCTTCTTCACTGGCGAGAAGTTCCAACTGTGGAGCTAGAAATTCACACTGGACGGCTGGCCCGAGGCCAGTGGTTTTAGCCTCGGGCCAGTAAACCCATGACTGCACAAGTGTGGTGGTCTTGTGTTTTTCAATTGAATAACAATACCTCACTGTGTAATATACTTTTCATATAAAAAAAAGTTAAGTGTTGAATCTGAGTTTGATAAATATCTTCAAATATCTCAAGGAACTTCTCTGAACTTTCACTCCAAAAGTAAAAAAAGTCAGAAGTCAAAATCTCCGATCTACGAAGAAACTTCTTCTAACTGTCCCTAAACCAACAACATCCTACGGCGATCGTGCCTTTTCAGTATCTGCGCCCACAGTCTGGAACTCCTTACCATTGAATATCCGAGCTACAAAATCTCTGTACATTTTCAAAATCCTGCTCAAAACACTTTTGTTTGTCCTTGCTTATATGACTGACTCTAAATATTGCATTTATCAACTTGTTTTTTGTTAGTGTGCAAATCTCTCTTTAATGTGCTCTTAATTACATCCCAGTACACTTGGATAATCTCGGTATCTTGTAATGTTTACTTTCAAACATTTTCTTTTTTCCAACACCTCAAAATATGTTTGGTCATACATTTAGGTACATGTAGATAGCGCTTTGCAAATTTTGTATATCGTTATTATTCTTCTGTTAACTGTTGAGGTGTACTTTCCCATATATAAGACAAATGAGATCAATCTTTTCTCACTAAGAAAAGATTTGAATCAACACTAAATTGTTCTGAAGACGATCACAGCACACTGAACGAAACTTCGAGTTTGTAACCACCGGTTCTTTTCAGAACCACCACTGCTTATACAGAGAGTTTATTTTCATGGCAGGCCTCAAAATAACCCACGGCACCTACAGCAATTGCAGTGGTGCCCTGTGCTTTTGCTGTGGTGCCCTTTGCAAAGTTCCAATACAAATTTACATTTTCCTCATAGAAGTGCCCCTTACCAGAGGAAAATTGCCGTGCCCCTTCAAGAGCGAAGTTCAAGGCCTGTCATAGTATCTCCGCAAACCTCACTTGATAAGTAGTATTTGTTGTATTAAAAATTTAAAGATTTTTTCCCCTTTTATTTTGAATCTTGTCTTGCAAAATATTTTCAGGTCTGACAGTTAAATTGTTAAAACTTGCGGTCTTTGAATTTTTCACTCAAATATGGGCCCTGTATATTATCCTTTAGAGACCAATCATTTCTGTATAATCATCACAAAACGCCCAGACATTGGTACTTTTGTTCATTTCTTTAATGAACTTTTGTCAGTGAAAATGTCGACAGAAATAGCATGAAACAGACAATTTAGTTCTGTGTTTAGAAATTGGTATACTATGTTTAACATACTACATTGGAAAATTTCTTATCCAGACATGACCTTGTCGTTGACCTCTTTATGCGAATGGAAGTATAGGTCAGATCTTGCGGCCGTTTGCAGCCACTGTGGGCATTTTGGTACAAGCCGCTTGCGGCCGGTAAAGTCTTAAGAGTTAAAATCTAATTCTTGTGTGGGATTGAATCCTCTAGAAGCGGATTTAAAGGAAAGGCTGCTTTTGCATCACGAATTCCCTTTAAATTCTTGGATAATGATGAATGAAGTAGCAATTATTAAGTTTTAACAAACAAGCAAACAAACATCCCATCAAACAAAGGACAGTGTTCAGATTTTGTCTAGCTGTATAAATGTAGTCTTGAATTGTTAGGACTTAGATTTATTTCATACTGCGTGAATTCTCGTTTCACTTTGCTCCAATTTCTCTCCTCATTTTTAGCCCACGTCTTCAGTGGCCTTTCTCAGTGTCTCCTGATGAGCGACCTTATAGCAATATGAAAATGGAATAAATGTGAATGTTTATTAATGCATGATCACTTATTGGCAGGGGGAAAAATTTCTAATAATGGAGCGTAACTTTACAGAATTTCTATTGATCTTGCTAATCTTGTGGCGAATTTACAATGACGCTGAGATTTATTTCAAACAAACGTGTGTGGTGTTGTGTGCCACTTTCCAGCAGAAAACAGTGGCAAGTTAATAATACATGCAAAAGCTTTTCTTACGGTTTTCAATTCTTTCAAATAGAAACCCTTATAAGTCATGCTTACTGTAAGCAAAAATATCTGTTTAAGAATGTTGTCCTTGTAAATCACAAACTGATGTGTCTTCCTAAGCGTACCTCGGGACCCCACGGGGAGCCCCCGCTGCTACTATGCTAGGGATGTGCCCTTGCAGTAACCGCAGTTTGGTGTCATGTGTGCAATGCGTGCAGAGCTGACAGTTGAGTCGTCTCTATAGCCGTACTCTAACAGTAGTCGTGAGGAAGATTGGGATATGCCTTTTAATGAGGTAGCTGTCACTGAGCAAAGGACGTGAGATTGAATTTATTGGAGACATCTTGGAAATGTTTCTTTTCTTGGATATGTACATATTGATGTACATGTTGCAATCTGGTTTGAACGGCTTAAGGAAAGTGATGGGCATCTTGTGAGTACATGTGTATATTTGTATTCAGATTGGGTTTTTTCTTTATAGTGCATGTATTTGTGTAGTACTTTAGTTTGTCTTGCGAATGTAATGTTTATTTTGAATTTGTATGTAAAGTGTCTAAGAGCCGTTGGATTTTGAGCTATATATTGATACAGTCAACTCTCGTTATGACAAGATCGCTGGCACTGGCCAAACTAACATCGTTATAACAGAAACGTTATAAGCGGACGGCAAAAAGATACACCAAGCAGAAATGAGATTGGGGACTTCAGAGAGTACTCTTTATAAGCAGAACCTCTTTTTAATAATGCTTTTTATAACAAGGGCTGACTGTAAATATGTTGCGTCACTATCACCGTTAGTATTATTGTTATTTCAAAGTTTATCAGTGCATTAATGTGCAACTTAAATATGCAGGCATTGAACTCCGCTTGAACTTTGCCAAATTTGTTGTGCCTTTTGAGTATTGGACCCTGGGTCTTTTGGAAATCCTAAAAGCCCAAACTAGCTCAATGCATCTCCCATGGGCTTCTGTTAGTCATTGAAACTAAACTTAAAGTGGGGTTGGCTTTTCCAGTGGAATGACACTTTTTGGCCAACGGGGCTGCTGCTGTGGCATTATTAAAGTAACTGTCATCTCTGTATGAAGATATTGTCACATCATTATACGCTGTCTTTTTAATCGAAGTTTGGTCATCAAGACTTGTGTTTTGAAGGCTGTGTTTCTTCAAAATAATGATTTGATCTGGGAGACCTTTATGGTGTGCACACTATTAGTAATAATCTTGGGTGTTCAGCTGTTGAGAGATCTCCGTGTGTAGTTAAATTGAAGGAAGGATGCATGTACATGAATGAGTTAGTCATTATGCTTGGCATCTGGGGGCCTATTTCATAGCGCTGCTTAATGGTAAACACATTTTCCTGCTAACTATAGCAGACAAATTTTACTCACAGCGTAAGCGTATTTCACAATTTAGCAAGAAAATTAGGCAGCCAGCTTGCGCGTTCACCATGTGTTTGCTTTTTATGCGTCGTTCATTTTCATACAGTAAGCACCGGAAGGTAAGCATGCCTTTTCGTGTGCTTACGGTTAGCAGCGCTATGAAATGGAAATCTGGCAGTAAGCACAAAATCGGCCGTTACGCAGCTCTATGAAATTAAATAGTTTATTTTCCCAAGACATTATGTCTGAGGTGGGACTCAAACTGGGGTCCACGTCAGTGGAAAGCAGAGGGGAACATTGAGCCAATTTTTGTTTGTTTACCGAATTATTCAGATAGATTTTCTAAATGAAAATAAGGAAATGATCACCGACTGGTAACTGACTCCGACATAAGAACATAAATAAATGTGAATACATTTTTTTCTTCAGTTTGATCTACAATGTTCAAGTGAAATAATATCAAAAGCCCCTTTATCTATTTATTAATTTATTTATATTTTTAATTCAAAGTATTGTTTTATTTCTAGACGGTGTACCAGGGTATATGTAATTCGATCAGACTGATATGACTTTTATTAGAGGGTCGGTTCGTTTTTGGGGGGTTTTCCAATTCTAATCTTCCAGATCAATGCTGTCCCTGATAAGAGTGGCCGGCCTGGCCAAATGCCAGTTCAGATTCTCTGCAAGTCATCCAACTGGCCAGCAGATTGATTTGCAAACTGACAAATGTCAAGCCGTCCGCCATAAAGCACTTTCTCCAGTTGTTGAATGGAGTCCTAAAAATGAAAGTCTTTTAAATGGTAATGTTGACAATACCATTTTACATTTACCATTGAAGATACTAACATCGCTGACCCCAAACGCAATTTTTTTTTTAAAATGAGGAATAAATAAAGTGCAGGTTGTATTAACTTGTGAACAGGTAAACAAGAATTCAAAGTTTAGTCGCAAATCATGCATAACTTGTGGCAAAATACAGTATGTAGCAATGAAATCATAGTGTTAGCCAGAGGGGTGTCTGGGTGTCTTTGGACACCCTGTTTTAAATTTGGACACCCTGTTGTCATTTACATTTCTGCTGTCATTTACATATAAATGTATTGCAAGTTAACAATTTGGACACCCAGTTTTTAAATTTCCAGCAAATTTGGACACCCTTTTGCCAAATCCTGGCTGAAACCTTGAATGGAATTACATTTTATTTTTGAGAGACTAGACTTATGATATACATAGCTTTACAGGTTTTTAACTACGGACTTGTTTTTGTGTGTGTTGCATAAAACATTTTCAGATGTTGACAAAACGTGATGGAAAGACACAGCCTTACAATTTTTGAAAATAACCAAACTGAAAGAATTGTCAAGAAAGTTAGGTCGACGGTTTTTGAAACAAAAAACACCCATTGAAAATGCTTATTTGAGGGATTTAAAAACAAACATCAACATTAATTGACTCGTTGCTTAGGTGCAGCAATCGTTGAGGTCAAACAACAGAAGTGTGCACACAAGTCTGCACCATGTACAACTCTCAGCCAATGAGTAGGTCTTCCTTCGTCCTCAGCGAGAGCGCTGTTTACAGGGGCATCTAAGAAATACATCCCGCCGTTGTCATTTCAATGCGTCACTTTTCTTTGGATGGAATGCAAAACTAAATTGTGGGGGATGATCTAATTTGATGAAGTTCCTACAGATTGGTTGCTCTGCTTGTCTATAGAAAATAAACGATGGAAATGGAATTAGTCTCTTCTAATAAAACCCATCGATGCACTTTTCCTTTAACCCAAGAAGGGCCTTTCCAGATGTCAGCTTAGCTCCCGATAAACCAAACGAAAGAAAAGTATCTGTGGGAAGAATTGAAATGACAGCTGCCTATTTTATAATCTGACCTATCTTTAGATGAGTTTTACGGCGAAGACCCATAAAAATGCTGTTGATTACAGCTGGAAAAGGTCGCTGTACAATTACACACCTTTGTGCACAATGAATGGTAGCTCTACACTAAATTGAATCATGGAGGAAGGAAATGATGCCGCTGCTATTGCTTCTGCTCTATCAGGGATGTGTGAAAAAACACAAAAAGGTAGTGCAGAAAGGATAAATAGATCTTCAAACAATAGAGGGCACATCTTATTTTGACTCGAGGAATGAGGAAGGTTGGGGGTACTTGTAAACCATCTGAACTGTTTGTAAGATTCTAGCGAGTTTCTAATCAGTTTTTAATCCTTTAGAGACCGTAGCGGCTGGAAACAGCATTTACAAAAATGCCCATAGCAGCCACAAAAACATAGAAAGTAAAGGTCATGACCTGAACTGTGAGGGCGCTACAACTTGTTGGTAAATTAGCATTACAAAGAAAGTGGTATGTAACAATACGGGTCAGCGGATGAATGTATATATGGAATGGAACTAATAATGAACCAGAAATAAGGGGGGGGGGGTTCTGGAGCTGCTTCGGCGGGTAATATTGCCGAACTATTTTCTGCTTAGCAAAAGTGAGCAGGATACCAGTCACAGATGGTACATGTGAAATGGTATTTTGGCTGGTAACCCTATTTTGGTAAGCATAATCTTTCTTGTGCTTGGCTACTTTTTGTGCTTTAGCAGCTCTATGAAATTAGGCCTTGGGCCCAATGTCATAAAGCCTGTAAGCACAAAAACTTGCTGAGCACAGGAAAATCTTGCTAAGCATAAACTGGTTACCAACCAACATTCCATAATGTTTACATTGTTGCCACTGGTACCTGCTCATTTCTTGAAATGAAATTTGCCTTTATGAAGTTGGGCCTAAATCTTTGACAAGTAGCAATGTTGGCTGCATGCTTTAATTTAAAAGAAAAAAGTACAAGATTGGTAAACATTTAGAAGAAAAAAAATATGATAAGAATCAATGTGAAAGCTCGCTGATTGTAGACTTGATACCTGAGGCATGCCCCCGGAGAAACAATAACGCCTGAAGTACTGCAAAGTCAAGAAAATGTCACATGAAAAACCCTACAATAATAAGCATTGCTCATTTCGACTTGCTGTGCAATCAAAACATGCCCGAAAATGAACCCCATTGAAAATGAAAAAGCCCTGACAAAACATGGAACTGTTTTTGTTATTTTCACTATAACGGGGCATCCTAAATTTGATGAAATTCTTTCCGTTTGGATGGGTGGCGTGTTGATTCAAAACTAGAGGAATGGTAGGACTGTCTGACACTCATTTCTTGTAAAGGCAAAGCAGTTTCTTCCTTAACAGTAAAGAGCACTTCTTTAAGAAAATTTGTAATTTGTACAGAAGTATTTTGTTGTTCTTTTTCAGACCAGCTGGAGAGGAGAGCCTCTAGACAGGAACTTTGTTTCTTTTAGGCAATCCTTCGGGTTCCAGCTGGTTCTCTTTCCTTCCTCTGTATTTTAATTGCTTTTGTTGTGTCTTTTAATATTTTTTAGCAATGTGCATTATTGTACTTTTTATCTGCCCGAGAAATGTAATAAATATACGTGTTTTAGAAGGGCACTAAGGCGATACCGGGTCAAGGAGGCAATCGGCTTCCGTTGCCTTCGAGAAGTATCAGCCCCAGAATGGAATTATTTTAGTCTTCCTAAAACGATGGCGTCCGTTCCTTTAAAGTAGATCTCCTACTCCACGCTGCACATCCTATCTTAATATCGCATGTGGAGAGGGAATTTGTCTCCTCAGCGGGCTTGGTGTTAAATCGACACTGTGGGAAATTGTCACCGCGGTGTTCACAGTCTTTCAGGGTGGACCATCAATCATTCAGAGTCGCGAGTGTTGATGCCATTATACATTATTTGTGGTGTGGAAGAGCGAACGCATTGCGTGTCTTTAGTTTTAGAACCAACCTGTGAAAATGCCATCAGGTTAGGTGGCTACAGTTAAAGGTTTTTGATAAAAACATTATTGTTTAACTTTAGTCTGAAAGCTTACTGATTATGAAGTTCATACTAGAACCATTTTTCTTTTCTCTCAATTTTTTCCTTCTGAAGTGAAGAACATTCAAGAAAATATCTGAAAACCTATTTAAAAAAACCCAAAACATGCGCATGGTTTTTCACTATATCCTCCCGACTCACACAATGGATTAAGCCCAAATTTTCACAGGTTTGTTATATCATGTATTTGGTTTATCACACAAAACATGATGCTGTCTGCAACTATGTTTTCACTTTGAAATTAGAAATATGACTGGGATTATCAACCAACCATTTCCCTCCACCCCTCCCCCTTCTGCGATAATTAACAAGCGTCTACTTCTATCTGTAAAGAAACTGTATGTGTAGGTGAGGATAAATAAAGTCAGCGTAGATAAATAAATAAACTGGTGATGTTTTTCTTTCTTAACTAGTGGCAAACCTACTATTTCTTCTATTGTACCATCAATGTTAATTATTGAAGGAATGAAATTGTATTTGTTGCAAAGTTGGTACGGGTACGTGTCGCGCGAATTGAAATTTACAATTGGTTACAAACTGGTCTGAATTAGTATAAACTCTGTCAATAAACAAAGTTGTACACGTACATCAACAATCTTTGTTGATTTTCAGATATGCAATTCCAATATATGCTCTAGTATGTCAATCAATGTGCACTCATTATTTGTTTATACATTTTCAACTAAATACTTCTGAACTCTTGAGGGCCTTTCATCCCCTGGTAAACATTTATTTGGGTACACTCCACTAAATAAGGAGAAAACAGAGCGTCGGCCTCATTTAGTATTTTGTAGGCCCTCAAAATATTCTCTATTAGGCAGATTTGAGAGCCCAATAAAAGGAAACAGTGTAAAAATTTTGCCCAGTTGTGACCTGGGGGTTGTTGACTTCCAACTTGAGGTATTTTGGATGACATATAGGCCCCTGAAATAAATGGTCCTATTTGCTGAGAGGTGTAGGGACATTTTCAAGATTGATGCTCCTCATATTAACTTGAGCAGAGGATAAAAGTTAAATAGTCAATGGATAATTTCCGTTTTGCAGTAAAAAGCTGTGAGACTTCTTAGTTTTTTATTTTATTTTTGTATTTAAAAATATATATATATATTAGGCATTTGGCACTGTATGCTATGGGAGTTTATTTAGTGGGGTGCACCCATTTCTGTCAGGAGATTTTGTTTTTATTGCCTTACTGGCATAGTCAGCTCACTCAATCAGAAATGCAATGTGAAAGAGTTGCTTAAATGGCTTCAATGCAACAGGACATTTTTTCTTACAAGAAAAAGGTTACCAGACTAAAAAAAACCATGTCATTTGTCCATTTTTATGACTGGTTCCCTGCTCGTTATTTCTAAGCAGAGGCATGTGAAGCAGTAATCACTGCTTGGGCTGCCCAATTTCATAAAGCCTGTCAACACAAAAACTTGCTAAGCACCCTAGGAAAGTATTGCTTAGTTGAAACAGACTACCGGCCAAAATTCCATAACAATTGCATTTTTGTGACTGGTGCGTCACTCATTTTTGCTTAGCAAAGAAATTTGCTGAGCAATATTTTCTGCTTAACACTTGGATCTGTGGACCCAGATCTGTGGTAATGAGGCACTGGTGAATTTTACTTTATGTTTGGTGGGTTTTTTTTTTCGTTATTTTTTTTCTTCCAAAATCCATAGCTTGCCTATTCCATGTTTGCCCAGGAAGTATTTTGCCTGCCTGGCCCTTGGTCATGTTCCTTATTGCATGCGTAACAGTCCAATAACATCTTTATTAGTTAATTTCAAGATATGCTCCATGAAAACTAGACAGTTCCAAAGATAGTACCATAACCAAAAATAATACCTTGTACCATCCCTTCGAAAAAAAAAGGTACTTTTTTTCCCAGATACATTTATGTTCATGCTCACCCAGCAGGACTGGAGTGTTGTGAATATTTTGCACTTAAGCGTGGCGCTCGCCTCCGCTTGTTGTGCATTCCAGAAAATTTACAGAAATTTGTCATCCAAGACAGGGTACCCCGCGATGCTACCCCTGGTCAACCCATATCCGGTAGCGTTCGCTCTAATCACGTTAACAATCTCCCCATTCTTCCCGTTGCAGTTGATCGCGACCATTAACCTAGATCACATGTAGCCGGGGAAGGAGGGAGGGGAAACAAAATTTCAAGAGAGACGGCGTTGTTGTTGTGTCGGAGCGTTGAGGAGTGAACAAGCTAGCAACAATCATGGACTTACCGATGGGAATTCATGACCTTTTTGTGCAGATTTCGCACGGTGATTCGGCAGCTGCGCTTCCGTTGATACAGAGACTGCGTAACGTGGACTGCCGAGATGAGGTAGGTTGGAGAATTTGTCCTTTTTCTTTTCAGTGCATTTTCATTCACTCAAACTTCCGTTTGAGGACTTAGTTCCTCTCATTTTCTTTTGCCGTGTTTGACTTCTTGACTGAGCAGCTAAGCTTAGGCTATACTCTCTTGTAGGTCAGGACCCAGTTTTCAGAGTGCTGCTGAGGGATTGGCCATCAATTTCAACATCAGTTCAGAGATTGCTACCTGGGGGGGGGAGGGGAGGTTGTGAGGTATTGTGTTAGCCAGAGACGCATCCGAGCTTCTTTTGGACACCCTGCTTTCAGTTCGGCAACCTTTTATCTGTCATGACTCAGCGGAACTTGGGGCCATTGCACCCACCTTTAAAAAAAGTAGCTATTTTTGCCGCCCCCCCTCCCCACCTTTCACCAATCTGTTTAAACATTTTCTCAAACAAAGCATAGATGAGGGCACTTTTTTTAGCACATGGAAGTGATGTAAACAATATGACTGTCTCCCCCCCCCCTCCCTTAAAAGGGTTCCACCGCTGATGCAGAGTGGAGTTCTGTAATGATAAATGTTTGTATGTCTCGGGAAAATGTTGGAGAATTGTTTGAAAAGTAGATTAGAACTGAAAATTAGCAAAGTATTGAGTTCTTGAAGAGTAATTATAAGGGTAGCCTATATGTAAAGTTGACTCTCATTTTTTATTTTGAGATCGCTGGGACCGGCCAATTGACCTCGTTATAGCAGGAACTTGTTACAAGAGGACAGCAAAACAAAGAAACACAAAGCAGAAATGAGATTCAGGTCTTTAGAATGCATAATACTCTTTATAAGCAGAACCTCGTTATAACATTGCCCTGTACAACGAGGGTCCACTGTACAATGAAGATCCATGAAAACTTTGGATTACCATTGAACTGGTTCTATATTGTTTACCCATATGACAGTAAACAGGGAACTAATCACAGTCAATTTGCGGCTGGTAGCCTGCTCTAAAGAAATCTTGAATGGCTCAATGAGATCATGGCCCAGTTTCATGGCGTGGCTTACCACAGGATTCTGTGGTTACAGCGCCTTGTAAGGCGCGCGATTTCTTAGGGCAGATTATCGTGCCATGAAGTTGGGCACTGCTCAAGATTATGTTCAAGGATCGCCCTAATGAGATTCAAACCTGGTGCAGGTACCGTAGTTGCAAGGAACAGATTGCTTCAGCCACTCTTGTTAGTATTGCATTTGCAAGCAGCTGTGAATAACCAGGTTTGTCTTTTTCGTTCTGTGTCATCCAATTATTCTGTATCATCCAAAAGTAAAGAAAATTATTTGAAAGGAAAAAGGAGCAATTGATGGACTATTTGTCTTTCAACCTCAATGTTTTTAGATTGAAAAATAACATGGCTGCTCCTCCTAGTAGCACAAAGCCAACAAGCAATTTCACCGAGCGCTAAGATTAATATTTTTTTTACTTACAAAGAGTAAGTCTTCATTACATTGTACAGTGTGAGGATGCATCTTAAGCCAAGATGTGTTTGGCGTAATCGACTACAGCGGTCGATTTCACCAAATTGGTTTATACTTTATTCAAATAGACCCTGGTAGTCCTGCTTTGGGACCTGTGAAAGTGCAGGGCTTTGTTTCCTTAATACACGTCAACTCGTAAACATGGTTCCCAAAGGAAGTTGGAATGTACGCATGAATGTACGCATGAGACTCACACATTGTACTGTTGTACTGCAAAAGCGAATCAGAAATCCTTGCGTCACAATGGGAAAACAGCGTGTAGTGATTGTTGGTGCCACAAATAATGGCTTTGCATTCGCTTTTACCTGAAGTATGAATTGAACTTATCAAGGATCTTTTTATGGTTTTTTTTAATTTTTATGTTTAATGTTTTGTCAAGCTCCAAAAGAGCAGAATGTATTCACATGAGTTCACTGTACTGAGATGTAGATGTTGTATCAATGTGTTGGCTGGAATCACTGTCCGAGACTTTCCTCATTCCAATTCCTCCAGAGGACTGAGCAAACTGCTTTCACTTTTGTGGCAGTGACCTCATAATTTCATTTCCTGTCAGCACTTTAGCGTTCTCACAGTTCAAATATTTAACATCTCCGATGCATTAAATTGTCGAGCAGTAGGAGAGAAACTTACAACACTTGCGGTTTTGTTTAAATATTTGGGTTACTCCTTAAGTAACATTAGGCGTTGTGGAAAATCTAATTGTAGCATGTTTTCTAATAGATGGAGTTGAGATTTGGGAGAATTCCTTTTGTGGTTAGGGGTGGAATAAAAAGATGAGAAACTGAGAAGGAGCGTCCATTGATTGTCTTGATCGCACTTAAAAATAAGAAGTAGAACTACTCCAAAAGCATCTATCATCGACTCATATTTCACGATCAAGCAGGAACTAAGGCTTCTGCGTGCAGCAATGTTTGCAGACTCAGCCCAATATACACAAATGTATCAAAAGTGACACACAATCCAAGCAGAGAGGGTTGAAACGGCATCCGACGCGGTGATAGAATCGATCTCTCTTTTGCCTCCCTGAGGTTCCCGGAAGACAGATGTTGTCGGCAGCTGGGACCAATTTCATCAAGCCGATAAGTAGAGAAATGTCGTTTGCCAGTAAAGCATTAGACAGTCGTACCGGGCGTGCGATAAACTTGTGGAGTAGGAAGTTTCAGTTGGTAACCAAAGAAGTCTGCCATGGTTTATATGAACTATATTTCTTGTGGATAGCAACGTGTTTTTCACGTGTAAGTCAACACAAACACCTTTTCATATTTTGTAGTCTTTGGTAAGTTGTTTTATTTGTGGAAAGGAGGGAGGATGGTCCAGTTTTGAGACGTTTCAAAAGACTTTATGGATTCTTAGTGACAGAACATTGGTTTTCACCATTTAAAAACTTTTAAAAAAAATTTAAACTACATCTCTGTCAAGAGAATGGTAGAACCTGCATTGAGTAATGCACATAAAATAACCCAGTGTAGATCAAGTAACCTTCGTTTACAAATAGAGTGACCTTTATACGTTCCAGGGCCTTTCTGGCAGGCAGGATACTGCACTGATCATATGGAAAGTTTTTACATTTCGTGTCATAAATTATACATAAACTAGACATAAGAATTTGTTTGATAACAAATTCGAGGTGTTCGGATTCAAGTAAAGCTGACTGGAGTGATCGTGAGCTGTGCTGTTTGTTATTGTGAAAACAGAATGAATAGCTATTAAATAATGTTTTTTAAAGCGTTTTACAGAACTTCCAGTTTAGACAGGTTAAAAGGTCAAGACAAGGTCACCAACATATTCATTTTTGTGAAGTATGTGGAGCCCATGTTGAAACAATTATAAAAACTCTGCAAAAGGCTTCTATTAAAACTGTATTTTGAACTGTTTTAACCTGCCGCCAGATGGCGCTCTTAAATCTTATTTTGTTTTAACCAGACCCTTGTCAGACTACAACATCGTTAAAATCAACTCCAAAAAAGTTGCACACTTTTTGGTTCATGAGTTATGTTTTTTTCCATACACAGTACATATTCATAATATACCTGAGCGGGGATTAGCATCAATTCAATCAGATAGTTGAAAATTAAACCATGACAAAATAATGATTTTTTAAAGTAAAAAAACAAAACAAAAAACACAAGGCAAGTTCATGGATGAAACATATCAACATTATTGAAGACAAAAAAGGAATGCCCCCTCTTTTTAACGGTGATTTTGAAATAAAGCTTACCATTTTAATCACCGTGTCTGAAGGGCATACTCAGAGGGCCTAGAGCGCCTTTGGCAGGCATGGTCACGTCGATCAACGTAACGTGGGTCTCGGTGTTTGATTAGAAACAAACCAATGTCGTTCTTTTTCAGTTGAAGTTTTTGTCATTTAGTCAAAGTCATACAAACCCCTAAAGCAGGTGGACATCTCAGTAAAACCTCCTATTTTATTCCTTGTTTTCCATCAGACGAGCACAGCGGAACTAAATTCACACTGAACTTTGAATGAGTTTGAGTTTTTTTTATGTGCGGGACACGTGTTGTTACAACGTACAAGAATAAGCAACGCAATGATACATTTCCGTTGTGTGGGACTACACGCATAGGCTTCGTGGACTTTGAACCTTATGAATAATGGAGCGGACAGTCAGATACAGCGCTTTTCTCCATACACAAATTAACTGCGGTTGATACTAACTTTGGCTGTAACACCCATTTAGGACCAGAAGTTAAGGTCATATTGGCATCATTTCTGTGCAAAAGTTTCGGAAGAATCACAGAGCTACAATCTGATGTAAAAATTGTGATGAAATGATCAGTAGTTTTTGAGATATGAATTTTTTTAATATTCAACTTCCGGTTTGAACCGGAAGTCAAGGTCAAATGAGGTCGCGTTCAGTGTAGCGTTGTTAGAGTCAAACCAGGCCTATCCGATGATGTATAGATTTTGAAAATCCATTGTGTAGTTTTGGAGTTATGATTTTTTCAAATATTAACGTTTGATTTAACGTAACTCGACACCTGATGACGTCATCATGACGTAACTGAAGCGGTTTCATCACCTAATACATATCTAACTATATGTAAAGTTTCAAGTTCATATGAGCTTGGGAAGGGTGCTTTTGTTAGCGGACAAGGGACGCTGAGAAGAAGAAGAAGAAGAAGAAGTATTAAGAAAAAAAAAAAAAAAAACCGAACAAAAATAAGAGGTGTTCCGGGCTGAATGCCCGAACACCTAATTAAAATAAAAACAATTTAAACAGTTGAACAGCTTAAGAAGTTCTCTCTTTCCTCATATCAAAAGTTGGTAAAAATCAGAAAGTGCAATCTCCATCAAATATAGGAAGTCCAGGCGCTGGGCTCTTTTGTAAATATGTGATGTCACAGGTCACATGGTCTATACACTTCGGGGCGGGGGCCCTGGGGGTTGGGGTTGCCCCAGTGGGGATGATGTGGTTGGCTGCAGATTGCGCCACAGCACCTTGTAAACCCGTAGCCTACCAGGTGCTTTGTAAATTAGTCTCATAATTCAAAGAGATAGCTCTACGTATCTGTCATAAAAATGAGTGGTTTGAGATGCCCGGCAGGTGACAGTCGTGTACTTTCACTTCAACTATGGATTAAACGTAGCCAACATAATCTCAGATGGTGTCACGGAATTGCCCTGTAGTTATTGCTCATGTATATTCCTCGACAGTTTGTCAATTAAAAAGACGAGTAATAAATCATAACCTGGTGAGGTTCTTGTCTATCAATGTTGAAAGATGGAACACAAACTTGTTCCTCCTTCAACCATCTGAAACAGAAAACAGCTTCGTATTTGTTCCTGTCGAGGAGGCTATCAGACGCTGTAACTTCAATACAGCTAATTGCCTCCATGCCCTTTTACTTGAACATCCAAAAAGGTTTATCTTGTTCCTAATGATTACTCCTATGAAGGGCTAAATATCTTGTCTGCTTTACTCCCAAAGTTCAATGGATGTTTCTTGTGGTTCAATGGTTTGATTTCCAAGTTAAATGGAAGGTACGTGTAGGTCTGTTCACACCTCAAGAGGTTTTGTCAGGTGCCCGTAATCCCCGCAGAAGACATCGCATGGAAAGGGCGCTGTAAAGTGTGCCAACTCATCAGAGCACCTATAGTCTTGAATGTATGACCTCTTTTTTTGATGTTCTTGCAGACTGGAGACCCATTTGCACAGAGGTTGGATGAGCATGATCACAAGCGTGTGACCTGCCGAGTCTGATGAACAAATCTCTGCCGTGGATTTCTTAATTTCACACTAACAGTAATAATCGGCATTTGTGAGGCACCTTTAAACCAAGTATTAAAGTGCCATTTTTTTTACCACAGGTCATGTGGCCTTTGGCATTCCTGAGTTGGCCCAGCTCCTTAGGAATATGCAGCACCGGCAACTGGGCCTGAGCGACTAGTGTGACTAGTATCGAAGTCAGGACTATAGATTGCTATGTCCAGTCGCGACTGCCGCTTCTCAACTACCCGGTTAACAGCGCCGCCACAACTACTGAAAACAAAAGTTACGACTAGTGCCAAAGTCGCGACTAATTTAAGTGCCACTAGTCTGGTAGTGTACTTCACTAGTCACCCAGACCTAGTTGTCATTGTCTGCTCTTATATATTGTTGCTTACTGCAATGGCGTCCATCACATTTCAGCCTGAATTTTTTCCATCTTGCACCAGCGGCGATCCACAATCTTTGGTCTTGAAAATAGTCGCAACTAATGTCGAAATCGCGACTAATGTCGAAATCACGACTAATTGTAGCGCGCTTAGTCAGGTAGTGAATTTCAAGGGGACACACAGGTTGCTATAATTTATTCACGTCAGCAATCTCTCCAAAATCTTGCGCACCTAAAATGGAGTTAAAATATACAAGGTAACGGGAGATGCAGAGTCACTCACATCGCGAGTGAATTGGCCGAAGTCAGAATGTAATGATCAAGAAATGCAGTCAGCTGGAAGATAAAATGATTTGGGAAAGGTCAACCCATACAACTTTTTTTTTCTTTCCCCTACTCCAATCTATGATTCATGCATCCTCGTTGTGTTTCCGAGTCATGCAAAAATGATTTGAAATAATTTAGTTCATTTTTACTTATAAAAATATTCTTGATTAGCATCCCTGCCAGCTCCTTTTGTTTTTCTTTCTTTTTTTTCTCTTTTTTTTTTCCTCATCAAAATTTCTTTGGAAAAAAAAAATAATAATAAAGGGGAAACAAATTCGCCTGAATTTGTATTTATTCATTTTTGTTTTTGAAAAACACAACTGAATTAGTAGACCAGCAAAATTAACACTGATTGCCTACACCTTGGAGAGTAAAAATGAGCCTGTGGCTATCTTGGGGAAAAACAAATTTGCGGCCAATTTGAAAATAAAGGGGGAGGGGGGTTCTTTGTCCTTCAAAAAAGGCAGGACGCTAAACATAATTGTCTTTGTTTCAATTTGGGGTTGGTTGTCTCGGCCTTAATGTCTTTCTGGTATTGAAAACAGTCGATTTTCAAAAGCTGCCATCACTGTATGTAACTAGCAGGCCTAAATATTATACATATGAAGAGAATACTGGGTGGAGGTGGGAAGAAGGGGGGGGGGGTCTTAAATGGGGACAAATTGAAATCACTCATCGCTGATAGAAAATCCTGTTACTGATGGTTCACTCAGACCCAGTACGTTTTTATTATTAATACATGTGTCTTGAGACGTACATGTATTACTTATGATTACATGTATGTATAGATGTACGTACAGTCGTACGTAGGAGAACGTATTGGCTGTTACACCAGGTTGTATCTTGTCTCCATGGATGCGCATAATTTCATAAAACGATATAGAGCTACCCGTTTCACCCATCACTAAGATACTCAGCCCGATCCCACCCCCCCCCCCCTCCAACAACCCGCCATTTAATTTGTTCCCTGTCACTTCATGTCTGGGTCGCCTTATACCAAAGTGTTAAATTCATATTGATTTTTGTTCATAGGCTGGGGATGTCAGAGCGGATGGGTTGGTTAGAATACAGATGGTTGGTTTTTGCTTACAGTTCACTGACCACGTATTATGTGTGACTGAAGAGGATGTCTATTGCATTCAGAGTAAATAAAGGCAGCGGAACTTCATCTTAGGCGAGTCGTCTAGCTAAGGCGTGGAGGCAAGAAACTGCCCTCCATGGTGGATTGAACAGTCTAACTCCAGCCTGCATTCAAAACTGTAAACAACTGAGATTTCACATGAAAGGTTCGGCACTTTAAAGCTACATCCTTTCCTTTTTTTTAAAAAATACTACATGCATTCCTTATCCAGGCCTGGAATTATGCGGAGGCCATGGCCTCCGTGGCCCTGGTCTTGGCCTTGGTGCCCCTTCAAAAGGTAGCCATAGACCTTAAAAGTGTAAAGCCCCATTCTTCTGATATCATGAGAATGATATCATCAGATGTTTTGGATGTTGAACAATTTTGCACTGGAAGGGTATCGAATACAATGGCAGTTTACACCATTTTAGTGTGGGGTTAAAGACCTGTAATTTTTCCTCACTCACATGAGGACTCTAGCCATTGGAAAATGAGTACATCACCAAAATTGAATTGGTCGTTTCCCTTCCTCTTTAAGATTTTTCCCAACGGAAGTGCCCTATTGCTAGCCATGCCCTCTCAGAGATGAAATTCCAGGTCTGTCATCCTCCCGGTTTCAACTAGCAGACCTCATACCCAGTTTGTGAAAATTGCATCAAATATGTGGTCAAATTTTTGGAAAACATGAATAAAGTGTGCTCGTGCTCTGTTGGGGATTTTGCGCATTTTCTTTATGTCCTTAATTCGGTTTGGACAGATGAAATAAGAACAGAGTGTTGGGGAAAGAAAAGATTTCCGGCTTGCATACATTTTATTTTATTTTGTAAATTGTTACGTGTATTTAACACTATGGTATTTCAACACTTTAGAGATGACTTGTTTCTGTAGAATCATTGCAGTACATCCAGAAATGTCTTAATTGTAAATTTTTTGCAGAAAAAATAGTTAATGGCCTGACCTTTCGACCCTAGCAGAGTGTTTCTCGAAGGCTTTGAGAAAGACTCTGCTAGGGTTGAATTTTCAGGTCACTAGCAATTATTTTGCATTTATACCATAGGTCCTATTGGTTGGTAAGCAGTTTGCAAAAGCTAATTCCATTTTTCTTGTTAACTTTTTAACACAATTTTCGGTAAAAAATAATAATAATAATAATGTCATTTAATAAATGACCTTTACTTTGACCTTTTTGGTTGGGTGGCAGTAGGTCAAATCGTGCAGCCTATGGGCGTTTTGGGCATTTTGGCACTTGCAGCCGTTTTTTCTTTCCTAAAGGCGTTTTTCCTATGAGCATTGATTTTGTTGTTTTGAGCCAAGTATGAACAAAGCTTATGGGACGTGTTACATTTTGTCACAGCCTAAAAATCCTCTATTGATTTACTGTCCCTTTCAATAGCCTAACCTGTTGTTGCTGCTTGTCCATTCATTAGATGCCAAAAACCTCTCCCTCCCCCATCCCTCCTCCCCCAGTGTTAGACAGACCCTTTTTTCCAACTGTGACACCCCTCTTCGTGGGTGGAGAGGGACTCTTTGGTTAACCGGGGCAGAGGGGTTGATTTGCCTGAAAAATTACACAGATAAAAACACAAGTATCAATTTGTAATACTAGATAAACAGGGGTTGTTGTTTGTTTGCTTCCGCTGTCCATGTTTTCCCCTTGTTCTTCTTGCTGTGCCTAAATTTTCCCCACTGCTCTGCCCCTGAATTTAGTAGGCAGTTGCCCTCCTCTGTCCTCTAAATTATGCCCTTCTTTATCTGTCACTTACACCACAAATCTTTTACCGGTTTACATGTAAAATATCTCCAAGTGAGAAACTCAGACACTCTGTCTGTAGAATTTCTGCCAATTTTAACACTCTGTTCTTTTCCATTCACTGAACGCAACCTGCAAAATCTTCACCAGCTTTCGTCGAGTGAATTTCAATAACGTGTTGGTGAACACACACACATGTATGTTTCAACTTAAATACAATAATCCAGCGGACGACCTACCCACGTGTGTTCATAGGTGCAGGTGTCCTTGATAAACAGAGCGTGCGATCTGACAGTGTCGGTGACGACACGAGAACCGTTTTGAAAACGAAATCAATTTCACTCGGAGGGCAGGGATGCACGCGTTTTGTAGAAATCCAACGTTTTGACCGCGGAGTATACAACAAAATGGAACAAGATTTCTCGAAAATTAGGTTAAGTATTCAGGTGTGGTCTCGCGGTGGCAATGAAAAAACAAAACCCATGTTTCACGTTCTGGATCGTGTCGCTGTTTTTCCACAACCCATCAGGAAAAACCTTGATGGAGAGATTTGTCGCAGAGAGAGAAAATATTGTCTTGACAGAGGGATTTGTCGTGTAGAGAGAAAATATCTCTCGGTAAACGGCTCCTTGAACAAAAACAAATTGTCAAAGGGAATGCTATTTAAACTTTTTTTATAATGTTTTAAGGTTATCGTTTAATTGAAATTCTGAATTTTCGTAATGATCAATCCAAAAATCAGGCCCCAACCTCAAGGTTTTGAAATACTAGAAACACTTCTGCCATTGATGGCATGCGTCAGAATGAAAATATTTTGACATCATCTGTGGGATGTTGCTTTGTTATCGCAACAAAGTGGCTATAACAAAAAGGAGTTCCCACAAATGACGTGACACGAGTGATGGCTTTTTGGCAAATCTTTCTGAAAAGCACTGGAGAAGGCTATTCAAAACGATCGGTGCTTCTTTTTTTTTTACAATTAAAATCCATTTACTCTCCTGTGAACTCAATTTCGTCATTGATCGAACACATTTTGAAATGAACTTCAGCAAAGATCACTTGCTGCCGTTTTCGTTCAAGCTGGTCTTTAAGGTTGGTGTGTAGGTTTGTTAAAAGGTCTGCGTATGTACGTTGTATCTGAGCTAAGCCCGTGACATTTCAAGCTAACAGATGTGTGTTTGGTATTTTTGTGTTCACATTTTCAAGGAAAACAGGCACATAATCCTTGTGCATATACAATATAATGGACCAACAGCCATGAGTCGTCTCTCATATTGAGTTTGACAATCTTCTTTTTGTTGGTGTCAAGAATTGGACAGACTTCAAAGATTACAAATTAGTGCAGCTCATTTAACATGTTCCACACCCTTGAGGGAACCTCATTGGCTGCCGATTAGAGAATGGATTCATTTTAAACGTGCTCTTTTTGTTTACAAATGCTTGAACAAAACTACTCCTAGATATCTTTCCAGTTTACTGTCATATGACACTCCTTCATGTTTTCTTTGATGCACACTTGACATATCACTTGATTGTTCCCCCGTGAAAACTCGGAGTTTTGTTTAAAAAAAGCATTCAGTGTAGCTGGACCAATGATTTGGAACAATCTTCCTACTGTCATTGGGGAATCTGTGAGTTTATCTCTGTTTCATAAAGCTCTTAAGACTCACCTCTATCCATGTTAAATTGTAAATGTGCGCTTTAGGCTTGATGGAATGGTGCCTTGTAAATTTGAATTCCTGGGTTATGTTATGTTATTGAAACATTTGTGAATCCTGTTTAGGTTGATCAGTACTAATGTAATCATTTTCTTGAAAATGATGTGGTTGTTTTTAAACCCAAATTAGGTTCGGACGTTCACCATTTAACTGTTTAATGATTAAAAGAAAGCAACGTTGAAATACGTTTCCAAATTTTTGTAAGTTTAAACGGAGCCTACAGTAAAAAACAAGACCTTCCTTTTCTTCAAAATGTCAGCCCCATATGCTATCCAAGGAAAATGATTGACATCCCTTTCCTGGAGGGAATGACTGTCCTCTATTAAATGTAATATTAACTTTTTTATTTTACTACAATTTCTACAAATTTCTACAATTTTACTACAATTTGCTTCGTACACCAGCCACACCTGTGGTTTGTGGTTTTGTGACTGTCAAGACTGTGTATTGTGTTCTATTTTTAAACCTGATCGATCCTGGAAAGTGTTCTGACATTTGCTCCTTTTACCAGTTGGCTCGCAGTGTAGATTGGAATTGGATTAACCGGTTGAACAGAAGTCACATGTTCCGTTTAACCGTTTAGGAAAATAAACATAGATGCTCAACCCTAATCCAAAGTAGAACATAACTTTCACAATTTTTTCCAAAGCTCCATATCATATTCTATTTACTTAGTCAACACAGTCAACCCTTCCACTGTCTGACCATTCACCGTCATTCAATGTGGTTTTGAATGAAAGATAAATTATGCCAGCCTGCAATATGATATATTGTAGTAAATGATGTATCTACACTGTACACTGTCAACCCTCCCACTGTCTGACCATTCACTGTCATTCAATGTGGTTTTGAAGGAGAGATAAATATGCCAGGCTGCAATATGACAGTGTATATGGTGAAAGTAAACACAGTACACGCATGGACGCAGTTAGTTCTGCGCACAATCGTGCCACCATACACAACCGGCTGCAGTTGACTGATTGGTCAACTTCCCGGGAAATGTTACCTACATGTAGAGTAGGGCGGGCTACTTTTTAGTGACAGACACGTCATAGCCGCCAGTTCAGCCCTCTAAGCCATAGCCATAGAGAAAGGACCATAGCTAACTCTGCCTGAAAATGCCTTTGTTTAGAATCCAGAGTCCTTTTTATGCAGTTTTGGCACATCTTGATGTTCTCCCTTAACAGTGGTCCGCTGGCCAAATACCAGTTAAAACACCTGAGGACCAGTCAGAATTCTGTCCAACTGGTCCTGCTTGTTAGTTTATTGCTTGCCATTGCTATGTAAACCACTTGATATTAGTTCAAGTTACAAGTCCCACCCTATTGAAAGTGACGTGTTGATAGAAAACCTTAAGATATTGACCATTGAAAAAGCCGGGGGGACCAGTGAAATGACAAGCTAACTGGTCCTGCTGGCTTAGTCACTGAAAAAGTGATCCCTGATTATGTCGGACATGCTTAAACCCTTTTCTAGAGATCATGATCTTGAGCAGAGCCACCGTAGTATGCCCAGGCTCCGATGATTTTGCTGATTTTGTCACGTCTTCTTTCCAGTAAAAATGCCTGCGGGGAAAACATGAAACAGTAAAACTTGCTATATTTATGAAACATCAGATAGTTGATCACCTTTTGGGATGCATAGAGCACTGTCTGTCCATCACATGAATTATGACCTTTTTATATACATGATCTATGACTGAGGTCATAGGTGTCGCTATGGGCATTATTGATGAAGACCTTTACCTCGTTAACTAGGGTTGGAACATTCAACCTGTTAACTGTTTAACCGGTTAACCGTTTAACCGTAAAACAATGTTAAAGTATTTTTCCAAATTACATTTAAGGTTAAATGAAGCCGACTGTTAAAAAACCCCAAACAAACAAACACCCCAACACCCCAACACCCCAACACCCCAACACCCCAACACCCCAACAAACCAAAAAAAAGGCCCACAGTTTAAAAAAAAACTAAAACTAACAATTGAGACGCTCCTTTTCTTGAAAATGTTAGCCCCAGACGTCATCCAGGGAAACTGATTGACATCCCTTTTTTTGTTGGAGCTGTCTTATCTTAATCCCCTACAACATGTACATTTCATTGTTTTCAGTCCCCTGCAACCTGTGGTTTGTGGTTTTGTGACTGGCTATTCTATTTTTAATCCTGGTCAATCCCTGAAAGTTTTTTTGACATTTGCTTCTTCTGCAGACCGGCTCGAAGTTTGAATTGGAATCACTTTGAACGGTTGATTGGTTAACTGGAGGTCACATGCTCTGTTTATCGGTTTAGGAAAATTAACATAAATGCACAACCCTACGATTAAAACACCGTTCAACCAAGCTGTGTCAATGTTAGCATCAAGATTGCTATGATTGTCATTAATGAGAACAACAACAAAAACAGGGACTCTGTACTTATTTCTTAACTGAAGTGATTGAAATAAGTTTCATTCATCTTTGGAAGTCTATGAGCGTGACTAGAAAATGGAATATGAACTACGGTAATTTGAAGATCCTACAAACTATTGTTGCTTATTTTGATTGCCGCTATTGAAATAAGCCTGGTATGAACGTGAATGAAATCCCTGACAAAACTTAAATTGATTTTCATAGTTTTAACTAAAATGGGACCATACAATTTGATGACTTCAAACTTTTCACTTGTTGTGTTCGTGAAAACTAAAATGGGAATGACTCTACAATTGCAAATAGCAGCAGTTTTTTTTTCGTTCAAAGCAGTGACCAACAAACATTGGTATTTGTGAAAGACCAAATACCTGCAGTTTACGTGACAATACATAAAATAATTTGATTGATTTTGCTTTATTCCACAAAAGGAACAAACCCCCATCACCCTTGGGAAGGTTTACAACAGTACTTCAAATAACACAAATGAGGTTTGCATCACGATGGAAGAGTTGGCAAAAGGCATTAATGTTTAAACTAAGTTTTTCGTTTTGTAGAATTCATTTCTTTGAACTTATCATGTTGAATGGCCTCTGACTGGCACCCCCCGAACAAATAAACTGACAAAATAGGGAGACTGCCAACATTAGGGCTAGATGGCTCAGTTGGGGGTGTTAATCCAGAGGTCACAGGTTCAAGTCCCCGCTCCTGTCAACTTTTCTTTGTTGAACCCAAAATTACTTGAAAATTTAGCCAGTCAGTTTCCCGTGTGGTTTAACCTTTGATTCTTAATCAACCTGGGGTTTCATGTGGCCGAGTGGTTTAGAGCATCGAATTCAAGTTTCGATGGTTGAGTCATCGGGGTGTGGGTTCGAATCCCGGTCATGACACTTGTGTCCTTGAGCAAGATACTTTACTATAATTGCTTCTCTTCACCCAGGGGTATAAATGGGTACCTGGAAGGGTAGAGGCTGATATTGTGTTTGAAAAAGCCTTCGGAGCGCCACGGCAGCCCGGGCTGTATACTCCCTAGGGAGCTGAGAAAGATTATAGGAATGTTATTGGCCCAATGGCCAGGGCACTAATGTAAAGCACATTGAGACGTTATTGTGAAATGCACTAAATAAGAACTAGTTATTATAATTTTATTATATTATTAACCTGTGAGCTGAAAACCTTGTTTTACTCATTTCTCAAAGACTAACAGTTCAGGGGGAAATATTTCAAGGGACATTTTTTATCATGACCATCTATCAAACATGCAAGCCATGCGCAAATCTGTGAACGTTTTATATTTACACCAGTTACCAATACTATGCACACCATTTAAGGGAGGCGTAAGTGCTGATAGAAAAAGTGAATTAAATAGCTGTGACATAATTAATGTATCTAGAGATCTTTTGTCCATCCCAGCCACCCGTTGAATGCACAGGGGTGCAGGGTTTATAGCTACGCTCAACTTTTTTTTTTAGGCACTCCGACTTTATGGTGACACACCGTCCCTGTTTGTGTGTAAACTCCAAAAACATGTAGAACATGGGTTGAACGACCTCAAAGGTTTAGTACCCAGACTATTTTTTGAGTAAACATTAGCTGAAAGATCATATCACCAGCTGAGAAATAGGGGAACCTTGTCGATAAATGTTGAGCTGGGTTGATCCTTGAATATACAGGAATTTACCCCTCCCTTCTCCTGCATGTGATGGTCATGTGGACTGACCTCATTTGCATATAGCCACACAGTGATTGGTCTTATTGTGTTTGCTTAGATCTTTTGTGGTCTAACCCTGTAAAGGGTAATTGTGTTTACTTCTTGTAAAAGTGTGAGGAGACTGTCAAATGAGGAGAAAGGTCCAATTTGCATAAAAAGCTGTTGAGCATGAAAGTATACATATTGCTAAGCAGATGTGGGTTACAGTGTTTTGTGAATGGTTCCAAAAGTAACAAAATTATAGTAAAAACACAGGCATGCAACTTCTCATCTGGGTCCAATGTCATGGTTCTGCTATACCGCAGGATTCTGCACCAACAGCCACCTGTAAAAGCTGCTCTTATAAAATGTTATTTAGCTGGCCCAGTTTTTGTAGACAACTTTGCTTAACATCATGCAGGTACCAGTCACAAGCTTTACATACTTCATTGTTTTTTGGCTGATAACCTTATTCCAGTTAGCAACATTGATTTATGCTTAGCTAGGGTGTTAGTGCTTTGCAGATCTGCTAAGTGAACAGCTTCATGAACAGATTTAAAAAGTCATGATACTTTTAGTCTTCGCATCGACCTAAACATTTCAAAAACGTTCCTCTGAAAATTACTCTCCAAATTTATTTAATCCCCCCCCAATAAAAACCCCCAAAACCAAATTAATAATAATAATAATGATAATAGTAAATAAATAAATAAAATGCAAGAAAGAAAGAAAGAAAGATAGAAAGAAAGAAAGGGGAAAAAAAGAAAGAAAAAAAAAGTGAATTATTTGGAGAAAGATTGTAAGTAAAGGTGCTTGGGAAATTCTTTCCCGAAGCAAAAGGGATTAACTCTGAATTTTCGTCAGGAGTGAGGTAAATCCTTGCTCTCTGGGTTAATCTAATCTACTCCTTACAAACAATAGCTCAGTGCCTTCCTTGACAAGTGACAAGTGTGCTGCCGATCTGCATATTATTGCTTGAAGCCGAGATGTGAATTTTGTCACCGACCACATTTACATTGTGGCGATTGGAACTTTCCTGGGTGATGCATTCTGTATGGGACCTTGAGTACATTGGTCTAGACAGGCCATGTGACTGTCCACAGCTGATCACATGGACAAAGTGAGAACAACTCACACCCCTGAACAAAATGAATCGGTCCATCTCTTCCGACTTCAGCTTTGAAACTTGTAACATTTAGCAAATTCAAAAGTTTTGTTTTTTATAAACTGACAACATATTTTCAAGAGGTGTGGTGATTTCTCTATTGATGGTATTTTCGTGGGTGGGTTGAATTTCTGGAAGATACCATTGTGATGATTAGGGGTGTCTGTGATGGACTATTCCTCCCTCTTCTGATGAGACACAAATAATAACATCAGCCTGCAGATAGCCGATCAGCTGGTCCATTCAAGCTAGGGGTGAATGGCTGATATGTAGATTCTGGAGATTAATTCTGCAAACTTTTGTGTGCCCTCTCCCCCAATCCTCCCTGAAAGTTTTTTTTTTAAGAGTTAAGGGCAGGGATGAGGCTCAGCTGACTGTGGGCTTTAAATTTGAATTGTTGTCTTTATGTCAAGCAACTCCACTGGGTGCACTTGCCTGGATGCTCTTTATTCAGGACTTGGCATTCTCAAGGTAAACACAGCTGGGCCTGGATGTTGGAGGGGACCTATCAGTTCAAGACCAGTGTTTATGAGCTGAGCATCAGTGCCAGTTGTCTCATTTGACTTCATGGAGGTTTGGGTCTACCACAGAAGCAGCACTCTCTTTGGTAATGGACATGCCACACCCCCTTCTGCGTACTTGAAAGTCCTTCAGAGTGGTTGCAAACTTCTTGGTTTGCTGTGATCTCTTCGTCAGAATCTCGTGCTAGCTTCAAGTTTATGAGAGAGTCTTTTTGTGTGGGAGCCTTGGATCTTTAAATCTTTGACATTAAGTTATCATTTGATGAACACATCTGCCAGATTCTGTGTGTTTCGTCAAGTTCTCAATATTTCCGTCGAGGGGCTGGAATTGTTGTGTGTCGTCAGTAATTTGTCTGCAACAGATTCTGGTTTTGGAATTTCACATGGCCATAGCTTTGACTAGTGTGCAAAACCTACATGTACACCTTTAAGTAGAATGGTACCATGTCTTGGCCATTTAGTTTTTTCTTTATGCTGTCTACAGATCTGCCATATAATTTTGAAGTCTCTTGCACTCCTTACCTTTGATCTATGGTCTAAGAACACTTCATGTATATTAAAGTACAATTCTCTTGAGACAACTTAATGTCTAGAAGTTGTCATAACACCAACCATTTGTCTTATTTTTAAAAACCACTAGTTGGCATAAAAGATTTTTACCTAAGAAAAATTGAACTTTTGTGGAGATTTTCTTAAGTATCCACTTTGGTTTGATTAAAACCACAAAAATTGAATGCAAAAACAACCAAAAAACTTATTGTTGTTTTTTGTCTATCAATCAAATGCCAAATCGACACTACTATTTAAAACAAAGCTGCAAAAACTACCCAAATTTATACTTGTTCATATTTTATTCTGGAGTGGAGTAGACTATTTTCCATCACAAAATTTGTGAATACTGGCTGTAAAAGTAACTGGATCTAGTGAGCTGAAGCTGGTGTCTTTTAAAGGTTGATGGCCTTTGAACAATGGGATTAATGTTATCTTTTATCTTGTCACTAAGAGCAAATGTTTGGACTTTATGGCATCACCGGAAAGCATGCTACATGATGGTAGTTCAGTTCAACTTTGCCCGTATCTCCCAACCGTGCCAAAATACAAAATCAGTCAATCCGTGATTTTTTTTCTTCTTCTTCATGTTTTGAAACACTTGTGGTCTTCAGTTTGCACAATCTTTTTGAAGTTAAGTTTTGAAGTTGCAGCAGGGAGTTGGAGATTCCATCTGCATCTTCGTTCAGAGAGTAATTGGAGACTGGACTTTGTTGTCGCTTAGGCTAAGTGGAAGCGATTCTTGTTTGGTTAATCACGGCAGTTTGACCACCAACCCTGGGGAGTTTATGTGATATCTGATTGTTACGGCCGCTGGACAGCTCAAGACGCCGCTGCGCATCGAGGGAAAGCATGGCTTGTTTGATGAACACATTAGCCTGACGGACTCGGTGGTTGCGATAGCAACAGTCAAGCTGCAATTTGAGAGCTTTGTAGTTGTCGGACTTCTCAATGCAGACGGTGAGTTTGATCCGTTTGCCGTCCCATGTATAACGAAAGGGTTCAATATCATCATCACTTGGCTTATCTGCACGTAACCTTCAAATTTCAAGTCTGGCTCGGTTGCCATAGCAAACATCAAGTAGCTCAGTCACCGGCTCAGTTGTTAAAAGACTTATAACTTATACGTGCATTAAGTTTCTTTCCACTGTCATCTTGTAAAATGTAGCGATTACTTACGCCATTCTTTGATGGCCGGTTTTTCATCAAGCAGAATTTGAATTCAGCAGTTGGTTATCGTTACCTTATGGCATTAGTTGAAGAAACGAGCGAGGAATCCACAATGTCCACAGATCACACGGTGCCCTGTGATAATCCACCAACACTTTGGTTGATGTTCGAAACACCAACTTAATTCTCCGAACATGTGAAGGAGTTTTGGGTCCAGGCAGTGTATCAATTTTGAAAAAAACTCTGCAGCTGGTCCACTGAACTTCTTTAGTTGATTTGCATTAACAAGATGCTGGCCCATAATTCATCCACATGGGCCAGCAGTGGACCCGCCGAACACCTGTATATTTAGCTCATAATGCCTTACCAGTGCAGTTCATCTGTTTCACCCCAGCGGATACCACCGGAAGACTCGTTAAATATCTGTGGCCATTATGGGACCAGTAAACATAAAAGTGTTCGGGAGTGACTCGTTTCACCAGTCAAAGCAAATGTATCCATCTCAATAAGGCTTGGCTGAACCGATTCTTCCGGGATGCCTGGAACCCTGCCTCGTGATTCAAGTTTGTCAACTCTTTGTTCTTATACCAAACGCTCGTTCAAACGCCTCTTCAGCTTGGGAGATGACCCAGCAAGCTCTGTACAGGTAAGGCTTCCAACAACACTCTTTTTTTTATTTCCTTTTTTCCTTTTTTCCCCCCTTTAAAAAAAAAGAAGAAGATTATTCATTGCGTATCTTCTGTTATTGGGAGCTAGCAACTCTCCCTGATTCTGCAGAAAGTTCCCTGAAAATAAACAAATCTTTCCATGTTCTGATGAACAAATTAGAAAATCTCCCTAATGCTGGAAACGTTGTCCATGTTATGTTGACTGTAATTCTAAACATCTCCTTGATTGTTGGACAAAATCTCCCTGATTGTAAAATGCAAAGCTGAGCAGCTCTGATATGACCGGCAAATGTGACGCCCTTCAGTCGAGACAAAAATTCCCTAGAAATTCCTTTGGCATATTGATTCCTCAATGTCATGAATGTGCAACAGAGTTGCAACTATTTTTGATCTAAATCAGAAAATCAGACGTTTTAATTTCGTACTCCCTTATTCTGGCTTTTTTTTCTGAACCGCCCCCCCCCCCCCTAAAAAAGAAGTTTTTTTCTGATTTGTGTCCTGAAAAATGTTAATAATTCCGAAAAATTTGTCAAACACTAATCCAGTTTGATAACCCAGTCTGTGTGGATACGCGCTTATCATTAACCTCTTTTACCAGTCATCAGTCTGCACTTTCACTGGTAAAAGTGCTATTTCAAGGTACCGATGACGTATTCTATGGCAGGAGATAAATGTACGCATTGACCTATAACCTGTACGAAAGTTCAATACAAGATGTGTTCAATGCAATCCCGATTGCAATATATTAGTTTAGTTGACTAGTTTGTAGGTTGTACATGTTTTTCATATGATTGTCTTCGTTTTGTGTTGAATATTTTTGTCAACATGGTTTGCCCAATTTGTTTCAGTGACTAGCCCAGCAGGACCGGCTAGCTGGTCTGTCAGCTAGTTCATATTTGAAATTGAAATAGGGATGGTTTTCAACCCTGAACTAGCCAGCCGGACCCCTTAGAGTAAAGTTTCACTGGTCCTCGGGTGTTTTAACTGGCTGGCATCTGGCTAGCGGACCATTGTTAAGGGAGAACGCTGGTCAATGTTGAGCGTTTTCTTCTTGGTAAGTGACCAACTAGAGATGTCAGTATTTTTCAGGTCCTACAAAACAAACAAAAATAGTACTTATTAATAATTTGCTTTCAACAATGATGCACATTATTTAAATGTTGACATATTGCACACCTTTTAAAGTCAAATGTAGTCCCCGAACCTCCTCCCCCGTTGTACCAGTCATTTTCTTTGTAGGGCCGTGAAAATGTTGGACGATCGCTTAAAAGGTGTGCAAGTGCGTATCATTGACAAGATTGGAGGTCAAAATTATTCACAGATTTACACATAACTTACAAGGTATCAAAGATAGTCATGGTGGGAAAACTTCTCTTGAAATGTTTCTGCTTGAAATAATGTCGTTTTTGAGAAATTAATGAAACAATTATAGTTTTGATTTCTTGAATGAAAACGGTGAAAAAACATATAAAAGGAATTTTATTTTGTTTCATCTTGTAACTCCAATGACATATTCAGCAGGTTTGTTATTTCAAGTATTATGTTTCGTCACATGAGGTGAGGATACTGGTTTTCGACAATAACCAATTTTGTCGGCACGTTTAAAACCCATGGAGAACTCTTCACTTTTTGAAGAAAAGTCAGAATGAGGCTCGAAAAAAATGAAAATAAAAGTCTGCCTCCTTTTGAGCTGTGACTTTCGTCGTGGTGAATTGTGATTGACAGACGGGGAACCGGACCAGCTGAAGCAAAACAGACAATCTGTCTAGAATACCAACCGTATGAAATGTCAACCATCAGTGAGAAATCCAATATTTTCTGAGGAGAACTCGCAGTTTGAAATTCCAATTCAAGTGCTCTCAAAAATAACTTGTAATTTTAATTCAAAAACAGAGTGAGGAAGATGGACCATGGAAACATGTTGTACAACGGCTGGTTCTTTTAAAAAAAGATGTGTTGTTGGGTTGCGCCGTAGGCAAGCCAGTATTTTGCTCATGTTACTTTGTAAAACAATACGTGGTATTTTTTTCAAGTCTCACCTGGGGGGCAGTTGATGTTTCCCTTCAGAGTCTCCATTAGCGTGATATGCGTATTTGTGTCTTCGCTTCCCATTAAATATTGTTTTTAACTCCATGTAAGGAACACTGCTCACTTATAGTTCGAATGACAAACGAGAGGGAAAGATAATTTTGTACATTTCACAGACCTGCAATTTGTTTGGGTTTGTTTTCGTGATAAAGGTTTTTTTTTCTTCATAGACCTCCTCCTTCCACTTTCATCATTTCGTGAAAGATGTCGACTAAGCATCACAAGAAGAAGAGCATTCCTGTATTACATTTTGTCCAAACCACTAGATGTTTACATTTTGTTGAGAGTCCGTAAATCCTCCAAAATGCATCGCTTAGAAAGTTCAGGGGTTTCATCTTTAGACCAGGGATTGATTTCATAGAGCTGCTTAGCGCAACAAATCGCTCACCGCAAAACAATTTTGTTTAGTGGAGTAAGGTTACCAGCCAAACTACAGTACTAACACATACCTCTTTTGACTGGTTTCCTGCTATTTTTTGCTTAGCGGAAAACTGCTAACCAACATTTTCTGCTAAAGCAGCTCTATGAAATTGAACCCTGGATAAAGCTGTTAAGAAGCAATTTAAGCTTAACAATTTGATCTGCTAAGCAAGAATTAGCAGGGAGCCAGTCACAAACAGTATACATTACATGGTATTTTGGCTGGTAACTGGTTTCTGCTAAGCAAGAAATTTATGTGCTAAGCTACTTTGTTTTAGCGCTTAACAGCTATTCGAAATTGGACCCAGAGAACTTGACGACCACCCAATTGTTTGTGATTTTTCCTGTTTGTACAAATACATCCCGATACAATTAATTTTCATTGGTCTTAAAGTTGTTTTATCCCAGGATGTGAAATTTCAGATTTTATCTGAAATAAGAGATTTTTATGTCTTCCTGGTCACCAACCCTCAGAACTCTGAGAAACAATTCATGCACGAATCCAAATATTTTTAGGTGGAAAATTATCCAAACCATGTTACCTCGAAGGAATTCCTTTCTCATCTCAAAATAGCTTATAATATCAACAGCTGCATTGATTCTTACCAAGTAAGTTTTTATGGCCATTAATTTTTGGAGTACTTATCAAAATATGACCCTACCATTAAGATGGATGTGATTTTCAGACTATTTTGTCAGCATTGTCTCTCGCCTCTGGGAACCTAGTCTTGTCATCAATTTCACACAAAAATCTCTGAGTGTTTCCCATTATGGAGAGATGTTTTCCTGTCCAGCTAAAATGTGTAATTCATCTTCAGAAATCTTGAATTCAATTTCAAACTTCCGATATTCCATGGATTTGGACGGATGAGAGGACATTAAAGTTGATTGACAGAGTCATGAATCAATGTGCAACTTCCGTTTGAGGTTTCATGTATATAGCCAGACAGCTGCAGCCGAACCCAAAGCGCTAACGGTGATTTGCTAATTTGATAAAAACGAAATCATTAGATTCAGTCGTTCTTTGTTTTTGCCTGTGAACCGACAATTTTCAGTCTGCTTGAGATGTTTTATTTTCAAAGGAAACAACTCGGTGATTTCTTTGAATTCTTAAGGCTGTTTCAGACTCGAACTGTTTTCACTGCGTGCACGTAGAACGTGGACCAATTTTTCACTCACAATTGGGCATAAAGCTTCTTGCTGTGGGCCAAAAACAATTTTGAAGTACCTTCGCTCTGATCGAATGCCTAGTCAAACAAGTTAAGTTTTTTCAACGTTTGTCTGATTCGATTTAAAAAGTTCTTAATCTGAAAGATGAGGGTTTTGGGTTTTTTTGCTGTTGAAACATTCGGTTGTTTTTTACCTTTGTTTTTCTTATTGTGCGTGGCAGTTTTTAGCAACGATTGTAATATTTACCAAAAAAAGGCGTGAAGCTTTCATTCACTCAACCTCAATAAACGTTTTGGATTTACTAATGTATGATTGATGTTTACTCACAAATTGTAATGTATCGTTGATGATTTAGTTCCTAAATCCAGCTTATTACAGCTTTTAGAAAATTCAGTGAAGAAGGGTTACTCACAAACTAGAACTGATGTGCTACCTTTTAGGACTGGACCTCGATTAACTCTAAAGAAACATTTCCATCATGTCATTTAGTCATAGACTTTTAACTGATTAATTTCTAAGTACTGTAGCTAACAAACGCCATTCAGATCTTAAGGAACATTTCCATATGTACGTGGACATGATGCTGAGTCTTGTATAAGCGCCCGAATGTCAAAGTACTGCAGCTAACAAACGCCAATCAGATCTTAAGGAACATTTCCATGTACCTGTATGTGAACATGATGCTGAGTCACATATACTTTAGCGCCGGAATGTCAAAGTACTGTAGCTAACAAACACCAATCAGATCTGAAGAAACATGTCCATGTGCATGGACTTGGTGCTTAGTCTTGTACTTTAACTCATTAATGTCCAAGTACTCTAGCTAACAAACACGCATCAATTCATGAGAAGTCCAAGTCATTTTTACTGGTCTAGTTCCTGACCTCCCTTCAATCCAGACTCAGTTTTACTAAAGAGATATACATACTTGGTTCTTTACATGTAACTCACACTGTGTCTGAACTGGCTATGACTATGACTGGATAGCTCAGATGGTAGAGCACCGGCATGTTAATCCAGACGTCACTGGTTCAAGTCCCACACTAGTCAACTTTTCTTTGTTCAACGCAAAATTGTTAACAACCACCCAGTCAGTTTCCCATGTGGTTTATTACTTGATAAACCAAAAAACAAACAAACAAATATTCAGAAATCCGAATCCTTTAAAAAAAGTTAACTTTTCTTGGACTATTAATAATACTTGTTTTTGTTTGTTTAACCCATACACAGTTTGTTTGGTAAACACACTCAGTACTTTCCCCCGAGTCCTGTGAAAAAAAATCCACATGAACGGATAATGACCTGATGATATAATGTTGTTTGCGATTTCCCATTAATCTTTACCAAACTTAAGCACTTCATGACCAAAGTCTAGACTAAAATGTAACCAAACTATCGGTCATTGGTCTCTAGTTGGCTTTTTAATCTGTATAAAATTATCAATCAAGAGGGGAGTTTATACATCCCTGGGAGGTGTAGCTCAGTTTTAATATATTTACCATGATAAGTAATCCATAGAAAATAACATACATAGATCTTAGGCCAAATGACCATACGCAAAGATTTGCTTGATCACCAGCTTGTATTTGAGTCAAGTGCCAGGTGCCAGGTGTTGCCAAGTAGTGTGAGTGGGGCAAATGATTTTATGTTGGCCAATCACAGGATGAAGTGGTTTGTTTGGTTTGTTGGGGGTGTTGGGGTGTTTGTTTGTTTGTTGTTGTTTTGGGTTTTTCTTTGGGGTTTTTAAAAATTATGTAGGTCTTAGGCAATAGGTCTTGGGCAATAGGTCTTGGGCAATAGGTCTTGGGCATGGGTCTTAGGCAATATGTCTTAGGCAATATGTCTTAGGCAATAGGTCTTAGGCAGTAGGTCTTGGGCAATAGATCTTAGGCAATAGGTCTTGGGCAATAGGTCTTAGGCAATATGTCTTGGGCAATAGGTCTTAGGCAATAGGTCTTAGGCAATATGTCTTAGGCAATAGGTCTTAGGCAATAGGTCTTGGGCAATAGGTCTTGGGCAATAGGTCTTAGGCAATAGGTCTTAGGCAATAGGTCTTGGGCAATAGGTCTTAGGCAATAGGTCTTGGGCAATAGGTCTTAGGCAATATGTCTTAGGCAAGGTCTTAGGCAATAGTTCTTAGGCAATAGGTCTTAGGCAATAGGTCTTGGGCAATAGGTCTTAGGCAATAGGTCTTAGGCAATACATGTAGGTCTTAGGCAATAGTTTTTGGCAAATGATGTCAAATGACTTTATGCAATAATTTGGTTGATCACCTGCTTGTATTTGAGTCAAGTACCAAATTTTGCAAGCAGTGTGAGTGGGACGGAGGATTTTATGTTGGCCAGTCACACAATGAAGTAGTTTGGTTTGGCTTTGTTTTTCTGTTGTTGTTGTTGTTGTCGTTTTTCTGATTTAAACACATGCAAATTAAGCTATAGAACCCTTGCACTGATGGCACACATGGCGACTGTCTGCCCTCGGTCTGCCATTTTGGAAGCCAGAATGCCTGTAAAGATATGGTGAGCATTGAATTGCGTGCATCGCCGAAAATGCGATCCGACTCCCAAAATGGTGCAAGCAACGGTTTATCAGGATATGTCAGAAGATGAACTGGGTCAATAACGGACTTTTTCACACAAGAAGTTACCCCTGGTTATAATATCACAAGTATGTTGTTGATGGGCGATATATTTACACAAAGTCTATTCATATGTACAAGCTGACCACCACCGAAAGAAAAACAGATCATGGAGCAAGCTATTGGAGAAATTGATCTAGAATTGTGGATGCCGTGCAGCCGGAAGGGAGGCTCGTGTCTCGATGGCAATATTACTTACTAGCTCTGACGTTTGACAAAGTAACCTAAATCAGATGGGCGGGAAGGATAAAAAAATATATAAAATAGTAATCAACATGCTGGTATGTTGTCGGAGAAATTTTGATACCTATGTCATGGTTGATGAGGATGTAATCAAAACCCATCGGCAAAAAAAAAAGGCCTTATCTGTGATCAAATTCTTGTTTAAATATAACAGATAAGCTTTGGTACATTATTGATTACCAAATGCACTTATTATGTTCATGGTGTGCACACGGTACGTTTTTGCGGTAGTCTCAGTTTGGGGTGGAGATTGAGTGTAGGTCCCTTGCCTTGACGTCACTACAGTCTGCCGGTGCTCTGCCATTTCGGCAAATGAGTCAAATTGCATGGAAAGATATGGTGCGGGTTTGACTGTGCGCACTACGCCTAAAATGCACACGGTGCTGCACAGTAATGCACAAGGAATCGGACTGTGCCTAAATGGGGTAACCGAGCCTTATCTGATGGTGTCGGGTGAATTCGGTCAATACTAGCTCTTCAAATCGACGACCGAAAACACATCATTTTACCCTTTTCTTATACTAGTAGAGCGTTGGAAATAATTGAATTTATTCTTCAGTTAAAAGTTAGAGAATTGTAATGGGTGTACTTATAATCAAAGTGGGAAAAAATCAGGGTCACTCTTTTATTAGCTTTAAAAAAAAATAGGTTCCCAGCTTGTATCGTAAACTTAGTGTGATCCCTGGCTATACGGCAGTTACAGGTTGAATGGCTTCTGACTGGCACCCCCGAACAAAGATATTAACAAAATAGGAAGACTGCCAATGTAGGGTTAGATAGCTCAGTTGGTAGAGCGCCGGCACGTTAATCCTGAGACGACAGGCTCAAATCCAGCTCTTGTCAATTTGTCTTTGTTCAACCTCAAGTTAATTCAAATTTACCCAGTCAGTTTCCCTTGGGGTCTATTACTTGATGGCTAAAAAAAATACATACCCACTTTCCTGACTTTCAAACTTTTGAGACGTGGACCTAGTACAGTTACATAAACCATGGAGGAAGGAAATCCTCCATGCATAAACCCTGTACAAGTGGTGTTTAATCTCTGAAAATACCCACTGGGGGCCTGACGCAAGTCTAGTGATTCAAGCATCGGGCCAGTGACCTTTCCTGTGTCATACTCCGTAGTTCATAATTGTATTACTTCATAAATGTACTTGTATTTGGAGATTTTATCTGATGTTTTCCAAGAGATCCTAAGCTTCCTCTCCAAATTGATCAGCAGGCACAAAAAACTGCATGAGAAAGAATTGTTTGTGGTGTAGAGCTTCGTCTTGTCTAGCAAAAAATCTGAACCATGTATCTCAAAGTTTAGAGAATTTTGTCAGAGTTATTAGCCCAGCTACAATCCAGCGTTCTCCTTTTACACTGGTCTGCTGGCAAAATGCCACTTAAAACACCCCAGGACTGGTCAAACTTCACTACAAGTGGTCCAGCTGGCTAGTCCAGCTCTATTTAATATAAAGTATAGTCTAGTGAAAAAGCTGGAGGACCAGTGAAAAGTCAAGCTAACTGGTCCTGCTGGCTAGTCACTGACAGGCAAACCCTGGTGTCCATGTAATTTTTAAGAGTTGAACCGATGTTTCACATTGTGGAGGTTGGTGAGTGTTTCTCGTTTTCCCAATCAAGCCATGTAAACATTTTGAATTTGGTCTCATTGGCTGCGGGCTTGGTTTAAAAATGCCTTGGATGTTTTCAGGCGGAAACTCTGCCATCCAGTCATGCCTGGCATTGTCTGAATGCCATGGCCTCTGTTGCCCTCGGTCTTGGCCTTGGCACCCCCCTTCAAACTATCCACATAGACTTTTTACAATTCCAACAGAAGTACCCTTTGCAAAAACGAACACGACCTGACCCCCTTCCGAGGTATATTTCTGAATCTTGAGCCAAAGCAAGTGCACAGTGTTCACGCTGGAGTAATTGTAACCGCCACGACAGATGTTCCCTTTAAAAAAAAAAATTTTTTTAGCGCTTCATCAACCACCATCATAAAGTCTGGCCTTGAGTTTGGGTCCTAACCGTGTTTGATCCATACCGTAGTCGTCGCTGCGGTTATCGTCTTCGTTTAATATGTCACCCCCCCCTCTGCAATGTTGACACTCCTCTTTCAGTCAGTGTCTCTATCAACTATTGTCCATCTCTCGCTGCACCACACCAAGGTGAATGTGGTAATCAGTTCACCATATATATATGCATTATCATCTCTGCATCCTACGCATCAGTTTTATTTCTCTCTCCCCCCCCTCCCCTCCTCCTTAATATCGAGACGGTAGAAGTCTTCTTCGCAGAGGGATTTGTTTGTCTTTTTCGGAAGGGATTGCTAGCGAGGATTTTGTAAGGATGTGCTCGCTGGTTGCTGCCTGTTTGTACGTCAGAGACAAGTCGCTGAGAACTCAAGTATGTAATTGTGTCGTTTATTTTAAGAAGCAATTGTCTGTTTTTTTTAAGTGAAATTGTTTTGAAACGATTCTTCATGTGGACAGGTGGCATTTTGTATCCCCGATTGTCGTGTACATTTTCCAACACTGCTGGGCTGTGAATATTTGCATGTACAATTTTTTGTGACTTACACGATGCATGTCCGTAGGGTAAACACGGGGCTTTGTAATCCACTGTTAGTTTACAGTGGACATTTACATGTGCACCGGTTTGTGTCAAGTGTGGTAAACGCTCCTTTAAAAAAAAAATTATAATAAATGCGCTACTCAAAATAAGTGGTTTTGTTAATTCAATTGAGCGTATACGGAAGGTAACAGATTAGATTTTAAACAATTTGGAAACTGAAATAGGTCTCTGCTTTGCAGAATTTGCTCAATACATATTTTACGAAAACTGATGCTATTAAGATGGTTGTTGGCTTCACAGGTTTTTTTTTGTATTCCTTGTGTAGTTTTTTGGTTTTTGTTTGTCTGTCCCTTGCTCTACTGTCTCAGTGTCCATTGTCAATCATCATGCCACCACCAGTGTGGTCTTCTCCCAGGTGTGTGTCATCAATAATACATTTGGATTCTATGTAGGGACACAACAATGTCAGACTTTTTTATCTGAATTGAGATTTTTTTATCTCTGCTTGGTGAAAAAAAGCAGCTGTCATTTTCTGCAGATGTAAAGACATCCTGCTCTTTTGATCTACTTCCCTAGTGCTGAGGAGACTGTTCCCACAAGCTTCTTGAAATCTAGAACTCCTATCTAGAGGTTATCAAAATGAGGAAGTGCCAACATTCCAACATACCTCCTCAAATATAGATCCAAGGTTCAGAACTTGTTTGTCTGTCATCCCTGTCGATGGAAAAGGGGCCATACTATTTTGCCCTTCCAGCCTCAGTTTGATCGCATTGAGTTGAATGGGAGAAAACGGCCGAGTGCACCATGTTGAAAGGTCTGGTGCCTTGTTTGTTTACTGTTATCTGAAATCTGATACAAAATGAAAGCGTTGCTTCATGCAAACTGAATGTTGATATCAACTTTTATAAATTTACCAACATAAGTTTGTAGACCTTCATCCTTCTGCCACTATTTTGTCATGTTCCCTATTTGAACAAGCAATGATGAATACTCACTCTTTTACACCAAAAAGGGGCCATACTATTTGTTTCTTCCAACCAAAGGCTACGGCTTATTTAGCTACGGCTGGATTGCGGTGCCAGCTTGTGTTGAAGTATACGACAAACTCAGCAACACCCTTAGTAACAGTCGTAGCCGTAGCTGCTAATTTGGATACCCTCTCACTTTACATCTATTTTGATTGTGGGTAAAGATGGCTGCTCTGTGATGGAAGTTTTGTAGACTGTGTGCAACTTCTCAAGCAATTTGGAATATTAGGGCATGATTTTATTTGTTAAAGTAGTGTATGTTTGAAAGAGGCTGTGTCGTCATGATCAAAGCAGGACTGTGGTTGTACATGGATTTATGAACTCTCATCCAGTTACAGCACGCACGTGCACGCTCTCCAAAGATATACAGAGTGACGGCGTGTGCATGCGGGAGCGTGCATTAAGTAACTGGGTGAGAGTTCATAATTCCATGTACAGCCACAGGCCTGCTTTGATCATGACAACACAGTCCCTTTAAGGAAAACCTGTTCAAATACATCAGAGGGTGAAAGTTCAGTTGTTTCTGCCCGTCCTCCTTGTGGACCAATTAGATGCAAGATCTTATTAAACTTTCACTGGCTTAGTTCAAACTTCCCTCAGGTCTCATTGAAAGGATGTGCACAAATTGCTAAGATCGAAATAAATATTCACAGATTTGCATGTAATTTAGATAGTAATGGTCAACATAGAAAACCACCCTTGAAATATTTTGGCCCGAAATGCTATTGTTTTCGATGGATAAGTCAAACAGTTTTGATCCGGCAATGCCATACGAAACCCAATGTTTTTTGAAAGAAGGGAAACATATATGCAAAAGATTTTTCTCTCATTATTTTCTTGTGACACTAATGATTGATTGAGCTGCGACTTTCACAGGTTTGTTATTTCATGTGTATGTTGGGTCACATTAAGTGTGGATACTGGTCTTTGACAATTACCGATATCGTCCTTGGGCTTACATGACTGCAACATAAACATTGCCCTCTGATCTTTCCGTTTTTTATGCACCGTTTCTCTCCTACTTTTCCCCCGAACATATTATGCCACTTTGCTATGACCTTCTCTCGACGGATACCAGCGCATTATAAATGTGCATTGCTATCACTGTTCTTCTGTTCAAACCCATGGTTACCATTGATTACGCCCGAGACTTAAGCGGTCTTTTGTACCCAACTGTACCCAACGGACACTCATAGAGAAAATTAATACGAGAAAAGCGAAAAATCAAAGGGCAATGCTGCGGTTTTTTGTTTGCGGCTGTAAATTTCACGGAGCAAAAGGCTTGGGTTGTTGTTTTAGAGCCGCTTGATAGAGTGCATGTGTTTTGTCATAAAACATAAATGATAACAGGCTGGGATAAAATTGACTTTAGGGAGATAATGTTTTCAAATAACGCTGCCGACCGGGTGAGGACATTTTGTTAGCTTGCGGGGACAAAGCTGTGGAAGATTTAATGAAATGAATGAAAGAAGTAGTTGACAAAATGTGTGTCTTTTAAAGAAGACAAACAGAACAAATATCTTTATTAAGATACGACTGAATTTTTAATAAATTGAAGTTCAAGTTTGAATGGCTCAATTTTAACTTTCAAAAGAAAATGTGGGTTTTTGTGGGTTTTTTTTTACCCTTCAGCCACAAAACAGAATCTTTCAGGAAAAAAAAAATATATTCTACCATTTTTTAAAGAGTCACTTTGTACTCGGTTTCATTCCAACATGACGTTGATTTGAAAGTTCTGCAACAGATCAACCAGTCAACATTTGTTTCCACACATAAATCAACTAGAGAAAAACATCAACAAAATCATTGTCGTCGAAAAGCAATAACTGTCTGCATTTTTTCTTTCATGACATGCCCCCCATGTGTTTGTTCCAAGTCTAGAAATCATATCGATTTGAATGAAACAGTGCCCCCGATTCCAGTATGACTTACGCGCAGCCGAGCACCACCCTAATTAAAATGGTTCTGTTCATCAGTGTGTCCCACACTGAGGACTTTCTCTAAGCCCCATGTTGCAACCCCCTGCTGTGTGTATAATTGCGTTAACCTATTTAGCGGCGGCCATATTGCCTTCCTCATGTACATGAGAGCGGGAACTACATGCGCTACTGTTGCTATCATTTACGAAGAGCCACCAGGGCTGTTTCTTTTATTAACCTTGATGTCACTGAATGCAAATACTAACATTTAGGACGACGCTGATGGTAATTAAACAACTCAATAATTGAGTGTCTGTCTGAGGGTGGTTGTCAGGCAGACTCCCATTTGAGCTTCAGGGCTGTGTGTGATTAAACATTGCAGGGTGTACCCCGTGGATGGCTGATCGGTCGACCACAGCTCTAAGAACCAAGCTTTGCGGGAACACCATGAGAAAATCTGTCTGATGAGTTCCAGTTCTGCGTTGAATCGATCAGCAAACCATAGATGTAGAAGGTTTGCTGGAAACACCATGAAATTTCTTATGACATGGGGGTTGTTTCTAATAGAACTTTTCAGCAGACTACGAATCTAGAAAGTTTGGTGGAAACACCTTGAAATATCGAATGAGTTCTGGTTCTGTATAGAACTGATCAACAAACCATAGATGTAGGTTTGTGGAAACACCATGAAATATCTTATGAGTTGTGGATTGGTCTGAATAGAGCTGATCAACAAACCATAGATGTAGGTTTGTGGACACACTATGAAATATCTTATGAGTTGTGGATTGGTCTGAATAGAGCTGATCAACAAACCATAGATGTAGGTTTGTGGACACACTATGAAATATCTTATGAGTTGTGGATTGGTCTAAATAGAACTGATCAATAAACCATAGATGTAGGTTTGTGGACACACTATGAAATATCTTATGAGTTGTGGATTGGTCTGAATAGAACTGATCAATAAACCATAGATGTAGGTTTGTGGACACACCATGAAATATCTTATGAGTTGTGGATTGGTCTGAATAGAGCTGATCAGCAAACCATAGATGTAGGTTTGTTGAAACACCATGAAATATCTTATAAGTTGTGGACTGGTCTGGATAGAGCTGATCAATAAACCATAGATGTAGGTTTGTGGAAACACCATGAAATATCTTATGAGTTGTGGATTGGTCTGAATAGAGCTGATCAACACACCATAGATGTAGGTTTGTGGAAACATCATGAAATATCTTATGAGTTGTGGATTGGTCTGAATAGAACTGATCAGCAAACCATAGATGTAGGTTTGTGGAAACACCATGAAATATCTTATGAGTTGTGGATTGGTCTGAATAGAACTGATCAATAAACCATTAGATGTAGGTTTGTTGAAACACCATGAAATATATTATGAGTTGTGGATTGGTCTGAATAGAGCTGATCAGCAAACCATAGATGTAGGTTTGTGGAAACACCATGAAATATCTTATGAGTTGTGGATTGGTCTGAATAGAACTGATGAGCAAACCAGAGATGTAGGTTTGTTGAAACACCATGAGATATCTTATGACTTATAGTTCAGAATAGAACTGAGCTGCAGACTACAGATCTAAAAGGTCTGCTGGAAACACCAGGTGTAATTGTTCTGAATAGAACAGTTTTCAGAACGACTACAGCCCACATTGTTACAACAAACCCTAGCTCTAAATTAATTTTTGACCAGATTTTCAAATCTCACTTTAAATGCAGACCTGTCCTTGACGTAAGCTGTTCAAAGAAAGAATGACTGTAGACAACAAATTGATGTATTGTGTGAATTATTTATAATAAATAAATAGACGAATTGGCGATTTGTACATTTAGCTCAAGAAATGCCACATCCTTGACTCAAAATGTACTTGTTTTTTTGTACTGACATTATTCTTTTTGATCCCTTGCACTATTTTTATGAATCCATAGACCCCTTAGGGCAAGCAGTTCTTTGACACTTGATGGGGATATACCTTCATAAAGTAGGAATAAATAAATAAATAATGAATAAATGTGTGATAAACACTGTATACTCTGTGCTTTTTTAAATCCTGTAAAACAAAAAAATCCAAAGGCAACCTTGGGTTTTGTCCCTCAATGCATTAGTAAATGTGGGTATTGACAAAATACCCAGAGACTGCCAACATTGGCTAGATCATGTAGATAGCTAGCTCAGTTGGTAGGACACTGGCATTTCAACCCGAAGGTTGCAGGTTCAAATCCCACTCTCGTCAATTTTTGTTCGCCTGAAAATTTGAAATACTTGTGTTGCTATTATAGCAAATATTTGTAGAGAAGAGGATAGATATACATGTAGTATAGAACTGTAAATCAATGGTGAATCTTTCTCATAATTTTTTTTTTTCTAAATGTAATAAAAAATTTGGCATTGTATTAAAGTATTTGTAGAGGAAAAACGTGATGCTGCATTGGAATCTAGACCCATAGTAACACAATGAACAATTGTCGGTGAAATTCAGAAAATGAATCACAATTGTAATAACAAACAGTTGATGCAGCAAAACGAGCCAAGTAATAAATTCATGATCCAACAAATTTGCAGATTAAATTTCATGACGTGATACATCAAGATTTGATTTTGAGTAGAAAGAAATAAAACACTTTCCTTAACTGCCTTCGAATGGTCTCTATTCACAATAATAACTAACATCAATCAACTCTCTCTACATCTACATCTATTCTCTCTGTTCTAGCCCAACAACAGAATAGTCATTTATTACCCCCGGGGGATTTTTCTTTCCCAATTACGTCCCCGGCGATAATTTAATCAGATCTATTGGCAGTATATTAAAGAGTGTGTCTATGTGTCTGTGTTCACCGTCGTGCTCTAGTGGTTAAAACACATGGTTTCACGCTGGAGGGGGATTTCTCGCGGGGGACCAGACTTCATTCAGTGAGTAAGTACATGTACGGTTTAATCGAAATTTCAAAGGTGCAACTCTTCTTTCTTTTTTTCGGTTGTCAGTCTCAAAGTAAAGTAGATTATTTAGGGAATCGCCAGAGCAAAAAAACATATCTCACAACAATTTTGAATTGAAATGGTTTTGCGAATGTAATTTTTGAATCATTTTGGGTTGAACAAAGAAATTTGACTAGAGCGGGATTTGAACCACTGACCTCCAGTTTAGCGTGACAGCGCTCTACCAACTTAGGCCGTGTCCGAAACGGCGACTTCGGCTACAGCTAGAGCTAGATCAGCACGTCTGCCAGTGTTGAAGAATAGGCAGACGCGCGCGATCTTGCCGTAGCTGTAGCCGAAGTGGCCGTTTCGGACACGGCCTGAGCTATCTAGCCATTTGTTGGCGGTCTCCCTATTTTGTCAACATCGTTGTTCGGGGGTGCTAAATCAAATATGAATGAAATGAACTCCACCAACTGAGATATCTACCCCTATTTTTGGGGAATGTATTTTTGTTAATGGATTGACCGCGGAGTGATACAGTGTCTGTATAATACAACCATATGTGTGTACTTGGGGTTGTCTACCCAGTGGAGATCAAGGACTTTCTCAAAAGCGATCCATGTGATTTGACAAACTGAGGATGTCATCAGTTTGATTTTGTGTGTACAAGCAAACGGGGACATCGCTAACAAGAAGTCCCAACACTGGGAGAACAAAGAGAAGTCGTTGATATATGGGGTTGACAAATGTGTGTGCATAATGAATAAGGGAAGGCAGTAAGAGTAAACTAGAGGTACGTTTGAGAGAGTTGTGACAACTTGCGATTTGAAGCCATTTTAATCACAATATTAGAAGCCGTTTTCGGTCTCCAAAAAAGCACAGGGTGCTAGACTAGAACGCACATTGAGTTGTGCTGGATCGGAAATGGCTTTCAGATACGAAAAAGAAACAAAAATTGCCAATGATAAGTTGTAGTTATTTTAAAAATAAAAAATTAATTATTGTCGGGATGCAGACATTATTTTTTGTCCATCAGCCATGTACAAACAATTTGTGCATGTTTTGTGTATTTTGGGGCTTTTTTTCCCCTTGGCGTATGCAAAAGTTTTTGTATGTTTTTCAGCATGAAACAGTATCATTTTTCAAAAATATATATATATATATGAAAAAGAATAAGTAAAAAATTAAATGGCAAAAACTTGAGCCATACAATTGTGAAGCAAGTAACTTCTCTTTTTCTTTTGCCTTTAGTAAAGTGTGTGTCTTGGCCCAATTTCAAACAGGTGTTCACCTGTAAGGAGATTATGCTTAGCTCAGGCCCCCACCCCCACCCCACCCCCCCCAACTACTTCTGAGCATGTGTTTCTATTATTGATTTGCTTTGTTGATTAAATGTGTTTGATTGCAATATCCACTAGCAAGGTACATGTACCAGGGCTCGAATTTTGGGTGAAATTCCACAAGACCGCAGGGCTTGTACTGTAGCTCAAATTGTTTACCGGACCACAATTTATTTTACAAGACCAAAGTCTTCACAAGAAAGAGCTTTCCACACAGTTTAATATTGTAAATTGTTTTGATTTGAACAAGCACTAAGACAAGATTTATGTTGTTTGTCTTATGGGTTTGTATATTTTAATACTCAACAGAATTATTTTTACCAGACTCAAAGTCGACATTTGAACGTCATGTCTTTCTGGTCAAGATATTACACAGTGAGTTATTATTATTCAATTGAAAAACACAAGACCGCCGGACTTGTCAGGTCATGAGTTTACTGGCCCGGGGCTAAAATCACTGGCCTCGGGCCGGCAGTCCAGTGTTAAATTCGAGCCCTGTGTATGTGTAGGATGGCATATTATTTATTTATCCCTCCCCCTCCCCCTCCTCAAGCCTTAAGGGCCATGTCACATGGGGCAATTTGAATGGTCACATATCTTTCTTGGGGATTGTAAGATATTGTTACTCCTTTGCTACCAAAGTTGTCCTGCAGCATGCACCGGTTGGATTTTGCCTCCAAGTTGCCTGTACAAGTTACCTCATGTGACAATTGGTCCTAACAGTAGATGGCACTGTGATAATTAACACATTTGAAGTAAGCCAGACCAACAAACTAGCCTCCCAACAGTTTCAGAACTTAGTCAAATTACATTTTAAAAAAATATATTTCTGTGCAAGTCTTGTCAACTGCTTGGATGCTTTGCGTGCCGCTTCTTGTACTTTAATGGATTACGTATAAACCTGCTTGTCACTTCTAATCTCGTGACGTGTGAATGTCTCTGCCGAGTAACATTAATAAAACGTCACCACACAAGTATGAGCACTTAAACACGAACAGGATCATGATGTAAGTGTACATGATGCACACCAGCGCCTGATTTCATGGTGGTACTGCTTCAGTGAGTGCTTCAGTACCAAAATTTGCTAAGCACACATTGATTGTGCTTACCAAAACTTGGTTACCAGCCAAAGTATCATGTCATGTGTACCATTATTTGTGACTGGTTTCCTGGTAGTTTCTGCTCGGCAGAAATTTGTTAAGCAATATTTTCTGATGAACGGAATTTGTCTGGAATTTTTCCTGATTGCGGGATTTTTTCGTTGATCTCCCTGGGCTTTTAGATTTTGTTGAAAGAAGGCAGCTGCCGTTGCGGAAAAAAAAAAAGAGCTATTATTGTGACCAAACCACTACATTTCTATCGGAAATGATGTAGAGAGTCTGTAAACCTCTACAATGTAACATCCTGTAAAAATTGGAGAGCTTCACACACCAGTTAATCACTTCGGCAGTGCCTTTAATGCAGCATGCAGTAACAGAGTCCAGCATTCTCCTGAAGATGAACAGAGCACCGATCGAAATGTTGAGTTTTTAAACCACCGGTTCTTCTCAGAGCCACCACAACTCACAGCGAGAGATTTATGTGCATGGTGTTCCCGCAAACCTTACTAGACTGTATCTCCACCATGCAAAGTTTCAAATCCTACTCATGTACATGGTGTTACTGCAAACCTCACTAGGTTGCATCTCCACCATGCAAAGTTTCAAATTCTACTCATGTACATGTACATGGTGTTAACTGCAAACCTTACTAGATTGTATCTCCACCATGCAAAGTTTCAAATCCTACTCATGTACATGGTGTTACTGCAAACTTTACTAGATTGTATCTCCACCATGCAAAGTTTCAAATCCTACTCATGTACATGTACATGGTGTTAACTGCAAACCTTACTTGATTGTATCTAACACCATGCAAAGTTTTAAATCCTACTCATGTACATGGTGTTACTGCAAACCTCACTAGGTTGTATCTCCACCATGCAAAGTTTCAAATCCTTCTCCTGTACATGGTGTTACTGCAAACCTTACTACATTGTATCTCCACCATGCAAAGTTTCAAATCCTACTCATGTACATGGTGTTACATCAAACCTTACTATTAGTCAATAACTTTGTTCAGTAGTGCAAGTCAGAGGCCATATAATTGTTAGCTGCCATGTAGTTAGGAATCACACCAAAGTTTAGGACACAACCTGGGAAGCGGCAGCCAGTTGATATCACCTTCCTTTAATCAACACCAAATTATTATTACAAGTGTTAAGCAAATGACTCTTCCATTGCCAGAATGTCTAAAACTTCAGAAGGGGTTTTGAGGCCAAGACTGGGGCAATGAAGGTCACTGCCCACTTGTGGTTGACAGTGGCATGACCCATTTGCAAGCACACTGCCATGCCAAATTTTAAACCTGTATGTTTGTTTGAGTTGATTGAAACGTTACAATGAGTAGTCACTAACGGAACTAAGCACATTTATAGCATGAGGTGCTACCAGTCGATTGCAATTTCCAATGTGCCATATACTTTTTAACGAGTTGGTCACGCAATTACGCTCTGCACATGTTCCTCGAAATCCCCGCAGACGTTCCAGATGACCTTCCTAACAAGTTTGGTAAATTCCGCAGTCAGTCAGAAGCGAGACTCGGCCTCGCGCACGTAAAGTGACATTTATGTCTGGGTAGGGAATTGTGAAAACAATCAGTGAGAACTGAGAATGTGCTGAACGTTCCGTGATGGATCACAAGAAGGATATGTGTCCTGAGTGTGACGTTAAAGAACTTAACGGGGTGTCGTGTGTCCCCCCCCCCCCCCTCTCTCTCCACCTCCCCAAGGCGACCATCAACTAAATTTAAGTCAGTGTGGATGAACTGAGAGAAGGCAAAGCTTGTTGATGGAAACCTAGGCGTTTTTATCCCTAAGTATGGTTTGCTACCTCACGGAAACTTGAAGCATTGTGAACTTTTTTCCCTATGATCATCAGTGTATTTAAAATGAGAATTGGGGGTGAGTGGCCTGTAGTTTTGTTGTTATTTTCTTTTGATACCCTTTTAAAACAAGTCATTGTTTGTAAAATGTCTGAAATTCTCAGATTGAATATCGTAATTTTGTTAAAATTTTATTTGCTGTGTAGCCCACTCTAGACCATTCTTATCTGTGTAATTATCACCATATGCCCAGATATTGTTACTTTTAATCAGATGTCATAGTACGTTTGTCTTGATAAATAATGCAAAGCACAAACTTTTGTTTTGTTTTAGACATGTTGTTGTCACGCAAAATTGGTGGGAAATGTCAATTCACATGATTCAGGGCAATGACCTTTTCTTTGACCTTTTTGGTTGAGAGGATGTAGGTCATATCTGGGGATCGTTTGCGGCCCGGCTATGGCCATTGTGTTCCTCTAGATTGTCTCTAGAGGGATAAATATAATATGTTTCCACTCTTTTACATTGCCTGGTACATTTGCAAACAACACAGTCACAGTGCGAACAGGGTCAACATTGCCTGGCTCATAACATCTCTTCGCTCGTGTTAATTAATTTCCAAGCGAGACGTTGCCGTCCGTTTTGCGGCTTAGTCAGAAGCTTGTGATCGTCCTCAAACAAAAGGAAAATCAATATTGTCATAATTAAACATTGTATAATGAGGTAGTAACGCACGAAATTTTTTAAATTTATTTTCTCCTGTTCATTATTCCGTCTCGGCTGAGGATATCTTGTCCACCATCGTGGAGATGTTTACACATTTTCAATGACATTTTATTAAGTTTTTAAAGGGATAGTGGTGCATCATTAATTACAAATCCCAATAGACCCCCTGCGCGTTGGCGTTGCAAGCTCAAACATCCCCCTCACTGAGGTCAAAGGAAGACCCATATCATTGGCTGAGAGTTGTACGTGGCACATACATGTACGCGCTTGCACGTTACTTTTGTTTTGATCTCAGTGACGGGGACCCATGCAAGAGATCTATAAGCTGTTTTGGAGTTAGATTTTGAATAGTGTCTGGTACTATAACTTTGTTTTTATTGTACATTCAAGTTGGATTACCCAGACTAAAGACAGTGTTGCCATGTCACATGTTGCCACGTCACATGTTGCCATGTCACATGTTGCCATGTCGCATGTTGCCATGTCACATGTTGCCACGTCACATGTTGCCACATCACTTGGTTCAGGGCAAGCTTTTGTTAAGCAATGTCCAGATGGGCAAAGCCTGGTACCAATTCTGTCATTATGGCGTTTGCCGTCTCTTACGTTACTACGTCAAAGCTTACCCCAAACCATGTGACATACCGACTGTCTGTAATTTGTGGAAACCAAATTTATGTGGTTACTTGTCACTATAAAAAGCATGGCATTGCACCAGACCTTACTCAAATCTAACTCACAATAACTTCTAACATACAGTCAAAATAAAATCAGGCTGTAGTTGAGATGTTTTGCAGCTATAAGTTAACTTTGAAATGTCATTTTTATGTGGCATTTGCTTATACGTTATCATTTCAAATGGCTATTCAAATCGCATCACACAAAAATATAAAGATTCATTATTTGTGAGACGTGTGATAACTGAATTCAAGCAATTTTGAAAATTGTTCAGTATACTTTTATGTGCATGGTGTGTTGTCATTTTGCCTTCGAGAAAGACTCTGCTAGGGTCGAAACATGAGGACATTAAAGATTTTTTTTAAATTGCATTTATACCATAGGTCCTTTTGGTTGGTAAGCAGTTTGCATAAGCTAAAAACACTTCGCCTTAATGCTAAAAATAGAATCTCAGTACCCCAATCGCAGACAATGTGTCAAAGTTCACTTGCACTTGCTTGCGTACATGTCCAATCTTTAGGTTTTTTTCGCGTGTATTGACTGTAAATGCTGTCTGGCGCAGCGATGCCGTGATCGTGTGAGAGCTAGGTGGTGGAATGTTTGTCTGACATGCAGGTATTTTGAGCAAAGGTGACGTCATTGGTGTGGAGTTCTATTCTTTTTCTTTTTTTTCCTTCTTAAGATACCTAGACCTACACAGCATTTCTTGACTAATTTGTTCATTCCAGAGAACACAGTACATCTTGTTTTGGTATGAAAAATAGAACATGAAAACAAAATAAGCGCATACACAAGTCGTGTGCACAAAATCCCTGACGTAGTTATTCATCAGCATTTTCTGGCAAGCACAACCACTCTATCAGATGAATTTTCCGAGTTTAGTTGTGCAGTGTATTGAAACTAGAGGATTGCATTGAGTTTTCTTCCCGAAAACCAATACTCATAAATGTAATTCCATGTAAATAATTCCTGTTAAAAGTTCTCCCTGAGAGAAAACTCGTTAAAATTCACAAATTACAAGAACAAATACTGGGGTATATGATCAATGCAAACAGGGTCCAATTTCTTGGAGCTGCTTAAAGAAGAAAAGATCATTTAACAAATTTCTGCTCAGGAAAAATAAGCAGGATACCAGTTACAAATGTATATGACATAGCATTTTGGCGGGTGAGCTTTCTTTGGTTAGTGCTTTGCTAATTTTTGTGTATATAAGCAGTTGTATGAAATCATGCTGAGTTTTGAGCCTTTAGATTATTTAATCAGCCAGGCCCTGCTCTCATCTAAATACCAGAGCGTCATTGGTACTTTGTAATGTGGTACCAAGGCAGAGATCAGGGCCACACATAAGCCATTTGTGTATTATTAGGTTGTAATAATTCTGGTACACTGACTTGCTTAGTCACACATGACTGCTTAAACTTGAAATCCCAAGACTAGTGTTGCTGCGTCACTTGGTTTGAGGCAAGCTTTTATTAGCAACCTCCAGTTGGGCAGAGCCTGGTGCCATTGTGCCATACACATTCGATCAAAATTGTTCCCCAGCAACTCTTACTACGCAAAAGTCTTCCCCTGAACCATACTGTAGAAACTGTCTCTAAATAGTCTGGGGAATTCAAATTTAAGTAGCCACTTGTGACAAGGCAAGTCACTGTACCAGACATTATTCAAATCTAACTCGTGTCTTATTTGGATATTGGCCAATGTAAACCTTCAGACTCTATGTCATTTTGCACTGTCCTCAAACTCAAACAGCGCCCAATTTCACAGGGCTGCTTGAGCACAAGAAGTAGATCAGCACAAAACAATTTTGCTGAGCAGAATAAGGTTACCAGCCAAAAGACAATGTCACTTATACCACCAGTGGCTGGTTCCCTGCCTTATATCTGCTTTGCAGCAGATAATTGTTCAGTCAAATTTTCTGAATAAGCAGCTCTATAAAATTGTGCCATTATTCCACAATTGTTCTTTGTCAATGCAGGCATACCAGTAGCTTCACACCAGTAGCCTTGTCATCATGGTTGAACTAGTTTTTATGAAGTAAACCCTTATTTTAAAAACTAATCATTTTTTTTAAATTCAATTTGAATTTCGGAGAAAAAATACTAAAGGAACCTTACTTCAATCCACCCACTGTTCCCCTTGATGGATCTACATATTGTACTTGACGCAAGGAAGTGGTCAGAATTGTTGATTGAACCAAAATTAAAGAGGGCACAAAATGACCCAAAATAATTCCACCATTTTAAACATTACATATTTATTAGTACAAATAACAAAAAAGTAGTGGTGTCATAATTTTAATATACCCCAAAAGAAATTATAAAAAAATGCTTTGCGTCTGCCTTCACGCCGCAGAAAGTGAAACAAAAGCCGTTGGGAGCACTTTTCTAGAGGCTTTCAAGATGATGTAGCTGGACGTGTGAGACAACGAAACGACTGTTTACTGTGCCGCGTCATGTGACGCGCAGTGTACATAATATATTATATGACCTACAATGTATGCATACATACACACGCACACACACAAGTGTGTAAACACCTCCAATCGGGGACCTCCTATTGTCCCTCTTTTGTTTGGACATTTAATGAAGATGATGACTCTGATGCAACGCACAGGGAGACCGTAACCAGACCGGTGCTGTCTGTGCAACGTCGCGGGCACGAGAATATCACACGTCCAGCTACGTCACTATTTCACGCAAAATGTTTGCTGCCACCATCGGTTACAGGCGCTCATGTTTCTGAAAGGCTCGTTGCTGCGGAGTGTTTTTTGGCCGCGAATTTCCCCCCTTTTTTTAATACAAGAAAAGTGTAAAAATGCGACATTAAGGGTGTACTAATAAATACATGTTTGAAATGGAGAGGGTTGGTTAGAGGTATTTTGTTTGGTCTTTAACTGAGGAAAATGCTGCCCTCACACAGGGGCTGACTAAATGCATTGATCCCATAAAACAAATTCCAACTTAAAGTCCTTGGTACATTTTTTCAAGGATTGAAGTTATTATTCATGGTTTATTTCCAGGACAATGCGCGTAATTGGTGAAATAAAAAATGGATTAGTTTCAATCTAAAAGCTCACCCATTATAAAGTTTGATACCAGTACAAATCCTTCAGAGAGAAAAAAAGTTCCATTTGCAGTACTATCAAAGTCATAGAAATAGCATTTGAAATGGTTCATTTCCTTTCCTCTTTAACAAGCATGTCAAGCGTTGTGTGCAAAACCAGTAACTATTATATGGAAAATATATCTGTATACTCCCCAGGGAGCTGAGAAAGATTACAGGAATGTTATTGGCCCAAAGACCAGGGCACTTTTTTTTTAATAATGTAAAGCGCATTGAGACGTTATTGCGCTATATAAGAACTAGTTATTATTATTATCTCACAATTCGATCAGAAAAATTTCATTTATATTTTTGTAACTTCGGCAAAAATTCGGGCGATGCAACTTAACACCTAGGAGAGAGACTGGATAACACTGTCCACAGAAAAAGAGAGGTTCTGCAAGTCTGCTGATACGGGTACGATAACCGTAACAGCTCATGTTGGACAGGTTATGTTTCGCAATCGAAGAGTTATGTGTCACTCAGGGTTGGGGTGGGGGGCGCTATTATTGAACAAGGCGATACCCAGGGAGTTGAATGAAGTACTACAAATGCATTACACTGTAAAATGATGAGAAAGTTAGGTTGTACTACAGAAAATGTCACACCTCCGGTTACCTGCAAATGCATTTCCAATGGGCATGCACACCCAGCTCTGTGTTGCATAGGCCTATACACTCTGTGAACAATTCTTTTGATTTGTGCACTTAAGAAAAAGCATATTTTTCAACACTGTTGAAAACACTGTGTGGACGTGTGTAAGTCCACATAGTGTTTCAAGACCCTACATTTTGTCGTCTTCTTTTGTTCTCAAGTCCACACTTTTTATGTATTGCTTAAATACACAATTTGCTGAACAAAACAAAGCTCTGTTACATAACACTTCACACCGCACCAAATAAGCCAGAGAACTCTCCAGTCCTTTTTTGCAAGCGCACTGATTCAGTACACATTTTCTTTGAAGTACTGCGTACATTTTATGGTTATATTTGGATTCTTCTAAGTTTATTTAGAGAAAATATTTCAGAAATCCCTGCCATCCCTGTCATCTACATTTGTAACAGATCTTTCGGGTTAACGTGATAGCTAAATATGGCTGCCCTGGTTACAAGCAACGTCAACACACAAAGTGTTGACTTAAACGTCTCCCTTTATGCATCCATAGACTTGCCCAACCTCTCTACCAGTCACCAAGACTAAATGACAATCTGAATGGCACTCTGCGATTAATATAACAATCACCATTTTCTACCTCTGTGGTTTTTGTTTTCCTGTAAAATCCACGCAAGCTTGAATCCAAGTATCGCCGTGCCCACAATCAAAACCTTTGTAATTTATAAAACGCACGTCATGTTTACCTACGTGCATGCGCAACTATATAATGCCACTTGCTGCAAGCCTATAGCATTTATCACTACTGCAAGCGCGGTCATCATTGCCTGTCTAAACGTAGAATAGAGTGCTACCATAAGCACTATTTTTGTTCCCCTCCTATTTTGCCAATTGTAAGCAGTATGAAATTTACCCTTGGAGGCACATCAGAGAGAGATGTCTAACCAAGACATAAATATGTCTTCCGCCTGAATTCAGTGGAGTCTGCAGAATTCTCGCAGACATTTTAGTCGCTGTTTAGGCTGGAAGTCAAACCACTAATGGTTTCTCCTCCTTGATAAAAAGGACACCATTGTGTCTATGTTTAATCTAACTCATTAAAGATATGCCATACATAGGCAATTATATGGCCACATGCATTTTTATTTAGAACATTTTTTATTTAAGTTGTACTTGTATATTCTAAAGGTAATTGGACGGCGTAGATTCATTCAGGAATTGAAAATACAGCGTGTCAAGTTGCTCAGTAACAATATCTTATAATCTATAAATGAATGAAAACCGAGTGTTCAAATCCAAATTTTAATCCAAAAAGTCTGGGTGTATCAATTTCTTCGATCTGCATGGAGCAGAAATTATTGTCTACAAATTCTGCTAAGCAAAAATGATCAGGATACCAGTCACTGCGATGTATGTGACATGGTATTTTTTTTCTTGTTAGCTCATTCTGGTAAGCATAATGTATTTTGTTTGGATCTACTTTTTGTGGTTAAGCAGCTCCATGAATTTGGGACCTGGGCCCAATTTCATAGCGCTGCTTAATAACGGTAAGCAAATTTTTGTCCTAACTATAGCAGAAAAATTTGCTTAAGCATAAGCGTATTTCACAGGTTAGCAAGAAAATTAGGCAGCCATCTTGCGCGTTTACCATGGATTTGCATTGTTACATCATTCATTTTCATACAGTAAGCACCGGAAGGTTAGCATGCCTTTTGGTGCTTACGGTTAGCTTTGGTTAGCTATGAAATGGAAATCGCACAGTAAGCACAAAATCGGCCGTTAAGCACTCTATGAAATTGGACCCAAGTTCATACCTCACAGAACAGTGAATTACTTCCAAAACAAATTGTTCACACTGTTTTCTCATTCTGGTGCAAGGATATTAACACTGCTTTTACATTTCATGTGAAGTATGAACCTTTATCCACGCTGTCTCTCCTTCCATCTCTTGTTGTGGTTATATTGAATTGTAATGAAAGAAAAACAAGATGGCCGCCGCCATGCTGGAGGTCTATTGACACTAACCCTGACTAAGTCCGGGTCCAAATTAGTGGCTGGCGCTGTTGCTAAGGGTGCACTATATAGGTCTTCTCTGCTTCAACGCTTGTTAATGTTTCGATGCAGCTTTAGCCGCAGCTTTAGCCGCATTTTAGACAAGGCTTCATAATCCAGTAGGAAATTGCAGCCAGCTTTAGCTACCTTTAATGTAATTACACTAATCATCCAATTATCGGAACACTACTAAGATGCATAATAGGATTTGTGTGTGTGAGTTTGTTTTTACATTCAAACCGGGGACCTATAACAAAAGAGGACAATAGGGTCCCCGGTTGGGTAAAGGTCCCCAGTTAGAAATTGTGTACAAAAGCAATGGGAGCTGTTGCCAAAAAGTTAGAGTCCAAACAAAAGAGGGACAATAGGAGGTCCCCGATTGGAGGTGTTTACACACTTGTGTGTGTGTGTGTGTGTGGGGGGGGGGGGGTGTTGGTGAGGTTAGTAATTTTCAATGAACCAATTACATCGGAGGCCTCAATGACAGAGGTTGTTTTAATTGAATAAACCGTTCGCGAGTAACAATTTGAATAATGTCTGGTTCAATAGCATGTTGAGGTTCAATCGTCAATCTAACTGGCTGGAGAGATTGTTGCCATATCACCTGGGCCCAATTTCATCATGCCTGTAAGCACACAAATTTGCCAAGCACAGAAGAGTAGTGCTTAACAGAAACAGGTTACTAGCCAAAATTGCATTAAGTTTGCACTGTTATGACTGGTGCTCCACTCATTTATTGCTTAGCAAAGAAATTTGTCGAGCAGTATTTTATGTTTAACAGCTTTATGAAATTGGGCCCTGGTTTGCACTAAATTTAAGAGGCCATTTTCAATGATTGTGTGTAGCACAAGGGCACCACGCTTTAATAGTCAACATGGAGGTTTCTAGGCAAAATCTTGCCTCAAAACGACATCAACATCTGCTGTCAATTGTGAGAAATTTGAAATTCAATGTTAAGTTGAGATCAAGTCATTGTATACGGACCAGTATTTGTTAAAGCTTGTGGCTAACATTGGTGAGTGTCAAAGACCAGTATCCACACTGTGCATGACCCAACGTACACATGAAATAACAAACCTGTGAAAGTTTGAGCTCAATCGGTCATTGGAGTCACTAGAAAATAGTGAAAACCCCCATCACTGTTTTCACAGGTTTCTGACTCAGTAGATCATTAAAACAATTGTTTAACTCATTTCTCAAAAACGACACCAATTCAGGCAAATATATTCAAAGGGAAAATTTCCACCATATCAGTCTTCATACCATGTAAGTTTTATGTAAATCTGTAACCGTATTCTTAATTTTACCAATATTTAAATGCATCCCCTTTAAGTTGGTCAAATGGCTACACACCGCAATGTGTTGTTGAAAAACTGAGACTGCGAATTAACGCGACTGACATTGAGTTTGAGTACGTAGGTAAACTTAACCCTGCTTAAGAGTTATCTGATAAAAATGTCACAGTTTGATTGACATTTTAATTAAATAGAGCATTGCTCTACTCTCAAACATCAAACGCACTGCTACGCTTTTAGATCTTTGTGTGTTAGTTACTTGTATACATTTCGTCTGTATGTGAGAACGAAAGTACTGTACCTTTAATTGTGGTAGTGGAATTCCCTGTGAACTTGGTCACAACGTTGTCAGGAGGACAAAGAAATTGCAAACAGAGTGCAATAAGTTGCCCCAAAATAGTATTTAAAACAATATGGTTTCAAGGTAGGGGCAGAGATTGGTAAACACAAATTAATTGCCAAATGATAAATACTTACTTGGTGCGAAGCACTACAGCTGTTGATAGTACAATCTATTTTGAGAAAGGTTTCTCTTCAAAGTAGTATGGTTGTATATGTGTTCACCCAAAAACATTTGAATCTGAGAACCTATTCATGCATGAATCGCTTGTCAGGTTTCTGGGGGGTTGACTGAAAACTGAAATTTCCATGGTGTCTGTTTGTGAATGCTGCGGACAGAGGTGCGGCTGTTAACTGTTGTCGCCTTGCTAAACAGGGATGGCTTTAACCCTCTTGTCAAAATTCTGTGGAATTTTGTTGCTGTTTTCTCGACGAGTAGAAACTTTACTCAGCTGAAACTTTCACAGTTTACTTTTTATTGTATCTGTCTGGATAATGTTGCCTATATATCAACATTAAGCTGAAGAAAAAAAAGCCAATCCATGACCCTACCTTTAATTGAGAGTTCAAACTTCTACCGTATGCTTGTCAACTATATGTGTGAATATGTGTACTAGATTTTTTTTAAAGCAAAAATTAATTAAAGGTTTTTCTTTTGTGCATTTTGGGGTTCTATATAAATGGGGCTTGTTAAATGCATGGTCTAGCTCTAAAGGGCGAGAAAACTAACATTTTACATGCAGTTGTACATGTACATGTAGATGTAGATGTACTTGCCCTGTGAACAAAACACAGTTTTCTTTAATTGTGCAAAATCACTGCTTGCATTTGAAAATTCCCCCCCCCCATGCAAATACAAAGCATGTCATAACTTTATTAATGGGGTCACATGGGTGGTAACATCAACATACGTTGATAAAAGCCAACAGTCAGTCCAACAAAGAAATCAAGCTGTTGTTTACTTTCTGTTAGGACATTTTAAAGAGTTTCATTAATGCAACCAACCACAGGCTTATTTTTGTTGATCGAAATATATCTTTGATGTTTGCGGAAAAAAAGTTCAACGTAACCCCGATTTCAAGAGGTAAACTTTGACCGGTGATTAGGGTGTGATTAGGGTGATTTCCATTGAACGTTGCGGTAGCTACCTTCATTAGACTTTGCTTTAAGAATTGAACGGTTTTATTTGGATTATGATTCCCCCATTTTCTTTGTGCGAAAGGATTGTTCATTATTTTTGGAAGGGACGACAGTCTGTATTGACTCTTGAATTGCAGGGTCAGTTACGCATAAAACAAACAAGTTGGATTCGTATAAGCGTTGACCCGCATTCCCGAATCACGGAACGATACGTTGCTGTCTGAAACGTGTTGTGACAAGCTGACAAGGTTTTTCATACTTTACAATGTTATCTTCAGGTTTCGTAGTTAATCAGCATTGCTTTGAAAGACTGTACCCCACTATGTACGCTAATCCACTGTCTTAGTGGATAGGCATGTTCAAGGAGTTGCCTGCGGAAACGAGGAATAAACTTGTTGCGGCAATCGATTTGTGAGATTCAGTCCAGTCTCTAAGCCCTGAGTGTAACACTGATATCTTACATGCTACCATGGAGCTCCATGAGGCTACAAACATGTGAATACTAGATCTTGTGTGGGGAAAAATTCCAATCGGTGTGGTGCTTTTGCCAAGAAGTGACAGCGAGGATTTTTAAAAGACTGTACGAGACGACGCATGGCTAATGTCATTATTCAAGAAACACCGATCCGTTTCGTTGCCAGTGGTTGGCAGAGGCCCATCAGGTGGAAATGCGTCATTTGCTGATTTCAGCTGGTTGGAGGTATGGAGGTTGTCTGCAAAGATTAATACATGATTGCGGGTGGGGATGTAGTAATGAAGAAACAAATAATTTATCAAGTATCTAGTGATTAAATTTTTTGATTTGTGTGATTTGATTTCATGAATGCAGTACGACACCTTTTGTGTTATTTATCAAGGAAAGTATAAGAGAATGTTGCACCTTTTTTGGAGGTGTTTAATGAATGCAGTATGACAGCTTTCGTGGATATTTTGTGGATATTAAATATTTCCAAAATTAAGGAACATCTCAAAGCAACTTTTTTTGAATGAATTTCTCCTCGGTTAGTTTCTTGATATATTCTACAAACCTAGACGCCCGATCCAGGATGAAATTATGTATGTCTCTAAACTCCAGTGCTCTACATTAACATTCAGGGACATTCTGCTGTCACTTTGCTGGCGATTACCTCCGAGGGAGATAGAGAAAAGTGCATGTGAAGGATCGGTCTACTATGCCTCCGTAAAAGAAAAGGAAAAAAAATACTTGATGTTATTAATGGTTTTAATATCCAGGCGTTTGAGGCGACCAGTTTTACAAATATCCTTCGGTCAAGCGTTCTGACATTTCCAATCGAATTAAGGAAAGACAACTGACTTTTTGGGATTGTTTGTAATACGTTTGTGCAGCTGTTTGTGTTCCCTGAAGCAGAGGGGGTAAATATTAGCGTGATCGATTTGTTCTGGGGACTCTTTTTTTTCTTCTTCTTCTCCTCGGGAGGTGTTCCTTTTGTCTTTAATGTTCTTGCCCTCGCTTCCTTTAGATTGTTACAGACAGAGATGGGGAGGGGGGGGGGTTGTCGGCGTTTAGATGCTTGTTGGGTGTTTGTTTGGGGGGGTTTTTGTTTCAGAAGATCTGATGCAAAAATGCTTGTTTAATTAAGATGTGAATGTTGCAGAATCTCTAGAATGTCAGATAGTCTTATTAAAAATATACTATTGACCTGCCCCCCCCCCAAACAAGAGTAAAAATAGGAAGGGCAATGTCATTGCTACTCTTGTTCGATTGACAACAGGAACCTAAAGTGCTTGGTTTTCCCTATAAATTTTGTTTTATTTTATTTTATATCCTGTGGATTGCTACTGTTAATGTTTACACAAATAAAGTCAGAAAAAAAGTTATTCATAGAAACGGATTTGTGTTTTTTTCGTATTCCAAAGATGCATCACCTGATTTTTTTGCCAAGCTGATGGTTAAAAAAAAGTATGTTAATGGAAGCTATTTTCATTTAGTCAAGGAAGTTAAATGAGCTTTCAGTGTAGGCAATGAACAAAACAATCATTTTTTAAGTTGTTTGAGTTTTTGTCTTCTTTGTTATGTTGGTTTGCTTCTGCTACTGGCTGGTCCAGGTTTTAGGGGGAATGCTTTTAAAAATGTTTTTCACAATGTTGTTGTTGTTTTAGAATTCATGTATTACGAAGGTTGTACCTTTTCTGTAAATTTGTATTTTTATAAATCGCGTTTGGCCTTAGCTTTTTAAACTTCATCTTTGAGAAGTGCCTTGAGTGTCTTTTTAAGCGGACTTTGATGCGATATAAGTTCACGTTATTATTACTATTACTAAAATGGAAGAGATTAGTACAGGCTTGTAGTTCCACGGAGGCTATGACAGCCACTACCCTTCAGGTGGCTGTGATGCTCTTCGCAAGTGAGCAATTATTACGACCACTTTTGCCGTGTCCTTTTAGCTTGCTCACTCAAAACGTCACAAGGCGTATGGGCTTCACTTTACTAAAATGATAACATGTAGGAAACTCTAAATGATTGACAGTCTATCTTACAGTACTCATGCGTGATACATTTTAGATTGGTTTCTTCTTGGTTTATCGGGACAGTTGATACACAATATTAGCACTGTAACAACTTCATTAATTAGTCAACAAGCTACATTACATGCCCATGGCACCATACATTTCTGAATGGGAGACTTGGGAACACTAGGTGGCAGCAGACTTGCCAGGTAAATTTCCTTTGTTTACGTAGTTCTTAAGCATGTGCACATTACTGAGAACAATGGATTTACCTGGTAAGTCTGCTGCCACCTAGGGTCCCAAAAGAACCCCATTTCTTATTTTGTTGTACCCGAAACCCAGATGTCTGTTATGCAACAAACATCTATTTTTTTTCAACTTCATAGGCGTTATCATCCACTGTCAGAATTCGTCAAGAGGGAAAAAATAAATTAAAATGTTTAGGTCTTTTGGCCAAAACATCAGGGGACGCAATTTGAATTAGCACCCCATGCTTTGAAATGAAATCAAAAAGCAAGATCAACTCTTGCTGTTTCGATTCCACATGTGTGCCATACATTGTACATGGAGCTGAACTGGTCGATGTACTGTAAAGATTTGCATATTGCATCCTTTAGCTGACCAGCACCTGATCATTTGTACCAGCAGCATTTGAAAAAGGGAGGGCATGATTAGTTTTTATGAACAGTAATTTTTATTTCAACTTAAAAACTCCATCAACATCAACTAAAGTGAGACCCTGTCCATTGTGCCATGGCAGTGCATTACCAAGCATTATACATGCATATGTAAAGGGTCCCACAGTAGATAAACTGTATTGAATAATTTCACCTTGCCGCTAAATGCTATTCAAGCAGTGTGACCTATTAGCTTCCCGCACGGTGTCCGATTCAGCTTTAACAACTCGCGGATCAGCCGTGCGCGGGATACCAGTCGGGGATCCTATTAATTCCAGCATAAATAAACCATTATTCCCCCAACGAGGAGTTGACGTGTTCGAGTACCGATGTAGTGTTTTCTTTCCATGTGACCCCACCTCCTCTCAGTACATATTAATTATCGTCTGTCCGCGACGGAGAGGAAAAGTGGTCTTTACTGAGATGAAATATCGGGTTACTTCCGTCGAAGGCGCATGCTATGCATGGAGTTGGATACCGGTCGTTTTGATTAAACCATAGAGGCCTCCTGCCGTTACAGCCAGGGTAGATAATTTCCCAGAAGGGGAGAGAGTCATAAACAAGAAGATTATCCTTTTTTCTTCTTTTTCTTCTTCTACTTCTTGGTCACTTGCTGAACAGGTACAGTGTACTTGAGAGAGGCGACCTGGTTTTTTTTTTGGTTAAAGATGTGCGCGCGCAGGACGGGTGTTGGTTCTGATGTATTATTCCTGACGTCGCTTCATTTCGGCTTGTTTGGATTGGACCGATGATTAGTGTGTTTAACCTGTGTGGGCCGTGGTGTATGGTGTGCATGCTCGTCCGCCGAGCTCTCACAGACTGGAGCTAAGCGTAGCCGCTAACTCTCTCCCGTGAAACATCTTTACTTTGTGGGTAGGCAGGTGAATCCAGAGCTCTCTCTGATGCTCATGATGCTATTTTGTCTTCTTCTGAGGAGCTTGCAGGAAACTTTTTCTGTGGGGTAATAAAATCCCAAGGACATTTGATTGCTGAGGGGGCATAATCCTTTCCCTGGATTTCACTCGACGAGTCGGAGATTTGCCAAAATGATCCAACTCTGAAACTGGATACATCTGGTGCAGATTTCCATTGCGGATTAACTTTAATGGAGGTACATCCCGTAACGTTGAGTCAAAAAAAAATTTCAAAGACATTGAAAAACCAACTTTATCTTCCTGCACTTTTTTTGTCCCCCATTGAGAACAGTAAATAGTACGTACAGCTTCAAGTTCAGATGTCATCTAAATGGACTTCTCTCTGGTTGAGAAATGCATACGCATCTGCAGCCAAGGAACTAATTTATCATGCCAGGGAGATCAAAACTTATCTCTAGATGAATCCCAAACTTGGAGAAACTTTTGAGGACTACAAATTCTGTTTGGAGAGATTGTGAGTGTATTTGTAGATCCACTTCACCGTTGATTAAGTTGGAGTTGATAAACGTCAAGGACAGAACAGATCAAGCATTACAGCTGAGTGAGTCAGACAATTTGACACAGTTGTATTCTTGAATGACATTGAGGATATCCTTCGGGTGTAGAAACTATAATATCTGATGCACTCACTGTTTGGAGCTCTTCTGATGGTATTATGTGGACTTTCATTTAGGAGGGTCAGGAAATTGAAGTGTTTAATTTGATCGAGTAGATATTGATGTTGAAACTTGTTTGCAACAGTTGATGTTGAAACTTGTTTGTAACTCATGTTTACTCATGTACAATTGTGTTGGATTCCAGAAACTGTTGGTAAAAGAATAGCAAGTGTTGGATTCTACAAACTGTTGGTAAAAGAAGAATTGGTGTTGGATTCTACAAACGGTTGGTAAATGAAGAATCAGTGTTGGATTCCAGAAACTGTTGGTTAATGAAGAATCATTGCTGGATTCTACAAACTTAGTCAGAGGAATCAGTGTTGGATTCTGCAAACTGTTGGTAAATGAAGAATTGTTTTGTATTCCAGAAACTGTTGGTAAACGAAAAATCAGTGTTGGATTCTACAAACTGTTGGTAAATGAAGAATCGTGTTGGGTTTCAGAAATTGTTGGTAAACGAAGAATCGGTGTTGGATTCTACAAACGGTTGGTAAAAGAAGAATTAGTTTTGGATCTACAAACTGATGGTTAAAGAAGAATTTATTTTGGATTCTGCAAACTGTTGGTAAAAGAGTAATCAGTGTCACATTCTACAAACTGTCCATAAAAGAAGAATCAGTGTTGGATCTACAAACTGTTGGTAAAGAAGAACTGTTGGATTCTACAAACTTCTAGCATTTCTGATTGTAGGAACTGTTGGAGAAAATTTATGTGACATGATCCATAATGTATTGATTAACACAAATTGATGCCCGAGAAACTGATTGAATAATCATCACTTACTTATGTATGGTAAGCTATCATAGCTCAGGAAACATTTACACATAACATCTGTAGGCTGTGGGATATCAGAGATTAAGTTTTTATGTATGCAAAGCTGGAGTTTAACCCAAAATGTCATCAGGCGCTCTCTCGGGGCTCCTGGGAAGGAGGTGACTGCCTTGTCATTTCACACCTACTTTAAACGATCCCCAGCAAGATGTTAAGGACAGAATATCTCAACTCCGTCTGGAACAAGACTGTTAACCGCAGTATAAACTGATGTGTCCTGCATGCCCGCTAGAAATTGTTTTTTTGGACATGCTTGATGAGTTTGTGGTGATTTGATCACGGAAGTGTGGTTTGATAGCTTTGGATTGTTGGATGTGTTAATTCTGGAATCGACATGGATATAGCATGGGATGAAAACTTCTGGTTTGAGGTAGGATGTACTTTCACTTTTCATTTATGTTTTTTTTTTTTTATTGATACATTGCTGAGGGTCGAATTATTATTATTATTATTAATGTTTTATTGTCACATGTAAAATATAATTATACAGTGAAATGCATTTTGGTTTTGCGTGTCTAAAAACATGTTTATACTAAAATACACTCTAAAAATCTATATATCGAAATCTATAAACATTTATGAAAAGTTACAATATACAGGCAAAATACAAAAGATAAAAACAGCACGTTATGAATTAAGATCAGAAAGTAGACATTTGATTAAAATCCGTCATTAAGAATACGAACAGCTGTGGGATAAAAACTTTGCAACGTACGATTAGAACCAGATTCGATTAGAACCAGATTTGATTGAACGATATCTCGGTTCCCTGCTAAATGGGAAAGAATAGATTAGAGGAAGGGGGCTGTGTGGAAAAGTCAACTAATTTCAAGCTGGGCAAGATAAGCGGAATCTGGTATAGCCTGCTAAACTTGCCACAATCATCTCAAATACCTTGCTTATTGTACTTAAAGAGTCATAATTCATGGTGGGGGGATCCGTCACTTACACATGCTGGACCCCCACTCTGGAATGAAGTACCATCAAATTCAAAGGATTTTTTTTTTTTTTTAGGGTACAAAACTTTTAAAATGCCCTCAAGACTCTCTCTTGTTCAAATTAACTTTGATGAAACTCGAGAAGTGTTGTGTTTGTCATTTGATTGCTTTCTGTGTTTTCGTTTGTGTGTTTGTACTTGATTGCATTTTCAGTGCCTTGGGCATCTTATTAAGATGGAATGGCCCCATTAGAAAGACCTGATTTTATGATTCATTATATGTCTAGACTGGTGCCTTGTAATTTTCTACTGATCAACTTTAATGAATTCGGGGGGCATGTCGGAGACATTGAAGATTATATATATATATTTGTGTATACATGTACTTGTTTATCTCATTTAAATAGACAACACCTTTGCCAAATGAAAAACAGTTTATTTATAAATGTTAATTTCAAGGCTCACTTTTGGTGTTTTCGAAAGCTGTTCAAACGAAAATAAATTAATTTTGTATAATTATTTTCAATTTTCTCTAAATTTTTGTTGATAAAATTTGTTTTTGGTTATGTTTGGATTGCAAAGATAGCATAATGATTACGTTGTAAGACATCGGTGAATTAAGATTATGAAAAGAGAGGGGAGAATGGGAAAAGGGGGTGAGAAGACTATCTATTGTGTACACAAGACAAGAAAAACCTGAAGTGATTTCTTTATATCACCTCTGTCCTTAGTTACTGTCGAATTCGGCACTTCAAAAACATAATGGGGAAAAATGTAGTGAATACTGACTATGTTTAGACGTTATATAATAAACCAGTCGGGCGTGACCGGTGGCTGGGCGGCACCTTGCGGCCCGGCCATGCGGCAGTCCGTTGTCCACCACTTCCGAAGAAGCAGCCTATATTTCATAGCTCTCCACCGCTGAAAGGCCCAACGGGACTCACGAACGGGAATCACCGTTGTACTTATTATAGGTAAGACCAGCGATTACAAAACATGTGTAATCATGCTGGTCCTTGCTCTACCATACAATGCAGGGTTTCTTGAGTGGCAGAAATGTGTTTTTCCCTGGTGTGGTTTAGGCAGTTTTCTTTGTGCATTGTATTGACTTGTGACCCCTGTGCCTTTACCACCATAAGAGAAAAAAATGTATGGAATAGCATGGTCTTTAGTCCGTTGTTGAATTTTTCCATCGTGTATCAACACTATGGAATAAGGTACGTGACATGTATGAAACTGATATCAAGTTATAAACCAACTCCAAAGATATGAATCTTAAAGTTTGAAAACTACATCTTTAGATAAAACATTTTACGAGTAAATACCGATTTTTCCATTTTGTTGAAAACCTTTCAAAGGAAGCAGACAAGATTCAAAATTTGTGTCAATGTGTGGTCGGAAATAGAGAAATTACTGCCAGTGGTAGTTGGGGAATTCTGAGTACCAGGGCAGGTTTTCCCAGCACTGACCGCTGTGTGGGCAGAATCCTGATGATATAACTCAGTTGCGTGCTAAACAAGTCAGAAAACATCTCATCCACCATATGTCACACTCCAGCTTATAGTCTGTTAGTATTGCCAACAAATTACCATCTGGATTGGCCACTTGACACACAGTAAGTGGTTAACAAGATTGAACGATTGGATTTTAACGAGATTGGGTGGGTTAGATTTAAACAGTGTAACGAGTTACACTAATTGAGCCATCAGTCATGACAAGATTATACCATATACAGCACAATGCGTACCCGATCTCCCCCGCAACGAATCTATGCAAATGAGATGCATTAGCAACGTAATAGTCTGAACACTACTACTACTACTGGGAGAAGTACATTTACATTTTAATTAATCTGTGAAAAGTGTTTGTTTAGCAGCCTGGTCTGATGTGTGGTTCTTAATAGTTCAATTTAAATAAAAAGTCAAATTGCATTCGGGCAGACGGTGGTTGTACTGCTTGGAAGTATCATGGTCGACCAGTAGTTTATTTGTCAAGTTAGAGTGTGACGTCTGACTGTTTGGAAATATACAATTGCTGTGGACGGCGTTTGGGGGAAGAAAAACAAACACATGCCTTGTCCGTTGTTACAAGGATCAACTTCACGTCAGATGTACACCAGACTGTATGGGCCAATAACATGGAGACTGCTGCTTGCTCACAGATGTCTGGTAACTTGTCTTGGTATAGTTATAGGGACTTGTTGCCTTGGATTGGGCAATTTGGGCCATGAAAAGTGTTTGTTATGAAATGAATATGGTTGGAAAGATGTTTTAAAAGTATAATATATTGATCCACACAAATATGCCATAAAATTGTGTGGTTTTCCTTATACTTTGTGAACCAACACTGTCCGCCATTTTGTGGAGTCAAATTTTTGACTCCACAAAGTGGTGGACGTTGTTACTTCACAAAGTAAAAGGAAAGCCACACAATTTTGAGGCATTTTTGTGTGGATCATTGTATTCTACTTTTAAAAACATCTTTCCAACCATATTAATTTCAATTCATTTCATAACAAACGATTTTCATAGCCCAAATTGCCCAATCCATGGGCAATGTGTCCCTTTAACATTTGTGTATAACCCAGGTGTGTTTGGACTTGTGTGACGATTTTGGATAAATGTCATGAATGTAGAGGGTTTTAGAGTGTAAGTTCAGCAGATTTCCTTCTTTTTAGTGGGACCGATATGACATTAAATGTCTCTTCAGTTTTCTTAATCACCAATTCTTACTCTTCAATCACCAATTTTGACTCTATATGATGCAAAATTAACAATAAGCAATAAGCCTTGGATCTGCTGGCAGGTTTAAAAAAAAGGGGGGAAATTATGATTGTTTTTGTAAGTCATTAGAGTGAAGTGTGATGTTTGGTTTAAGTTGGCTGCTATAGGTTCAGCCATGTCCATGGTGGTTGCACGTTTTCCCGGATGCTGTCAGCTATCATTCTTTCACATTACACTTGGCTGGCCTGTGTTGGTTTTGTGTAACGAGCCTTGGATTAATACAATATCAAGATTTGCTCCTAGCAAATAGTTGATGGTTGACGTTGGGTTTGCTGTTTTTTTTACCCAAGACAGTGTTTGCTCGTATTTTTTTTCAGTGACTATAGCCAGCAGGACTTGTACGCTTGGCATTTCACTAGTCCCCCAGCCTCCTTCACCAGTCTATATGTCATATGAAATCGGGATATGTCCACCAAAAAAGTATGCAACACAGAGCTGCGTGTGTTTGTTTGTTTTTTGTTTTGTTTTTGTTTTTCCCCCTTTTTTGTGGGTAGGGGGGTTCTCTCTCCTTTGCCAACCCTGCTCTATGTTTTGACGCACTTTGTAAAGTGTGTGTTTTTGCGAAATGAGTTATCAGATAGGATTCAGTTGCTTTGTGTTTCTTCACTATAATGGCACATAAAGATAGACGCCCAGCAGCTGTTGGAAATACCATGCACCATGTGCTTTGTGTATGATGTCAACCGGTGCAGAGTGTAAAGCTGATTTCAAAAGTAGGGCATGACATCTGTCATGTACACATCATTTTGTTCAACATCTTCTGGAATAGAAATCCAACTTGCTGGTGATGGTTTGTTTGTTGGGCTGTTGGGGTGTTTGTTTGGTTTTCTTTTTTTCCATTCATACAACAAATAACAATAATACATAATACACAAGCCGATAGACTACACCAGGTTATACAAATGTTTTTTCAAAATTTGAACGTAAACAGGACACATAAAATGTATGAATGGGGGTGTCATCCGAGAGAAGGAAATGCCTTCTGTCGTGGAGCACCCAAATTGAGCTGGACGCCAAAATTACAGTGAAATCTGGCTTATCCATTGCACTCAGCTTCGCCTTGTGAAATGGAATAGTCCAGATTTCACCTCATGCTTATATTCTGCGACAATGCACTCATATGCACCCAATATTTGTACAGCAGCAAATTAGTACATGACATTCCACACACGTCCAAGTCCCTGAAACCAAGCTTCAGACAATTTTGAGAGGTTTTTAATGTCAGACAAATTTATTTATCTGTCGTCATGAATAAAGTATGTGAAGTGGGGGGGGGGGGGGGCTCAAAATAAACAGACCAAAACATACTTTGGACCCAATAATCCCACACACTTGACTATGTGCAAGATCCGCACAGTCTAAACAAAAATACGTACTGTGTACGTTTATGTATTCCATAATACGAAATAGTTTATATCGTTAATGTAGTTATTGTAAAGGTCCTGAGATTTCCCAATACTTTAGGGCATGTATTTTTGTTTTACGCTGAAGGTGTCAGCGCATTGTGTAGTTCAGCTATTGCTATTGATTAAACCAGTTATGTCGTATCTGCACAATACATAATGCATTACTAAGTGATGCACAAACACGTATACCATTGATCGACATGGTTTTCCATCTATACAGTCAGTACTGAGCTACCACTGTATTGCATTCTAGGGTTCCTCAATAAATATTTTAAAAAGGTAAACTTTATAATCATTTCATGCATTGAACTATAATCTTGTTAAGTTGCCCTTTGAGGGCCTGGCATGTACATGTATAAAGTATCTACACTACCGATTAGGCCTGGACGACTAGTGCGACTAGTGTCGAAGTCACGACCACTGATTGCTATGTCCAGTTGCGACAGCTTTTCAACTACCCCATTAACCGCGCCATCACAACTACTGAAAAAATAGTTATTGTTGAAGTCGCAACTACTTGAAGCGCGACTAGTCGGGTGGTGAATTTCACTGGTCACTCAGACCTAATGGTCAGTGTCTGCTATGGTATATTGTTGCATCAAAAGAGTCGCTTACTGCAATGGCGTCCATTGCATTGCATACTTCACAATTCAGCATGAATTTTACCATCTTGCGCTTGCCGCGATCCACAATCTTTGGTTTTGAAAATAGTCACGACTAGTGTTGAAGTCGCACGTAATTGAAGCGTGACTAGTCGGGTAGTGAATTTCTCTTGTCGCCCCTGTTTTTTTCGTCCTTTGGATGGGACTTAAAGTGTAGGTCCTGCGTGTTGTGTAATACAGGTAAAAGAACCCAGTGGCACTTATCGCTAAGGGAAGGGTTTTGCCCAGGTGTGTGTGGCTGCTGAATGTTACGCAGCACCTTGTAAACCCTTATAAGGTGCTACAAAAATTGGTCTACAAAAAATTCAGAAGTCTGTCTTAAAACGTTTCTGTTTGTTCATGTGACTTGAGTACCTTATTGGTAGATAAATGTGCCATAAATACCAAGAGTGCCAAGACTGTATAGTATTATTATAACTGAAATAATTTGCACAAACATTTTGGCGTTATTGGTAAGAGTGGGCAGAGAGCTCAAGAAACTCCATCACATTGGTTCCTGGTCACCTCAGCGAACATACACACCTACAAGTCAATTAATTGAAGCTCCCCGATACTACCTTAAATGTACCCATCGCCACTTTGACAAATATCTGAAACATTTCTTTAATTTACAGTGTGGTCTTCGCCACACAGCCCATAGGCTCTTATGAGTAACTTGGGAGCAGCTGTGACTGCTAATGACCGAAATTTAGCTGCCAGCGATTAAAAGAGAGGAAAAAAAACCAGAATGTCTAAACCAACATGGAATCACGAGAACATTTTAATCTGTGAAATTCCTTTCCAGTTCGCTTGAAATAATATCTATAAGCAGTCCACGGCTTTGCATGGTAGAGATGACTTTGAAAAGTGCACACGGTCAAACGCATGTAAAGTTAATGTCCTGCGGTGGATGTGGGCTGTTGACTTTGCTTGAGCTATGAGTAAGACAAATCTTCAGATCTAGTCTACGCAAATATGCGTATGTGACTTGCATCACTGTTTGGTGTTAAACAACAAACGATAGGATTGGTAATTATAAAATAAGATTCATCACTTTCTGTCGGAAAGCTCGCTGATTATTTCAGGAGCACTGCTCTTTCTGGAGTGCTGTCAAAGTTGATAAATTTAAATTTGAAGACCTCGAAAATCCACAATGGAAGGATGTTTATGAATTTGCACAAAATCTGTGATGAAAGAAACATTTTAAAACAAATTTTACTTGGATGTTACCAAATTTTGTGAAACATTCACATGTTGGTAACGATATTGTGCGTTTAATGAAAACTAGAGGTTGGAAATTAGCATCTTAGCTTTCGGGCTTTTATACATGAACCATGTATGGTAAAATTTGTTTTTAGTGTTCTATAGTTTCAGCTTAGTGTGCTCACTAACCATTTTGGGGGCAACATATGTCTGTGTTACTCCAACTTTACCCCGAAGCGCAGTGCAGGGAGCTTAATTATAGCATCATAACTCTCTCTGTTGGAACAACCTGTGGGTTATTTTCCCAGAGGGACACAAAACATAGGAGCCATATTGTACGGTTTGTAATTTCTAAAAAAAAACATCATTAGTCCTAGGATTTGGGAAACGGTAATGACTATTTGAAAATGTGATTTTAATTGGATGATATTTTGTTCAATCAAAAGTCACAGCACCATGGCCCTCTGTACAGCTCGTCAATAACAGCAAAAGTTTTAAAGTATGTTTTAAACAAGTTTTCACAGGGTTCTACCAGGATTTTTGAAAACTATGGGGGCATGCTGGCCTAAAATGTTGGGAAGTTTTGCCACTGAATTGAAACGAAGGCCTCAGAATGTTTGTTACTTGGTGTTTATCTTCATGGTTTTAAAAGCCCTACTGTGCAATATAACGTATGCATATTATGTAAACCAATCAGCATACTATTAGGGCTAGAGACATTTTGAAAGAAGAGTACCTCTTAAGCGCTGGTATCCACCTGGACAGGTGCTCAGTGGCGCTTGAGGAAGAACCAAATCTAGGCGTTTGGATTGGCTGAGTAGACTTGCTTGTACAGGTCAACTGAATGTTGTGGTACATCCACCCAGAGCCTTATATTGAGAGAGTTGTGACAACTTGCGATTAGCAAGCCATTTTGTGTCCAGAAAAATGCATGGGTGAATACAGGGTGCCAGACTAGTCTGCCCTTAGGGTTGTGCTGCATTTAGACCGAAAATGGTGTCCACTAGCAACCACGTTACCGAAGAAAACCAGTCCCTCTTTGTCGCGACTCTCTTAATACACTGGTCTGGATCCGTCTATCACAACATTCAAGATCCAAATTGTCCCCATACATGTATATAAAATTCTCTATAAGTTGTGGTAGTTCTGAAAAGAAATTTACGTGATCCACTGGCTGCCGCTTCCCAGGTTGTATCGTAAACTTGGGTGTGATCCCTGGCTACACGGCAGTTAACGGTTATATGGCCTGACTGGCACCCCTGAAGAAAGATATTGACAAAAAGGGAGACCACCAACTAGGGCTGGTACGTTAATCTGGAGGTCGATGGTTCAAGTTCCGTTCCAGTCAATCTTTCTTTGTTCAAAACTAAATTGTTTATAAGTTTACCCAGTCAGTTTCCCTTGCGGTTTATTACTTGATAAGAACCGATAATGTAACAGCTCCAAAGTGCAATCGGTATGCTCCGATTGTCTTGTCTGTTGCTTGTAGTTCTTGTAGTGCTTGTGAAGTTTACTCAAAATCAGCCATAGAAACAATTGCTTGTTCAGTCTTTATGGACTAAATCTTATTTTCTGTTTGCCTTTCTTTTTTGTCATCTCCAGGGTGGGCAGACGGCCCTGATGTGTGCTGCCCAAGCCGGTAAGCTAGAGCTGGTTCAAGAGTTACTGGACAGAGGAGCTGACATAAAAGCAATTGACGAGGTAAGGTTTTTTTTCTTGTTGTTTTTAATGAGATATAGCTGAACATCACAAGGCCGGAAGGCCACTTCAAGGTGAGGGCTACACTTAACTGATTTGGGCTGTCGACCCAAATTAAATGTCACCAGGTGCACCTTGCCACCTACTTCTGGGGCTGAAACAGGGTTACCCCCTTTACAGCCTGTAAGGATGTAGGCATGGGTATAATCCACTAGGAGCCTGGCTGGTAAAGCAGAATGCACTACCTTTCCAATGTTATACGAAGCAATTATGGTTAAGTGCCTTGCTCAAGTGCACAAGTGTCATGACCGGGATTCGAACCCACACTCTGCTGCTGACAACACCAGAGCTTGGGTCCGGTGAACTAGACCACTCGGCCACGGCACACCACAACATTCTTGCAAAAACTTGTTGAGATAAGAAGTCATTACCCTGATCTCTTATCACAAAGTGATGGATTTGCCCAAGAGCCGAAAGTTTAACCGCTTTTCAAACTGTTGTTTCTGAGACGCCAACAAATTTTTTGTCAAAACTTTTACTATAAAAAAAAGCTGACTTCTTCAAACTGTGAATTTTGCTTACGTTTAAGCAAATTTTTCTGCCATAGTTAGCACGAAAATTTGCTTACCACTAAGCAGCACTATGAAGTTTGTCCCTGTATGTAGGCAACAGGCCATCAGTGTGGTATGGGTCCAATTTTATAAACCAGCTCAAGCAAAAACTAGCTCAGAATCACCATTTGGTAGAATAGATTATTCCTACACAGTCCTCACCCCAATTGGGTAGTTATTTGTCATAGCCACGAGTCGTATTGTGGCTGAGCAGTCAATCACACATGGACTCAAGCTCTGGTGTTTTTGATGACCAGAGTGTGGGTTCGAGTCCCGGTCTTGACACTTTTGTCTGTAAGCTAGACACTCGACCATTGTTGGTTTGTCCTTCGAATGGGATGTAAAGCCGTAGGTACTGTGTGTTGTGTAATACATGTAAAAGAACCCAGTACACTTGTCATTAAGAGAAGGGGTTTGCCCGAGTGTTTCTGGTATGGTTGGCTACAGGGAGCTACAGTGTAGGTAAATAAATGGGTCTTATATTTCAAACGTAACTCCGCATACCTTGCAGAAAAAAAACATGAGCTTTTTGATACGCCCATCTGGTGTGATAAAGCACTATATAAGAACCATGTATTATTTTAATTTTTATTATTTAAATCTTATTTTTACTATTCAAAGCTTCAAATCTCACCTGTTCATGATGGTGTCATTGTATCACAACCTGTTCATGATGGTGTCGTTGTATTACAACCTGAGAAGCCCTGATTTGAGCCGAGCACCATTTATCTCGCATTCAAGTAAACCTTACATATTTAGGTTTCAAAAACATATACTCTTGAAACCGTTTCTGCTTGAAAGATCTTAGATAATGGAGCTTCTACTTGCCCTATTTGCGATCAATAATGGAAACAAATGATCCTTAAAGAGAGCAAGCTATACCATCTCGCCTCTGGGATGTTTACTAAATATTCTTTCATGACACCATTGCATGAAGAAATCAAGCCCACCGCCGGATAAAACTGCATGTATCAAGTAGTTGATATTTGACCCTTTATAATTGCTGTTTTTTGCTCTTCCGGGACCATGGTCTGTATCAATTTGGTGGAGACCCGATGGAACAAGACCAAGACCAGAGCTCTAATTTTACACTGGACCGCAGGCTCGAGGCCAGTGGTTTTAGTGTTGGGCCAGTAAACTTATGACCAGACAAGTCTGATGGTCTTGTGTTTTTCAATTGAAGAACAAAACATGTACTTCAAAAATGTGTTCAAATGTTGACTTTGAGTCTGTTAAATACCTCTCAATTCTAATGAAGTATACTTAATATGAAAAAAAGATAAATCTTCTTTTACATGTCTTAGTGCTCCACTGTTCAAATAAAAAAAGGAAAAATGCATTTTTTTTCTGGTCCAGTAAACATGTTGAGCTACAAGCCCGCAGGTCTTGTGGATTTTTCGCCCAAATTGGAGCCCTGGAGACCTGAAGGTCCGAGACTGAGATGTAAAAAGCTCTGTCCTTGCTCATTGGAACCCACTGCGGGACACACTTTGCAGAAGAACAAATAAATAAAGTGGCTTACATTAAAGATGCAAGCAGTAAGGCCAGGATTCGAACTAGCAATCTGTAAATGACAGAACGTGAATACGGCACACTATACTATCCAGCCACAACACTTAAGGCTTCCAGTCAACTGACAAAAGCCCTAGGGGCTGGAGCAAGGACTGAAGGAAGGTTTGCAATAAAGGCCCATAGACAGACGAGTTCATGGTAACGGCAACACCTTAATTGTGATTATTCATGTTGTTGTTTCCTTGCACAGGACAAATGGACTGCTCTGATATTTGCAGCCAAGGATGGTCACCTAGATATTGTAAAAGGTCTCCTCGCGAAAGGAGCGGAGATCGACCATACAGATGTCGTAAGTATCAATTATCATCTTCGTCTTTTTTTTCTTTTTTCTTTTTTTCTGAGGGAAGTTGGAGAGACGACGGAACTCCAATATATCGACCTGTTTTTACTACAAAACCAACAGACTGGTAGAGTTTTGAGTCGCTAGGTGGCAGCAGACTGACTGGATAACTTTTCCATTGTTCTTGTAGCTGTAAGCGCGCTTGCGTGTCTGCGAAGAATAGATTTAGCTGGGAATTCAGCTGGCACATAGCAACCCCAAAAGTCTCCCCTTGGTACATTCTGCATTCAAAATAGACAAGAGGAAGGAAGGCTGTCCAAGTTGATTTTGCAGTTGACTGTCTTGGCTTGAGGCTGTCATTGTTTAGGGTGGTTTGGTGACAGATCCGATATGTCATCAATGAGCTATGGTAGGAAGTTGTAAATGATCTCTGCACACTTGTTATTTGTTCATCGTCAGGTCAATAGTTTGAAAATATGTCAAGTGTTTTGTTTTAGTTTTTTTGTTTTTTGGGGGTTTTTTTTTGGGGGGGGTCATTGCTGTTAAGGTGGATTCTCCAACTTCCACGAGGTGAATCAAAGTTGTACGGGGGCCTACCGATTTCTTAAAGCTGTTACGCAGAGAATGGTGCAAAGGAAATGTTTCTGCTTAGCAGAATTAAGAAGGGAACCAGTCACAAACAATGTTAGTTATGTGGTTTTAAGACTGGTAACCTAACGGCACAGATCACATTCGTGGTTTAACAGATATTTCCAGAGCATAATATAATTCTCATGATTTGCTGAAGTGCAAGCTTTGGTTTGTTTGCTCTAAGGTTTTGGGGTGTAAAGTTGCTTTTTTAAATTATGAGTTATGGAGAAACGCATGGACCGTCCAACTCCAGAAATGGTGATCCATGAAGCAAAATTATTTGGGGAAGGTCACTTGCAGCCATTTTGCCTGGGGAAGATGGAAGGACCATTTTTGTAAATACATTTCTTCTTTCTCTGAAAACGTGTTATTTGCTTGCCCCATTTTGTTGCATGGGAGAATTTACCGGATAATTTGGACGCTAAAAATAGAGAGAGACCAAAGTCTGGTAGAGATTAACATTCTAATCCCAAACGCTGCTTATCTGTGTGTACCCTTGCACTGCATTGAATGCATTCTAGTCATGATTTATACGAATAGCTCAGATAAAATTTCCAAGACTTGTCCACGTTTCAGAATTTTCTGCTCTGAGTCTGGAGACTGTGGTCTGAAAATTAACAGTTGTCTCAGGCAAAGACTATGTCCATGAAACAGTCTCAGTGAGTAGAGCTCTTGGTGTCCTCGATTAACCAGGTTGTATGTGGGCACTGTCTTAATAATCCTTGCCCTACTTCTATTTATTTATTATTGGAGAAAATTGTTGCAAACTGCTTAACCAACCAAAAGGTATAAATGCACACACAAAAAGAAGAAGTTAATGGCCTGATGTTTTGACTACTAGCAGAGTCTATATTGAAGGCTAAAAGTATGAAGACAGAACACACATAAGTAGGTATACTGGTGGAACAGAAGCAGTCAAGTGGAAAGAGATGAAAGGAGAGAGAGGCAGAAAGCACTCAGAAAAAGCAAGGGATAAACAATGTAGAAGGAGGGGGAGGAGGTTGGAGAGAAGGGATTTTGTTTGTTATTAGAAAATACATCAAGCAACATTACAGTAAACAATAAAATTACATCAAAATACAAACTAAACATTAGTTACTTTGACATTTTCTAAATAAACTGCAAATTCACAGAATGTGTGAACGCATGGTGAACGCAACAGCCGGCTGCCTGATTTTCTTGCTGGGCAAAATGTTTCTGCAACAGTAAGCAGGAAAATTTGCTTACAGTTAGGCAGATTCGTAAAGTTGGCCTGGATTGTTTAAAGGAGCTTAAGTCAATATTGCCCTTGGGCATTTTGGGTAAAGTCATATCTCCTTCAGATGAACAGACCCTCTGTACATTTACAGGTCCCAGTGGTTTGCTTCCTCAACTCAACACAAACTAATTGAGTCATAAATCTCTAAAAACCACAACTGCCAATTTGCTTCTTGTTATAATCCTGTAATGTGCTTTTGAATAAATAATGGGTGAGTCATGGCTGATTGCTGTACCCATTTATAATAGCTGATAGACAGCTACGGGTCGGTCTTTGCTTATAGAATATGGTGTGAAGTAAGGACATTTTGTTTTGACACGCCATTTGGGGTGGGATTTAATTAGACTGATAAATTAGGTTTGGTTAAACAAGATTAGTCCGACCCGATGATTAAATACTGAAGGACATTTATGTGCTATTGTCAATTAATCGTTCACTTGGTTAAAAAAACGCTAATAGCTCTGTCTGCCAAATGCACCAGAAGTAGATTAGGATTCAGACAAATTCTCTACACTCTGAAATGGCAGATGGGGTGCCTGTAATGTTATTTAAAAACCGCTGTATTGGTAGTTGTAAATAAAAAGGGCTGGGAAAGCAAGGGGTGTTTTTTTTTTTACAAACAGACTGTCTGTAAGTTTTGGCTAGCCTGGTAGCCATGGTTGCCATTGTACCACTGCTCTGACGTTGTATGCAACGCAGGAGTCCAACTCTGGCTAAGTTTCAGCTCAAGTCAGTCAGAAGCCGTCAGGAGGGGGAGGGGGGGCTAGTTGGAAGTTCATGGCTTCTGACTGCCACCCCAAATGAAGATATTGATAAAGTAGGGAGACCGCCAACATTAGGGCTAAATGGCTCAGTTGGTCAGATTGAAAAGTGTCAGACTTTTATCTGTATTCATACTTTTTATGTCTGCTTAGTGAAAACAGTAGCTATTATTTTCTTCAGATATCAAGAAATCCTGCTCTTTGATCTATTTCTCTAGTGCTGAGGATACTGTTCCAAAAACCTTGAATTCTATAACTCCAGGGGTTACCAAAAGGTGGAAATTATTTCAAGGTGTCTCCTACAGTTTGGATCCTGGTTTCTGACTGTTGTGCCAGCTATGACTCTCACCTCCTGTTGGTATTGAGTGCCGGCACATTAATCCAGTGGTCCCAGGTTCAAATCCCGCTCTAGTCAATTTTTCTTTGTTCAACCCAAAAAGGGGTAAATGTCACTGTTCATGCTCATCATTCCTCTCTGACCTCGTACTTTGTACATCAATATTGGAAAGCAATTTGGTTGACTGCGGTGCTACAAAGCTGTTGGCTATTGATTTTTGTTCGGGGGATCGGTTACCGACTGACAGAAGGCAAGTACTTCACCGTTATTGTCAGTTCATGGATTTGTAACACGTCTGTGATCCGAGAAACTTCATCAAATAGACATGGGCTTTGTTGTGTTTGTGCTTCACGCTGACTGTATATGGATGTTTCCCTTGTACCATGTGTACTGTGTGTGTGTGTGTGTGTGTGTTTTTAATTTTGTATTTGTTAATATTTGTTTGTTAGTATTTGTTTGTTAATATTTGTTTGTTAATATTTGTTGTTAATATTTGTTTGTAACTAGAGCAGAGGTAGGGATTTTAGATCAGCCATTTCCGAGTTTTCAATTATGTCTGGTACAATGACTTGATTGGTCACAAGTGAATGCACAAATTGGATGCCCCAGACTATAGACAGTGTGGATGTTATATGGTTCGGGGCTTGCTTTTGTATTATATATGGGCAAACCCTGGTACCATTGTACCGTACAAACAATTTGCTGATATTTACATCAGCTATGCAACTTCTCAGCTAATCAGCTGATTTCCTCTGTTTTGTCTCCTGGTTTTTAGTGCCATAGAAAACTAGAAAACACTGTATGGAGTTTTGTTTGCTTGGCAGTTTTCCCAAAACAAAGTTTTGTACTCTGTACTTTGTACTCTTTATTTGGAGAAAATGTACTGTTTCAAATTCTTTGATCCTCAAGATTCGAATAAAATTCTTGTTGACATTTCCTTAAAACTTTGTATCTTACTTACATCATAGTAAAGCAAACCAACAGAACAAAAACAAAAAACGTCATGTAAGTTTTTAATTTAAAATTTTCAATTAGATTAATTATCGACAATCATAAGACGGTCACTGTTTCCACTTGAGTGATGGAATTTGCCCTTTTGATACCTTCGAGTGGAATCTAAAAAATGGGAGAAATTTCAAGATCACATCCCAAGCCTCCTGGATTAGAGCAGTCCTTCATTACGTGGCAGCATAATTGCAGAGTTTGGTGGGTTGCTACGATGCAGCCGACAAGACTGGGAATGTGCAATTAAGGAGAGAGACAAGGGTAAAAGATTGGACGGGTAGCTATCGGAGAAGATGCTGTGTGTGTTTTAGTCTCCAGTTTTATCTTGAGTCCTCGGTTAGGAGGTTTAAAGTGAGGGTATCAGATTAGTTTGGAGGACTTACCTCTGGGTTTTTTTTTTGGGGGGGGGGAGGGGGACCCTTTCTTCTCAGGAGGAGGGGGAGTGGAGTCCTGCAGGCAGGATATGGTAATCTGTATTTGTGCCTCTTTTTAGGACAAATTTCTTTTCTTTTTAGACTTGCCTTTACTTCCAGAATGACTTGTTAAATGATAAATGGCTTTTGATATCTTTTTACTCTCCTTCATGAGCTGTCCAGCCAAGAGTCGTATATTGGGCGAGTTGCGACAACTTGCGATTAGAAGCCATTTTGTGTCCCCCCCTCCAAAAAAAAATAAGCATGGGCGAATACAGTGCGCCAGACTAGTCTGCCCATTGGGTTGTGCCACATTTGGACTGAAAATGGCATCCAACCACTGGACCCCGGTCCCTCTATGGCGCAACTCTCCCGATACACAGCTCTGGTCAAGCCCTTTGAATCACCCTCAATGACCCATTCCCCTTCTTTTGACTAGTTTATTCTGCAGGCCTTTAACAATCTTCGTACCTGATTTCTGATTTTTTGGGCCCTCAGAAAAATCAGCAAAATTGTTATTAAGTAGCCTGAAAAGTGCACTGAAGCCTATAGGCTACCACATGTAGGTCAGCCCTTGTAAAATTGTCCTACTTTTTTCCGAAGGGGCCAAATATCATGCCTGATTCTGTCTACTAAGCCTTTTTTAAAAGTCTGTTTCCTTTATATACTTTTTGAGGCTTTGCATGGTGAGGTATCAATGTATATTCGGTTTGTGGTAATTCACACCATGTGTAATATATCTACTAGCTGCGTAGCTTTTTTATTCTACTGCCGCGGAGTAGATTTTTTGGAATTCGGGAGACTTCTTAGTTCTGAAAAGAACTGTCCAGCTTAGTAGCTGCTTCCTTTATTGCTTTGTATTGTTTTAGTAATTTTGTCATTTTTCTAATGAATTTGTAATTGAGTTAATGTAAATTTAGACGCAATTCAGTCCACTGATTGTGATGTTGTTGTTGTTTTTATTTTGAAATACAAAAACCGTTTATCTATCTGTCCCGTCAACATTTGTCATGAACTACCGTATCACTAATCTAACAGAGCAGTGTACGTTTCAGTCAGTGTAATAATAATACTATAATAATAATTCTGGGTTCTTATATAGCGCTTTATCACTATCACACCCCTAAGACGTATCAAAGCGCTCAGAATTTTTTTTCCTGCAATGTATGTGGAGCTACGTTTCTGAAGTATGAGATATAGCACCCTGTAATGGTTTACAAGGTGCTGTGGCGCAATATGCAGCCAATCAAACCAGTGTTGTATTTATTCATGTTGTTCATCATGTCTTCAAACAGAAACGCTCCTCGGGTTCAATTTCTACATGCAACGTGGAGGCAGCCCACTGCACTTAATCAACAGGAACACTTAATTAGCACAGGGGACATTTTTTTTCTTTCTACATCTGTGGCCCACTGTGCCACTGAAAAATTATATGAGAAAAAAAAAAGGCAATGTGAATGTGTTTTTTTCTTGGTGATTGCCTGGAACGGGTTGGCTGTGAACTGCATCATGTGGCATGGCCTTTAGGGCTGTAGTTTCAGGTACATGTACCAATGACACTTTGGGCAGGCTATGGAAAAAGGTTATCAACCTTTTGCTTAGAATTCAAAACAGTCAGTTGAACAGAAACATTGTTTTCCAAAACCAATATTTGCCCCTCCTCTAGTAAAAGCAAAAATTAAAATCCACATAAATTGTCGCTGATACAAGAAGCTTTAATAAAAAAAAATTATTTTGAGCTTATAGTGTGTGGAGTAATTTTCGTGCATGAAATCACAGATAATTCAGAAGAACAACAATGAAATAGAGAAACATATTTATTTCATTATTTTCTTTTAATACATGGCACATCTCCTAGATACATTCAGGATTCAATACAGCTAAGTGTTTCTACAAGCAGCTTCGCTCTACAAACGACATGCTGCTTAACATCCCTCGCTCTAAACACACTTGGGGAGACCGTTCTTTCTCACATGCTGGACCATCTCTTTGGAATGCTCTTCCACTGAATCTCAGACTATAGTAGACACTCTCTCCAGCTTCAAAACTAACTTCAAAATTCACTTGTTTAGTCTTAGCTTAACGTACCATCATTAGCAGAGTTTCTTTTTCTAAGCGCCAGGAGTATCTATCTGACAGATATGGCACACTACAACTACAAATGTCCATTATTAGCTGTTTCGCAGCATAGCGCAGCGAAACAGCTCTTGTTTTCGTTAAAGTTTTTTTTATTAGCTGTTTCGTAGCGCAGCGCTGCGAAACAGCTCTTGTTTTCGTTAAAGTTTTTTTTATTATTTTTTTTTTTATTTGTCTGTTTCAGTAAAAAAGGCTATTGACATAACGCACGTTCGGTCAAAGCGGCTATTTGCATAGTTCCTAAAGAGCAATTGCAATGAAACTTTCAGTGATGAAAGGCATTGGTGCAATAATGATCTCAAAACAATGAGGTCATGATGACGTCATCACCTGTCACGTGACGTCATCTTAAAGGTTTCTATTTTAAATATTTGAAAATCAGTAACAAATCAGCTACAAGAGACCGTAGGTTTTTGATTGCGGGATTGTATAGGGATAAATTAGGTCTTCATTTTATTCAGTGTGCGTGACCTCACATGACCTCTACTTCCGGTCGAAACCGGAAGTGCCTCGTTATTCAAAAGTGGAAATAGTTATGAAGTTGATTTCAACTATGTTATTGTCTGGCAAGGTTGGGTAATTAAAAAAAAATACCGATGACGTCACAACACACAAGAGCGCCCTCTAGCGGCAGGTTGAAAACTGATCAAAATGGACTTTTTGAAGATGTGTGTAGTGAAGGTTTGTGTATTCACTTCAAAATTTACACACATGTTGATCGTCGAGCAGCCATCATATGTGTGAAATTTCAGATCGATGACGTCATCGGGGGTCACGTGACGCGGCATTAAAGGTGCCTTTTTTAAAGTCGTATATCTCCCTAAGTGTTAGTGCGATCATGTTGAAACTTGGTAGATTGTTGGATATTGGCAAGTTCTTGTAAATTCTGAAATGACGTCATGATGACGTCATCACATGATTTTTTATGATTTTTTCTATTTTTTGCACCTTTTAGTCATAAATTGCTTACAAAACGTGGTATAATCCAAATTCTTTTTTAAACAGGCTTGAACGTCATAACTACTTTGAATACAAGAAAAACTTTCAAATTCAGTTGAGTAATTTGAAAAAGTTATGACGAAACAGCTCGGCATTTGTGCACAAATGCAACATGTCTAGTTTTTTTTCCTTTTTTTATTTGTCTGTTTCAGTAAAAAGAGCCATTGAGATAACACACGTTCGTTCTAAGCGGCCTTTTGCATAGTTCCTAATGAGCAATTGCAATGAAACTTTCAGTGATGAAAGGCATTGGTGCAATAATGATCCTAAAACAATGATGTCATGATGACGTCATCACCTGTCACGTGACGTCATTTTAAAGGTTTCTATTTTAAATATTTGAAAATCTGTAACAAATCAGCCACAAGAGACCGTAGGTTTCTGTTTGCGGGATTGGGTTGGGATAAATTAGGTCTTCATTTTATTCAGTGTGCGTGACCTCACATGACCTCTACTTCCGGTCTAAACAGGAAGTGCTTTGTAATTCAAAAGTGGAAATAGTTATGAAGTTGCTTTCAACGATGTTATTGTCTGGCAAGGGTGGGTAATTAAAAAAAATACCGATGACGTCACAACACACAAGAGCGCCCTCTAGCGGCAGGTTGAAAACTGATCAAAATGGACTTTTTGAAGATGTGTGTGGTGAAGTTTTGTGTAATCACTTCAAAATTTACACACATGTTGATCGTCGAGCAGCCATCATATGTGTGAAATTTCAGATCAATGACGTCATCGGGGGTCACGTGACGCGGCATTAAAGGTGCGTTTTTTGAAGTCGTATATCTCCCGAAGTATAAGTGCGATCGTGTTGAAACTTGGTAGGTTGTTAGATATTGGCAAGTTCTTGTAAATTCTGAAATGACGTGGTGATGACGTCATCACATGATTTTTAATGATTTTTTTCCGTTTTTTGCCCCTTTAAGTCATAAATTGCTAACAAAACGTGGTATAATCCAAATTCTTTTTAAAACAGGCTTGATACATCATTACTGTTTTGAATACAAACAACTTTCATATTCAATTGAGTAATTTGAAAAGTTATGGCGAAACAGCTCGGCATTTGTGCACAAATGCAATATGTCTAGTTATTATTATTATTGTTATTACATTTGTTTCCATCCTGAACAATACATAACAGAATGTAAAAAGACAACATTGTTGAGGCACGATCCCAATAAGCCAAGGATTATAGTGGAGTGCCTTGATTTCCTCAAACCATTGTTGAACTACTCTTCTGAAATGAGAGAGAGAGAGAAAAGGTGCACAAGTTTCTTTGATATAGGAACAGGGATCGGAAACAAGGTTCTCTGATCCGATCGTCGTCTCTGAATTGTCGCGTGTGAATTTGCTGTGAGCAGGTTCTAAAAGCTTCATCTCCAATACATGGCAATGATGGATTAAGAATGGCATCTCGCTAGTGTTGCTCTTCACAGTAAAGACAGATTGACTTCTCACAGGTATATCTTTGAAAATCGGAATGAGGTTCGGAAACCGAGAAGGCCTCTGATCCGACCTTCTAGTGTCCTTCCTAATTGTCATGCATGACATCACTACCAATCTGCATGGCGGTGTGACATGGCTTTCGGCATCATTTGCATTCATGCACGCTATTACGAAAGACCCTGCCTATAACGCTGAGCAAACATGCTCGACTGAAGCGACTCCCTAAGAAATGAGTCCGCGGAAGCCTGTAATCAGGCAGAAAGTTTGTCAAGAGAAGGCCGATCATACATCTCTCTGGAATCATGGGTGCCATGATGTTGATAATTCATGAGATTTAATCAAATTCTCCATATGTCCAGACCTTGCAAATATATCACATAGCTTGCCCGCCTTTATTTTTGAGTGGGGAAGGGGGGGGGGGGTCAAATTTCATTCAAAATATCATGCAGGTTTGTGGCTCCAACCACCCGTGCATCGCTCAAAATTGCGCACAAATGATGCATTACATGGTAATTTTGGCCCCCGATCGTTGCAGCAGTGGGTGATGACGCCAGTTAATGCAGGGGGGCTCTCTTTGCACGTAGGTGAGGTGACCCTTGACTTCATTTTTAGAGTCCATCTATAACTGGGTCAAATTGTGCTGCTACATGTAAGGCAGAAAGTCTGCATGGATTTACGGAAGAAATCTATTTTTGGCAGATGATATTAGTTTCAGAAAGTGTACATTTTAATAATGAACTTTTGCTATGATTAAATGCACATATGAAAGTGATATTCAGTTATCATTTTTACATTAGCCTATATCTGGTCATCCAGTAGAGATTAGGTAAAAAGGTCTGCATCCCAATGTGAACTACACATCAAAGATTTTGCACTCAGTGAAGACCTGAACCCAATTTCGTGGCTCTGTCTAAACACAAAAATTAGCTGAGCAAGAAAAAGATTCACTCACTAGGAAAATGGTTTTTAACCATGCACTATGAACTGTTTGTTATTGGTTCCCCACTTTACTTGGCAGAAATTGTGTAAGCTTAGTTTTTTTCTGTCTAAAAAGCTCTACAAAGTTGTACAAGGTCGTTAAATTTGCTCATTCTTTAATCATGAGAAGACGACATCATGTTCCAACAGCTCCGTGTTGATACACTGCTTCAAAATCTAACCATAATATTGTCAAATTAATCAGGGTCTAGTTTCATAAAGTTGTTTAAGCAGAGAGTATTGCTTTACAAATTTCTGCTAAGTGCAACTTTGCAGGGAACCAGCCACAAAATGTACATGTGAAATGGTAGTTTGGCTGGTAATCTATTTCTGGTAACCAGAATTGTTTTTATGCTTAGCTACTTTTTGTGCTGAAGCAGCTCTGTGTAACTGGGCCTGGATAGCTTGGTGAGGTAGTGCCTTAATTGTGTCTGCAAGTCACTGTCTGCGTTGAGGGCGCTGTTCTATATTGCCGGTAGAAAGTGTCCAATCAAAGCAGCATCGGCTTTGACTACGGCCAGTGGCATTGGCCGAGGCTGTTGGTGACAGCCACTGGGTGAATTTCAAATAAATTTGGGTTGAACAAAGAAACTTGACTCTGCTCGCTTCAACACACATTTTCTGCTTACAGAGCTGCCTTTAACAATATTTTTTTCGTAAACACAGCTTCTCGGCTAACTTCCTGCGGTTCTTGTCAGCAGATGAGTGACGTAAAAGTGCAAATCCATTGTGAATGCGCACACCTTGCTTTCAATTTTCTTGACTGTTTAAGTATTTTATTAATTTTTATTCAACAAAGCGGAACAAACCCCATACCCAGAGGAAAGGGTTAAAACAAAGTAATAAAAAAAACTTAGACTTTACAATTATTGCAAAGAATTTGCTTTTGCAAATTTTACTGCTATAATCTTTGGCATCCAGCTATCTCGAGAGACTATGGAGTTCCCCACTGTTGGTCTGGCCATTGTAGAACTGCAGTGCCTGCTAAAGTAAACACAAAAGTTGACATACCGGTAAACATATCGGATGAAATTGGCCCCTTACCACAGATATCAATTTGGACTTTATAAATCATAACCAAAAGAACTTTCCAGGTAAATGGTAGCCTGTGTAGAACTCAACTGTATATTGAGTACCGTTGTATGCCTCACTACTCGGCTACTTTCCCCATTTCCACCGTTTTGAATAATGAAAGTAAAACATTTTCTTTAGCATGAAAAATTAATCTGTGTTTGATACAACTTAATTAACTTTTGATCACAGCACTAGGAAATTGTTCTGTACCAGTAGTTTTCAACCGCAGTCCTGTCTTCATCAGCTTGATGACCCAGCTGTAGAATCTGTGACCTTAAAGACATGTGATCCCAACACCGCATTTTAGTCTCCTAGGAGTTTATACCGCCCCCTGTCTTGGTTTTAACAACTCTTTCTATAAAAACCTTTTTTTCGTCCTCCTCCCTTTTCATTAAAAATCATTACAAATCTTGTTAACATTTAAATTTACAAAATCACAAAATCACTACACAACAGTTATGAAGACAACATGAGTTTTTAAAAATTATTTGAAAATCAAATCATGGGAACAAACCATGAGTGGGTGCTTTCTGAAATGGAAAATCTTGGGACTAGAACGTGTCCTTGCCCTGTAGACATGCTCTAAGATTATTTGTAACTAAATCTATCTCCGGCGGGAAGATTTTTCATCATAACTTGCCTAACGAGTTTTGTTTAATTACAAATCTCTGTGATTCTGACCACTGCTTATAGTGGGACGTAATTTAGCAAGTACATGTCATGTGTACAAATAAAAGGCAAGTTGTGTACAACCAGCACACCCATGGTTCATTTAGCATACAGAGCAGTATTTCAAGCCCACAAGCCAGACAGTTTATTAATAGAGTACCGTTTACACGCTCCGATGGTTTCATTGCAATTTTCATCTGATTTAGTCTGACACTTGACAAGGAGCACGGTTCCTGTAGTCTAATTATGTGATGTTATTAATTCATGGCTATCTAGGTTTTTTTTTAGTAATATTGTTATTTTTGTAGTTTAAGGCATGTTTCAATAATCAGTAGGTAAATAAATCCGAATCTTGTTGATGGCTTCACTTTTTGATCCTGGCGGAGTCTTTCTCAAAGGCTAAGTGGCAACACGACATAACAAACAAATGTATATTATTGTAACAAGAAGCATTCAGGTAGAAATGAGTGAATCAAAAGGAGCAGAAGGTAAGGAACAGATGTAAGAATAGTCGGATGAACAAAGACAAGGAATCTGAAAGGGGGGTAGATGAAGTTTTTCATTTTTAACATTTTTAAAATTATTTATGAGAGATCACCTTACATTACCAAGGCATTGGACAGCCAATTCAAGATGAGGGCTACAGATTTGGGCTATCTACCCAAAACAACTGCCACCAGCCCCCCCCCCCCCAATCTGAAACAGGGTTACCCCCTTCACAGTCCATAAGGATGTAAGGCAAGGGTATCATCCACTAGGAGCCTGGCTGGTACAGCAGAGTGCACTACCTTCCTAACTTTTTACGAAACAATTATGGTCAAGTACCTTGCTCAAGGGCACAAGTGTCAATAAAACAATTCTGAAAGTTTGTTGATACTAATGTAAAACCAGCTGTGTCCTTTGAGAATGTTTTAAAGATTACAAAATGTAAACATATAAATGGAAGAAAACACTTATATTTGTGGGCATTGCAAAATCATTTTTCAGCAAAGTTTAGAAGGTAAAGCATTCTGCTCTACCAGCCAGGCTCCTAGTGGATGATACCCATGCCTACATCCTTACGGACTGTGAAGGGGGTAACCCTGTTTCAGCTTCAGGAGTAGGTGGCAACGTGTCATAGGTGGCAACGTGCTCCTGATGGTGACAGTTGATTTGGGTCGACAGCCCAAATCAGTTAAGTGTAGCCCTCACCTTGAAGTGGCCGTCCGGCCTTGTGATGTTTTGGCCTTGACGATTTCTCATTATTTGTTTTGTTTTCAAATCACAAAGATAGTATGTTCTTGAATAACAACTTGCTTTGGGTTAGAACATTATTAACTCAGACCATCGGCTCTGTGGTGCATTAACGTCTGGTTCAATGCATCAGCTCTTATACATTTTTTTGTTTTAGTGTATTACGCTCCAAAATCTTTCCCCTGCCTGTTCCCTCCCCCCCCAAAAAAAAAAAAAAAAACCCAACCCAACAACAACAACAACAAAAGTGTCTACATAAACATGTGTCCATATTAAGTTAATTCATCTGTTTTTACTTAACATTGTACCTTTTTATTAAAACTTCATAAAAGTCAGTTGCAATGCCACTTAAGAACCCCATATCTGTCATGTATCTTGACAAACCACATTGCTTTATAATGACGAAGTCATGTCGCGAAGCTGTCCTTGTTAATATGTGTCTGTCATTTTGAACATTATTACATCGGTCCAAACTCTCTGGCTTGAGACATTCAGCTGTGAGCATTCCTCGTCATTAATGTAACTCTGTTCACAGACGCTGAAATATTAAATTGGATGTGGGGAGGAGACGGATTCCAGAATCATGTTCTGGCTCTGGGACGGAAGGGGGGGGGGGTATCACGGCATCTAGAACAGCAAGTGTTCTGTAATTTGATTACAGAAAGAGAACATGAAGATTCAGTTTTCCGTGTTGTTTGTCCTTTTTCTAACCTCAAAAAATAAGGTATATACATGGATGTGCCTTTAGCATTAGGAAATCTTCCCAGCTGATTCCATATTGGGCAGTGTTATGTCATGGGCTCCTGGCAGTTCTTCCAAGCAGTTTCTGTCTTTGCCAGCATTTGCCAGCATTTTTCCCGAGCAGAGTTTTCCGCCCAGTTTCCTTGTTCAGCAGCACTTTGACTTTTTTTTCCATTTTTAGCGTGTAGGAAAGATTGCTCGAGTCAGAACACAATGTCAGCTGTCGCGGCATATTGCCCAGCTGTCCAATGTACCAAACTCAAGTTCTGGTAGCTGAGTCCTTAGAGAGTGGGTTCATATCCCTTCGACTTAATTTCTTGAGCAAGAGGTCTTGAATTTGCTTCCAAACTCCCAGGAATAATTGGCTACCTGATACCGCAGAGATTGATAATCTGATGAATTAACTACATCATGTGTGAACCAAATTGGATGCTGGGGCTGCATAATGTACCCCTAAGGAGTTGAGATGGTTTCAGTAATGTGTAACAAGCTTGCTTGAAAAGCTTGTAAATGCCTACTGATATTAACTACTTCTGGCATTTCTGCTAGTTGATGGATTGGTTGTTTCCACTTCTACCCATTATTGTTACAAAATTATAAAAAATTATTCACGGCTCATTAAAACACATTCAGTTGGGTTGCCAAAGGCAAAACTATGTTGGTTTGAATTAACATTCATAAATACCCCAGACAGTTTATTCTTTCTGATTTGTTGGGAGGAGATCACATGGCCATATAATAAAACATATAGTAGAGACGTGGTATGTGTGTTTGCGCGCAGTCTCACAAGCTTACACGGGCGTGAATTTACGCGTAATGCAATTAATACATAATGATCTACTCAATTCAAATTGTATTAGTACCCTTGTGTACGCAGAACCAATGCACATTGCATGCATTTTGATCTTCGCGAAATGGAGCCTGCGACAGGAATTTAAATTTAAATTTTACATTTTTTACCACAAAGGGCATTTATGTATGGGAACAAAAGAGGAGATACTCAGTCTTAAACAGCTGTTTAAAAGCTTACAGGGTTTTGGCTGAGCGATAAAGGACCTCTCCTTTGGCTCAGTCCTTTATCACACGGCCAGAACCCGGCCAGTTTTAAACGGTCGTTCGTCCCCACTCTTTGTATATCCCAGTTGAATTAACATTGTAATTTGTCACCATGCCATTCAGTTTTTTCGATGGAGCATTTGTTTCAGCTGTTTCAGTAAAGACAAACCGAAGTTGAGAACAAATATTTATGAACTTGAGACTTTGGAACGGAGGTGGCAGTAGACTTGGTGGTAAATTTCCAAATGAGTTGAGAGCATGACAGTGCTGCCAACTCTCCCTGATTCTGCAGAAAGTTCCCTGAAAATCAATCTTATGGTCTGATGAACAAATTTGAAAATCTCCCTGATAATGGAAACATTGCCCTATTATGTTCAATGTCATTCTAAACATCTCCCTGATTGTTGTACAAAATCTCCCGGATTGCAAGATGCAAATGTTGGCAGCCGTCCTGGCAAGCGCACATTTCCAAGAGCGATGGGTTTGCCTGGTCAGTCTGCTGCCACCTAGTGTCCCCAAAAGTTGGATGTGAAATTGTTTCAGTATTTAATTGTTAACATTGTGTTGATGTCTGGTTTGTGTATCCTTTCAGAATGGTTGGTCAGCGTTGATGTGGGCAAGCTACAAGGGCCATGCAGAGGTTGCCGAAGAACTACTACAGCAAGGGGCTTCGCCGAACGTTCAGGCACATGTAAGTTCTGACAATCTTGTTCTGTTGTGTTTAAATTTTTATTATCATATGATAGATATTGCAGGGATCAAAATACATGTCGGGAACACGCCAAAGTCCCGGGCTCAATTTCATAGAGCCGCTTAAACAGCAAGTATTGCCTAGCAGTTTTCTGCTAAGCACAAATAAGTAGGATATCAGTCACAGATGGTACAAGTGGAATGGTATTTTGGCTGGTTACTTTGTTCTGGTGAGCACAATTTTGTTGTGCTAAGTGCCTTTTTGTGCTTAAGCAGCTGTATGCAATTGGGCCCTGCACTTAAGTTCACAGAGCTGCGTATACATTTGGAGACAATTCGTTATTGTAAAATCATAACCATGTATGCCCAGACATGGCTGAAATGTATGGGGGTTTTTTCACACAATTTTTCAAGTAAATATGTCTGGGATTTTTTTCTTTCTTTTTTCTAAAGAAATCATTGCATTGTATGGCCCTTGTAGCTTGCCCACTTCAATGCTTAACCAACCATTCTGAAATGATACAGAAACCAGACATCAAGAAATAGCATTTATGTATTTTGCTTAAAATATCTATAAAAAAACTATGAACCAAGATATGATGTTTTGGGAACAAACCCTCCAAAACCCTCTTTAGGAAGTTGTCTGATTGCGGAGGATTACTGTGGGCCCAAATAACAATTGCTTCTCACTGGGCCAGGCATACCAATCCTATCCATGTTTGGAACATGTTGGTGTTGAGTGACCAAAGAGTGGAGGAGTGAGGTTTTCTGTGGGCACAAGGGCCTATAATTTAATTCATAGAAGGAAATATTCAAAATGCAGCCCATGGAATCATCAGTCGATGTTTCGTTCCAGGGGCCAATTTCATAGCGCTGCTTAATGGTGCGCAAACTTTCGAGCTAACAATAGCAGAAAATTTTGCTTAAGCGTAAGCGTATTCCACAGGTTAGCACGAAAATTAGGCAGCCAGCTTGTGCCATCATGGATTTGCATTGTTACATCATTCATTTTCATACAGTAAGCACCGGAAGGTTTAGCATGCCTTTTCGTGTGCTTACAGTTAGCAGCGCTATGAAATGGAAACTTGCGCAGTAAGCACAAAATAGGCCGCTAAGCAGCTCTATGAAATTGGGCCCAGGCCTTATGGCCATATCTTTCCTATGCAGTCTGAAAATTCTTGTTAGGGCAGGAATGATCTCATAGGCCACCGCCCCAGTCTAAGAATTAGGGATATATATTCCAACCTCCCCCCCCCCCCCCCAATTTCAAATTTAGAAGCAGACGAGTATTGATCACAAAGCTTCCCTCAAAATGTTTATGATTGGCATGGATAGCTACGAGTAGGAGTGCAAGTTGTTCAAGTTTGTCTGCAGTTGACGAGCGTCTGATTAAAAAAAAAAGAGTCAACCTTGTTCCCAAAGAGGAAATAGAATTTATGCCGTGTACTGCTCGCAGGGCAACCTCCACTCCTTTTTAAGTGAGTGGCTCTTAAGAACGCGAAAGACCATAAGTTGGTCTTTAACTGAATCTGGCGCTCACAAAAAAAAAGAAAGAAAGCTAAACAGATTGTGCCAGATTTAGAGCAGATAATCAAAATCTGGTTTGGCATTTGGAGAGATTCTGGGCTCAAAGTCTGATACGTGAATTCACTTTTGATTGTGTTGTTTTTGTATGAAATGGGGGTCCGTTTTTTAAAGGGTGCCGCTGTGTTCGGAGATCTCTTCGTCCGCTTTTTCAAGTGTTTTATTTGCGCACATTGTCCTAGTTATCAATAAGTCCTCAATCACTCCTATTCAACTTAGTAACGGTTGAGTCAAAGAAGAGGCTCTAATTGTTAGGGCCTTGTCACACGAGGCAACTTTTACAGGCAACTTGGAGGCAACCAACTGCAGTGCTTGCTACAGGACCACTTTGGTAGCACATGAGTCATTTTTCAAACAATGTCTTATGATCCCCAAGAAAAATATATGAACATTGAGTTGTGAATGTCTTTTCTTCATGGAGATTGCCTGGAACTAGTTGCCTGTAAATTGCCTCGTGTGACATGGCCCTTACACCCCCGTCCTTCCCTTTTAGCTTAATATTCTCAGCATGCAGCAGTGAAAATTACCAATAGTCGGATAGTGAAACGGCAGTAGTTCATAGAAGTAATTAATCGCAATTGTAATACGTAGTTCTTATACAGCGCTTTGTCACACTCCATGGGCATCTCAGTATTTTTCCTGCAAGGTATGCGGAGCTACATTTTGAAGTATGAGACCTACTCCTTTACATAGCACCATGAATGGTTGACAAGGTGCTGTGGTGCAATATGCTGCAACTCAAACCAGGAACACCGGGGCGAAGAACCCCTTCTCTTTTCGATAAGTGCATGGTCTTTTACGTGCATTACACAACACACAGGACCAATGGCTTAACGTCCCATCTGAAGGATGAAGCAATAATGGTTAAGTGTCTTGCTGAAGGCCACAAGTGTTAAGATCGGGACTCGAACCCACACTCTGCTGATCAGAAACACCAGAGCTTGAGTCTGGTGTTCTTATCCGCTAAGCACAACAAAATTATGCTCATTAGGATAAGGTTACCGGTCACTAATTTCCACTATTTGTGACTGGTATTCTGCTCATTTAAAAAGCACTGTGAAATTGGGAAGTACAAGTAGTTTTGAAAAACATTGGCCGTACAATGTAGTTGGCCATGCACTGCACTGAATGTTGCAAGCATTTCTGCCCCTCCTAGCCTAAAGAAAAAACTGCATAGGAGGGGAAAGTCTTGAGGGGAAAGTCTTGAGGGACAAGCCATGTTTTCATTCCTGGAGATAAAACCAGTCATCTAAGCTGTCTTTGTTTTTAATCCGGGCTCAGACTGTATCAACTGTCCCAGTTGCTAAGGACCTAGCTGGTTCCCATCGGACACAGAGAACCGGTCAGAGCTAGTGGTTAGTGGGCCTTATGTACACCAACCATTGGATTTTCTAGCGGGGCTAGTCCCAGGGGATGCGTGCTCAAGAGAAGAAGTGATTAGTCCGACAAAGCTGCTATGGGGCTGGGGGAAAATTAGAGAGGCCGTTTCTGTCGTTTAAAGTGGGCTGGTGCAATGTGAGTGAAAAACGGATCATTCATATGCCATGTTGAGAAACAAAAGTGACACTGGTATCTTTGAGTACATGTAGCTGTGTTAATGCGATGACAATAAAATGTATTATATAACTCACACAGAGATCCTTGTAATTTGATTGGTGGAACACAATTGTCCCGTGTCGGCCATTATTTTTGCCTTGCATTTACTGCAGCGAAGTTGGACTGTTGTATATGGAAATAAATATAGGATGATGTACCGTATATTGATTTTTGATGCTTAACTTTCAGCGTCATCTCAAAACAATCCTTCCAACTCGTTTGCAAAACAAGGCAAGGTTGGTGTCTACATGTTATTTAGAAGTAAAAAAAAAAAGAGTTTCAGAGTGTGGGTTGAACAAGTCACCGTGTCTATTTTGTGTTTGTTGTGAACGCTTTTCAAATGACAAGGATCTATGTGAGTTATATAAAACAGATATTAAATTTCATTCGGGCATTGTCCCAGAGTATAATCACTCGGTAAAATCTTAATTTTTCATTTCACTCAGCTTCGCCTCGTGAAATGGAATAGTCCAGACTTCACCTCATGATATATTCTGTGGACATGCAATGCACTCACATGCAATTTATACAATAATACCATTCTGGGGCTGTCATCACATTTACGCAGAGACTAAAAGACATAATGCCATTCACCACATTGTTAGCCAAAATGTTATTCAGTTGAGCACGTGCAATTACTGCTTGTCAGATATCGACATTGTCCAATTATTCAGAGAGGTGGGTGGGGGTGGGAGGTTCACTCGTTAATGGCTCGTGGAAAGTTCGTTACATGGGTTGTGTTTATATAACTGGTCTCTCACGGTATTCAAACACTTTTAGCACCTGCTTGGTTCCAGCTAAATTTCTTTAGTACTTGATGGACAGAGAATCACACATTTTAACAGTTCACATGTTTAGATAAGATTTTGAGGCTTCCACGTGCTATTCTAGTGTTCTCAGTTATATTAGGAGTATACTTAAGTTCTCACTATTTGCTAGTAGTTCAGAGGGTATACTGAATACTACTTTCTGCATCAAATCTGTGTTCATCAACACGAATAGCACTCCACGCTAATGCTAAGAAGCTAAGCACCAGTATCTCAGACAAACATATCACAATTTCACAAACTCAACGCAGACGTACATGTCCGAGTTTTATGTTTACTCGTGTGCACCGACTAAACTACTAGTACAGTTTTTTTTTTAAATCTTGTCATATAAAAAAAGTAGTAAATGACATACCAAGAGTGCTGAAAAGAGGCTTGTTTTAAGAGAAATGCAAACGGAAACTAAAGTTTTAATTAGCCAGAAGTGCCCCCTAGAAAAACTAGTACACCCCTTGTGCCCCCACCCCTAAAACTTTACCCTAGTTTCGGCGCTGTCTGCTTTGAAAACATGGGCTTTTGGGTACAAAGCTTCAAATATGCGGAACGGAGCCTTCAAAGGGCCTTGTGGATGCATGGTACCAGACAAGATGGCCGCTGCGTGGTACAGGGATATTCCAGCTTATTGAAAGCGCAATCTTATCTGTGAGATTTGACAAGTCATTATCACCCACTGCCTTGAGTGTGTGATATCACAGACGTATGTATTGATCAGCGGTCGCATACAGACCTTAAGATATGCAGCTTATCAACAACGATGTGTAAACGAAACGTTCTTATCTAACGTTCCCTCAACCCATCTGCCCTTAGCGCTTCCTGTCCGATATTTATGAAGTTGTTTGTGGCGTTCCTTTATTCTTCTTCTTCTTCTTCCCCGGCCCTCTCAGTGTTCAGCGTTTAGTCATTCTGAAATGGATCCCATGCGAAATCTGATGAGCTTAGTTTTTTAATGGGGGGAGTCCATTAACCTATTTCCATCTGCATTCCAACCTGGTCGCCGGTGATGTGGACGCTGGCCTAGCATGTGTCACTATGGCATTTGCAGTACAATATTCTCAAGTTGGGCATGGAGGAAGAAATTGGGCAGATATTTGGAGCACAAGCGGCCATTTTGGAATACCACTCTAGCAGTTTCACTTCCTTAAAATGCAGTGTAGTGTAAGCTTTCTTTATCTGCCTTTTATGTCCATCATCTTTTTGTTGGAAAGATGTGGTTTCCAAACCTGCCAAAGGGTAGGTCGTGTGGGACATTTCACCTTTGTCATGGTGCAGCCATCTTGCTTTTCTTCTATTTGACCCAATGTAACCAAACAGAGGCTGGAAGGAAATGGTAGTCTGGTTCCTTTCATAATGTAAGAATTGGAACTGCCACTTTCACTGTTGTATGCAGGGTACCTAACACAAACGATCACAACATGATACAAGTCTATAGGGTAGGTGGAAAGGGTAACAACAACAACAGCAACAAACAAACAACAGGACAAACACCCCAACCACCCCCCCCCAAAAAAAAAAGAAAAAAAAAGAAAGGGATGACAGTTCATCTGATTTACACAACTGTCTCGGTAGAAAAACTGACACAGTAGCCATTTTCCCTAAATGCACATTCTCAAGTACAACAGCCGTGCAAAGATCTAGTTGCCGTTGTGCAAATGAAGGTGAATATGATGCAACTTGATTGAGATTCATCAGGGTTGCAACGTGAAGCACCCGCCATTTCCAATTCTGATGGGGGTGAAATTGGATAGCCCCCGCGAATTAAAGCGTCAATCATGATTTGCGGTTGTTGCACTTGTTTTTTATCTACCTTGTCGATAGCTCAATCACAGCGCAAAACACTGCATTAGTTGAATGAGCACAATACGATCCAACGAATTAGCTGCGGAAGCGTTGAATATCACGGTTACATTTCAGTCGGTACACCAGCGCACTTTTGAAACAAAGAAACATCTCAAATGGTTACCAAGTAACCCATCTGCATATTACAATCGTCTACAATTCTAGTTGCAATGAAATTTATAATCACCTAGCCTGATGTAAGTGTAAATTTTGTTTACTGCTCGTGTATTTTCGGCTGATATGCAACAAAATTTGTCTTTTCATGCAGATAAAATTTATTTTAATCATGGACATGTTTTTAAGACAACTTAATTAAAAATGATCGAAATTGTCCAATGGAGCATTCAAATTCAAACTTGAATGAAAAAATAACCTGCAATAGATATGATTTTTCTGCATCCAAGGCTTTAGACAATTTGTAGATTATATGCAGTTCTATAAAATATAATAAGAATATGTAGAGGAAATTACAAGAAGATTTCTTTGGTTATTATTTCAACAGAAGGCTTAAAAGGCACTGATAACTAACTTGGATAAGTTTTTGAAGTTTTTCTTATAAGTGTGCAATCAAACTTTCATAGGCAATTTCATCGTCTTACAAAAAGTCCACCGAAGATGTGCGCTTCCTTTAACGGCCAGAGCTTTGGCATTCAAATCTTGTCCGCTGAGTGCGTCACATGTCAGAGCAGGCACCTGCTCAAATGCAGGTAGCCACTCAAACAGCCAGCCCCTGACAAAAAATTTGATGCGCACTGTATCAATTTGTATGTTGCGGGGCACCTGTCCAGCAGAGACACTTACCACTGATCCCTGGGGTGTGCTTGGGGTTCTGTCCAACTTGTGAAAATACAATCTGTTGGGAGTTTGAGCCCCACAGCTGTGTATGTACTAGATTAAACGATTATCACATGGAAAAACATCTGTCTCGGACTTGAAGTTTGTGTGATGAATAAATTTTAAGAGGGATTTGTACAAGGTTGGAAAGAAGTTGCAACTTATGGCCTACTCCTTTTGTGATCAAGTTTTTTTATGGTGGAGGCTGGATTCCAGACTTACATATATCATTCATGAATGGTATTATGACAGACTCTAGGCAAGGGATAAAAACAAAAAAATGGAAAAGTTATTTATATTTAAAACGGTTAAACGGTTAAACTGAAGTCACAAGTTCCATTAACCGTTTAGGAAATTAAATGTAGACGCACAACTTTTAAAAAATTTCCATTTGAAATACTGTCATAGGTGAACATTTTTATCATCCTGTGATCCAAACTTTATCTGATATTTCAAAAGCTTACATTAAAAAAAAGAAGCTTGCACTGATGTCGATACACGGCTACAGTCTGCCATTGCATGGTCTGCCATTTTGGAGTCAAATTGCGCGTAAAGATACATGGGCAGCGTCTAACTCCTAAAATGGCATACCAACGTTTTGTCATGGTTGGTGACGCCAGGTGACCTCGATCAATAAAAATATTCAGATAATCTTTGGAGAAAAGACATTCAAACTTGATTTGCTGTTTTCTTGAAAGTATGACATAATTTCACCGAAGTTTAGGAAATATTAATAGGTTGGTTGTATGTTGTGCTTACTTAAAAGTAATAATAATAATATATAGTCTTATATAGTGCACGTATCTACAATTTAGGTACTCAAGGGGCTTGGACAAACAGAAACATTTTAAGACAGGTTTTAAAATTTTTGAATGATGAGACTACTTTGTGTAGCACCTTATTAGGGTTTACAAGGTGCTGCGGGGCATTCAGCAGCCACTGCCAGAAACGACGGAGCAAACCCCTTCTCTTAGCGATAAGTGTAACCTAGTTCTTTTGCATGCATTATACAACACACAGGACCTATGGCTTTACGCCTCATCCAAAGGTTGAAGCAATAATGGTTAAGTGCCTTGGTTAAGGACACAAATGTCACGACGTGGGACTCGAACCCACTCTCTGCTGATCAGAAACACAAGAGCATAAGTCTGGTGCTCTTAACCGCTCAGCCACGACACGCCATACAGGACTGGAGTAAATGAAATCTTCAACAACAAGAAAAGCAGTGCTTCCCACTTTTCAGCCTTTTCACAACAAAATTAAATTCTTGTTTCTGATAGTTTTCTCACGATTACTGATGTTCTATGAGTATTTGATTTGAACTAGCTGGAATTAAACACTGTTATGTTTACAATGTGAAAGGAATTTTCCACTGTGCATAAAAGAAAACCATACAAAATACATTGACAACATTAAAATGGGGTTGGGAGAAGAGGTGTCGGCTCTAGTTGATGACAAAATTGGACTCAGTGATTGAATCTTACGCAGTGCAGGCACTGTTCAGGCGCATGTTCACTTCCCCAAAATCTTGACTTATATTTTGTGTAAAAAAAGAAAACATTTTGCAGTGAAGCTGCCCCTGAAAAGATGCGAAGCAGAACACACCTTGTAAATTTGGAAAGGTCAACTCTGCAAAAGCAGACATTCATCTAAGCTTTATTTGCTAAAGGGAAGTTAACATCTAAATATTGCTTTTTTGGGGGGATGAGTTGAATAAGTCCCATCCTCTAGTTTCCAGTTTCACACGTAACTTGTGAAGATTTTGTTATGTACGGTTGTCGTGTTGAAGTGAAAGCAACAAAAATGATTTCTTTCTTTCTTGTTCATCTTACAGCATGGCGTTACTCCCATCATATGGGCAGCAGGCCGTGGTCAGACCGCTGTGGTGGAGTGTCTACTACGGCATGGTGCTAAGGCAAACTCGGCAGACAAGGTAAGGTATCTAGGGAATTTGAGCTGCAGTGGGGAGGGGTCACGGTTGATGGGGTCAAGCGCTGTTGTTGATTGGTCCAAACATTGCCAGAGACTTGCACCATTTCAGTTGATTTCAGAAGTATTTATTCCACTGTAACAAATGTGCAGAAATGAAGTTTGATATTAATGGAACTTTCTTTGACCGAGATAATAAAAAAGTAGCAAGAAGTCTTACATCTATAAATAATTAGTACAAAAAAATTCAAATTATGTTAATAAGTTAGTAAGAACTAAGCTCATAATTTCTTACTGTAAGCAACAAATCCCCGCATTTTTGGCTTACACAGCTAGCGCAGAAATTGGGTGCTTATCTTGTAAGCGGAGAATGATAAACGTAAGCGCAGAATTCTGCGGTAAGCAGAGCCTTGAAATTTGGCCCAGATAAATAAGGTAACTTTTCCAAGAATGTTTTGTGAATGCACTGTTGCACTCAAGGGTATTCAATCTAGATACCCACAAAAACTGGAGAACAAGCTGCGTGAATGATAAATGAAAACACTTCAGGCGTTCACACACACCCAATTCAAGTGGTCACAATGTAGAGCGCCACCAAGAGTTTGCCCAGGAGAGGCTATTGTGTTCACACTACATCATAGCAAAGGCTCAATGTTTCATTTACCATGCCTGCACTTTTGTTGAGAGCAGTGGGACTTGTATTCAATTTTCTTTATCAAGGTTGTTTTTGCGAACATAAAGTTCAAGTACATGTACATGTAGTTAAAGGTGTTTTTGTTACTAGGGGATTTGGTGACAATTATGTGAATGCCTCTCTCAGCCAGGTATTCAAAATTTCCGCATGCATTGTATGTAAATGGTGCACACAACAAGGTCAACATCCAAAACAACACCCTCGTTAAAAACGGCGTCTCCGCACATATCTATGGATTCCTCTCTCAGCTTCATTTCCAAAATTTCCACATGTTTGTAAATGGTGCACATAACAAAACCAACATCTGAAAACAGAGCAACACCATTGTTAAAAATGGCATCACCACAGCCCACTGCATTGTAAATCACCAGAATTTTGAGGCGCCAGCACACTTTCTAGGAACGATAGATTTCAGACTTATTTTAAGTCAGCCATTTTATGTCTGCCCAGTGAAAACAGGGTAGCTGTTATTTTCTTCCGATACTTAGAAATCATGCATTATGATTTAATTCTCTAAGTGCTGAAGATACTTTTCCCAAAAGCTTGTTGAAATCTTTAGCTTATGAGGTTACTAAAAGGTTAAAATGCCACCATTTCAACGTTCCTCCCTAAACAGTCCCCTGTACTGATGAAATTCCATTTCGTTTACCGCAAGACCCCATCACTGGGGTCAAACAATGCAAACATGCAAGCACGAATGCGCCACGCGCAACATTCAGCCAATGACAATTCTTCCTTTGGCCTCAGTGAGGGCGCTGTGTTAGCTTGTGATGTCATGATACAAGGGGTCTATTGGTAACTGGGGACTGCATTTCCGACAGTTGAGCAGAGACACAATGGTGTCCCATCCTACTGCAAAGCGGTTTAGCAAACTGTGACTTCATCAGTACTATTAAGGTCTATCTGGATCCAAGTCTCAGGCTGTTTCATCAGGAATGACCTCTCACCCCTGCCTTTTGCCAACTTTGGCATCAGTAGCATCAGTAGTTTAAGCTACCAGATATGACTGTAAAGAACTTTGTACTTTTAACCTTTGAACTACAGCACTCTTATGTAAATGAGTGTGAGGTCATGAGTTACATCATACAGTGGTTGATACGGATGTTTTTTTTTTTGTTTTTTTTTAGTATGGCACAACGGGACTGGTGTGGGCAGCAAGGAAGGGTCATATTGGATGTGTGAAAGCCCTACTACACAATGGCGCCAATGTGGACATAGCTGGCATGGTAAGGATATCTTTCATTCTGGTATTTAAAAGTGTCTGAATGTGAAATCTTGCACATTGAAATTCATTCATGTATATTTTTCAGATCATAAGACAGGAAATACAGTAACGGGTGCCACTTAGTATCCATCACATTAGCAGTTTTTCCAGGTTGTGATTTTTTTTAAGTACCCGAAACCACCCAAAAAGTGTTTCAACGTGCAGGCTTATACAGAAATAATTTGAGTTAAGCAATACCAATCATGTCCTTTACTAGTTATTGACAATGTCGATCATTTCTAATACCAATCTTGACGAATTTCAATCATTTCCAAAACCGATCATTAGCAATATCTATCATTCGAATACAATCCTGATCAATACCGATCTAAAGCAATATCGATCATTTTTAATACCAATCATGATCAATACTGATCATTAGCATTATTGATCATTTCTAATTCCAATCATGATCAATACCAATCAATAGCAACACCGATCAGTTCTAATACTAATCATGATCAACACCGATCAATATCAGTATCGATAATTTCTGATACCAATCATGGTCAATACTGATCAATAGTAATATTGATCATTTCTAATACCAATCGTGATCAATATCGATCATTTCTAATACCGATCATGATCAATGCTGATCAATAGCAATATCCATCATTTCTAATACTTATCATGATCATTTGCAATATCAATCATTTCTAATAACAATCCCAATTATTTGCAATATTGATCATTTCTAATATCAATGATGACCAAAACTGATCATCAGCAATACCAATGTAACTAGGATCCATCGAGGTGAAATGATAGAAGCCAGTCTCCCCCGTGTAAAATCTTGCCTTGCTACATTTTTTTCAACCAGCATTATATACCTATGTACCTTTAAGTGGTAAACATCTTTCTTGTATAAACAGTTTAACCTTAATTCTGAATGATTTCAACCTGAACTAGATCACACAAACCAATCCCTCGGGGAGGAGAATTGCCAGAGGTTTAATCGGACAAATTGAACCCATGTGCAAGCCTCCAATTGCTTGTGTTTAGCAATCATGCTTAGTCCAAGGCCACGGCTTTACATTCGTATATACATTTGTCGTGCCACAAGGGGGAGGGAATGCTTTCCTCTTAAAATGCTCTGACGTCATTCATACATTGTAGCCTCCACAATACTTCATTGTGATCCCAAGACAATTGCGTCTGATAGGCATTCTGACAAGTATCCAACTGGCATTTGTTTGTAATCACGGTACCATGTTTATTCGGGCATTACTTTTTAGGGAAGAATAAAGTGGTTTGCTTGGTGGACTTTTTGTCTTGTTACCCGTGTGCAATTAGTGGTTGTACATAGACTACAAAAAGGGGCCCAGACTTCTTTACCCTCCCAGTTCCGGTTTTGGTTGCATTGATTTGAAAAGATCCATGGTCAAGTGTTAGACTCAACAATATCACTGTTTCAGTTCAGTCTAACGTATGTGATTATTTTGGTTTGAACTTGTTTACTCTTTGGTCTAGAGGAACTCTATCAGTCTCTTTAGACCAATAGAGAAGGAGTTGTGTTTACCAAAACAGTGGTCAAGTGGTTCGACTTTAGGACTTGCAATCATGCAAGGTTGTTGGTTCGAATCTGGCCAAGCTAACCGCTGATTTCACAATGACTAGAATAGGTACACATGTATTGTCTTCTAGTTATAGAATCAGAATGTACTGATTTGTGCAATTCATACTAACATATGTTAAAGCAATGTTTGTATGAGAGAGATTGGCTCTGTTTATATATCCCCCTTGTTGGAGCTTTGCTGAGTTCCCGTGTTGGGAAGATTATCAAAACAAACAAATGACTGAACAGCAATATGGCCGCACAATGACACATTTATTTCATTGTGGAGAAAACATTAAGTGATTTTGTTGAATATTGAAGTATGATCCTTTTGCAAAGCTCCCAGAAGGGGATGTAAACGCCAAACCTTGCAATTAACAGCCAATCCCTCATACAAGCATTGGTTTAGTGGAGTGTCGTGGCCGAGCGGTTGAGAGCATTGAACTCAAGCTCTTATGTTTCTGATCAGCAGAGTGTGGGTTCGAGACCCGATCTTGACACTTGTGTCCTTAAGCGAGACACTTAACCATTATTGCTTCATCCTTCGTATGGCTGTGTGTTATAAAAAAAGTATCAATGCACATAAAAGACCCCAGTACACACTTATCGCTAAGAGAGGGGGTTCGCCACGGTGCGTCTGGCAGTGCGTTTATCTTCAATCAAGAAGACTGCACTCCAAAGGAAGGAGAAGAACCTATTATAAATGTCTAAAATAAATAGAGTACATGATCCGTCATGCTACATGTACATGTTCAGGCACAGAATGTAGTTTCCAGAACTACAGTGTTTGCTACTGCATAAAAGCCCATTAAGAGTTATAGTCGAGCAAGCTTCGTGTTGACAGCGTAAACACTTTTAGTGGATGGGCGCCACTCTTTTTCAGGCCCCTGATATCTGGATTATTCAGTTTGGCCTAAAATTTACATGTCCATATCTTGTGTTGCGGCAGTTGATCACACTTGACCGGCCCCGAGTTTAGTGACTGAGTTCGCTGACAGAGTTCACTGGCAGTTCATTGGCACTGTTGGATATGGAATAGTTGTTGCCGTTTGCGATACACCGAGCACTAAACAGTCTGTAGGATGAGCAGTGCAACTCACAAAATACGAAACTTGAAGCAAGCTTGTGACAACATTATTTGAGGAAAGGAAAATAAATACCACTTTTTTTTTCTGGGTTAGTTTGGGGGTTTGGGGACATTAAAACAAATACTGGGAAACCTTGTTGCAAGGAAAAAACTAACTGTTCACACGCTGTCCTACTACATTCTCGATAACAGACATGTATGTTTAGGATGTGCCTGAATCAACTGTAATGGCCTGGGTAGTACAGGATGAGTGCTGCATGCTTCGCTGTGGGCATTGCTTTACACAATAGTTGCCATAGACAAACCATTCTGTCAATTAAAACAACTGGAACAGATGCTCTCTCACACAATTGATTACAGGACAAAAAGGCAACCCATACTCTTAGCATCGAATGTTTGAGGAATTTGCTGAGTTAGAAGGGAAAGGCAAATCAATTCAATTCAATGTAGCATTTATTTCCATATTCACAATAATGAAAGGCAGAGTTGTTGGACACAAAAATATAGAAGAAAAATACAAGCAAAGAGTATACGTGACCGATGATAATGGTAATGAAAAGTAGTACAGTAAAATGTAGTAAGGAGGCTGTTCAAATAAGCCGAGGCTTGTGGGGAACAGCCCTAGATGTAGGACAAAAACAATAAGCAAAGACAACATAACAAAACCAAAAAACGGACAGTAGAGAATGCAAAATTAGAACGAGAATCTGCCTTTAACAGCTTTTGTGTGTTTGTATTTAGAAATTGAAGGTTAAAAGAAATATTGTGCTTTACTAACTGAGACTTTCAAAGAAGTATAAACAAAGCATTTGAATCAAATCAGACAGATGCCAATTTGGACAGGTCAAAATCAAAGCCCCAAAAAGCCACAAATCTTTTGTAAGAGGGCCAAATTCCATAAAGCTGTTACACATGGAATTTTGCTTAGCACCGAAAAATTATGCTTAGCAGAAAGAAGTTACCAACCAAAATGTCATGTGTTATATATTGGTTGTGACTGGTACTTGGCTTATTTATGCTGATGATAACATGGATGTTGCTACTATTCTACCGCTCTTGAGATGTATGCTGTGCGAAGAGGGCGCTTTCCACATTGCCAAACTTGGCAGCTAACCTAGCATCACATGACATATGGAATGTATTTTTGATATATAACAGAGGTTGAGAAGTATTTTTAAGGAATTGAATTGCAAGAACTTGTTTTAACTGAGAACTATTACATTGTCTTTGTTCCCACCTTGATGACACTAGCATAAGTAAGCCATATCAACCTGGAGTGTTCTTGTACATCATCGAAACACTGGTTTCTAAAATCCATTTCATTTTGTAAATCAGATTTGTTTATCGGAAATAATAAAGACATTCAAAGTGAAGACAACCGAAAAAAAATAGTCTTTTTCAAATTTGCTTTTGTAGTTTTCAAGGTATACATTTTGATAATGTGATTTCGCCTAGCAAATCAAAGGGAGACAAAATTTGAGAGGAAATTTGTTTGCTGTATTAAATTGTGTCCATGTGCACGCATTGTTCATATTTATTGATGTTGTTTTTTCATTGAAATTATTTTGAAAACATTTCTTGTCCATTTTTCCGGCAGAACTCATGGACAGCGTTGATTGTGGCATCTCGGGGTGGCTTCACTGAGGTTGTGGAGATGATTCTACAGGAAGAACCAAACGTCAATGCTGTAGATAAGGTCAGTCCGCATTGTGTGCTCCCACCGGAGCCGAATCAAAAATTAAAACACTCTTAGCGTTCAAAGCAAGCCTTGGATGACAATTTAAACCTCACAATTGTGTGGAGGTAGTCAATTATGTAGTCACGTTGACGGGCCGAGACAGGTGAGAGCGGTGCCGTCCAATGTAGCCGGTCAGTTTCTATTGTTGAAGTCTTTTTCTGAAGGTGTTTGAGAAGGGGCTTGGGGTCGAGCACTGCGTGGAGATTGGCGAGATTTCTGTGGAATTCCTCTCGAATATGCACACGTGTCTGGACTAGCATGCTATAGATTTCTTTGCAGACGAGTCGAGTAGCTTTTCTTTCCGACAATTTATGACAGTAACGTTGACTTCTCTTTGTATAGTAGTCATATGAGGGCTTGTGCGTAGATATTATGGATTGAAACATGGTGGGTCTATGGTGCATTGACTGTTCACATCTGAACGATGATCCTGACCAAGTTGAGTGAACTCATGTGCTGCCAATAATGTCCACTTTTCTCTAAAAGCCGCTGTGCTTCGTTAACATCTTCAGTAACCCCCAGGGTCATGCTTCAAGGTAGCTATAAATATCAGCCCTAGACTCTCTACGGGGCTATATGACAACAGCTTTCCTCTGCTCTCTAAAAGTCAATATGAATGTTGGCACATCACCTGGGTTAACCCCAGGGTTGCTGTACATGGGTTTCACAAACTTCACCATATAGGATACCCTAATAATCGCCAATTTTTTTGTAGACCTTTAAACATAAGCGAGTTTGGTGTACTTTTTACGATTTTTTTTACTCTTATTATACTTTTAGTCTTCGTTTTTACGATTTTGGATAATGGAGGGACTGGCGTTGTCCGAAAAAATGTGCGTCTACAGACTTCATCCATCGTGAGGTGGTTAGTAAACCACTTCACGATAGATGAAGTCTGTAGACACAAAATTTATTGGGACAGACTTACAGCAGATGTTTTTTTCCTATCAGGGTCAATTGCCATGGCTTGCTAAATGGTATCTAAGCCCGGGCACTCAGGTTGGCTCAGTGGTCTCTTACCCGCCTTTCACCTCTGTGGCCGTCGTTCGAATTCCGGACCGGAGCCTTTGTATGTGGATTGGTTTTTCAGCCCCAATCTGGGTATTCCCTACTTGGGGTTTTCCTCCCACATCTAAAACTGACACTTCTTCATTATTTTTTCTTCACCGTTATCTTCAGGCCTTCAGTTTACTGTGCAAGGCACTTTTGAATATTCCCTGGTTTCCAGAATGATATAAACTACTGCAATAATACGAACAAATTGTCTCACCGCTAAAATCTCGGTCAACATCTAGTACTGATTTCATACTAATTAGTTTGGTTTCCATTTGTATTTCAGGATGGGATGACAAGTATCTGCTGTGCTGCAAAAGAAGGCAACACTGAAGTTGTAAAATTACTCCTGGCGCATTCAGCCTACATGAACATCCAGGACAAGGTAACTCTTAGTTAGGTATTGGTCAAGGACTACTGCACACAAGTCAAAATGTCTCAGTTAGGTATTGGTCAACGACTATTTCACACAAGTCAAAATGTCATAGTTAGGTATTGGTCAACGACTATTGCACACAAGTCAAAATGTCATAGTAAGGTATTGGTTAGCGACTATTGCACACAAGTCAAAATGTCATAGTTAGGTATTGGTTAGCGACTATTGCACACAAGTCAAAATGTCATAGTTAGGTATTGGTCAGCGACTATTGCACACAAGTCACAATGTCATAGTTAGGTATTGGTCAACGACTCTTGCACACAAGTCAAAATGTTGAGAATTAACCAACATTTTTTTTCAGAGCCAACAGCTCGTACAGTTTGTACACTGTCGTACTTAAAAACACGTAACTCATCCTGTGGGTGGAAGAAGGACGTAACGAAAAGTTACTGGAGAAAGGGTGAAGCAATTAATGTGCAAAATTGTGTTTCAAGAAAACTGAGCGTGAAAGTTTGATCGGTTTTCTGCCATTCGTTAGTCATCATAGGAAGGCTAAATTCTGCATGGGAATGGGAAATACATCTCTTTAGGGTAATTCTAGTAACAAAAATGTATCAGTAATGCCAAATTGTTTTTGTCAGCTGCCATTTTATTGCTTACGGCATCTTGTTACTGGAAAAAAATACTTTGTGTGCCGGGAAGAAGAGATAAATATATATTTTGCCTTAAGCCCTATTAGATCCACCCTATTCCTGTCTGGAGTGCTACAAGGTTATTTATTATTGCTTTACTGTTTTCATTTCAACTTCTTTCCCTTTTGAAAACTTTTTATAGCAGCTGTATATAATTTTCTACTTTGAGAGAGAGAGAAGGGGGGTGGATGGGCACACTCATAAATTGTCATGCCCCACTAAGAATTTTGAGTCAACATGCTGTTCTAATAATTTCCCCGGAGGGTTAGGCAATCACAGGGCTGTGCCGCTTTGCTTTTTTATTGCTGGAATGAAACTCTGGCTATCTCAACTGAAAGGGAGCGTGTATTCCACTCGGAAATCCACTCATCCGTACCATTGACATGATGATGTTAAAGGTATATGGTAGTGGTGATTTTCAGACACAAATTTCTGCTTATGTCGTATCTGTCTCTGCCTAGCGAGGCAAGGGATGTAAATGATCCAAGATTTCTTTTAGATAATTGTAACTGAGTTTCGGGTAGACCAAAGAACAATTGACTAGTATACCAATATTGACTGCTTCGAGTGCTATTGTTAAAACACATTCTATTTTCCTGAGGCCCAGCCGAGGGAAAATAGACTGCTCCTGGGATCACCGAGGGAGTCCTAGTTTTAATCATAGCACGAGTAAAAGCAGTCAGTATTTGTTTCATAACACTTCATACATATATTGTGTCTAGACATCAAGGTCCCAAGAAGCTGCTATTGCTATGGGGTGTAGTACATTGGTTGCTATGGGATAGTACATTGGTTGCTATGAGATATTACATTGGTTGCTACAGTTATAGTATATTGTTTGCTGCATGTATAGCACCTCGCGTTCGCGCAGTTTCTAGTAAAAATAAGACATATCATGTGGTGCCCTCTAAAACCGATCAAAAGGCAGAATCTTTGTAAGTTTTTTTTTTAAATGTGGTGTCAACCTTCGACCTCAGGTTTAACGTGCCGGCGCTCTACCAACTGAGCTATCTAGCCCTAATGTTGGCGCTCTCCCTATTTTGTCAATATCTTTGTCACTTTCCTTTGTGGTCTATTACTTGATAATTGGAACTTAAGGGCTCTTTTTGCGCATGTACTCTGTCATTGTATGATGTAGTAACTGTTGTCGTTGGACACATGCTGGGACCAATGGGAGACCAATGCTTGCCACTAATTTAAATCCCACCTCCTTGAAAGAAGAAACAAATGTAGTGAGGACCATAACTTGTACAAACGATTTTATTTTTTAAATATTTTGTTTACACACTGCTTGCTCAAAAGCATTAGTCGGGCAGAGAGAGGAAGTATTTAGGGGAATTTTTTTTAATGGCTGCATACTTAGACCCTAGCAGAGTCTTTGTCAAAAGCTAAAATTCTCTTAGGGTCTGCTAGGGTCGAAATGTGATGCCATTCACCATTTTTGCATTTATATCTCAAGTTATTTTGATTGGTAAGCAGTTTGCATCAGCAAATTTGTTGGCTTCCCTTCATAAAACATATGAAAAGAAATTATGTTATTTTATGATTTCCATTTTGAGTATTGCTCATATTTGACAAGCTTAAGCTCTTTGTATTAGGAAAATTAAGAGACAAGAAGAAATTTGTATTCTACACTTTCTCCGTAGACTTAAATAATGTCGACACAAAAAAGGTTATCCAAGCCCAATTAACCCAAAACCGTCACAGGCTTTCCATCTTAAGTCCCAAACAAAACACACTTCCATAAATTGTTTTCATCCACTGTCGAATTTGAGTCAACACACTGGTCCCCCATCGGTTGGTAATCAATAGTCGGGGTAATTTCCCTTGTGTATCGATGTAGCCAGGATGTTGTTTTTTCTCTTTTGCTCTTTTTCTTTTAGCGTTGAGAATGTTGTTGCTTGTGAAAGAAGAAGAAGACAAATAATATGTCTGGTTCAAGCGAGGAATTTTGTTGAGGGTATTAACGTTGACATGGCCGAGGGGAAGGGGTGTCTGTGTGCTCACGAAGCAGGGACGTTGATGTTGTGTGTTTGTGTTGGGGCACCGTTGGGATATCCTTAAGAGAATAGACAAATTTGTTATAGCAGTGGCCTGGACTCGGTTTAACGAAACACTAAGATTCTTCCTAATACGAGTGGGCACTATCGCAGTTTGTTTTGTGACATCCCACTCTGCTTTACAGCAATTAAGATTGATACTTATCTTAGGATATAGCTTTGTGAAGTTGGGCCCTGGTTCACCACGGTCAGCCTGAGGTCGGTCGTCAAACGGGCAATTCCACGGTTACTCATTAATCGCATAACTTTGACCGTGGGAAGGTAAACAAAATCTGGTCTTTTTATGACTTGGATCTGTTTTGTGAGTGATAACTAACAAATAAAATACCAAACAGTTCTTCACATTTTCACAGTTAGATTTCAGATGTAGTGTTTGCCACTTCCAAAGATTCCTTGGGAAAAAAATTGAACTGTCCAATGTACCAAATTTTTTTAGGTGAAAGTAAACCAACATGGCTGACAGAATATTGCTTCCGATATTGCTTGGCTCCATTACGATTGTCCCGTGCAATTTGATAACCCACCGAACAATTAAATTGCAAACCCTATAAGTCCGTCGAGGAGACCACCAATACAATTAAAGATTCTTCATTTAGTCGTCATTAATTTGTGGTGGCTTCAGACTCGCCATGGCCAGAACCCAGCAGAACGTGTGATTGAATTCGTCCCAGAAAGACTCACTCGAGAATTTTACAAAGCGAGACAGATTGCAATAATGTGATTAAGAAAGCATTCGGCAATCACAGACGAACGCATCTTTCGACATGTATATAAGTAAACAGCTCCCCGCGCTCACCATGACAACGTACATAGAGACTGCCGAGTGCAGGCTAGCGCTCTTGAGTCCCCCCGCTTGGCTCTGACCTGTACTTTTTTTTATGGTGTCTTTTTCTGCCGAGGAATTTTCAGTGATCTTTTTTTGTATTCATTTATTTCTAATTCCGATCCCACAGAATGAAGACACTGTTCTTATCCATGCGGTAAAAGGTGGGCATACAGAAATTGTTAAAGCTCTGCTGGACAAATACGCCGATGTCGACATTCAAGGACATGTAAGTATATTTGTTGACCAAAGTTTGTTATTTTCCGTCTCTTCTCTTTCCATCAGCTCTTCTTAGTTGCTAATGCATTCAGTTGGCGTTTTAATCTGATAGGAAATCTGTGACAAATTTCATGGCTCTGCTTACCGCAACTTTCTGGTTTTACGGCCCATAGAATCACATGATTTACAGGGTACAGTAAGCACAGAATTCTGCAGTAAGCAGAGCCATGAAATTGGACCTTCATAGAGCTGCTTAAGCAGAAAATATTGCTTAACAATTTTCTGCTAAGCAGAAATAAGCAGGATACCAGTCACCAAATTGTACCTGTGACATGGTAGTTTGGCTGTTAACCTTATGCTGGTAAGCATAATTTTGTTGTGCGTAGCTACTTTTTGCGCTTAAGCAGCTCTATGAAATTGGACCCTGTACACAAGTTCATTCAATCAATCATTCATCAGAATGTTGAGCGATAATCGCCGATTATATGATTACAAACGTTAATCATGCCGAATTTCACAAAGTGATTAGATCGGCCATGAGATGAGCAAACTGATGCGTTGCTAAGGGAAAATGTGATGTCACCAAGCAAATCGCCATGGGGATAGTCAAAAAAAAAAATCCTATGCATTTAAGGTTCTGAATTTTAAACACAAAATTAAAGGTATAAACTCACGAATGAAGTCTTTTCTTTTAAAAGCATAATATCATTAAACTTGCTTTTCAATATGCCTATATTGAAAACTGACTCAGTGACTCAGTTCATCAAAGAGAATTCTTATTAATCTTGAAACCTGTGCCAATTGTCCGAAGAAAGATTTCCATCTGTAAAATTGGGAGAAGATTGTCCCCCTGACGCTCAACATCTCAATTCAATTTCACAATTTGAAATGAACATTTGTAAATGTGCACAAAATCCCTAACAACACATTCAAACCCTTATTAGGTGTTGAAAATGTGACCACCTTATTTCATGAAATGTTGACAGGTTTGTTCAAATTGATTGAAAACTAGAGGAAGGGAAAGAGTTTTAATGAATTAGCACCCTCCAGGTTCTATCAATTTTAGCATTATGGCGGCCGAACGGTCAAGCGCGCCGGACTCAAGCTCTGGTGTTTCTGATCAGCGGACGGTGTTGGTTTGAGTCCCAGTCTTGACACTTGCGTCCTTAAGCAAGACACTTAACCATTATTGCTTTGTCCTTCGGATGCTATAACAAGTCGTAGGTTTGTGTGTTTTGTTACTCATGTAAAAGAACCCAGTTACACTTATTGCTACCAGAAGGAGTTTACCGTGGTGTTTCTGGCAGTGGCTGCTGAATGCGCCGCAGCACCTTGTAAACCATTTTAAGGTGCTACATCGGTCTCATAATTCATAAAAACTTCCAAACCTGTCTTAAATCAAATGCAAGTTATAGTTTGCTTAAAGAAATAATTTTAACATGAATTACATGACTGGAACTATCTTGCTTGGTTGTCTAGTGGTAAGACAATTGAGCTCGATTTCATGGATCTGCTTACTGCGGAATTACACGCTTACGGCCAATAGATTCATGCGCTTTATAGGGTGCCGTAAGCGCAGAATTCTGTGGTAAGCAGGGCCCTGCTCTAGCATGTCGTGGGTTCGAATCCTACCTCTGGGTTTTTCCCGCAGGACTCAGGGAAAGGTCAAACTGTAAAGTGCTTATCATTTATTGATGTAGGGTGTTAGGTCATTTATTAGTCCATTTATTGATGCTTAGTGTTGTAAGTGCAATCTGGTCAGTCTATTGTGTGACTAGGCAATTTGACTACTTTTTATGGCATGTACCAAAACATGCTCATTTTTTATGACACTAGACTGGTGCAAGTATTTGAACATCAAAGTGCACAATGTTGGTTCCCACGCTTGTTTTAAAGCAATGTACTTGTGTGTTCATGGTTCCCAGAAGTGTTGGAGTATAAATGAGACTTGCACAGTCTGTTCAGACACATTCTTGAACTTTAGACTGGCAAAATGAGTGTGGGCTCTTCTGAAAATTGATCCAATCTAATCAATAAATTGATTACCATCCTTTTAGGTGTATTGATAAGGGGAGCTTTGATTTGGAGGTATTGATTTGGAAACAGTTATATTTTTTAAGTACTATGTTCATATTCTAGTAGTAGTTTGTACACTCTTTAGTCTAAGAGTTTCTTCATTCAGCGTAGTTGTTCCCTAACAGAGGCAAGAAGGAAACATTAGTCTGGTGGTCCTGTTTTATGGAATCAGATTTATACTAACAATTGTGTTTGTGTATATAGGGCATCTAACAAGGTGCACAGATTCAAATTTTTTTTTAGTCCCACCTACATTGCCTTAATGCGTGAAAGGAACAAACTTGCACACTTCAACGGGTCAAAATATTCAAATACGCACAAATACGCGCAAGACTTACAGTCTACAGATAGAGGTCCGATACACCACTCAATTAATTGAAAATTCTTATTCGGCAACCCCCCCCCCCCCCCTTCGTTTGGTTTTACCATGCATGCATCCATGAAAACAACATTGCATCAATGTGTGTAAAGCACTGTGTATACTCAGTACTTTCCCAAGTCCTGTGAAAAAAATCCACAGGCAAATTACTTGGGTGGGATTCAAACCCACAACCTTTGGACCACTAGACCATCGAGCCCCGCCTGGCAGCAAAAGGCAGTCCGAATGGGATATTTTAGCAGCGGTACTGCATCGGTTTAATAGATCGGGGATAGATCGGGGATAAAGAATATTATTTGTGTTTTTATCAATACACCGATGTGTGTTAAGCACTGTAGAAATTCTCATCTCTCTCCTCCCCCCCTCCTCCTCTCCAGCCTTAGTAATCTACCCTTGTATAAGAATCCTTTTGGCGTCACCACAAATTCCATTCGTTTCTCTGTGTCTGTCAGAACATTATTCAATCACTACTAGACATTCAGCGTAACCACAATTTCCATTCCTCTCTCTTCTCTATTAATTGGAACATTGTTCAATCAATATATACATGTTACATGTTTGTTTTTTTGTAAGAATTGAGAGCTATATGACAGTGAATTAGGCATGGTGGAATTCTAGCCTATTCAATGTGATGTGGAGTGAGGGTATATATTTTTCAACTGCCAATAAGATTGAAATTGTGTAGGCTTACGAACAATTATTGGATCTGTTACAGAAAGTCTCTGTGTGACTCATCAGCTCCTTTTTTATTGCCGTTTTGTCCTTTTTTAATCCTACCAGTAAATTAGGCTCTATCTGGGGATTCAAAAACAATTCTGTTATTTTGTGGGATGGGGGGGGGGGGGGGTTGTGGTGGAAAGTACAGGGTACCCTTTGGTTGTTGGGAGGGGGGGTGGATGCACTTTGGAGTTTTTTCGCTGTCTTTGGGGGGAAATGCACAGGTGGAAAATTGAATTCATTCCAGACAGCCCTTGGGGTGCGGAGTTTTGAGTCAATGGCTATAAACAGTAGGTTCACCTGTTAACTGCAGGGAGTTTTGGGGGCAGCTCATGGAACCGTGATAAAGAGCTCTGGGTCCAATTTCATGAAGCTACTAGAAGAGAAGTGTTGTTATGTGCACCAAAATGCGGCTTCGCAGAAACAGGTTACCTGGAGAATTTACATTGCTTGTTGTGACTGGTTCCCTGCAGATTATTGTGGACTTTGTGGATTGGTTGTTTACAATGCCAGTTGCTTGCACGTTCTTTATTAGTTGGTTAAATTTGCTTTTATTTATTTTAATGTATTAATTTATTCTGTCTGGTAGAACTGTATATAGCTTGTAGGTAAATGGGAATATTCCGTACCTTTGTCGAATGCTCTTTAAGCAAGTGCGGCTGCTCTACCACACCAGCCACAGAGCAGGAGTCACACGTGCAGGAACTGCGAATAACGTACTTTGGGTCGATGGGGGTTTTTGTTTACAACCTTGCGCATTAAAGGGAGTGTAACCTTTTGGTAATTACTCCAAAAATTAATGACCATAAAACCTTACTTGGTGAGAAGCGCTGCAGCTGTTGATAATGTATAACATTTTGAGAAACGATTCCCTGGTACAAGGAATGTGGTTTTAGAGAAAGGGATTCGAAAGATGGTTGCTGGTGTTGCTTGGACTCGGATTTCAACAAGAATCCTTTGCGCGCCGATCCTGCGCATTTTAGGACATACATATGGGCTGTTGTTTATGTATTCCTGAGCATGCTCACAGGCCTTGAGCTTCACTCTTGAAGGGGTGCAGCAATTTTCCTCTGGTATTGGAACTTTGCGAAGGGCACCACAGCAAAAGCACAGGGCACCACGGCAATTGCTGTGGGTGCCGTGGGTTATTTCGAGGCCTGTGCTCAAATTGCCAGGAACCATGGTTTTACCTGCCACCTAGTGTCTTCCCACTGCCGTAGGACCATTTGTGTTGTGCACTTTCTTGGTATGAACACTGCTCTTGAAATGAACACAGGTCAAGAGGGGCTCCAAGGTCAAATTCAGTTTTGCGCTTCACTCATTTTCCAGTAGATAGAATCTTTATGAAAGTGGGAGGATGGGGGCGAGTCTCAAACCTCACGTTAAACTGGTGTAAAATGCCACTGTGTTTGATAACCCAGTGCCAATTTTGTCAACATCTCCAAAACATCCAATGACATCACATTTCAAAAATACGGGTCTTTACTTTTTTGGAATGGGAAATTGTTTAGTTCATTCTTGAATTTCAATGATATTTAATCAAAACGGCATTGAATTTTACCTTTTGACTGTTGACAAAATTCCTTTTTTGGAATGTACAGACCCATTTGATGCTGATCTCCAATGCTGTCCTGTTTCAAGTTTCGCCTTGAAGGAGTATCAAATCAAAATTGCAATTTACACCATTTTACCGTGAGGCTAGAGACTTGTAATTTGTTTCTCCCACTTTTATACAGGACTTTCATTCATGAAAATGAATTTGACCTTGAAAAACCCTCTTTAATGAACTCAAAATGAAGTGCCTGCCAGATTCAATTCAATTCTGTTTAATTCAATTGTATTTATTTTATTCATGTGTTTGGGGTCTGTCCGCTTAAACGCTCGCGCATTGCACGTTGAAAACGGTGCAGCGAATTCACACAACACCATTCGAGAAAGATAAAGCTAGAGAAAATGAGCGACATATGCCACCCATAATTGCTGTCTTCTGTTCAGCCACCTGCATCTTAACAGATAACCCATACGCCCCAGTAAGCCTACAAATCAAATTGGATTGCTTGGGCAGGTAGACTGGATTCACTAGGGCTATCAATTGTGCAAATATGCAAACTCAATAATTTGATAGTAGGGGAATGCCTCCGCATTATTTTCATACTCCCCCTTTTTGCTGTTCATGTGGAGAGCTCGTTTATTACCCTCAGGTTCATTGGATGCGTTTGGTAGGAATTTTTATTAATAATATTTATTTAAATGTGCGATATGTTTTCTTTTCAAATATCAAATAATAAACCACAAGGGAAACTGACCGGGTAAACTCGATTTAATTTTGGGTTGAACAGAGAAAAATTTACTAGAGTGAGATTTGATTCAACGACCTCCGGATTAACATGACAGCGCTCTACCAACTGAGCTATCCAGCCCTATGTTGGCGGTCTCCCTATTTTGTCAATGTCTTTGTTCAGGGGTACCAGTCAGAAGCCATATAGCCTGTAACTGCCGTGTAGCCAGGGATCACACCCAAGTTTACGATACAACCTGGGAAGCAGAGGAATTACCTTATGTTATTTGTAATAGATGTTAAATTTACACCAGGGATAAAGATTATTATTTGTGGGTTTTTTTCCCTACATACACCGATGTGTGTTAAGCATTGCATATTCAGTACTCTCCCTGAGCCCTATGAACACAAATAAAATGGCAAAAGTTGTGGGTTCGAATCCCACCCAAGTAATATGCCAGTGGATTTTTTTAACAGGACCATTGGAAAGTACTACAGGATAAATAGTGTTTAACACACACTGGTGTATCGGTAAAAACACAATTAATGTACATTATTTTTGATGACTTAAAAAACGTGCAATAATTTTCAATCTTAAAGCTTAATTTTTCAATCTGATGACCACTTGTTTAGAGAAATGTTTTCTTTTGTAACATTTTGATATGCTAGAAAAATTGTCCACAAGTTCTCATTTTGATATGCCAAATTGAAATAAGGATACATGAATGTGTGCAAAGTCTCTGACAAAACATCTGCTAGTTGGTTTGTTTTCGGAAAATGTGACACAAAGTGTCTTGAGAATGGTTTTTCCCATCAGAAATACTGTCATGTGCAAGGAAACTGTCTCGCAACACTCAATTTCTGCACAAAATCCCTGAGAAATTATAAGCCGTCACTTTGTATTCTTCTGGAAAATATGCCCACTAGGGTTTTCCCTATCCACAAGCTAGGGTATCTGGGCCAATACAAGGAAACTACGGGCCGATACACCAAAATTACGATCCATTCGCAAATCTTTTTTAAAAGAAAACAAATGTTTTGTATTAGGTTTTGTGTTTGTGTTTTACTTCAGATCAAATTGTTAAAAATCTTAAATAAAAATCGTTAAGAATGCCCAAGATTGCACAGTAGGGTTTATACAGCCAAAGATAAACACCAAGTACAAACATTCCGCAGACCTTGTTTCCATTCAGCGTGCTTCGGCCAAACTTCCAAACTTTCGGTTCAGAATACCTCAACAGTTTTGAGAAATCCTGGGGAGAGAACCCTGGTGCCCACCCACTTCAAAGAAGCTATCACAGATTGGTTGCATGGTGTTTTTATTGAAAACTTAGGATAGGAAGATAGGAATGAATGTACTCTTCCAAAAAAAAAAAATTTTTTAAATGCCTTAAATAGACTGAAAAATATGCGAGTCGATAAAAAGTGAATTTGTGTAACCTTGACTTTTTCTAATCATTCGCTGTAGTTATAATCATTGAGGATGGATTTGAGAGTTTCTGCTCTATTTAGCTGCAGTGGATGATGTAGGTTGTATAGGGAGCTTTCTAGGGTTGCTGCGGAAAATGACATATGGAGGGAAATTAAGATTTGCTTGTCGGTTAGCGATATGAACGAAAGGGATTATATGCTTAACACGTTGACTGCCGTCTACGACTATATTCGTAGTAACAGGTGTAACGGATTCTGCCACTATGAGTATACTCGTAGAGAATGAAAGGCTTTTGTATTGTGCATTGAATACACTGGCATCACTGAGAACGCAACAAATACGTTTCTGGCAGTGGTGAGGACGCATCCTGAGAATTTGTATTACAACATGTAGACACCAAAAAGTCTTACCTACTTGGTATGCACGCATGCGCACCACACTTGGCAAATGGGAACGCCCTACGAATCTATGACCGGCAGTCAACGTGTTAAAGACACAGCGTATGAACTTATGGTTGGAGTATTAAGGGTTGTTTTCATGGAATCCTGCAATTCATCCACCGATAGTGGGCATTTGTACTACTACATTGATCTGTACAGAATACTCTCTGTTGGTGAACCGTGAAAGAACCAAATAGCTGTTACAGTGCAGAGCTGTCAACTCTCCCTGATTCTGCAGAAAGTTCCCTGAAAATAAACCAATCTTTCCATGGTGTGATGAACAAATTTGAAAATCTTCCTGAGTATTGAAATTGTTCACGTATTATGTTGAATATAATTCTAAATATCTCCCTGATTTATGTACAAAATCTCCCTGATTGCAAGATGCAAATGTTGGCAGCTCTGATAGTGCACACCAATTAGTTGGTGAATCTCTGTACAGTGCACAGTAACCAATCAAACAGCAAAATGAGCCAAGGATGTCTTGTCTAGGCGGGATTCGAACAGGGACCACAGAGTTGAAAGGCAGGTCAAGAGACCACTAAGCCTGCCTGATCCCTGAAAAGATCATAACACTTTAGGTGTTAAAAAAAAGGAACTAAAGAAGAAGGTAGAAAAGGAGTTTGATCCCCAATACAATCAATTGTAATAATACTTGGTTCTTATATAGCGCACATATCCTAGTAGCTAGATCAACGCCCTTTGCAGCATTTTCATCCCTGTTCATCAGGCATACTTTAAAGGGACACACCGGCTTACTGTTTACCTAATATTGTGATGTGGAATGACAGACAACATTTTTTAAATGGTTGTTGTAAAAAAAAAAATCATCAAAATATCACGTAATTAACGAAAAATGTGAAAAAAACAAAACGCGGTCAAAGGTCAGCTTATACGCTTTTCCAGCCGTTGCAACTGTCAAATTTACGTGGCAATGATGCGCGATGTTGTAAGTAGACTGGTGCTCTGTTTATGTATCAATTATAACAATGGCGAGGCATGAGGATACAGACTTCATATCCATCAAGCACAAATTCACGTGTAAATAAAAAAACAGACATGAACCATGCCACTGATCTCTATTATACTGTCAGTATAATAGAGATCAGTGACATGAGCGGACGTCAGTCCATAGAGCAAGGTTCCTTGCTCTATGGTCAGTCCTAGTCGAAGTCCGCTCGCGGTCGTAACCAATAACTGTTTCGGTTGAACTTGCCATTGAAACAGTTATTGGTTACGACCGCGAAAACTAACCCCAACCTGTATTCTGTGTACGACGACGTATTATATTCTGTGTACTTGCAATAATGGAGAACGTTTCTTCGACATCCAAGGATCGGTACAAAAACATCGCAAGGAAAAACACCCAGAAGGTGGTCCAACGAAAAGTAAAAAGTAAAAGAAAAACCACGATAAATCCAAAGGGAAAGCCAGCAAAAGCAGCAATTGGGGGGGGGGGGGGGGGTGGACATTGTGCAGCTATCATAGAATTAGACCAGCTGTATGGGATAAATATTCCCCGTCGTCGTCCCGCGTGTGTAGCGCAGGCAACACGTTGCAATAGTTAGGGGATAATAGCTAGGGGTATCAGACTAAAACCCTCCTACAAAAACCGTAATTGTTGGTCTGGCTCCCTACCCCTCCGACAAGCTCCCACGCTCACGGCTAGACCGGCAAGTTGGGGAGTTCATGCCCTGGGGTTTGTCTCTCTGGCCCCACGAGACACGGCACCGGCTGTACGGGATATGCCCCAAGGTTTACGTTCCGCTAGCTCCCACGCTGGTGCGCCGTAAAACACGCTTCGGTTGCACGGACTCTCTGAATGCGAATCTTACGTTCGATTTTTCATCATTATTTACAAATTGTATCAATAATCTGAATACATAGTCTTTTTTTTCAAATACTCATGAATAATTAAAAAAAAACAGATTTAAATTTGGTTCAGTAATTTACTTGTATACGGCTGGAAGTAAAACTAACTCCGAAAATCACGTGATTTATCCGAACCACTTTTTTGGTTCGGATAAATCACGTGACCTTCGTTTTTTGAAAAATGCTCAAAAACGGCAAAATTTGATGGTTTCTTTTAGGAACCGTTCTTCTCCATTCCTGGAAGACCTTTGAAGGCATATGTTAGCCTATTTTGTAGCCCAAATAGCCCAACGAAGCCGGTGTGCCCCTTTAAGACCATTCCTCTAACTTTCTCAACTCCCTGGGGAGCATACAACCCCAAGCTGCTTAAATTAGCCTAAGGGATTAATCCAACACAATACTGTCTCAGCCCTCTCAGGATCCCATTTACACACCTGGATTAAGAGAAGCAATTATGGTTTTAAAGTGCTTTTCTGAAGGACACTAGTGTCATGACCAGGAATCGAGCCTTCAAGGACACAAGTGTCATGACCAGGAATTGAGCCCACACTGGATTCAACCATCAGAACTGTGTCCGATGCAGCTGAACGCTCTGCCACTACACAGATGTTTAGTGACATGACAAAGTGCAATCTAAGGTCACTCACATGCTATGTAACCGCCTGACCCCCCCCCCCCCTCCACTATGGTTTCTTTTTTTATTTATCCTCAAAACGCAAACATCTGAAGTATTTGTTACTGTCCTTTATCTCACATCAGGACAAGAAGACGGCGTTGTTCTGGGCTGCTGACAAGGGTCTTGTAGACATCGCTGAAGCCCTCTTGGAGTGCAATGCAAACACGGAAATATCAAATAAGGTACAGAGTTCTAACCTCAACGAGACGAGAGTGATGCTTATTTAAGCACTCGAATGTGTATACAATACATTAGGCACTCTCTCTCGGCAAGTGTCTCGCTAAAAATGTCTGTCTGATCATTTTGACCAGATGAGTAGAAAGCTATTGCATTTTCCTCTCAAAATGTTAATAAATGTTTGCGAGGGTTGTTCAGTCTGTGATGTGTGTTGACTGTTGCCATGGCAATAGTGAGCAAATTGACTTATTGAAAAAATAAATTGGTCCCAGAAAAGTATTAGAGAGTGGGAACTAATTAGCGTAAAATTGGACGGCCACCCTAAAACGTGCTACTTGCTTGCGAACACATTAAAATGATAATAAATTATTTTTTTAATGGAATATTCTGTTAAAGTTTTTTGAAAGGGGTGAAAAGTACTGTGGTCATGGTGGAACTATCTGTAGTCAATTTACGCCAGAAACACCAGGGGCATGTTTCGGCGACCCTAAGCAGAAATGAGTTTCTGACATAAAATTCACTGACCAAAACAACTTCAGAGAGCTGAGTGAAAAACTGGTCATATCAGTTCATGATGTTGGTACAGCTCTTGAACATTCTTGGTCTTGAAATAAACAGCCTTTGTTTTATTTTCATGTAATGGAAAATGCAGTCTTTATAATTTTATTACAATTATTGGACGAGTATGCTTCAACATTAGCTGTGTTCTTCAACATTTTCAAAAAGGTTGGCGCACAACCACGCTTTCTCTAGCACCCGCTCCATTAAAGAGGTCATAGCCAAGGTTTAAAATCCATCTGCCAATTTTTTTTTTCCCTGACTTTTTTTTCAAGTTCTTTCTGAGGCACCTGCTAGGTTTAAGAGGTCACCACCAAGGTTTAAAATCCATCTGCCATTTTTCCCCTGACTTTTTTCAGGCAAGTTCAGGCATTTCAGAGTTCAAATGCAATCTTTAAAGCCTTCACTCAAAGAAGTCAGAAGGAAGTGGTCATCAGGAATCACCTCAGAGTGCATTGCCATGATCACAGAGCATGTACAATCAAAGTTTTTTCAGGCCCTTAAGGCGGATCCAGACTCCACGCCGTAAAGGCTTGAGGCTTTGAAGGCTGTAACTCTTATTATTCATAGAGCAATTAAAAAATAGTTAATTAGCGCATCTACGAAATTGTTTCATATAGCCTGTAGGCACAAAAACTTGCTAAGCACAAGAAAATCTTGCTTAGCGGAAACAGGTTACCAACCAACATTCCATAAAGTTTACATTGTTGCCACTGGTACCCCGCTCATTTCTTGCTAAGTAAAGAAGTTTGCTAAGCAGAATTTTCTGCTTAACAGCTTTACGAAACTGGGCCCAGGCCTCTGCTTGAAGGTTACTTTTATTTGGCGGGAAACTTTTTAGGGTCGGTTCGAGATGGGCATTTAGCCAAGTGTCGTCCACATTCATGACATTGGTGTCTGTATTTTTTACACTTACAGGAAGGGGAAACACCGTTACTGAGAGCTGCTCGAAATAGAAACCGTGAGATTGTGCGACTACTACTGGATAAGAACGCCAAAGTATCAGCAACAGACAAGGTGAGATTTGAAAGGTCATGCAGAGGTTACGGCTTTAAGTGGTGGCTACGGCTAGATAGCAAATGGCTACTCTTCTGCATTATAGATGCAGCCTGTACCCACAGCTGTAGCCAGAGTCACTATTATACTGACATGACATTGAAACAGCATTATCTGTCAAAATTTACTCTGAGAAAACAATTTTTTTGAAAAATCCTCTCTATGTGAAAATCAGGCTACGCAACTTTGATGTATAAGTAGAAGATGTCACATTTGTGTATTTCTGGAGCCATTTTTCCCCTTAGCGCAAATGCATTCAACTATTTTCAAGAATCAATTTGTTGTTCTTCTTAGCGTGGCGACACAGCCCTTCACATAGCCATCCGCTTCCGTGATAAGAAAGTCTCAGAGCTACTCCTTCGGAATCCCAAAGATGGCCGCCTGCTGTATAAACCCAACAAAGAAGGGGAGACTCCGTACAACATAGACTGCAACCACCAGAAGGGCATTCTCACTCAGATCTTTGGAGCAAGTACGTCTAAAAAAAGAGTAGCGATTGATTTTTAGAAATATAAATTGAGGGTTTTCAACTGAAATTGTATTGGCTTTGTGTAAAAGGGGTAAATAAAGTGAAGTGGGTCTTCTCTTAATATATTAGTGGTTGTTAGATTTGCTTAAAGCCTTGCAGGGCACATATATTTAAAGTGCCCTGTATTGCTGGTCATTATGAATGTAATAATGCCCTTTTACTCGGTCAATAGTTCATATTAATTGACCTCCTTAAAGGCGTGTTGCATTGCTGGTGAAATATGCAGGGAACTTTAAAGTCCTTCGAGTGGGTCTTTCAGATTGCTGTCAGTCAATATTTATATACTAATGCCCTCCAGACCAGTCAACAGTTCACTTGTTTTGCCCCCCATCCAGGAAGTTTCACACCAGGCGAGGAGGCCGATAGTGAAATGAGTGATCTATGCAGCAGCGCACTGGCAGATATTCTGAGTGAGCCGACCCTAGCCCCACCCGTCACCGTTGGTCTCTACGCACGGTGGGGGAGCGGGAAGTCCTTCATTCTCAAGAAACTGCAAGGTGAAGAAAGTCAATATAACGAAGCCATGCATGTTCCCCATGAGAAAGGTCTAGACCCAATCCTTACACGCTGCGTGCCTGGGGTTCTGGTAACACACGTCTTTGTACACAAAGACACTGTGGTCTTTTTAAAACTTTTTTATACGATTCAGGTGTCTTCTGTAGTGAATTAGGTGTCCTCATCAAGCTGTCTCTTCAGGGACATTGTGTGTAAAAGATCGCATAAAAAGTGAAAAGACAACAGTTTGTTCGTGTCGTTATGTACAAAACCTTGCGCGGCCAGCACCCCCAGCAATGGTGGCGTGGCGTGTGCAGTTGTGCAGACCAATTGGTTTATACATTTGCACTATATGATTTACACAGCTACCAAAATCCCAAGTCTTTCAGTCAATTTCAATGTGCATACATCATGCCTGAAATGTAGCATAAGCCTAGAGTCCCTCCCCCTCTCCTTGTACCCTTGAAAAATCCTGTTAAGAATTCCTGAGATTCCCAGACCACAATGACGACACAATAGGAGGGGGTACATCATGCCAAATATCAAACTCCGAATGTCGGAGGATCAGGTTGGCTCAGTGGTTTCCCTTCCTGCCTTTCATCTCTGTGGGCCCTGGTTCGAACCCCACCTCTGACCGAAGCCTTGCATGTGGATTGGGTTTTTAATCCTTACTTGATTTGCGAGGGTTTCAACATTTGGGGTTTGCCTCCCACTCCTAAAACAGAGAGTGTATTTTTTTGGTGGGGGGGTGGGTTTCCTATTCAACATCCTGTTGAAAACCAGCCTAGAACCTTTTGTTCTCGAAACCCAGTCTAACTCTTGAACCTTAAAGTTTCGACTACCACGCCCATATTTCTCTCCTGAATGTTCTCCTTCATTCTCCCATCAGATGAAATGCGTCAGTTCACCGTGCACAGCAGCAAACCTGTCTTTAAATTCTCCTGTCTTGTGTTCATCGTCTGTCTTCTACTCAGCGCCGTGCTGGGCGCGGCCGTTCTCTTTATATTCAGCAATTCGCCCGGGGCGTCCGTCGGAGTATTTTTTACCATATTCTTCTCACTGTATTTTATATTAGGTAAGTGAAGAAAACTTCCTTTCTGTTTTTTCAGCTATGTTTCAGTTATTTATGGCTGCAATATAAATTGTTTTGACTGAAGGCTATTTACCTACACATCGTCTGAGTTTAATTTGTTCAGAAGTTTCAATGTCTTCCTTCAATTTACGGCTGTCTTACAATTCTCAATTTCAACTTGCAAATAATAGTAATAATAATAACTAGCTTTTATATAGCACTTTACCTGCGGGGGTCTCAAAGCGCTTTTCATCATTTATTTCCAGACAGGTTTTTGAAGTTTTGAATTATGAGACCCATTTATGTAGCACCTTATAAGGGTTTACAAGGTGCTGCAGCGCATTCAGCAGCCACTGCCAGAAACACCGGGGCAAACCCCTTTTCTTAGCACTAAGTGTCGCTGGGTTCTTTTTTGTACATTACACAACACATGGGACTTGCGGCTTTACTTCCCATCCATTTACTAATATTCATTATTTGTCTTTAATGTGAAAGATTGTCTTGTTTTTGTCTCAGGTGTTGTTTATCTAGGCAATCGCAAGAAATGGCGTGGTATGCGAACTACGTCATCTTGGTTGGCTAAGCAGCTGAACTACCTACGTCTTCTTCTTGCCATGATTTACTGTAACCCTCCTCCCAAGCCGCCCCAGAATAACAAGGCTCTACCCATCAGGTGAGTAAATAACTACCCGCCACTCTCCCTCAAAGCCACCCAAGAACAGGTGGGTGGAGTCTCTGACCAACCCATACCCCATTCCCCAATGGTCACCTTAGAGTAACAGTGCTCTACATATCAGGTGAAGGCACCCTTGCCCAAAGCAACCCCATGACTCTACCCATCAGATGGGTGGACTCTCTGAAAAACCCTTACCCCACCCCCTTAAGCAGCCCAGATTTACAAAGCTCTACCGGTCATTCAAGTGGGTACTCTGAACTACCGATTTTCTCTCCCACCCTGTCACCCAAAACTAACAGGGCTTTCAAGTGGTTAGGCTGTGGGACTTGCAATCACACGGTTGTTGGTCCAAATCCGACCAACTTAACTGCTGGTTTCACCATGACTAGAATAAGTATTGTTGTCTAGTTACTGAATCACAATTTCTTGATTTGGCAATTCATAATCATAGACGTTAAACTAATGTTTGTATGAGAGAGATTGGCTGTTGCCAGCTTAGTGTTTATCCCCTTGTGGGAGCTTTGCCGAGTTCCCTCGTTGGGAAAATTATCTAAACAACTACATAATGACAACAACCCCTCATTAGGCAAAGAAGAACAAGTCTTCACCATCAAACGGTAGGCAATATGAAGTAATCATGCTCTGCCCCTAAGCATAAACAAATCATGGGCTATATCCTTCGACAGTGCCAAATGTGAGTATTTGCCGCAACTTTTAACCTCCGTTTTTGTGGAATAAGCATGAGGCGATCAGGGGTCAACTTTGTGTTACTGCATTTGATGGAATTCTGCGGCAGTACGCAGTTAAATATGAAGACCTATGGGCCTTAACGTAAAATTCCACGGCAAGCAGTGGCATGTAACTGGGCCTAGATATCATGTTTACCTGCTTTCCCCCCTTAACATAAATCTCTTGTTTTCACTCTTCCCTGTGTAGATTTATATTTGGGGATCATTTACACCTGTCCAACATTGGAGGGGAGACGCCGTTATCCAAGGCTGTAGCATCCCTCAGTGCAGCGGTGGAGAGAGACCTTGGCTTCATGGCCTCTAGGGTGTACAGAGTGACCAGAAACAAATACGCAGAAGGTAAATATTTGAATGACCCTCTTAAGATTGAGGAAAGATCCTAATGAAGATACAAAAACTTAACAGGCTTAACTGTCATTAAAATGTATACCCTGATCAAAGCTTTGCCTCTAGCTCATCCAGGATTTGTTGTGATTCTTTTTCGTCAGGTCAATCCAAATGGAAACATCGTTGCTGTATACCAAGGTTCCTCGTCACGCTTCTTGTCCTAGCTTGCCTCATCGCCTTCCTAGTCCTCCTCTTCTACTACTTCCTGAACGGCCACACCATTGCCCAGAAGATGAAGAAGCGCATCTTCATCGCCATGATCACCACTGGCTGCGTGGTCGGCGTTGCCCTCCTCATCAACTTAATCGGACTCCTGCAGTTCATTTATAACGTGGTGTGGTCGCCGCAGCTGCGGCTACGGCGCGGCGCCAGCCGCAACTGCGACCTGAAATCGGAGAGCTTCCTGCGGGCGCTGAAGTCGGAGGCAGACACGCTGTCGCAGTTTGTGCACTGCGTCGACGCCTTCCAAGGCACACAGACCCGCATGGTGGTGGTCGTTGATGGGTTGGACAGCTGCGAGCAAGAGCAGATCCTGCACTTGTTGGACTCCATTAAGGCCCTGTTCTCCTCCCCTGACAACCCGTACATCACCATCCTCGCCATCGACCCGTACATCATTGCCAAGGCCATCGATCAAAATCTACACACCGTCTTCAAGGAATCCAACATCCGAGGGCACGACTACCTCAGGAATCTTGTTCACCTGCCGTTCTACCTGGAAGTTGGGATCAAGCTTAAGGAGAACGCCGAATGTGGGGGTCCGACAACGAATCACGTGGCACCGCCAAACCAGAAGGTAATACATAAATGTTATCCTCTTCTATTTTTTTTTCCACGGAAAAATCTGTCTCCTGCAGTCACTGTAGTTGCTGTTAGTGTTGGCTTTGTTCAATGAGATGTTTGTTGTAGTGTGTTGTCGTTGAATGTTTCCTTTTTTCTGACATCAAAGCAGTCAAATAAACCTGTCAATGATTCATGTACCATCGAAATAAAGTAGTTGTTAACCTTGAACAGAATGAATCCAAATAGCTATTTAAGAAAAAAACATACTTAAACCTCTCCACTCTACCTCAGTTTTTAAGACATGCCTTTTATTTAGGACTACTCCAAGATGGTTTTAACCTCAATTCATGGTTTCTCATGTCGTCAGATCCGTACCTACGCACTTTTTTCTAAAAGGTTATGGAATTTTATACCAAATTTGTTTTTCGGGGGGTTTTGAGGTGTGTTTTTTTGCTTTTTTCTGTAAAGCAAGAGACTGTACCAATCTTGCTGGGATCAAACATTTGTTAGAAAACCTTGAGCCCCACCTTTATTGCTTAAACAGGGTTTGAAATTCACACTGGACTACACTGGTCTGAGGCCAGTGATTAGAAAGTTGGGCCAGTAAATTTATGACCAGACAAGTCCGGTTTTCTTGTGTTTTAAATTGAACAAAAAGTACATACTTCACTTCAAACAAATAGTGACTTTGAGTCTGATAAATACATGAACCTTCCAGTTTTGTTGAGTATTAAATTACATTTGCCCTAAGAAAAAAGAAAATAAACCTTTCTTAGCACATGTTTAGCTGTCTAGATATTTTCTGTCTCTTGTTGAAACTGTTCTCATAAATAAAATTTCTGGTCTGGTGAAAATTTTGGGCTGCAAGCCCCTGCGGTCTTGCGGATCTTCAGGTTTTTCAGTCACAAATGTTCATTTACCCATTCATTTTATAATGCTGTAATTATCAAACGTTCACCAACCTGGCCCAATTTCATAGAGCTGCTTAGCGGCAGATTTTGTGCTTACTGTACTGGTTTCCATTTCATAGCGCTCTTAAGCGTAAGCAAATCTTTCTGCTATCGTTAGCATGAAAATTTGCTTACTGTTAAGCAGCGCTATGAAATTAGCCCACGTTCTGATTTGTCTGATACATGTGACTCACTTCTGTATATTCATCACTATAAGACCAGATCAGGTTTTAATTTTGATTTTTTTAAACATTTGTCTTCTCGTAAAACTGCCTTAAAAAGACATAATATAAAACAGAAATGTTGGTTTGTTTTTTAAACATAGATAACTATGTTAACATGGGAAACATTTGATAATGTCAATTTAGATCATAACCTTTACTTTGAACCTCTGGTTGAGTGGAGGAAGATCGGATCTTAGAGCCGGTTGTGACAGCTATGGTCTCTAAAATGTGTACATGATATCGGTAAGGTTGGAAAAAATCAACCATCACAGATTCACACATAACTTCCATGGTATAAAGATGAACAAGATGGGGAAATTCCCTTGAAATAGTTTTAGCCTGAAATGCTATAGTCCTTGAGAAATGAATCATGTGTGGTTAGTTTCGATCCGCGTGACCAAAACTCGATGATTGAAAACGGTGAACGCATATGATGGTGTTTTTCAGTATCACAGGTTTGTTTCATGTACAATGTTGCTTCTCACTAAGAGTGGATAGTCTTTGACAATTTACCGGTGCATGCAATGAACATAGTTTTAGACCTCTGTGACTCTACCCCTCTTTGAAATAGAAATCACAATTGTTTTTTATCTTGACATCTATTTCAACAAAACATGGACACAATATTAGGGAAATGTAAATTTTGAGTTTTTTATATTTGCAATTTGTTTGTGACCAGTGTCCAAATCGTTAACATTATTTTGTTCTCCTACCTTGTATACCTAAAGCACACCGCAGCCATCTTTGTAATATTCCCTGTCTACACCCATTGACAATGATAGTACTAACCTCATGTAGCCTAGATAGGTACCAGACCATTTCCTTTTCAGTCTCATTTTGGTTACATCACTTTGTATGAAAGTAAGTCAGAAAAGCCACACACCATGATTTTTACAAGTCACTTTGTTGAAAAAGACAAATTTTGTCCACATTTGATTAAAACAGGGCCCAATTTCATAGAGCTGCTTAAGCACAAAAAGTAGCTTGGCACAACCAAATGATGCTTACCAGAATAGGGTTACCAGCCAAAATATCATGTCCCATGGCAGCATCTTTGACTGGTATACTGCACATTTTTGCTTAGCACAAAGTTGTTCAGCAGAATTTTCTGCTTAAAGGTAGGGTCATAGATTGGTAAATACTCAAAAAATTAATGACCATAACAATTTACTTGGTAAGAACCACTGCATCTGTTGATAGTATAAATTGTTTTGAGAAAGGACGCCCCTTGAAAGAAATTGGTTTGGATTTGTTTTACACCCTAAAACATCTGAATCTGAGAAAGGATTCATGCATGAATTCTTCTCAGGTTTCTGTGGGTTGGTGTCCGTTCACAAATGCTGTGGCCAGAGATGCAGTTGGTACCCGCTGTCACCTCGCTTAAATGTGGATGGATTTAACATTTGTGACAATACAGTGACAGTTTTTGCTGTTTTTTCAGCAAGTAGACAGCTGTATTCAGCCGAAACTCTCACATGTGACTTTCATTGTATCTTTCTTTATAATTTTGCCTATAAATAGGTCTTACATTGACAAAAACGAATGTGTAACTTTACCTTTGAGCGGCTCTATAAAATTGGGCCCAGCTCATATTAATATTCATTCATGCGAGTGACCTGTGACCTTCTCTAAATCATGGTTTATCACAGCTAGACCCTCGTAGATGCCTCCTCCTTGTGGTTTTGTAGAGTCCGTATTTACAGTATTGCTGGCTACAACATGATCAAACGCTTACAAAAACAAATTTAAACAATACATTTATTGGTTTTAAAAGCCCCCCCGCGTGCCAACTCTCCCTGATTCTGCAGAAAGTTCTCTGAAGATAAACCAATCTTTCAATGTTCTGACGAAAAAAAATTGAAATTCTCCCTGATTATGGAAACTTTTTAATTTTGTTGAATGTGATTCTAAAATAGCTCCCTGATTGCAAGATGCAAATGTTTGCAGTTCGGCAACATTCACAAATAGATCAAATAAGTTCACACATACTGTGTGAAACGAGTTTGTGCAGTGTTATAAATATTTTGTTATCAAATATGAAGAAAAAAATTCCTTGTGCTTTATTTTTTAATGGCCAGCTTAATTGCTCAACGAAAATGTATATTTTGCAGAAACCAAAAATTTAGCTGCTGTCCATTGCACCCATGTTGTCTTTTGTTATTTGATACCCAGATGAACATTCTTGCAGTAGGTTAGCAAGTGCAAACTAGTATGCTGACTTACTTTGATCTTTTTTCTTTATAGCTTTCCTGTTTTTAAATTCTGTGTTGATCATATTAATAAGGCCTACCCCCTGTGTTCAGAACAGCCAAAATAATTCTTCCTTTACAAATTTTTTTTTTTTTTTATGAAAGTAAAACAAGATTATTTTTATCATGTTTAATGTTCCTGTTTTGTTTAATTGTCTTTTTAAGGAGTGATAAATCATTGGATTTTAGATCAGTAAATTCATTTCAATTCTCTAATTAAACAATGACAAACACCATGCAGCCAAACATGTGGGAATTTCATAAAGAAGGGTGGTCTTGTTTTGTTAAGACAAGCTATGTGGTTTTGTGGAATTCATTCTTATTTTCACTGTGTTGCACGTGGCATTATTTCACACACAAAATTTTGTTTAGGACTTTTGCTGCTGGTCTGAGTAGCGCTCCGCACTTATGGCGTCACCTTTGCTCAAAATACCCAGATGTAAGACAAGCTTTCCACCACTCACGGGATTGGCACGCCAGATCGCAGTAAAAAGTACTCACAAGTAGTAGAAATCTTTTTGATTTAAAATCATACATTGAACCTGTATTAATAAAGGTAGATGTCAACAGATTATCAATCTCACAACCAGTACCATTCCTCCAGCTAAATTTTCCCATCTGGAATTCTTTCAAGTCGAGAAAATATCATTGAGTATTTCAATTGCTGCAAGTAAAATAAGCTTGATATGAATGTTGCAAAAACCCAAAAGAAAAAAAAGTATGACTCATCTTCTGTTGTCTTCACGAGAACATGGTCACCGAATTAGATGAAATTTTCACAGGTTGTTTGGATGGTGTGATTATTGGAAACTAGAGAATAGGAATGATTTTACTCTTTAAAAACAACAAACAAAGTTATAAAAGAACTTGTAACATTTTCTGTGCACAGCAATTGCGGTGGGGTCTCCCAAGCATCCCCGAAAATCAGGATAACGAAAACAGTCGTCGAGCGGTCAGATTTACACAGAAAATCAGGGTAACAGAATATAACAAAAAACAGTGATCAAGCAACTCGTGACAAATTGTTTATCTCTGTTTTTTTGATCTGTGGATAGTGGCATCGTGGGCATGTTGCATGATTCATGGATTGTTAACCCACTTCCCTGCATATTGATCTAGTGTACTCCCCTCTTTCCTGGTACATACTTCACATAAGTGCGAAGAAAATCTGGACGTCAAGGAAATCAAGACGAGAATTTATTTGTGACTAGTAAACTTGAAGGTACAAGCATGTATAAAGCTCTTTTGGGAGGAGTTCTGTCTCTGAAAAGAGCCAGTGTGGTCTTGACTTGTTCAAATAGTATACTTCGCTCGTCTTCAGGAGGTATGGTAGGGTCTCCTGAGCATCCCCCAATATCAGGATATAAGTCATTGAGACGTCAGATTGGCGCAGAAAATCACGGTAACAGAACAAAAAATGTATATATTTTTCAAAAGGTCAAGACCACTCCGACTTTTTCCAGAGCCAGAACTCCTCCAAAGAGATTTACACATGGTAGTATCCGCAAGTTTGCAAGTCATACTTACCTAATTACCCACACCAAGCAAAGCTTTAAAAAGAAAAACACTTAAAATAAACATGTATTTAAAAGTTCCTGAAGAATGTTACAAGTGTGGCTTCTTTGTTTGTCTTGGAAAGGACGGGGGAACAACTTCAAAACTATCTAGTTTTCAAGTCTTGTATTAGCAAGCTGTGGAAATTTGACTGGATTTGGTGTGTTGTTGTTGTTTTTTCTAGTAAAAAGCATGGTTACCATGTCATGTCGTCAGAATGTTATACATTGTGACGTGCTCGTTTCTCTTGTCTTTTGAGATCGCATGCAAACAATTCTCAAAGGATGAGATTTCAAAGGGGTTTACTTCTCAAGAAAAGAACAAACTTTACATAAAGTAAACTCAGAGTAGTTTGTTTATTTCCTTTTTTTAGGGTTGGGGGGTGGGGGCAATCACCTGTACCATACTTTAAACATCTTCAGAAGAAGCATCTTTGCAAACTTGTTGCCAAATTTGAGCAGATTTAAGTTTGGGTAACTCTGCTGTATTTTGATTGACATTAGATTTTCTTCGTACGATTATGAACCAGCAGTCATTCTAATCCACATTGATTAATCAACTCACCTGCAGAACATCCTTATGTATACTTGTATTCACTATTATTCAAATCTTCTAAAATAAGTCTACTAAAAATGTTTCCGCTTAAGATTTTTTTTTTCATTTTTTCTCTTCATATCCTCTGAATTCTTTCATGAAATTGCCGGATTGTGGAGGATTGAAACATGAGCACAAAGCTCCTGGGCCCAGATTAACACATGGGTTCCAAAAGCCCCTGGGCTGCAGTCCCAGCTACACTATTTACTGCTTGCAGTTTCTTGGATCATTCCTTGGGTATACCTATGACTTATTATTGGACATTTTTTATAGTAAATCACGATCCATAACCACATTTCAAACTCCTTCATAGAACAGATGTCGAAACCTGAAAACAAAATGTTGAAAACAAATTATGATACAAGTGAAGTTGGCCGAAATGATAATTGTTTACCACTGGGCCAGGCATACCAATCTTTCCCGGGTCCGATTATTTTAGTGTTGAGCTACCATAGAGTGGAGGATCTTGGAGGATTCTCTGGCAAAAGACACCTACATTTGAATTGATTGTTCTCCCAGTTTTATTAGTCTGAACATCATGCAGTACAATCGTGGTCAATATTAGCATACATCTATGATAAACGGACACATAAAATTCATTAAGTGTTCATTGATTTGTCATGTTTTAGGGACCCATGATAAACATAGCTGTGGAAAGTTCTGATTCATTTAGGAAAGATTGTGTTCCTTGCAGATTTACATTATTTACATTAATACTGCAGATTGTTATAGAATGTGTTTATCTTTACCCCCAACATCCTGTCCTCTCACTTTCGCTCTATCTCTGGCTATTTCTGACAGTTCCACCGAAACAGAGCTGGGCTGTTACATTAAACTCTTGTTCATACGTCACTTGCAAAGTTTTAGTCACTTGCAAAGTTTACGTCACTTGCAAAGTTTAAGTCACTTGCAAAGTTTACGTCACTTGCAAAGTTTACGTCACTTGCAAAGTTTGTGTCGTGATGGGAAAACAATTGTGACTGGTATTCTACTTGTTTATGCTTACCAAATTTATTTGATCAGCAAGTTTTTCCACTCAACAGCTTTAAGAAATTGACCCCTGGTCTGGGCGTAGGTCTGGACATCCTCATACAATGGTGTTTTTCAACTTGGTACCTTGGACAATAATGCTCATTTTGCTTTTTGAGAAATCGATCACTATGTATAGCTGCAAACTCTCCCTGATTCTGCAGAAAGCTTCCTGAAAGTAAACTAATCTTTCCATGTTCTGATGAACAAATTGAAAATCTCCCTGATTATGGAAACTTTTTCCCTATTACGTTGAATGAAAAATCTCCCTGATTGCAATATGCAAATGTTGGGCAGCTCTGCATTATGTTCTTACTTCACGGCATTTGAACTCATTTACCATACAACTGTTTCAGTTAGCCATGAAGTGATGTCATATTAACTGTGCCTCCACATTTTAGTTTGTTTTTGTTTGTTCGGTTATTTACCCATTCGTTGAAAACTGAGCAACTACAAGCAGTTTGTGTACAAGTGGTTAACCTAATACTGGAATTTTAAATTAGATTTTCACAAAAATCAACAAATGGGCCTCGGCGCAATAAAAAGCTAAAAGGGTCCTTGATCTAGTGTAGCCTAAGAAAACTAGTTTAAGTAAACCAAAATTGATAATGAATCAGCTGCAGAGCCTGTTGTATACTTTCCCCAAAAACCTTTCTCCACCGTGCACCCCCCCCCTCACCCCAGTTTTACAACTCAACCTGTTTTTGTTGTGAACTGATCTGTTCATGTGTTGCTTAATTAATCGATTAATTAACAAGTTAAGTTTAACTTAACACAAGACCACATAATATTGAAGATAACATTGAGGTCCTTTTGGTTGGTAACCAGTTTGCGACGACTGATTATTTTTTCTCAGTTAAGTTTAATTTGCTTAAAAGGTAGATTCATACTTTGGTCATGCCCCCCCCAAAAAAATATATATATATATAAATAAATAAATAAATAAATAAATAAAATAAAAAATGGAATTTCTATCCGACAGCTTACTTGTTATAAAGATGGTAATGGTAGTAAGCATTCTACGAAATGATTTTGTCTGAAATGCCCTCGTTGATTAGAAATCAATAAAAAAAAATGAATCTGAGGAAGGATTCATGCATGCGTCTCAGTTGGTTTATGAAGCTGTGACCTTTCATGCACTAAATTCGCAAAACTAAACAAATAATCATATTTACCCAGTTCACCTGATGTCATTACCCACGATAAATCATGGTTGCGCCATTTTTGGAGTCAGACTACCCGTATGTTACTGTTCAGTGCGTATTTTAGGCGACGAGCCCAATGCTAGACATGCATTATATCTTTGCATACAATTTTACTCCCAAAATGGCAGACTATAACTGCATGTGACTTTAGTGTAAGGGGTCAAAAGCCTTATAAACTGAAAGTTTAACCTCTCGCAACCTCAGTTTCATGGGTGATTTTTCCTTCAAAGAATATTGCAAATCACTGAAAATTTTCTTTCACTGAACTTATTTGAAAACTGCCAGCTTTACTCTAACATTTTGGAAGCAAGTTACATTACAATGCACCACTTACCCAATGCTCAATACACTAACACCATCGACCGATTTTCACAAAGAGTTAAGATTGATCTGAATAGTGTATCAATCTTAGTTGCTAAGTAAAGTGTGATGTCACAATATAAATCACTATGACAACTCGTCTTACGATGAATCTTAGTGCTTTGTGAAATAGAGTCATGTAAAAGTCAACTCAAGTTACATCATGTATCAGGAATAGAGTTGTCTACTGTGTATGTATGCATGTACATGTATGTACCTATTTAATAGCTACATGTAATTATAATATAAAGCCAGTGTGGTAGTTCAACAAGATATGGGCCCAATTTCATGGCTCTGCTTACCTCTGAATTCTGCGCTTACGATCGCCATTCTCCGCTTACTGTGCAAGCGCCAAATTTCTGCGCTAGGCTTGTAAGCGAAGAATGCCTAGTAACGTGGAGTACGGACGCGCACAAGCAAACATTTTCTGCTTACCCTGAAATACGCATGACGTGAGCAAATAATTCCCTGCTTCCGTAAGCACCGATTCTTTGCTAACGGTAAGCAGAGCCATGAAATTTGGCCCAGGTTGGGATCCACCTATACAAGCCTTGAATACAGCTTCAAAATAGCAGAGCCACATCTAGATATCAAGGGCTTTTGTCCAATCCTAAACTTCCCCTGTCTCTGGCATCATCCATCAACTCGAAGCTCTGGGGCAAATTTCCTTGAGCTGCTTAAGCACACAAATTTTCTAAGCACCAAGCAATTTTGCTTACTGGGAAAAGGGTTACCAGTCAAAATACCATGTTATGTGGACAGTTTGTGACTAGTTCGCTGCTTATTTTCTGCTAAGTCATGGTGTAAGTAGAAATTTTTAAGCAATATTTTCTGCTTAAGCAGCTCTATGAAATCGGGCCCTGGTCTAGTCCTTATTTCCAAATTGCTGGCTGAGCTGGGATGGGAGCCAGGGGTGGCACCTGACCTATATTAATCTGGGGGTAGGGCAAGCGTAAATTTAAGGGGGCAAACTAACATAAAAAGCATTACCTTACCACAGATACAGACTTACACCAGTGTTATTCTCGAGTTGGGGTAATCAGGACAAAATTGCCTTATTGTGAGTGCAATGCTTTGGGTTTAAATTCAATTTCGGCCATTGGGGAAAAACTGAGGTGGTAATATGGGGGGGTAGGAACAAAGAAAGTAAACCCCTTTGTTGATGCATCAAGAATTGAATATTTTCTTGGTTAACTGCCATCTTGAATGTTTTAACTTAATATTTCCAACAACTGTACCGATTGGTAAGGAGGTGCAAGAGTGCCTAGCACTTATCCAGATAACGAGCTACTTTATCTCGCAAGTTAACTTACTGAAACTAACATGTCAACTTACCATGATAGTTTTTCTCGCTAAGTTAACTTACTTAAACTAAGACGATAATTTATCTCGCTGCGTCAACTTAACCTAAACTAGCAGCTGCATTATCAAGATAATTTATCTCGCTAAGTTGACTTACTGAAACTAAGATGTCGACTTATTTTGTGATAACTTATCTCGCGAAGTCAACTTAACTGAAACTAAGATGTTGAATTACCGTGATAATTTATCTCGCTAAGTCGACTTAATTCAAGCTAACATTTGACTAACTATGATAATTTATCCCACTAAGTTAACTTACCAAAACTAAGATATTGACTTACCGTGATAATTTGTCTTGCTAAAAAAAACTTAACTGAAACTAACATGTCGACTAATCAGCATAATTTAACTCACTAAGTTAACTTTCTGAAACTAAGATGGCCACTTACGGTGATAATTTAATTAAACTAAGATGCTATGATGATTTCTTAGTTTCAGTATGGCATCTTGGCGGGATAAATTATCACGACAAGTCGACTTATTCCATTAAAAAAAGTCAACTCTTTGAGAGGAGATGAATTATCTTGATATCTGGATAAAGAGTGTGGCACTATTGAGCTCGATTTCACAAAACACTGCGATTCATCTTCAAGATGAGTGAATTGTGTTGTGATATCGTTCTTTGCTAAGCAATAGACTTTGCAAGTTTTGCGCATATTTGAACATATTGGGACCACTTTGTTCTCATGTACATTGCTATAACTCATGAAGGAAACAAACTCGCACACTTAACGGGTTCCAAAGTTCGAACAAGCGCAAGACTTGAACAGTCTGTTAGATTGATACTCATCTTAAGATCAATCTAAGCTCTTTGTTCAAATCGAGATCAGAGGTCTTAAGATTGGTTTGATAATGCAGTGAAAGTAACTCCAAAGTAACCCAAATCTTGTTGTTGTTTTTCTCTTTTTTTTGCTTATGACTGTCCAGCCGGAGATCGGCCAGCAGACAGTCACAACATCCTCAAAGCACGACCACCTGTCTAAGGAGGAGAGCGAGAGCCAGGCACTGGGTAGGATGCACTCTGGAACCACTAGGGATGTGTCACAGCTCCTGGCGTCAGATGAACAGTTCAGCGATCTCAGTCCCCGCAGCATGAGCCGCCTTCTCAATATCGTCTCCATCACAGGTATTTAAATCCACACTGCATACTCCGTCGTCTTCCTGAATCAATTTTTTTATCCAGTACTTTATTTTGTATGTCTGTATACTTTGTCTGTATACTTTGAGAAATGGCCATCGACAAAATCACTGTGTCCATGCTAAAGCGTTGTATTTCGATTTAAATTTTTGGTTGAAAAAATAAAATTTGACTAGAGCAGGACTTGAACCTGGGATCTCTGGATTAACCTACCGGCACTCTATCAACAGAGCTGTGTATAGCCCTTAAGTTGGCAGTCTCCCGGTTTTGTCAATATCTTTGTTCAGGGGTGCCAGTCAGAAGCCGATTAACCTTTAACTGCTGTATAGCTGGGGATCACACCCAAGTTTACGATACAACCTGGGAAATGGCAGCAGAGGGACTTTTTATTTCAAATATCAAGTGATAAACCACAAGGGAAACTGGCTGGACACGCAGTCAATTTTCCTTGTGGTTTATTAGTTGTTTACCTATTTTGTAATAACCTTGTATCTCACACAAGAGAGGCTCTGTGGAAAGAAATGTATCTCAATTTTGTACTGATATTATGTCTCACAAAATAGCTTTCATGTCTCAATTTTTTTTAATATTGTTATATCTCACATGAGGGCTCCATGCAAGGAATGTTGCATCTAGATTTTGTGTTAATGTTGTATCTCTCACAAGAGAGACTGCATGCACCATCTCGGTGCCATAAGATTTTTGTGTGCATCTGAGACATTTGTGACTTTCAAATACACAGCTAATTTTACAAGATACTACATTTTTGCTTCAATATCAAAAAGTGGCAATAATTATCCCTCTAAGGGTCAAAATTGTTGCCCTTCCGCCAGTTCTGTTCTAGCACAACGTTCATCCCAGTAAAAGGTCATCAACACTAAAGTGACTGCATTTTTTGACAATTATGCATCATTGAAATATAAATACATTTGTCAATGTACTCCAAATTCTGCTTTTCCATTTCTGTGCCAAATTTTAAGTTTCCCACATCAAATTTTTTTAAAATCAATTTTCTTAAAACGCTGTATCTCGTTTTTGCAAAAACGTCAGATCTAGCACAAAAAGTGCTCCTTGCAAAAAAAATGTTGTGTATGTACTTCCGGGCTGTTTTAAGCGAGATACAATGTTTTGACAACTTCAAACCCGATAGTAGTGTAAGTGCTATTTTAGGAGATACAATGCTTACAAAACCATTTGGTTATTAATTACCTGCGACTTCCAGCAAGGATTAATTGCTTTACGTACAGACGCTGGAAGGCACTGGAAGGACGTAAATCAACATTGTATAAAGGGAAAAAATCCATGGTGAAGGTCTCTACATTTTGCCCAATGACCGCAGGGCTAACATTAGCAGGAAAGGGTATATCTCTTCAAACACTTTTTTGTTGCTATAATTTAGATATGACCGGTCATTATTTTTGTGCTGTGACCTTGCAGGTCGTCTCTTGAGGGCCAATAGTATTACGTTCCAGTGGCAACGACTGGCCTCGTGGGTCAATCTGACAGAGAAGTGGCCGTACAGGACGTCACGTCTTGCTGTCTACTATCAGGGACATGAGGATGCCTTTGATGATGATTTACCACTCAAGGTTCTCTTCGAAAGGTTTGGCAATTTTCCTCGTTTACACGTTTGTTTCCTTTGTGTGCACAACCAAAATTAAGAGCAAAATGCACACCTGCCAACCATTGTGATTTATTATATATGGATGGACTCATTGTCAGGTGTGCTGGGTTATGTAATGTTTGTTAAGGTGGACATGTGACAAGTAGCTCAAACGAGCTTCAAATAATCCCATAGATGAGAAAATGCAAAACAAACCGTCTTAACTTATGGGAAAACACTTGAATGCATGTGCTGGCAGCATCACAGGGATGCGTTGGAACCAAAGGGTACCACCTTCTTTGCGGGTTTCTTTTCCGTTTCTGTCCTGAAAACCCACCAGCTGTTGTTTCTTCCCGTAGAATTTTGGATGAGATTCCAACAAGCAGAGAAGCGGAGCCTCTACTGGACCTGGACCAAGATGGGAGGAGCTTCCTGGTGTACCTGACCAAGCACACCCCTGTGCTGACAGTGAGTGACTTACGGCGCTTCCTACCCTGTGCCTGCCATCTGGATCCCTACCTACGCAAGCAGATTAAAGGTTAGTGTGTGTGGAAAATGCCACAGCCACCCGAACAACCCAAGTAGTAGACTGCGCTGGTTTTGTCACACAGGGCAATTTGGGGCAATAAAGGATGCTAGCTATTTCTTAGCTTGTATAAAGGGCAGTTACACCTGGTTCAGACAGGCGCTTTAGACGCTAAATTATTGAATTAAGTACATGAAAAGTTCGACATCTGAAACAGTTAAGAGCAACTGGACGTGCTGGAAGTTTAAAGATTTACTGCTGCAGTTGTTCAGAACGACTCTGGAGCGTCTTGGTTTCAGACCTTGATCTTGTCATGAACCGAACCTAATGTAATATTATGTTAAGTTCGCCTGTCTGAAACCAAAATTTATTTGTGCCGACCTAGAGTCGCACCTAATCTATTTGGTATGGCGCGACTCTGGAGCACCTGTCTGAACCGGGTGTTAAGCCCTTTTCACACAATCTCCCCAGAAAAGCTAGATTCCCTGCGACAAATTTTACGAGCGCGAACTGTTTACTTCTCATCTCACGCTTCAGACCTGAAGCGGGGCAACAGAAAATTGCTTCAATGCCCCATGGGCGGATTTCAAAAAAATGCTGAGATTGATTCTAACTGTGTATCAATCTTAATTGCTAAGCAAAGTGTGATGATATTAACATATCATCTTAAGATGAATCTAAGTGCTTTGTGAAATCCAGCCCTGGATGCCTTTGTGCCCCTTGAAATATGAGATATAAGATTTCCTCTTAAATGTGCCCCTTAACTTTAGGAAAAATGCATTGCCCTTGCAAGGACGAAGTACCAGGCCTGCATGACTCCCGTGTTCAGTCATTCAAATTAAACACTCTTTAACATGCCTTGAATTACACGGAGACCGAGGCCTCTGTTGCCTCTGGTTTTGGCCTTGGTGCCCCTTCAAAAGTTTCCCATAGACTTTAAGATTTTCCAATGGAAGTGCCCTTTGCAAAATGAAAAATGGCCTTGCCCTCTCAAAGATGAATTTCCAGGCCTGCTTTAATGCAGTTAAAGGAATAAGCCCTGTTTCTTAACTTTCCCATTCATCACTTAAAGATTCGCTGGAGAGCCAGGATATGGCAGGAGCCCTGCCCAACATCACCGCCCTGCCACGCCCACAGAGTTTCGGCAGTAACTTCCCCAACCAAGTGTCAAGCCGGTCCTCTGTGTACTCGACCCTGAGTGACACCCCGTCGAGGCTCAGCTACCAGATGGCTGCGATCAATCCATTCTCCAAAAAGGTACATTGTGAATAGAACGATGAAAATCTTGACCATCTTCTGCCTTCAGTTGTAGACCCCGCACCTCGGTGACAAAAAGAGTGACTTTGTACATTCCAGGCCATTTCCTGGCAGGCAAGATACCACACTGGGCCCAATTTCATAGAGCTGCTTAAGCAGAAAAAAATGCTTAACAATTTCTTGCTAAGCAGAAATGAGCAGGATACCAGTCACAAATTGTACACGTGACATGGTAGTTTGGCTGGTAACCTTATTTTGGTAAGCAAAATTTTAATGTGTTTAGCAAATTTTTGTGCTTAAGCAGCTCTATGAAATTGGGCCCTGGGGTCGATTTCACAAAACCCTTCCTAACTTAGGACTAGTCCTAGGCAATGCTAGGAGATAGGACTAGTCCTAAGTTAAGACCAGTTACTGGTCCTAACTTCAGATAAGACTAGTCTTATCTCTTTGTGAAATCGACCCCAGGTCTGTTTTACTTCTTGACCCAAACTTACCACATAAAATCAAGAACTATCAAAAATTGGAACAAGTTTTGAGATCGAAATCAAAAGTTTAAACAAAAATCATTTAGCCTTCGAGGTAGATTCTGCTAGAAATTGTCAGGCCATTAACAACTTTTTGGAAAAGAAAATCAAGCTGCAATCTCCATAATATGGGAGGTGCTGTGTTTGCTTTTAATGAGCTGTTTACAAATTGTGCCTGCAGGAAGTCCAGCCGTCGATTTCACCAAACTCTTCCTAACTTAGGATTAATCTTAGGACTTAGGACGAGTCCCAGCCTTGCACTGTAAGATTAATCCTAAGTTAGGACTAGTTACTCGTCCTAACTCGAGATAGGATTAATCCTAGCGTTTCGTGAAATCGGCTGTAGGCTCTGCTGCTCTTTTGTAAATGTGATGTCATGTAATAGCATGGTGTATAGGTCAATAAGTAGCATTTGTTGAAGTCGTTGTGTTGGACTGTTAACTTATTTTCAAAGAAATGTTAATTACTGATTGTGAACCTGAAAGCTTACTTGTCATACAGATTGTGTGTAACCAATATTTCTGTTGCCAGGAATAAAAGATTACCCCAAAATGTGATGGTTTAGCAGATTGGGTTTGGTATAGAATTTTTACTGATTGAATAAAGAGTTGGAATGAATTGACTCTTCTAAACACCATGCTGCAATTTCAGAGCTTTGCTTACCATCGGCGAAAAATCAGTTCCTACAGTAGCAGGAAAGTTTACTGAATGTAGACATATTTCACAGGTTAGCTTGTGCACTGGATTGTCTTCTCACTACTACTACAATTGTCACTAAAACAGCTAGCGTAGCAATTTTGCGCTAACCATGTAAGCGGAGAAGGGTGACTGTAAGCACAGAGTTCCGCGGTAAGCAGAGCCATGAAAGTTGGCTTAGGTTGTTTCATCCCTCCACATTTGTAGACTGTGTCATCTTCTGTTGGTAGCTGGGTTGTAAAAGCTGTCAGTGTTGACCCATACAAATGTGTCTAAAATTTCAACCTCGATGTAGTGGAGTTATTGTCTTTGTCACATAAAATTAATCAAAAATTGCCAATTCTGAGAAAAATTATAATAATTTGCGTGAATAACTATATTTATGTTCTGAGTATTCAGCCTGAGTTATAATTATATCATTGCTTGGTGGACTATCGATATGGTTTTGGTTTGTGGTAACATCATGTGATACTTTCGCTGATTAGAATTTAGTTCTGATAAGAACTCAACCTGTAAGAATTTGCAGGACAAGTTCTCCCAGCAGGGCGAGTTCTTATCAGTAGAACTTAGTTCTGATAAGAACCCATTCTGCTAAGTAATGTAAGAATTAGGAGACAACTTCTTACAGAACTGAGCAGGGCGAGTTCTTATCAGTAGAACTTAGTTCTGATACCCCTTTCTGCTTAGTACTGTAAGATTTAGGAGGACAAGTTCTTATGGAACTAAGCTGGACAAGTTCTACCAGAACTAAGCCGGACGAGTTCTTATCAGTAGAATTTAGTTCTGACAAGAACTTGTTCTGCTTAGTACTATAAGAATTAGCAGGACAAGTTCTTACAGAACTAAGCAGGACAAGTTCTAACAGAACTAAGCAGGACAAGTTCTTATCAGTAGAACCTAGTTAAGGTAAGAACTCATCCGTGCTTATTGCTGTAAGAATTGACAGGACAGGTTCTTACATGCAGAACTCATCCTGCTTAGTACTATAAGAAAAAGCAGACCAAGTTGTTATGGAAGCGAAGCAGGACGAGTTCTTATCAGTAGAATTTAGTTCTCATTGGAACTCATCCTGCTTAGTTCTGTGAGAGATAGCAGGACAAGTCTTATAGAATTTAACAGGACGAAATTCTACTCACTGAAAGTAGATAAAACACATAGTGTTACCACAAACCAACCATATAGACTGAGTTCATTTTGCGTCTTAGATGTGATACAGATACGTATTTCTCGTCAAATTTTAGTGAAAGCATAAGTTCCGAAAACAAGACTTCTTAAGCTTTAATTCAAAATCAGGTTTATCTAAAGTTCTGTCTCCATACCAAAAAACAAGAACATTTGGATGTCTTTTAATTTTAATTTTCGAACCACACCTTGTCATTTTTCCTGCACACAAGTTGCACAAGTTTTGCCTGGTTTTGACATTTCACCTGTTTATGGTGAAACATCAAAGCTTGATTTTCTTTTGATCGTCACGACTGAATATCTTTTTTGTTCTGTTTTCATCGTTCCTCATCCAGCCTGAAATAATTATTATACCAGTAGCTAAGGTAATACAACCTTCTAGTATGTTCTACTTTTGACTGGTCCCCCGACCCCTTTGCTTTTGATGCCCCCCTCCCCTTCACAAACACACTTTCTGTTTGATTTTCCCCATTTCCTTTTCCATGGTTCCCAGCAATCCATCTTACCCCAACCGTTGATGTGGACACCAATTTAAAAAAAAAACACCCCACCAAAAAAGAGAACCTTCCCGAATTTCAAAAATGTGTTTTCATTTTTATCCAACTTTGACCCCCTTCCGCTGATCTTTTTGTGCATAACAATCTTCTTCAAGTGTGGTGTAGATTTCTGACCAACTTTTGATGGGTTTAATTTTTTTTCCTCTCTCTTGTTGTTGTGCTGCTTGTTTGAAAGTTGTTTTCTGATGATTGCACAATGCCCTCCTGTTTGATAAGGAAAGTGCAACCAATGCCAATTTCACTCATGCAACTGCTTTTAATTGAGATGAAAGCAACACAATTGTTTTCTAGGCTCTCTCCATTTTACAAATTAGCAACATGCGTTGGTCTTTAGTTTCCCCTTTTTTAAGTTCAATGATTGTGAACAAATTCTTCATGATGTGTTCTGAAAAATTAGGTCTCTTCTGTGCAAGTAAGCTTTCATATGAGAGTTCACCTAAAACTAACTTTTATAATGTGGGGAATAGTAAAGGTTTAGAATGAGTCTTTCAGTAGGATGAAACCTGGTTTTTGGTCATGGTTTTTGCAAGTTCAACCGTGAGGACTGTTCTTAAGAAGCTCTTGGCTTAGTTTGGTTCAGGTTCTAAGATAATTTAAATCGCTAAGGTTTCTGTCAACTTAAAATCACTCAAAATCCAATAATGATAATAGAATTGTCTAGTACATTTGTTTCGTTTTAAGCTTTAAATTACTACTTCACAGACATATTTTTGTCAGTAACTTTATTGTTTGTGGACCGTTTTTCATGCAGCTGCTCACTGAACTTGTGTCTGGTCAGTGAGCTTTTGTCCAAAATCTATTCCAAAATTAAGGGTGTGAAAAATTGCACTGGAACAACTTTGTCAGAGCTTTTTAATCTCCCGTGATATAACACTTAAGCCTCTGATTTATATTTCACGTGAAAGCAAAGTTTCAAAGCGGCGATTTCATGATGCGTATAAAACATTTGTGAGGGGCGGTTGAATCTTAATCATCATGAAAATACATTTGTTTGTTTTTTCGACCATCATTACCCTCAAAATCCATCATGCAGGTTAATCAAAATATATTGTTTTTAGGCATTGCATGGTGAGGTATTAATAGATAGTCAGTTTGCGGTAACACCATGTGTGAATATCTACTTTGCTGTGTAGATTTGTTCTTTGAGAACCTGTCTTGCTATTTATTCTCCTGCCACGGAGTAGATTTCAGAATTCAGGAGACTACATAGTTGATCGCTCGTCGCTGCCTGTCTGGTTCCTGCTTTTTTAAAGCACTTTTGTGAATTTCATACTTGGGTACCAGTTTTTCCAACTCGTAACGACCAAAAGTGCACCCGTACATGGTTGATAATACTGCGATTTGATTGGTTGGTAATACTGCGATTTGATTGGTTGAAATTGCAAAGGTTTGCTTAACATTACCCAACTCAAGAGAAACTGTGACATGATTTTTTTTGATCATCCAGGCTGATGTAAATTCAGAGCTAGGCATCTGCGAAGGGATGATGGTGTTGTATTCGCTTCGCTTTCACATTTTGCATGAAGTATGAATAAGGCTTCACCCTTCCCAATAACTACAGTTTCAATTAATGGTTTTAAATCCTACTTTAAAAATCTGTTATAGTTGTGAACGATTACACACAAAAACCCAAACTGGTGTAATATTCATAGCAGGCAAATCACTAACATTTTAGTGGTTGTCCCAGACAGGTGAGTTTGCTTAATGGAAGAGCCAGTGGCATAATAAGCTTTTTGCAAGTCAGATTTTATTGATGTCTGGTACAATGACTTGTTTATTCACAAGTGAATGTGCAATTTTTAATTCCTCAGACTGAATCCAATGTTGCTATGTCACACGGGCTACATAAGAGACAGCGAACACCCAGACATAAATTTCCTGTGAAATGTTGTTGCTTAGGTTTTTGCTGATCAAGAGGTTGCTGTGAAAAAGTTTGCCCCAAATCCTTAAAAATAAAACCTATTGAGGAAGTTGTCTGATTTTGTAGGGAATGCATTATTATTATTATTATTATTATTTTACCTCTCTCCACAAGCTCAACAAAATTACACACAAATGAGATACAAAACAAAACCTAAAACAGACATGGAGAAGGCTAGACTGGGGAGGGAAATGTAAATTTCCTACGACTGGTCATTTGCATGTGATACGTGATTTGTCATTTGTCGCTGATGTCCCTGCACCTTCATATTTTCTCGAAAGAGGCAAACTCGAAAGATGGAAGACTTGGCCTTTGTTATGACCAGACCTTCAGATATCTATTTGAAATGATGTCAAAGAGTCTGTAAACCTCTACAATGTAGCATTCTGGAATTCAGTGGGGTTAACTTTTCACAAAGAAGGAAATGTTACCCAATACTTAGGAAGTTTCATTGTCATACTATCTCACCCCAGGGTATGGTACCGCAGGCCCCAAAATAACAAATACTTATCATTTTTAAGGGTGACTGCTCTATGTCTCCTCATTATTTACACACTAGGGCTAGGGCTAGGGTTAGGGTTAGGGTTAGGGTTAGGGTAAGAGTTAGGAAAAGGAAGATACAGTGGGGTGTAACCATTTGAAAGAGTGTTATCAGAGTCCAAACATTAGGTGTTGAGTTACCATTGAGTGGAGTATTTTGGATTCAGGAGGGCATCTGGCCAAACACACAGCAGGGCTCACTTTCATAGAGCTGCTTAAGCAGCAAATGTTGCTTAACACATTTCTGCTAAGCATAAATGAGCAGAATACCAGCCACAAATTGTACGAGTGGAATATTACTTTAGCTGGTAGCCTTATTCCGGTAAGCATTATTTGTATGCGCTTGTCTACTTTTTGTGCTTAAGCGGCTCTATGAAATTGGGCCCAGGGTTCAGATTGTAATGGTAAGAAGCATTTATGGCATGCTTCATAGTGTCACTTTTTCACAAGAGACTTGTTCCTCAAAAAGAAAAACAACTTTGCAAATTTTGGATGTTTTCATTGACATCAATATATTAATAGTGTGCAATAGTTTTATAACTTCACTAAAAGCACTCTGCACTAATGACTTCACATTTGCTCACAATACCCTGCTGTCAGACAAACACTCCACAACTCACGCAATCAATCACAGTCAGTCAGTACACAGGAGTTAAACATGGAGCCAATTTTGACACGTTGTCTTAGCTTCTATTTTTAGCATTAGTGCAGAGTGCTATGCGCACAATGAAAATATCTCAAGATTTACAGAAACAAAGAAAAATTGACTAGAGCGGGATTTGAACCAACGACCTCCGGAATAACATGCAGGGGTTCTACCAACTGAGCTTTCTAGCCCTAGTTGGCGGTCTCCCCCGTTAATTCGTAGGTCATTGATTCAAATCCTGCTCTTGTCAATTTTTCATGGTTCAACCCCAAATTATTTCAAATTTACTCAGTCAGTTTCCCTTGTGGTTTATTACTTGATATTTGCAATATTTTTCTGTTCTAATGGTCGATTTATGTGCTGAACAGCTTTATGAAAGTGAGCCCAGACTGTGGTTAAGGGTCTTAACAATTAGAAACGGAACCCTAACTTTAACTCTAGTGCTCTTTGATAAATGCCTGGTCTATTAATTTCTTATGTTTGTTTATCCCAGATACCGAGTCCTGCTGTAAGTGGTACCCCGAGCCCTGGTTTCTTAACAGTCAAGGATGTGTGTGATCGCCTTCTACAACTAGAGGGCATTGACAAACATTCAATTCCACGTTACCAGACTAGAATTGCAGAGCACAACGTCAACGGTCACGTACTGCTGCAATGTGATCTTGAAGAACTCAAGGAAGTCTTAGGAATGAATTTCGGCGACTGGCAGCTATTCCGCTCTCTAGTGATGACCATGCGGGGCCAGGCGCTGAGCTGTACGCATTCCCCGAGCGTGTCGAGCAGCGACGTCCTACAGATGGAGTCGACGCAAGGGGATATTGCCGCAAATGGAACAAACGGCGTCGGAAGCAACAACACCGTGCCGCTCTCCCCACAATCACAGAATGACTATTTGAACCTCAGCTTTGAAGAGCTACGCAAGAGCTCCCAGCATTCCTCGCAGCGCTCGTCCCTCCACAACTCGCGTCTTTCTCTGGGGACGTCGCTCAGCGAATCATCACAGCTCATTGACCAATCGGGGGTGAGCGAAACCGAAGACGAAGTGTCACCGAAACATGTGCAGCGAACGGACCATGCAAATCTCCTCCGCGCTATGGATGAAAAAGGCGGAGACGTTGATCGTGAGGGCATTACTCAATTCATGGGAGTGGTCCCGGACTACGATTATGAAGAGTCCGAGCAGTACGAGTTATCAACAGTCCTAGTGCATCAGGATGTCGGTTTGACCCCTGCTGAGGAAATGATACCATCTATGGGTTTGAAGCGTAACCATTCGTTAAAATCAGAGGATGGGTCTCAGCCAAAGACAAATGGAGTGCATTATATTGCCATGGAGGGCTCCAAACAGGAAAGAACTCCAATGGGGAAACCTTCCCTGCTTGCCTCCCAGGAAGGAAAACACAAAATGAAAAGGCCAAGGAGTCTCAGCGAAGAAAGCAGTGAATCTGAACATAGAGAGGACCAACCTTTAATGAAGAGTCACGCTAAGCAGGACAAAGAGCAGGACAAACATAAAAAGGATGGGAATGCAAGGAGAAGCCCAGTCAAAACTTCCAAAGTTAAACCCACGGAGACTAACCAACAAACTGAAAACGGGCATGTCGATAAAGGACCAAGTCGTCAGCTGTACAGCCCCGAACCAAATATAATCAGTCCGGATTTGAAAGCTCAAGTTGTACAGGATGTTGAGCGGATGTTTGAGAATTTAGAATGTGAGTTGGCCCATAGGAAGGAACTATCTCCACCATTAGAGGTACCACCTTCCCTTGAACCAACCCCAACGAAATCGACAAACTTCCGTTTCCCCAAGAGCCCGTTCAAAGGGGAGCAGCAAACCCACGATTTGTCTCTTCTTGCCGGATACTCCAGCTTCACCCCGATGATGCGGGAACTACAGAGTGTCCCCGAGACAGACATCATGAGCGTGACGACCAACTCGGATGACATCATGTCCACACCGGGATCGGATCAGCCGCGGTATCGTCGGCCTCTCGTCCGTCAGTCGCAGTCGAGCGATGTGCTGTTGCGCAGTACCCCTCAGCCCTCGGTGTCCATCGAGGACAAGCCCATGATGCGCAGCGTCTCTCAACCCAATCGCTTCACAGACTCTGGACTCACCCAGCAGTCCCAACAGCAGCGGACCCTGGATCAGAGTTTCGACGAGTTTATCATGCTCTCTCTAGAGGAACAGCGGAAAAAACGGACTCCCGAAAACGAAGACCACGAACAGAATCCCCCGAAACATGCCAATCGAGGGCCCGGCAGCCCATATTGGAGGCAATCTGCCCCCTCGCTCGGTGCAAACTGTGAAAATAAAGACAATGTGTTCATGGTCAGTATCGGGGATGCTGGACCCAGCACAGCCGACCAAAGAACAGCCATACACAAGGGAAGTCTGAATCTATAGAACTGTGCTCACTCTTTTGGAGCCTGCATGCTTCCAGTGTCTAAGGGATCATTGATGCATTGCTTGGTTTTGGGTTGTTGTTTTTTAAAAATAGATTCTACAAACGTTGGTGAACAAATCTACTTATTAATTGTTACCCGCGGTGTTACGCGGGACGTTCTAAACAGTTCTTAATTGAGTTTAGAGTTACAATTAATTGATATATTTTGTGAATATACATTTTTGACAGTTGGTATATATCGCAATTTGACTGTATCCAAATCAACCACTGTTGTCAAGACTTACCTTGAGTCTTGAATTTTTTACATGAGACAAAAAAGGGCCGAATACTAAGACTGCCTCACCAAACACGACTGTTGGTGTTTGTTTCAGCTTCTTCATATTCATCACCCAAGAAGTTAATTGTAGCTCCAGACAACAGTCTGCAATTATCTTGTAAACATACGCCTGATGTTAAACTTGTCAAGTCAGCTCAATCATGTACATCTTTTTCTGATTAGCTTCTTTTTTTCCTTTTTTTTTTTTATAGAACCCGGATCAGTACTGAACCTGATACCCTTAAGTGAACCTGCAAAGATGAAATATAACAAAACAGTCAAAAACACAGTCTGGAATTTGTTTTTTAAACACAAGTTGAAACAGGACCTTTTGGTTTTCTGCTGTGTATGACAATAAGCACCAACAACAGGCGCCTTGTTGCCAGTGGAATAGCAAGGGCACTTTCTTTGGGAGTGTGTGGCAGCAAAATGGCGGACTACCACTAATATTCTTGTCTATTTTAAGAAAGATAAGACTAACAGGCCCAACTTGGAACCCTGCTCTATTCAATAATTTCAAAGCAAGGACACCAACATTTGCAAATTAGGGGGGGGGGGGGGGGTATGGAATTGTTTTTATTCTTAGTCCGTTAAATAACTGCATTTTTGTCTGTATGTTCTTGTTCTACTTGATGTAGTCCTTCATTTGCCAACTGAGGCTTAAGATACCAACTGATAAAACAATTTTGTTGGGGTGTGTCACAAGTTTGTAAACACCTGCAATCGGGTACCTCCTATTGTCTCTCTTTTGTTTGTAAACACTCTCCAACTGGGGACCTTCACCCAACCAGGGATCCTATTGTCTTATTTGTAATAGGTGCCCGGTTTGGATGTGTCAAATTCACACACGCCAGTTCTTTACACCCTTTACTTTGCATTGAACACAGTTTGCTCATCCTAAATTTGGGTTCATCGTCTGAATTCTGACTGATTATCTAAATTCTTGGAAAGTGACATTAACTGAAGTAATAATCAGGGGAAGTGAATAGCATCAGTGAGCCTGACATGTTTTATAAGTTTTGAAAAGCTGAAGAAATGTATACTTCTTTACAGTTTGATTTAAACCAATAAAAAAAATTTTTTTTTTTTTAAAGAGTTCAATTCTTTTTTTCTTTTTTTCTTCAAACTTTGCCATGGATGATAATAAGGCCGTATCTGAATAGGTAGCTACAGCTATGGCTACGGCTGTTGCTAAGGATGTACTGTACTTCAGCCGTAGTCGTACCTGTAGCCTCCAATTCGTACAGGGCCTTCGAAGATGGTGTTATTTCATTTCATGCAATTGTACAGGGAACAGGGATCGTTGGAAATTTTTGATCAAACAGGTCAGTAACCTTAAGTTGTACATTCTAAAAAGTATTCAGTTTGTCAAATTTTGCCAACTTGTCAATAAAAAATATGCAGTTTATTATAAGTAGCCTATACAAGCGGGCAAGTTATAGGGGAAAACGTGCACATTTCCGGGGCACTGCAGAAGCAGGTGACCAAATGTTTACAGGAGACGTTACCAGAATACCTTCTTGTGTACAAGTTTCATTCAGGGAGAGAACAACATCATCAAATTTGCTGACATTTCCACCCGTACAAAATGGTGGCCGACAGTTGTAAGCGAAATGTAAAGCTCCTTACATGTGCACAAGAAATACTTCTTATTAACCAATGCAATATGGCTGACCCGTATGTCTGCAACAAAATCCTCTTCCACTGAAAACAGAGCGGTGCTATTGAGTCCAGGGACGCAAGTTATTGAAGCTCTCCTTCAGCTGAAAATGTTCTGTAAGCCATGGCCAAGTTCGCGCAAGAACTATCGTTGACCATAGTTCAACTATGTTAGCCTGAACTCTGTCTAGTCGACTATAGTTGTCTACGCTTGTCGACTATTTGGAACCAGCCTACCCGGGCATGGTGCAAAGAGGACCAGTTATCAGAAAAAAATGATAACGCACACTGAGCTGCCGGTCGCGTTGACATGACACGACTAGAGTCATTCATAATTCAACTTTTGTGCTCCTGCACTACGTATGTCAATAAACAACCACTAGTTAACCATTGGTCCTTGGGCGAACTTGACCCTTGTTAGCAAATTGATATGCTCGTAAATGATCTAACACGGAACCAGTCACAAGTAATTTTCCATTGCTTGTATTTTTGGTTGTTAGCCTGTTTTTCAATTGGGGCCAGCTTCATAACAGGATGCTTAAGCGAAGACAACATATTGGTTACGAACAAAAATACCACTGTGAAAAATATTTCACTGGTTTCCTTTTAACTTTTGCTTAGCAGATCACTCTAATAAGCAAAGTTTTCTGATTACAGCTGCTTCATGACAATTGCTTAGCACAGACAGGTTACCAACAAAAATACCATCTAGCGTATCTTATTTTTCACTGGTTCCCTCTTAACTTTTGCTTAGATGATCACTCTTATAAGCAAAGTTGTCTTGATTACAGCTGCTACATGACAATTGGTGTAGGTTAACACAGCTCTTGTAACAGTGATGGTATTTTGGGAAGCCTGCCCCCTAGCTCTATTAAATTTTACTCCATCTAGAGTTGAATTAACTAGTTTTCATATAAGGAGTGCAATCAATGTAAACACTTTATGCCAAAGATAGGTCTGTTTGATAATGCTGAGGCTGGTGTTCATATTTTGTCATCATGAGCTTGACAACAACAATATATATATATATACATGTACTCTATAATTTTTAACTGTAAATTGTGCAAATTGTATACTGACTATAGTCAGAGGTGTCTGGTTTTGTCAATAATTCTGTTATTAACATTTTTCTCAACTAGTATTGGTCATCTTACCAAAAAACCAGGGTATTTACATCTACATGTAAATAAAAAATCATACACAAGATCCCAGTGAACACTTTCACTGAGGTTTTTTTTTTGTGGGCATATATTGTAATCCCATGTTTTTCACATAAACTCCTTATTTTAGGCGACTTTTTATTTCTATGTTATGTAGGACTGTAACGTAACAAGTTAACAGAATGACGACTGTTAACTGTGTAGATGGGGGGTTTTTCCCGACGGTCAAGTTTGAATTTTTGCTCCCGTTTTTGCTCCGTTTTTGATGCTGAAATGGGAATTCACTCTCACTGAAACATATTTGAATACTCGGGCACATCGGATTGTGAATAATTAACATGAAATATTTGCATATTGATCACTTGCCCACCTATGAAAATTTTCCTTACCTATTTACAGAAATGGCGGTGAATGTGCAGTTTGATTTTTACTTTCCCTTAAACCTCTTAGAGGACACAGCAATAAAACCTGAAGAACACTGAGCTTGAACGTACTGTAATGTGTCCTGCTGTGGACATCAATACAGCGTGACACGCATGTGTGGAAAATTATATCACATGAGGCGCGTGTATGGTAAAACAATATCAGGTGACATGCATGTATGGCAAAACTGTATCACGTGACACACATGTATGGCAACATGGTATCATGTGACAGGCATGTATGGCAAAACGATATCACGTGACAAGCATGTATGGCAACACGGTATCATGTGACAGGCATGTATGGCAAAACGATATCACGTGACAGGCATGTATGGCAAAACGATATCACGTGACACGCGTGTATGGCAAAACGATATATCATGTATGGCAAAATGGTGACACGCATTGAGCATGTCTATTATTGATTGATGTATTATAACACTGTATCAATATTTACTATACACGTGTGTAAAAAAAAATGCAGCATAACAAAATGGACATGTGCATCTAATGGTCTAACAACTGTGTCTCACGGAGATTGACTTTATACATGTAGTCAGCGCTCTCTTGGTTGTTGTTTTTTCATATCAAATTAACTCATTGTTCTGATTCTACCATCTTTGATATCATTAGATGAATCGGCATTATCCCTTAATTACAGTGGTCCGCTGGCCAAATGCCAGTTAAAACGCCCGAGGACCAGTCAGAATTCTCTCCAAGTGGTCCGACTGACTAGTTCAGTGCTACAGAGCATCCCTGTTTCATTTGCAATATTGAGTAATGAAAAAGTCGACGGACAAATGAAATGACCAGCTTACTGGTCCTGTTGGCCAGTTAGGAACAAACATTTTTAGGGGCAAAAGAATTTTAGATACCTTTGAGGAATCGATGGTCGTGCAGCGACATAGCTTTTGATGACATTCAAAGCTACGTCGCTGCACTACCATCATTTAAAAAAAGGTTTATCAATACGATGGAATCCAATATTAGTTGACATGATGCTATTTGTAGGGGTGTCGCAAAAAAAGAGTTGGCGGAACGTAGGTGTGTAACTGGGTGCAACACATGCTGACATTTGCTACATTAGGTGAAGGCTTAATTGGGTGGTCTATTGTAATAAACAGTTTGCATCTAGTTGGTTTTCTTTATTCTTCTTTAATTCCGAATGATGAACCAGTGTGCAATCTGTTGCTGCAAAGCAATTTGTTTCCCTTTTTTTGAGTTTGCCAAAATCACATCAGTATGTGGTTGGCAGAAGGGTGTAACGAGAGTGTGCCCAGATCAAGGTCCTAAGTCATCGATGCGAAAATTGTGGTTTGAGAACAATGGGTTGTTAAATTTGAATGATCCATGGGGATTTATCATTCAGCATAGGAAACTTTAAGTCGAGAAAAGGAATTGGAGAACAGAGCTGGAGAGCAAGTCTATAGGACCTTGCAGAGTATCGAAATATGTCATTGTTTAAAAGGGTAGCCATTTTATTGTTAACAGTCTAACGCTAAAGCGAAACAATGTTTGTTTAGCGTGCCTGGCAGAAGGTTGTGGAGCCGTATATCTTTGTGCGGGGCAGTCAACCAAATCCTGCTTTTTTTTTCAGGAATGTTAAGTATTTGATTTATTATTAGATGTATATGGATTCATAATAATATATGCCAAACTGAAGCAGCTAAACCAACCCTAACTCTTAGCCTATGCCTAACTCTAATCCTAAACCTCACCTAACCCTTTTAACCGTTATAAGAGAGTTTAGGGCTAATTGTTATCAACTAAACTGGTCTGGTTATGTTACTTTAACAATTCTATCTCATTTTAAAACAGATTATTTATTCAGTATTGGTTTCTAGTATTAATTTATGAAAAACAGTTAAGTTCTTTTAGAAATTTTGAAATGAAGTTTAGAATAAATTTTAATACAAAATACTGATATTCTTTTTACATGAATTTTGTTTATAATAAGTGGAGACAATCAATGTTGATATTTATTTACAGGTTTGTTGCAATCTATTTGGAGGAAAAAAAGTATACAAAGTATTATTTTATACTGTTTGTAAAAAATCATTATCAAAAAAGTGCAAAACACAAATGGTTAAGCAAATCATGTGTTACACAAATCATCGGGTACTGTTGACAATCCAAGGTTCCCCTGATTGGGCACTCTTAGTATCCTCATTTGGAGATATAGGTTCCAATCAAGGGAACAGTATATCCCAACTAGGACAGCTGTTGACACTCCATGATTCTCTCAATTGGGCACTCTTAGTATTCTCATTTGGACATGTAGCTTCCAATCATTTTTGCGCTTTCCTATACATTCGTTAATGCAAAGAATAGAGGAATAACGCTCTGGAAACTAGATTTGTCTAAATTTGAAGTTGTTTAGAAGATTGTTTTCATAATAAGCACACATTGTTATCAAGAAATTAGTCAGAAAAACGATAACAGTTTTTTATACCTCTCTTTGCAGTTTTTTTTTATAAAGTACTCGTCTGTTGGAATCAGTGTTCTGATATTAGATGACCCAACCAAAGTACACAGATTCGAGTTCTACTCGGCTTTCGTAGTACTCGGCAGTACTTGATACTCGACTGAAAAGTACCTGACTACAACACTGTAAAACAATTATGAATTTTGTCTTTAAATGGTCAGTTTATTCAGAGGCAAGAGTTTTGAATGCTAGGTCAAGTTACTATTGAAAGTTCCGATGGTTCGCTTCTTGCCCGGATCCACCACTAGCATGTAGAGCCTCGACTTCATGCTTCATTTATGTTGTATTGGTATCTGTTTGGATGAAAGCATCTTTATATTACCGTGACAATACAGAGTTATGTAATGCTTCTATTCACTGCTGTCCCCAATTTGAGGCTCTACATGCAAATGGCTGACCATGCAAAAAGGGCGAATTGAAAGATCCGACGATAGTATATTTTCTTGAAAACTTCTGTTGGTAATTGTGGAATACAAACCACTACAGATGCAAACCTGTGCAACTTTGAATTCAAAGTTTGGCTGTCAGCCAGGAGTGTATTCCAATCACTTTTTCATGTTTTGTATTATTGTCCTGTTTATGGACACTTTTTTTCTGGATTATTCGTAAATCTAGACCAATTTCAATCGTTCAATTGTACGATTTATGAAGCTATAATGAATTCACAAAGTTGAACTTCACCACAATTCTGTCTTTGAATTTTTTACGAGATCAAATTGATTGTATGCAGCATTAATTGCCAATACATTTCTACCATATTCAGATTTGAATCTTTCTTTCATTTGAAGCAAAATGTATGCAAATTGAATAGGTAAAACCTGAAATACGTTTGTGTACATTGTTATGTTTGTTTTGTTTCATATTTTGGTACCCGCCAACAAAGAGGGGACATAAAATGTAACCGAGATAGAACACACAATCAAGTTGTAGGACAGTTTTGTAATTTACAGTTGCAGTTCAGAACTTGTGAACAATAAGCCAGAGCTTTTGATTGGTTGCTCAGAGTCATTTCACTGTAGATTTAATACAACAAGCCAATCAGAAGCTGTTTGACATGTTGGTTGTGGTGTCCAGGAACGTGTACATGTATATAAGTTATATTGTTTGGCTGCCTATAATGTTGTTAAAGTTTGGAGGGTTTTTTTTTGGGGGGGGGGGGGGTTCTCAGAATTGACAGGATATTTAGTTTATTTAGAAAGATTCTGCTTTGTACTGGCAGTGCTGGAAATTGTCAAATGGTTTATTGTATCGTTAAAATACTGCCTCATTTGTACTAGTTAAAGGGAAGATACAACATTGGTTGGCATTTCAAAGTGCGGCTAAGTCAAACGTTCTTGACAAATTTATTGCCAAGCAAAAGATTTGCAGGAAACCATTTCAATTTATAATGACACCTCATGGCCTTTTTGGCTGGTACCTGTGACTCCTTAAACATGGATAATGGCATTTTTTTTACGCTTAACAGCCATACAGAATCACAGTCTGACAGCTTAAAGACATTTCTGGGACTTTATGGAAATATGATTTGCTGTGATCATTTATGGTATCATCAGCTTGAATCTGAGGGGGAAAAATGCTCGTACATATACTAAAAAAAAACTAGTGTAGGAATATATTAATGTTATGACCTCTTACATTGTTTGGAAAAATTAAAAACACATAGTGTAGTTAAATCTAGGTCATATCTTATTGATATAAATTATTTGTTGAAAGTTGTTGAATCGGAGTGGGTGTAACACTCCTTAAAACCAATGTTGTAGCTTTCCCTTTCACTAAAGTTTTTAAGTTATAAGTGTGCATTATAAAGTGCAACTGAGACAACAATGTTTAGCAATATTTGTTTGAACTGAATACAACAATAAAAACAAACAACCTAAATTTGTATTTAACCCAATGAGGTGTCTGCATCAATTTCTTTATTGTGGACGAGTGTTTTAAAGCTAAGTCCAGTTTTGTACGACCCGTGACTTGGATTGGACTTGAGTCCAACTTGAGTCACATTTTTTATTGTTTGGACTCGGACTCAATTCACACTGGTCAGTGACTCGGACTAGGACTCAACTGTCTGGACCCTGACTCACATTCTGACCTGATGTTTGTGACATGGGACTCACAATTGTTAATTATTTAAATGCACTAATTTCTTGCATTATTGTGAAAAAAGTGACTTGTGGAAATTTTACTTTTTGGACGGCTACTACTGTTCAATGAGTTGTGAGCTTCAACCAGGTAGTCTTCATTATGGAACAATGAGCTAGAAAGCTCATTTGGTAGAGTGCCGGCATGTTAGTCTGGGAGTCGAAGGTTCAAGTCAAGCTCCAGTCAATTTGTTTTTGTTCAACCCCAAATTCTTTGAAGAAGAGGTTCAACCAAAACGTTGTTGTTTTATGGCAATGTTGGTTTTTGAAAGGTTTTTTTAACTAGCAATGGAAAAACGAAGAAAAATCCAAGTTTCACCTTATTTTTAACTTTGGTGTGTATTTCTTTCAGTTTTGTTTTGTTTGTGACAAATATATTTTACAACTGAGCTCACTTGGACAAATACTTAACTTGACTTAACTTAACTTTACCGACTTGTAACCCAAAGAACTCCAGACTTGGACTTCGCGACACCGATTCTTTGGACTCAAATACAAGGACTGAGGAGTCGAATACAGGACTGGCTAAGTTCCTTTTTGAGGCTTTGTCAGCTGGACATGGGCTGGAAACACTTCACATTGAAATGGTATTGAATAGCCCATGCACAAGCGCCATCTTTAAAAAATACCGCAATGCATCCTGGGAAACTGAGTACAGTTCAAAAATAAATCAAGCTGCCAAGATGGACGCCATGCTGCAGTTAACGTGTAACTGTGCCTGGTTTTATAGTTGTGTACTGCATTGCTTTAAAATCAATGCGCCATGAGCGTTGCCGACGTTCCTTGAACAGCCGAATCCTTTGCGCGTCACCCATGCGCATTGGGACATGCATTATGGCCTATGGGACATGCATATGGCCTTTTGCACGTCCTTAGCAACACCCTTAGAAACAGTCGTAGTCCAATCCAAAAATATGTGCCAACTCTTAATTTACTTGCATCTAATATTTACATTACCATCAATTTAATTGGTTACAGCCATGGAATTTTATTTTTCATCATGTAAGTTAAAAAAATCACAACAGAAGAGCACTACTTTTATAAGAAATTTGATTTTTATTTACATTTCTTAAGTACACAGTGTGAGGGCGCTATATTATAAAAAGGCAGCTCAAAGCCTGCTTTTGGTCATTTGCAAGGAAGAGATCATGCAGGGAGGATCTCTGGTAACAATCCAGAAAGACTGCAATTCACCATGTGCACCAAGATGGCGGACACTGCAGGTAAGCTCTCAAAACCCATACACCATGATGAAGGCGGTTCATAATGCTCATTTTCTTTACTTGGTATTCCTTGCAAGCATGTCATAGATAATGATATTGGCTGTTTAATTTAAAAGTACATAAGTTCACCTTTATTTAATTAAGAAGTACAGTACATAAGATAGTTTAACACCCATTTCAGACCATTGCGGACAGGTGCTCCAGAGTCGCGCTGAACCAAACAGATTAGGAGCGACTATAGGTCGATCCAAATAAATTTCAGTTTCAGACAGGCGAACTTATTGTATTGGCTGGAGATAAGGTTGTCTCCCTATTGGTGGCTACAGCTGCGGCTAGGTTTCGCCATCATGAGTATAGTACTTCCTTAGCAACAGTCATAGCCGTAGCTTTAGCTGCCAATTCACCCATTTACTGCATGCTCGTGCACGCCCCTTCATAAATGTGATATGGAGGGAGGGAGTGCGCATGCAGTAATTGGGTGAGAGTTCATAATTCCATGTACACCTACAGGCCTGCTTTGATTACAACAATAGATGAATTGCACATGATGTCATTGACCACCATATTTGATGCAAAACAATGGAAAAGTGCACGCGTGCACGCGCTGCGCATGACTCTCGGCCAATGATAGCCTTGCATGCGTGCAGAGCAGCCCAGACAATCAAAAAGTTCCTGCTGATAGTGTAGCTGACAAACACCTCAATTTGGAGCAAACCAATCATAACACAGATCTGGAAAGCTTATGTCATTGCACGTTTATCCAATGAAATCATTGTATATCCAATGAAATCGATGGGTCTGTAAAACTAGTGCCCATCTTTATCCTCGCGGATAAAGACAGGGGACCAGTCTAGGTCTGATGCATTGTCTCTGGTTCTAGTGTTGTTAGAGTGCATGTTTGGTTCCCGGTCATGGTACTTATGTCCTTGAGCAAGAAAATTAGGCCGTGTTGAAATTGGTGGCTACGGCTGAAACGACGCGTCATCATGCCTTGCAGTGTAGGGCGTCCTTAGCAACACCCTTAGAAACAGTCGTAGCCGTAGCTGTAGCCGCTAATTCGGATATGGTCTTCACCACGATTGCTTTGACCTTTGGATTTGACATGTGTCAAGTGTTGTGTAATGCACATTAAAGAACCCAGTACACTTGTCATTAAGAGAAGGGGGTTTGCCCCAGTCATGCCAGTGTTTCTGACTTGGTTAACTGTAGATTGCACCACAGCACCTTTTAAACCCTTACAAGGTGCTGTATAAATGAGTCTCATAATCAAAATATAAAAAACAGCTCTTCATATCCGTCTTCAAAATAGTTAGTTCTATCCCTAGAACTTCTAAGCCAAATATGATATCACAATACAATTCATCAATCACAGGACACAAGAACTTCATTCCTTGATAAAAAAAAACTTCATTTTATTTGTTGAAAATCAGTTGGCAACTGCCTTCATTTTTAAATAATTACTCACAGACAACACACTGAAGCATCTTCAAAATAACAGTCCAATCGTTATAAAAAAATATGTGCCAACTCTAAATTTACATACATCTAATAATTACATTACCATCAATTTAATTGATACAGCCATGGAATTTATTTCATTTTTCATCATGTAAGTTAACAAAATAACAAAAGAAGAGCACCTACTTCTATAAGAAATTTGATCATTATTTACACAAAGAGATTTCTCTTTTTTTATCAGTGTGAGGGCGCTGCAGATGTATCAAAAGGCAGCTCAAAGCCAGCATTTGGTCATTTTCAAGGAAGACAGCATGCAGGGAGGACCTCTGGTAACAATCCAGAAAGACTGCAATTCACCATGTGCACCAAGATGGCGGACACTGCAGGTAAGCTCTCAAAACCTTCACTACGAAAAAGGCAGTTCATAATGCTCATTTCTTGACTTTTACTTCAGTCCTCTTATGACACCCTGTAAAGTGTGTACATGTAATTCTTTGGGCGGTAATAAGCACAGACTTCCCTGGTAAGCAGAAGATTAGTTTTGCTTTTGCATGTAATGTGAAGTAAACCAGCCTGAAAGGGGCACTATCATCATAATCAAAGCAAGCCTATGGCTGTACATGGAGTTATGATCACTCACCAAGTTACTGAATGCTCATGCACGCCCTCCATAGATACAATAGAGAGGGAGGGCATGCGCATAACTGGGTGAGAGTTCATAATTCCATGTATAGCCACAGGCATGCTTTGACCACGACAATACTGCCACTATATAAATCAATTTGTTGTAACACTTGCCTTACTGAAATTTTGCTACACAAAGGCTGAGAGACGTTCACTATAATCTCTGCATTATACGCCAGCAATAATTAAGAAAAACTTCTCATACAAACTTTTATCAATTCAATGAGGTAAAGTTTTGTGGTAACACCCTGTGGATATAATCTGTCTTTTGAGCGTGTGTGGGTGCTGGTGGAACTGGTAGCCTCCACGTTTTGGACAGTACACTCTGTCGGTCATTTCTAAATTCCAATGTCATCCCCCCTAAAACAAGATGTCCCTCAAAGTTATTTGCAATACTATCATTCTAATGCTAGATTTGCGAATGAAATTCTGAGCCTGAATTTAAAACTTCTTTTTTTTCAGATCTCAGACTGGGACCATCATTATATTGCAGGCAACAGCTAAAGCCATAGCCAACCGTGCTTGATTCAGAAGCAGCCTAGGACCAAGGAAGTCAAAAAAGCTACTCCCACCTCCAGTCTTGATGCCTAGAACATCACTTTCAGCATTCCAGAAAATTTGCAGGTATAGTACAAAATAGTGCAATTTTTATTTTCTGAAATGTTGTCTAATACTGTCTGCATGTAACTACCTGTACACAATTCCTGCGTTGGCATTGCATCAAACAACACCACATATGTCTTACTGCTATTCGCTACTTGCACGGATCTGCCATGTTCGTGTAGAGCCTCGACTTCATGCTTCATTTGTATTGTATTTATGTATCTGTTTGGATGAAAAGTGTCCAGGGCTCGAAGTTAAATGCTGGGCCGCCAGCCCGAGGCCAGTGATGTGTAATAAATAAAGGAAATTAGGTTCAAACAATGACTTTGAGTCTCGTAACTATCTTTCAACTAGGTTGAGTATCGAAACATACTTAAGACAAATGAGATATTCTCTTAGTGCTTGCTCAAACAAACAGTTTACATAAACATGTTAAAACTGTGTAGAAAGTTCTTTTTCATTAGGTTTCCGGTCTTGTAAAATAAATTCCAGTCGAGTAAAAATGTTGGCATACAAGCCCTGTGGTCTTGAGATTATCCCCCCTAAATTCGATCCCTAGTATCATCACATCACAGAGTTATGTAATGCTTCTAATCACTGCTGTCCCAAATTTGAGGCTCTACACGCAAATGGCTGACCATGCAAAGGGCGAATACGGGCAAAAATTTAAGCCAGTCAGGCTACATATAAATCACAATAGATTAGGATTTAGTCCAAGCTTAACTATTAACCATATAACTCCACCGTGCATTTAACTTATTATTTTTTGTCGAATATAAGTCCTTGCATCACATGCGCATGCATATTCTGGAACTAGCAAGGTTTGAGCTCCAAAGCTGGCAATTAGCATCATGGATTTTAAAAAAATACTGCAACATACACAATATAAATACAAATCTGGTATAAATACAAAATGTCTTGATTGATACAAGAGTTTATCTGCAGATCTTTGGATGTCCTTGCCTGCATCCTGTTTCCCTGCTGTCTATAATCTGTCCCAGTTCAAGCGTAACGTGAATGAATTTCTTTTCAACTTTATTTTCTACACTTTCTTTTTCTATCTCTAAGTCTTATGTGAAGCCCACACCTTGAGTGACCTTTGTGCCTTGTGATGGGTGTGGGTGACGTACATTTTAAATAAATGTTTGAACAAGATTTACCCTTCTGAAATAATCTTCTAAATGATTTTGATAAAAAAATTGGCTAAAAATAGCGAGTACCAACACATTATTAGCACCATAGTGGCCACAAGCAGCCGGGAACATAGAGGCTGCAAACGGCTGCAAAACGCGACATAGTTCCATAACAAAACAAACAAATTTTCAAAGGAAAGGTCATGCCCTGAATTGACCTCTTCCAATGTTTCCCAAGTCAACATTGTATCTACATTTTTAAACAAAACAAAATTTCTATTTACGGAGGGGCTCCAATGTCAGATTCCATTGTGTGATCCATCCATTTTTCAATAGGTAGAGTCCTTATGATGAGGAAACAAGTCTCTAACCTTACGGTAAAACAGTGTAAAATTACTACTGCGTTTGGTATCCTTGAAGTCCAATATTTTTCAAAATAAAAAAAACTTTTGATGTTGTCACATTTCAAATAAACGATCTTTACATTTTATTTAGAAACAATTTGTCGGAAAATCAACAATATTAGCAACTTCTGGGTGTATGCTGATGGTTATACAGAAATGAATGGTCTGAATAATATAGAATGAACGAACAAGCTACGTAAAACAACAAGAAAGCATCAACATTGCAACAAAAATACCAACATTGCAATAGAGACCGTATAAATGAAGTATAAGTGAAAAAAAGGGGCTACAAAAATCATACACATGCACATTCATGCTAACATATAATTTTTGCTATAATATAATGCAGAGCTGCCATCAGGAAGATTTTGTACAACAATCAGGGATATATTTAGAATTACATTCAACATTGTAGGTACAAAGTTTCCATAATCAGGGAGACTTTCAAGTTTGTTCATCACACCATGGAAAGATTAGTTTATTTTAAGGACATTTTCTGCAGAATCAGGGAGAGTTGGCAGCTCTTTATAATGTCATTCTTGTATTATTGTTATATTCGTCCAAAACTGTACAAACGTTCATGGAGATTGGCAATCAGGAAGTACCCAATCTCATTTGCTAATTATCAAAAATGTAAAAGGCAACTCATTGTGACAATAATTGATTGTTTTTAATAGATTTTAAATTTCAGGTACTATTTTTATAACATAACTTTTGTTATATATAATAAAATGGTTTGGCTGGTACCCTGCGAGAATTTCTGCGCCTAGGCTGTGTCTGAATTGTGATTGTGACCGTTGCTAAGGGTGTTAAGGGATGGCAATGCTTCAAAACATAGATGGTAAACCAGCCATAGCCGTTCAGAAACAACCCTCGTAAATTTTAGTGCCGGACGGAGAGACTCTCAAAATGTTCAATCACATGCCTGACTGGCATGATCTTTTCACTACGCAATGAGCCATAACAGGTTTGCGATGGCGAGGCCATGGTTTACAATGCAAATTGGGAAGAGTATACTTCCTGCATGACTTACAAAGCTGGGAAAAGTGGCTCTGTAGGCATGTGAGTAATGGTGACACTTTTTTATTGGAAGCTGTAGGAATGGTCTTATCATTAAGGAAGTTTAATTCCGGCATGCATTATGAATACTAAATATAAAACTCAAGGTGGTGCACTGAATTGTCAATTGTCCAGATTCTAAGGTATTTTTTATTTTTTTATTTTGACAGAGTTTATAGTACTTAGTGGCACTGGAAGCTTGTTGTTGCATATCCGTAGTAAACAAAAAACCCAAAAGAAGACAGCATGCGTTTTGTACTTGTTCTCAGTCTCTAGCAGCTTGACATTGGTTTAGAAGTGTAGAACTAGACGGCGACTCAGTGGCACTACCACTACTGCTGCTGCTGCTGCTGCTGCAGGGACTGTAGAATAAAACAAGGCACATGATGACACAGAACTGCAGCAGGACCAGGTATAGCAGTCTTGTGGTTCCCTTTGTGATGGTCGACACTTGCTGTGACAAGCTGTCAACCTGAAAAAGAAAACAGAAAATGTTACAGCAACATATCTTTACTGGGATATGATTAATTTGTGTATACCGGGTCCGTTGTCACGTATGGTTTAAATAGTACTGAACAGTGCAGTGTTCAAAGTGAGGCAGCACACCTCACTTTCTTCTCGTTTCCTATTCACCGTCCTGCTATTGGTGCATGCGCTGTTGGATGTGTAATTAAATACATCTATCAATCCATCAAATCTCACCTTATTATGTAATGATAACATGTCTCGTTTCAACTGTGCCCTGTCCAGATTTGGCTGCTTTGACACAACGTACACACATCGGACTCTGAAACCAATCATTGCAGCGAAACACAGGTGGGTGAGAAATAAATGTAATTAGACTTTAGAGCCTAAGGCCAGGACATTAACAAGCTGTTCAAGTACCATTGCAGAGCTTGAAGTATCCGCTGGAACGCTGGCCCAAGTCCAGTATTTGAGCCTGTTAAATCACAACTTAACAAGTCATGCAGTCTAGTGCATTTGCCACATCATACACTGCTCGTGTTGCACTGACTTGACAAATAATTTATGGCGGTATTTGTTGGTGAGGCTCTTGAGTAACTCCCCCCCCCAAAAAAAAAAAAAAAAAAAAAAAAAAGAGGAGAACAAGTTTTGGAAAAAAAGAGATTAACGACGACAAAAAAATAATGACTCAAAGATGCACAGCTTTCTGTGCAACAACTACATGTACCGTGGGTGATTTGCTAGGAACATTCTTCACTCTAACAAAATCCAACACCTATGGTGGTATGCCTGCTCCCATGTAAAGCATAATCAGTTCACTAGCGCAGTCCTCAGTCCAACACCAAGCAGTTCCTCAACACCCAAACTGTTGGACTCTGATTATGATGGTATGCCTGATTCCATGTAAAGCGTAATCAGTTTACTAGTCCTCAGTCCAACAGAATCAAACAAAACATGCAGTTGGATTTTGATGGTTTAGAGAGCAGTAAGGTTAGGATTTTTTATTGAGCTATCAAGATATCTAAATCGCCTCCCTTACCTGTGTTCAATAACATCCTCCTTGGAGACTCTTTTCCAGAACTCGGTCAGTTCCATCGGTGTCCTTAAGACTTCATTGAGTTCTGTTGATATAACAAGGAACTTATCCTTGGGTACTGAGTCTTTGTCACCAGAGAGTAGGGTTATTGTGACGTTGATTGAGGCACCTGGGTTTATTGGCCCCGCACTAGGCCGCACTTTATATCTATCTGGGGTTGTGGTTTTTATCTGGAAAGAATAACAAATATCAGATACTTTTGGTACATTTATGATCACCCACTGTGGTTTTGATAGATAAACTATGCCAGCCTGCAATATGATAGCATGTGATACATCTACACAGTACACAGTCAACCCTCCTACTGTCTGACCATTCAATATCTTTCGGTTTTGAATGGTAGATAAATTATGCCAGCCTGCAATGATATCATGTGGTGAATGCATCTACACAGAACACACATGTACGCCGTTATTTCATGGTCAGTTGTGACACCATACATAAACCATGCACTTGAATGGTTTCAAATGGTTGGTCAACTCGCTGAAAAATCTTACCAAGAGTAGGAGGGTTATTTGTTGCATGTATACACTTTTTGTGACCGTACTCTTGATTTGGACAAATTAAGCTCATCTTAAGTTGGCTTGAATTTACACTTTGCAGACTACCACACAGCAATTACAAATAGATCGTCATGGTTAAAATCTGCGACAAATTCTGACGCTGTAGATTAACCTCATGACTTCATAAACAGACTGCCTGGTTTATAACCAGAGCAATTTTTACCCAATGTCGTTCCTTGCACATAAAGTAGTAAGAGTCCAGAAACCAGACAAGTTCAACATTATGGCACTTTATACCATGCCCGATATGAGGGCAGACTGTCACCCCCAATGTTCCATACTTTAACACACTTTTTTTTTCTTGTACAGAAGTACCGCCCCCCCTAAAATCCTCTAAAGAATTCCTGAGTTTTCCAAGCACACAATGAAGACTCAATAGAGGGGGTACCATCACGCCCCATATCGAGCACCAAATGAACAGATTGCCAGATTTATAACTGGAGCCACTTATCCCAATGTCGTTGCTTGTACATAATGTACTAAAAGAGTCCAGACCCCTGACCGGTTTGACATTATAGCATTTTTCTCACCTTGTATGCAACTTTAGTCTGAGTGGAGTTTTCTAGAGTCATTGTAAGAGATGGTTCCACTGCAGGATCAGAGGATTCTGCAAACAGTAGCTGCTCACCAGGTCTAAATAAATCACATACATCCAACTTATTCCAAATCATTCAAAGTCACTTTATGTGAATAAGTAACTGCTGTCGTTTTAGTTCACTATTGGGGAATCAAAGGGTGGTGATGGAGTCTTAAACGGAAGTGTAACTCTTCAGAGACCTTAGTGGCCGGAAACGGCTTGTACCAAAATGTCCATAGCGGCCACAAACGGTTGCAAGATTTTACCTTCTTCCACTCAACTAATAAGGTCAAGGTAAAGGTCATGTCCTGAAGTGACATTTTTAATGTTTTCCATGTTAACAGAGTATCTATTTTTCTAAAACAAAACCAAGTTTAGGTTATTATTTCTTTTTTCAGACACTTTTACAAGAAAAAATTGTTTGAACAGATCAACAATGTCTGGGCATATGGTGATGATTATAGAGAAATGAATGGTCTGTAACTGGTTGAGATGGGCGTACAGTAGTCATGGCCATGTGATAAAGGATTGAGCAAATGGCAAAGAGTCCTTTGTCACAAAGCCACATATCTGTCAGACCTCAACACCAATTAAAACCGAATCACTAGTACTGTTTTATTCCCATTCATAAACACCCTTTTTGATAAAGTTACATTGCCCGTTTTTTTTTGCAGATTTAAAAAATGTTATTAAATTATGTTTTTTTCTAAGCAATTTTGACAGATTTGACATAACAAGAAAACATAAAATACTTTTCTGTAAGCCACAAAAATGCACTAAATACTTGTAACAAGCAAATTGTGACGCTCATGGCACTCCAACATTATTACCCGTGGTCACTGGGCCATTCAATAAAAAAAAAAACATTCAGCTTGCTCAAAATGACTCACTTAATGTTGAGCAACGGTCCTTTATGAATATCTGACTTGGGCTTCTTGGGCATGCGTCTGACCTGCATTTGACAAAAGATATTTGAGTAAAAACCTTTATTAATTTTTAACTCCATTGCATTTAACATTGCTTTGTATTAATAACAACATCCAACACCCACATACTGAGTATTCAGTGCTTCACACACATCGGTGTACGGGTATAACCAAATAATATTCTTTATCCCTGACGAAAATTTGACATATCTATTAAACATCTGTGTACTTTAAATCACTTTAAGAAAGAGTTGTGGAACTCAAGTCCAGGACTCAGACGAGCCCATCACAAGTCACAATTTCAGTGACTCAGACTTGACTCGAGTCACATCGGCAAAAGACTCAAGACTCTGACTCAACCCAAGTGACTTAGACTTTGACATGACCCAGGTGACTCGGCACTCAGACTCGAGCTTCAGACTCGAGCTCGACCCAAGTGACTTGAGATTGGACTCGGTCTCGACACAGGTGACTTGAGACTCGGACTCGGTCTCGACACAGGTGACTCGACTACAACAAAGTACAGGACTTTTAATCATTGAGATGAGTTTCAATCTGAAAGTGCAATGATTATAAAGCTCATATCAGTACCAATCCTCCAGAGAAATATGTCAGTCTGAAATACTGTCAAAGCTGAAGAAAAGTAGCATTTGAAGACCTCCCATAATTTATTTCCATTGCTTTTTTTTTTTATTGCTGCAATCAATTTTTTTATTCATTTTAATTCAACTCAACCTTTATTTCAATATTGCAAAATGTACAAGCAAGTAATTCTAGAGATGGTCAATTGAACAAAGATGTATAAAGTACAACTAGGTTCATAAATAAATGAGAAAAAATGAAGCAGAGGTCAATATCGGTTGACTTCAGAAAAAGTTTTATTCAATCCATAGATTTTCCCAGGTTGTTATCATAAACTTTGGTGTGATCCCTGGCTATACGGCAGGTACAGGTTATATGGCTTTTGACTGGCACCCACATCCCAAAAAATACTGACAAATTAAGGAGACTGCCAACTCAAGGGCTAGATAGTTCAGTTGGTAGAGCACAGGCTCATTAAACGGGATGTCGCAGGATCAAGTCCTGCTCTGGTCAATATATCTTTGTTCAACCCAAAATTATCCAAAATTCACCCAGTCAGTTTCCCTTTAATTAAATCCGTAGTTGTTAAATGGGGAACAAGACACAAGGATTACAAAGTTTAAAAGCATTTAGAAAAAAGGCAAACAATTTCACAAAGATTTACCATTTTTGTCTTGGCAGCACCAGAATCGTCAGTATCTCTCATCCCAGGAGCAAAGTGGACTCTCTTGGCCTTAGGAGTGGGTGAGTTTATGGGGGAGGGGTCGGGCGTGGTATCGTCAAGGTGAGACAGTTGGGACACATCACCGTTTGAGATGGAGAACATACTATCTTGTTCGTTCTCGATAATTTCCTTGAGACAGTCTTTTTCTTCATCTGCCTCATCACCCTCAAGAGGAGGCCATGTCCACTCCCAAGTGTCCTAGCCCAAACAAAGCAATCCCAGAGTTCAAGTTTATACAGTTGTTCAATAACTTTACAATTATTGACATTTCTTACATGTAGCTTCGGAGCAGGGCACAATTTTACACAGCTGCTTAAGCACAGAAACTAGCTAAGCACAACAAAATTATGCTTACCAGAATAAGGTTACCTGCCAAAATACCATGCCACATGTACGATCTGTGACTGGTATCCTGCTTTTTTGCTTAGCAGAAACTGTCTAAAACTTTTCTGCCTGATCAGCACATATTTACCACTACTTGAAAGATTTTCAGCACTGCTAATCATTTTTGCATGACCACACAGAGGCGCCATTTGGGGGTAAACTTTACACTGGCTGTGGCTGAATCAATCAACTTCGGCTACAGCTTAGGCTATTGGTCACACTATTAAAGCAGAAAAATAGGTCTTTCAGCGATCTGAAATAACAGCTGCAGCTATTTGACTTCCAGTAAAAGTTGTTGATTAATAGAAATATGCTTTCTTTCATGTACATTTTTCATAAATGTGTTAAAAATCAGTAGTACCATACAAATTCAGTTGAAAATGTTGTCTTTCGAGTAGTTTGATTAAAGATCACGAAAAAGATTGGTAATTTTTATGTTTACTTCACTAATTCCAAACTGATTATTAAGTTAACGACCAGTACCAATGTCTGCAATTCTGTCCAAGTTGAGAAAATAGCATTTGAAAACACTCAAATCACTGATGCTTAATACCCTACCATAACCGTGCAAAAAATTCCTTGACAAAACACACACAAAATTGCTGTTTTCTCGTGACGACCCAACTTGATAAAATTCACACAAGTTGGTTGGATAATGTTTTTATTGAAAACTAGAATACGTACGGGAATGAATTTGCTCTTCCAAAAACTAATCATAAACTTGAAGCATAATAGTCTGACCCCTTTATGAAACAATGAGAATCAGTACCCGTTATTGCCGTTAAATACGGGGAACATGTCAAAGCTGGTTGATTACTTACAGTGCCTCCCATGTGCGGTGGTAGCTGATCCAGAGCTATGATTTCTTGAATTGCATTCCCTCTCAAGAACCTGATATGCTCTCTGGATTCTTTTGACAAAATTTTCTCAATGACTTTCCAAATAGCTGGGGGAGATAAATTTAAACTGTGAAGCCATTGTTCCATCATATAGATAGTTCTCACTTGACGTCACACATTGTAAAATTGGCCATCTTCACAGGCAATGGTACATGCCTGGTTATGTAACAGTTACAGGTTGAATGGCTTCTGACTGGCACCCCCGGAAAAAAAACAAGATATTGACCAAATACAGAGGCCACCAACATTAGATAGATCGCTCAGTTGGTGCAGTGCCAGCACGTTAATCCAGAGGTCGCAGGTTCAAATCCCGCTCTAGTAAACATTTCTTTGTTCAACCCCCCAAATTATTCCAATTTATTCAGTCAGTTTTCCTTGTGGTTTATTACTTGATATAATTGTTTAATGCACAACTGGAATATCAAATTCCCTGCATGATCGGAAAACAGCTCGGCTGCATAGAAAAATTTGAACACTTGGACGCAGCTTAAATACAGTAATTAGTATCACATTACTAAGAGAGGTTTGTGGTAACACCATGTGAAAATCTCTTTGAGTAGTGTTGGTTCTAAAAAGAACCGGTGGTTAACGACTCAAAACCAGAACCTACACTACTCGAAAGAGATTTTCACATGGTGTTACCGCAAACCTCTCTTAGTTATACTTCCACCATGTAAAGTTTCAAATCCTACTTAGTATCACATTAATTGAAGTCAACTTTAACAATGGCATCGCATGGTCTAAAATTAACTTAGTTTTTGGAGAAATTTACTACGATTCGATTAGGTCCCTTGGGATTTTCTCTGCAAGGGTTATCTCTGCCTGATACTTCACGGAGGTAACGGAGGCAATCACTTCCACGCCCCCAGGCTAGTAATTTACACTGGACTGCATGCCCGAGGCCAGTGATTTTGGCATCGGGCTATTAAAGTCGAGCCATGTCTGAGCATATTGTGATGATTACACAGAACTGAATGGTCTCCGAAGGGTTAAACAAACTTACCATTCAATACCCAATGCATATCATAAACCAGCATTATTCCTGCAAAAAAAAAATAATAATTAGACCGGTAAATCCAATATGGTATCATGATTTATTCAATAAGCACTCCACAAATAGTAGCTTAATCACCCCCCCCCCCCAATCAAAGGGGTTAAAAACTTCCAGTCTTCACATCCATACCCTTAGGATAGCTAGCGATTCTGCTGGTATGTACAAATAATAGGTCTTAATTACAGACTATTCAAGACTTCACTAGTAAATATTTCTGTTTAAGTATTAATATATATTTGAATACATTCAAGTGATACACAGAGCTGCCGGCATTTGCATCAGGGAGATTTTGTACAACAATCAGGGAGATATTTAGAATTACATTCAACATAATAGGGACAACGTTGCCATAATCAGGGAGGTTTTTCAATTTGTTCACCAGAACAGGGAGAGATTGGTATATTTTCAGGGAACTTTCTGCAGAATCAGGGAGAGTTGCCAACTCTGGGTATGTTCCACTGAGTGTGAAGAGTAGCTGTGCACACAGATTTGAACTTTTTGATCTGTTTTAGATATACATTAATGATTGTTGGTTTGGGGGAGAGTTTAATTCCTTTTCCAGTATTCAATAAACGACACAGATGGTATACCTTTTCGGAATGCTTTTTTTTCTGTAACGGCAACAAGTATGCATGTTTTTCGTGTATGGTGCAGTTCGTCATTGATTTTCCGTTTACATCCTATCATTTTCTGCTGCATTGTGTGATTTTTGTGTGGTGTGGGGTAGAGCAAGACACACGTCTTGTATACGCTACCCACATAGGTACTGTTGATTGACAGTTGCTATGGTGGGCGGGGCTTATCCGATAAGTTCAATGAACACATTACTTTTTTCACATAGGTCTTGAGGCATTGCATGGTGAGGTATCAATTATTTGGTTTGCGGTAACTGTGTTTTTAAAAATATTTATATCGGGATGAAGAATTTTAATTTGGTTTTTCCCTTACACCGATGTGTATTAAGCACTGTATACTCAGTGCTTTCCCGAGCTCTGTGAAAAAAGCCCACAGGCAATCACTCAGGTGGGATTCGAACCCACGACCTTTGCATTGCTAGAGCAGATGTCTTACCACTAGACCACCGAGCTAGCCCGATGGCTAGAGGCGGGTTTTAATCCTTAGCAGTAGGTACTGCAACGATTCAATAGATGTAATATTAGCATCGGGATGTGTTTTTCTTACTTATAGAAAAATCTAATGCCAAGGCCTTACCTACAAGGGCAGGGAAGTACAGCTCAAAGCATGTTATCATAAACCTGATCACATCGATATCCTAAAAAGAGAAAAAAAAATTCCATCAATTTGAAAATGCAGACCATTTTAATTAATAAATGTTAAGATGCGACATAAAAAATAGGATTTCAAAAATCTTTATAGTTGCTTCCATTTAGCATACAGATTGGACCGATAGAATAAAACAGCTTGGCTCGCTTCATCGGAATGGGGTTATCTCTTACACCCCACCCCGACTCCCAAATCAAAAACAAACTGCTGTAATGTAAGTCAAACTTAACATGGCATTTTTAAAGACATGATACTATTAGGCCCTTGGGAAAAAGTACAACAATAGACCTTATAAAAATGCACATGACGTCATTTCAGTAGGGCGCCATCGCCTAGAGGTCAAAAGGAGGTTGTTCATTGGCCAAACCTGTGCACCGCGCATACAAATATGTGCGTTTCGATTGTTTCGTCATCGTTTTACCTCTAAGATGGCGGCTGGATGACGTCAATGCATAAGGTCCATTCTATTAAGTACAGGGCTAGCTGACCCACATAGTCCACAAATGTAAGCTTTAAACAACTTTTCAAAATACTAAATGACAATTTTTCTGATTTTTCTGAGGGCAAGGAAATCAGAAATCAAATTTAAGGGAGATACCTTTGGTAATTACTCCTAAAGTTAATGGCCGTTAAAACTTACTTAGTAAGAAGCACTGCAGCTGTTGATAATGTAGAACATTCTGAGAAACAATTCCCTTCAAAGGAATGTGGTTTTAGAGAGAGGGATTCAAAAACATTTCAATCTGAGAAACGTTTCATGCAGGAAACGTTTCTCAGATTGTGTATTGCAATTACGGATTATTCTTGCGTGGACTTAACTAACATTTTCGGCAATATCTATGAAAAAAATGCTACTTTCGTAATGAAATTTTCACAGGTTAGTTTTATTGTATATATCTACATTTAAGTAGGATTAAAACAACCAAACTGTTCCTAAAACCATAACTTTTCCTTTTAAGGAAGAATATCATATTATTCATTCCATTTCAGATGTTTTTACATTAAAAAAAAAAATTCTCATTATAATAAAATATCTTTTGGCTCAAGGGAAAGGGTCCCTGCAGAAAAGAAAAACAAAGCGAAACCAACACTTTGCATGTTGCATTATCTCTCTCTTCAGTCCAATGAACAAAACTCTTCCCACAATGTGTGGCTGAATGACATGACCCCCAAATTGACCTTCAAACTCTGTCCCAAACCTACCATGTTACCAAGTCCAGCGTTAGTCATGTCCATGAGTATGACCACATTATCTCCAATGCCTTCGCTCTCTATCTTGTTCAGCCAAAATGCCATGAACTTCTTGGCTAATTCAATTTTACTGGCATCCTTCTTGTATCTGCATATTCTAAACCACACTAAGAAAACAAACAAAAAATTACAATCACATAAAAGGTTAGGTCAGGTCAGGTCAGGTCAGGTCAGGTCAGGGTAGGTAGGGTCAGGTCAGATCAAAATTTTGTCAACATCCTAAAACATCAACGGTGGGTCTGTATATTTTTGTAAAGCGGATTTTTTATGAATTTCCATGATATTCAATCAAAATGGTGTTGAGATTGATCTTCTGACCAAACTTGTTGTGTGGAATGTACAGACACATTTATTGTTGACATAACTTTAAGAGATGAGTGTTTCAATTTTCCCTCTGAAAGAGTTGAAAGACTGACCTTAGAGCTACTCTTTAAACAAACAAAATACCCAAAGTATTGTCGTTTTTGATTTTCATATTTGGATATAAATTTTGTCTTTCGTTTTAAAGGTTTTTAATTGAGTTTTTACAATACTTTGAAAAGGCTTTTTTTGTTTGCAATAAAAAAATATATAAAAAAAACAGTGCTTGAACTTTCCAATCATGATCACACTGATTGGACAACACAGAACTTTTAATACCACAGTACTATAAGGAAGTTTTTACTTTGTCTTTATTGGCAAGTCCTGAAATAACACCTAACCACTTCCTGATTGGAAGTTGTGGAGTGTTGTTTTTTTTTGTGGTGATTTCCCGATGTAGGTAAATGACTATGTTATAAAGTAAGTATTTATGGGTGTTAAATATGAAAAAAATATGCCACTTAAATTTTGGAAACAGGCAAGTGAGAATGCAAGGACGGGCAAGTGTTGGGTATGTGTCAACAAAAAGATTTAATTTAAAACCTTGATTTATAGCTTTTTGGGGGAAATATTTGTGCTTATCAGTACCCTCAAAGTCATCATGTAAACTTGATCCATTCCTTCAACTGCCTGAAACATTAAACATAAACCTGGTACTGGTATCCATTTATACATCTGGGTAAAGAGAAGGATTTATTGGCATGTCGTGACCGAGCCGTCAAAGACACTGGACTCAAGCCTCTGGTGTGTCTGATCAGCAGAGTGTGGGTTAGAGTCAAGGTCTTGACACTTGTGTCCTTAATCAAGGTACTTAACCATGATTGCTTCGTCCTTTAGATGGGATGTAAAGCCGTAGGTCCCGTGTGTTGTGTAGTGCAAGTAAAAGAACCCAGTGCACTTATTGTTAAGTGAAGGGGTTTGCCCCTGTGTTTCTGGCTGCAGATTGCGCCACAACTTGCAAACCCTTACAAGGCACTTTATAAATAAGTCTCATAACTTAAAAACTTAGCAAACATAATAAATACTTAAAAACATAATAACACTTTTGAGACGACTTGAGATAATGTGCTATTTGAAATATAATTATTATTATTTAGTTTTATCACAGCATGCAAAAGAAAGATCACATTTTCCTTTGTGCCGGTAACTCCTCGAGTCGGGCTACGTCCTGTAGCCTTAGATCTCAAGGGTCTTTCTCAGGATCCTCGCTGTTCCCAAAAGCGCTGCCTTCTGTAATAGATCTACCCTCACATTTGTCCCTATTTCCTCTAGATGCTTTCTGAATGGTGCCAGTGCTCCAACCACCACAGGGACTACTTTCACTTTCACGTGCCAAATCTTAATATTATTATTTTCATTATATCTCATTGCCAAGGACAAAAGCAGCGAGATTGAACCAACTTCGTTTTGAACACACCTCTGACTACAAGTACACAGTACCAGCAACTTGTATCTGGTTCACTAAAAATCTTGGTCTTGATACGTTGTAATATATTTATTTATTTTCCAATCTTATGTTCGCTTTCAGACACTAACCAATTCGTCTTCCCAGTTTGCATTTGTTGTGGCAGTAGAACCCACCCATAGACAATACCTCCTCATCAAAACTCTCAAAGGTCAGATCTGAAAAAAAATCAAACATGGAAAACAATTTAAACCATGACGACACGTTTCCTGCTTTTTTTTCTCTCTCTTTTTTTTTGTCTCTCTTTTTTTCTGAGAGATCACCTAACATCACAAGGCCCCAGACTGCCACATCAAGGTGAGGGCTACGATTAATTGATTTTAGCTATCAACTCAAATCAACTGTCACCAGGGGCATGTTGCCACCTACGCCTGGGGCTGAAACAGGGTTTTTAACTTTTTTACAAAGGTTTTATTGTTAAGTACATTGCTCAAGGGCAAAAGTGTCATGACTAGGATTCAAACCCACACTTTGCTGCTGACCACACCTCCGAGCAGTCAAGTGCACTGGACTCAAGCTCTGGTGTTTCTGAACAGCAAAGTGTGGGTTGGAGTCCCGGTCGTGACACTTGTGTCCTTAAGCAAGACACTTAACCATTATTGCTTTGTCCTTCAGATGGGACGTAAAGCAGGTCCCCTGCATTGCATAATGCACATTGCACATTAAAGAACCCAGCTACACTTCATCGCTAAGAGAAGGAGTTTGCCCCGCCGTTTCTGGCAGTGGCTGCTGAATGCACCACAGCACCTTGTAAACCCTTATAAGGTGCTACATAAATGGGTCTCACAATTCATTTATAAAAAATTTAACCTAACTTTAACATGTTTCACTTTGTTCAAGCCCCTTAACACCTTGTTGGTGGATATGTGTGCTATATAAGACTACAATATTATTATTATTACTATTATTTGACTTGTTTTATTATTATTTGTATTATATAATAAACCCACCATTCAACCCAAACTCTTTCCTCCATTTGAACACTGTATTGACTTTCTCGCCAGTGAGCTTAAAATCAAACTTGGCGATCATCAGGAAGTTGTGGACGTATTTGTCACTGGAGCGAAATGTCTCCACATCACATGGATCATAAGCTTCGTTTACTCCATCTTGTAAAACAAAAAAACAATAATCAAATCACAGTGAGTAAGCAAACGTAACCAAGCAGAACCATTAAAATTCCCAACCTCTCTACTCAAATTTTATTACAAACAACACTCAAATTTCCATATCACCTCATAGTTTATATATAAGTGTAGAAATTGGATTTGGTGCTTTGTTTATTAACCTCTTCAGGTCTGTAATCAAACAACTTTTTTTTGCCTCTGTGCGGTTTTATTTTTCAGAACTTTTGGGTGCTTCTGGAGTAAATATTTACATTTGAAAATGTCACTGCCACAATGAAATCCTTACTTGACAAAGGAAAGACAACAAAGGTTCTCAGAATAATTTGTTGTTCTCTTATTAGAAAATATGATATGATTCACCATAAATTGCAAAACTTCAGCCATAAACCACGGCCGATAGGCCTAATCTGCCATTGTAGGCTGGTGTCTCGGAACTCTCGGACTTAGATCCCATTGAGCTGAATACAATGATAAACAATGGTGGCAGTCTGTCTATTCTTGTAAGCCACATTTGTATTTAACAACAGCACAAAAGGGTGATAACGAGCGTAAATTCCAGTACCTTCTATCCCTCTTTTTAAGGGGGAACGGAGTGTAGCACAGTAGGTGCATGCATATGCAGGCTACACAATGGAATGTCCTGTTGAACATGTCAGCCATACGACTGACTGCAAAAAATTAAGGGCGCTCCATTTGTTCCATGGAGAACAATTGTCCGCTGGTAATTCAGTTTAGAAAAATTTTGCGGAATATACATGCCATCCGATGGAAGTAGTAAAACCCAAATTTGTCTTCAAGTATATTTAGCAAGTAAAGCCCTGGATTAATTAAATTAAAAATAAATCAAAAGTCAAAACTAAAAAAATGCCTTAAAACTTTATATCCATTGATTATTTACCTTCTGTGTATTGCTCAAAGAACTCTTTTCTGAAGCGAGTGACAATTTCTACATCCAACTGCCAAACGAGGAAATAAAAAAACAGCGAATAAATAAAAACAGGTGGAAAAGAAGCATGATAAAAATGGAACAGTAATCTGTAGGTGCATTAATAAAAGACACCAAATCAGTAAGCAAGTTACTATGGAGCATTTCTTAATCAAAATCAATTAATCATTAACGTAACAGGTGTGTCATTTATTGATTCAAGACTCTAATGGGGGTCTCTTCTTGATTTAAGCATTTTTTAAGATGCTCACCACTTTATAAACCTCTATTCTTTGTAATTCATCCCTGTATGTATATTATTATTGATTGATTAAGTGGAAATAAAGTACTGACTTGAACAAATAAATAAATAAAAAAACAAATAATAATTATTATTTAAACTTGACATATTGTGCTTAGCTGTTACAATGATGCATTTTCTGTTGGTTAACTATTGACTTAAATGTACGAAGCTGAGCTGTGAGCTGTCTGGACTTAACGCTGTGCTAAAAAGGTGAGCTCTGCTTTAGAATTAGAATTCAGGCTTGTCATACAGGGTACCAGTGAGGAGATGGAGTCTCACAACAACTTGTCTTTCGGGTTACTTTTATTGGCCACTAGTCATTAACAGCCTTATCGTGTGTAAATTGTAGAAAAATTAGTTTGTAGGGGGCCTATATAACTTATAATGCAGTTTACTTAAAATGAATGAACAGTAATCTATCTTTGTGTTGTGAACATTCGAGTTCTTTAGCTGATTTCTTTTCCTTGGTAGAAACTTGTATCAGGTTGTGTGTTTTAAGTCGATAAAAATGAGGGAATTCGATTAGAAATCATTATAAAATGTGTTGCAAAAAAAAAAAGTTAGTGGTCTGACATTTCGACCTTGGCGGAGTCTTTCTCGAAGGCTAAATGTCTTGTTACACCGCTGCTCAAGGCTTGTGGGATAACTAAATAACAACTCAAATTTAAAAACCATTCTGAACCTCTGTGGACCAGTTGGTTAAATGATTGAATTGAACAGCCATATTAATGACAGTGCCACTCACGCCAGCTGAAATTCTCACACATCGCTCCCAACACACGCCCACCTCGCCTAAACCATCATGACCATATCAGAACCATCTGGCCATAATTTAGTTCAGACTTAAGCAACAAATTCACAAAAAGGTTGCGTTTCAATAAGTTCAGGTGAAGGTCAAGTTTTTGCGAGGTAACCAAATGACCTAGGTCTACTCCTACATGTAGAACTATGAGGTTCGTTCCGATATCGTCTCCACGATAGCGGAACGAACCTTGGGCTGCACAGCGGCGGTGTCTGTGTATGTAGTGTGTACGCAATTTTAACACGGAAGGCAAAGTTTGTATTTACCAAACTCAGCTTTCCTTAACTTACCTCCGGCCTTGGCCCAGGCATTTTGGGTGTTTATACGTCGCTTGCAAATCAAGTACACAAATTATACCAATCGGGCGTGTTATTCCGGCAAAAAGCACCAATCTTCATTGAGATTGTGCACCTTTGTCGTGCTCCTTCTGTTTTGTTTTGTAAATCTACTATACAGCAACAAATTGAATAATCACTGGCTGACACTTGAGGGCGCTAAACAATTGTTTTGTGTTTTGTGATGACACTGCTGCCGACCAACATTTTGACAGCTACCAATCTTCGCTCTCTTTTCTAAAGAACTGCCGCAGCTAACTGCTGCTTGTTGTGTGTAAAGGGATAGCACGCTGCTGCCGTTCAGGAGATGAACTTTTTGACTTGACATCCTGCAACTGGCTGGAGCACGTAAGCTGGTTAAACTAGGTGACTCATTTGGCCGGAAAAAAAATGTTTTTATTCAACTCACCATACACCACTCGCACAAATCACCCTGCAACACACGTCACACACAAACACCAGCATTCACTTTCAGCAAGCAGTCTGTGCGGGTCGTACTAATTAGCGTCAACAGGCCCATTTCACGACAACTCAAGACAACAAGTTTAAAATACCATCAAATACAATGGTTGTAATCAGAGTGTATCTGGAAACACATTTAAAACTGACTGGAACCATCGTGCATACATATTTCTCACGGGAAAACATGTTTTTTTCGTAAAAATAGTCAACTTTCTCCGTCCATAGAATTGGCCGACGTGATGCTATTGCGCTTGCGCAATGACTTTGGACCGCACCATTATGATATGGGTGGGTTTGTGTTAGGGGTTGGGAGCTACCCTTGTGTACAGTGTCGGTAAGGGGGGTTGACGTAGTAAGAAAGCACCAAAGTAGTATGATGAATGAACTCCTTTCCTTATCAAATCATTGAAACAAAGGAATACATGTAAATAAAACTTTAATATGAAGAGTTTCTTACATTGACATGACATGAGTGTGTGGGCACCATTCTCGACTTAAAAATTGCACTTACCTGAAGTGTAATGGTGCGGTCCAATATCATTGCACAAGCGCAATAGCATCATGTCGGCCAATTCTACGGACAGAGAAAGTTGACTATTTTTACGAAAAAAACATTTTTTTCCCGTGAAAATAATGTATGCACGATGGTTCCGGTGAGTTTTAAACCTGTTTCCAGATACACTCTGATTACAACCATTGTAATTGATGGTATTTTAAACTTGTTGTCTTGAGTTGTCTTGAGTTGTCTTGAGTTGTCGTGAAATGGGCCTGTTGACGCTAATTAGTATGACCGGTCTGTGCAGTTCAACTCCTTAATTGTTGCCAAAAATAAAACGCTAGCTAATGCTACTTAATCCTTACAGTCAAGTGACTGTGATAATGTGGCACCTAAGGCACCTGAGGTAAAGCCGTCAGGTGCCGTTTTCCCCCTCGAGTGTAAAAATCAGCATGAAGCCCATTATAATAAAGTAATAAAGTAATAGTAGCGTACATTAATAAATGGCACTCCTGGGGCCAAAATATGTTGAGAATGATTTTATGAGAAAATAATACAATACCTTGTAAGGTATACAAGTTGAGGTGGTACATATTGCTGCCGGACCAGCCAGAAACACAGAGGCGAACCCAGCTTCTCTTTACGATAAATGTAACTGGGTTCTTTTACTTGCACTACACAACACACGGGACCTACGGCTTTACATCCCATCTAAAGGACGAAGCAATCATGGTTAAGTATCTTGCTTAAGGACACAAGTGTCAAGACCGCGACTCCAACCCACTCTCTGCTGATCAGAAACACCAGAGCTTGAGTCCGGTGCGCTTAACCGCTCAGCCAGGATACGCCACTACAAACAAAGTGCTACAAAAGCTCATCAGATTTTGTATGTAATTAGTTTATCCTTAAGTGCTACCACTACTTTCCTTGTTTTATCTATCAGACTAAAGCCCTTTTCACACGACGGAAAAAACGAACATTCTTTGCGAAATTTTACAATTTTTTGTAAAAAATTTCAAATTGGGCTTCATGTGAGAGGACAGTAATATTTTACATCGCATACATTCCTTGCGAAATTTCGCAAAACTTGCGAAATTTTGTAGTAGGTCCCGACCTCCGACAAAATCTTACGCTAGCGTAATTTTTCGCAAGGAATCTAGTCAAACCTTCGTGTGAAACGATCCGTTGTTTATTGACCGACGATCCTCGCGAAAGCGGTATTAACACGCATGCGTGAAGAACCTTCGGGAGCCGACCTTTGTGTGTTTACACACCATTACCGGGCCAACCACGACCACGTCCGCGATTTCCCGCCAAACATGGCCGTTGTGGGTCAAACCATCCATTTTAGATTGGGTGGTTTCCTTCTCCATAATGTTTATCAAGGCAATCGTTTCCTCATAGCACCAAGATTTCTTGGCCTTCTTACTCTTATCTTTGGTTGATGTCTTCGCCGGTCGTTTTTTGGAGGATATTATTACGGGCATAGTATTATGAATGGACTCCCCAACGTCTTCGCGAGTGTCGGCCATTTTGAAGAATGTTTACATGGTTTATTTTTTACCGCGACACTCTGTGCACACGCGACATACGTCATCATTTAACTGGTACTAGCGCTGTTTAAGAACAAAAACTCTATAGTTCAGTGGTAACCAGCTAAGTCTGTACTCTCGTCTCATGGAACGTGGTCACATTTTTACTTCGTGTCGTGTGAAAGCTTGCGAAAGCGGTCAGGCGTGGGATGACTTCAGCGCTCGTTAAATTTTTCGCAAGGAATGTTGGGGCTTTTTTTTCTCGTGTGAAAAGGGCTAAACTTGGCTATCTCGACTACCATCCATGGTTGCCGTTCTGTGAGTCAAGCATCATTACCAAACTGCTTTTTACTGTTTATTGCAGAGACTTGGCCTGTGATTTCACCTTGGAGAAAACTCATCAGTTATGTTTCGTCCGGCAAAGCAAGAGGATTCTTCCCAAGACACTGCATCAGAGTCAGACACCCAGCAGTCTAGTGAGAAAGATCCCTCCTTAAACTGTAGCCTCGCCCAGGAGGAGTCTGGGTGCTGCTCAGAGACGAGAACGGAATCCTCCTCCTCTTTGTCATCTTCCTCCTCGTCCTCGTCATGTTCAAACGAGGAGAAGAAAGTGGAGATGGAGTGTGTGGCTGAGGACTGCCACAAGACGGCCTACAAGTCCCGCAAGTACCTACTGCTGCCGTGGAAGTGCAAGTACCACCGTAACAAGACATACAAAGAGACCTACAAGAAACGCAAAGCCCTGATAAACAAGGTACTGTTTTTCCTGCGTATATAACGGCGCAGCTTATTTGAATTTCCAAGGTATAAACACAAATTTGTCTTATCTACTGGTGCGTCTTATCTGATATCGCTTGAAATCATTGTGACGATCGCTGTGGGAAATCTTACATTACTGTAAAATTATCCTTTTGTTTCTCAGTGGTAATCCCATGTGTTATCATTTTGTTAAAATAAAACCTACACCGTCCACATTGTGTAGTTAACAAGCTGTGACAAAATTTATCGAAGAACGAAGTAGTGTCATCAGTAAGCCATGACCAGGTAGTTTTTAATGTCTGGTACATCGACTTGCTTGGTTGCAAACGACTGCTTAAAGTTGAATTGCTCAGACCAGAGATAGTTTTCTTTATTATTTTGCTTTGATTATCTATACTTTTGAAGACATTTAGTGCTGAAAATTGATTAAACCCTCTCGTTTCTGTCGACCCCTTGCATGCACGTCACACACGTTGACTGTGCCACAATCACTATTTTTGGAGTCCACACCTATTCTACTTTTTACATCCCTGTGGAGACATCTTTTCTTCTTTCCTTTGTCCCTGTAGTTAAGAACCTCCCATAGACGTTGTTCACAACATTTCTTGCAGAGCACCCCCAGTCTTTAGAATTCCCCTATGGAGACCCTTTGTTTTCCCTCTTTCTGTTTTGTTCTCGGTCTCCATAAGGAAGTGAAAATTAAATCGGGTAATTATTGCCGCATTGCCTAAAATTTGCACCACACCAAACAACACACAGGGCATTGACTCCCAAGAAGCTGCAATCAAGGTTATTGTGATGCTGAGATCAAGTGAATTAGATCAATAAATGTCATTACATCAGACTACCAAAAAAAAAAAAAATTTTGTTTATTGTCCTAGTACCAAAGGGAAAATTGAAATGATTTCTTGCGCTGACTTAAATTTCAGTTTTTCTGTCTGTTTTCCATGAAACTGGTCAGAGCCTAACAGAAGCTGATGAGACCCTACACATTTCTATAAAGAATACTACGCGTTGCTATACAAAAATCATGTGCTATGTTAGTTTTAAAAGGGGAGTTTGAAATGATTTCCTGTGATGACTATAATTTCAGTTTTTCTACCTATTTTCCATGAAACTGGTCAGAGCCTGACAGAAGCTGATGAGACCTATACATTTCTATAAATAATACAAGGTTCTATCAAAAAAGTCAGTACAATGGTAGTTTTGTTGTCTGCGTACAAAATTTGAAATTAAGGTGCCTGTGATGAATCTAATTGTACCGTCTGTATTCCTGTCTGTTTTCCAGAGTGTTTTGAACATGGATCTTATGATCCATGGGACGGAGAGCCAAAACGATGGTCAAGGGAATTCATCAAGACAGAAGCCAGCCCAGCAGAGGAACATGCTAGAACAGGTCCTCAACGAGAAGAAAATGGTAGGTCCTATTGCTACTGACACTACATGTATTACACACATTCTCTCTATGGCGATAGCGAAATACGCAGAGAACCTTATTAGAGCTACTGCAGGTGGCACCCTTTCCTCAAATAAAACCTGCTTTTTCAATTCAAATGTAGTGTGGACCTGTGTGTTCTCTACAGAGTGTGCTGCTACAATCCCAGCCAAAATGCTTGGGCCACGTGACAATTAACAGACCCTCCCCCATTCATCCACTCCCCCACTCCCCCGCTCAATGCTGTTAACCCCAATGAGAGCCAACATTGAACGGGGGCCGGAAGGTGGGGGCCCAACGAGATATGGCCAGGTGCCCTGGTCATTGGGTAATAACATTCCTTTAATCTTTCTCAGCTCCCTGGGGAGTATACAGCCCTGGGCTGCCGTGGCGCTCCGATGGCTATTTCAAACTCAATATCAACCTTTACCCTTACAGGTACCCATTTTTACCCCTGGGTGAAGTGAAGCAATTATAGTAAAGCATCTTGCTCAAGGACACAAGTATCATGACCGGGATTCAAACCCACACCCTGAATTCGATGCTCTAAACCACTCGGTCATGTCACCCTACAAACAAGGATTAAATTTTTGTTTAGGAACAAAAATCTGCTTCGCATAAAAAATGCTGTTCAGAGATACAAGTGTGCAACCAGTCGAAGTGTCATATGATGTGAAGTTTCAATGAACCTTATGCATTGGCGTCATCTCCCCCCCCCCCCCCCCCCCCGCCATCTTAGAAGTCAAACTGATGATGAAACAATGAAAGACGCACCGCTATGTACGTGTGTCACACTGGATCGGCCAATGAACAACCTCATTTTGACCTCTATTTTGAGGGCGCCCCACTGCAATGACTTCTTGTGCATGAGGTCTATTCAAGTTGAATATCGGTATTTCTTTCTCAGCTGGTCCCAATGTCAGGCCTGGTACTTCATTGGTACTTCATCAGTACTCCATCGCCCTGGTTATTTCTATGGCGCCCCTTGAAATACATAATAATAATAATAATAATAATGGCTTCTTACATAGCGCTCATATCCGTCACTCAGTGACGCTCAAGGCGCTTCAACAATAATTTCCTGCAAGGTATGTGGGGCTTCATTTGAAGTATGAGACCTACTCTTTTACATAGCACTATGTAATGGTTTACAAGGTGCTGTGGCGCAATATGCAGCCAATCAAACCAGGAACACCGGGGCGAACCCCTTCTCTTTTCGATAAGTGTACTGGGTTCTTTTACGTGCATTACACAACACACAGGGCCAACGGCTTTACGTCCCATCCGAAGGACGAAGCAATAATGGTTAAGTGTCTTGCTTAAGGACACAAGTGTCACGACCGGGACTCGAACCAACACTCTGCTGAGTCGGAAACACAGAGCTTGAGTCCGGTGCTCTTATCCGCTCGGCCACGACACGCCACATGCAAGGTGCCCTTGACCAAAGACGGAACGCCTTGGTGCCCTTGGCCCTTCAAAAATGAAGCATCAGGCCGGGTTGTGCGAGGGGCACAGTGCAATGACCAAAAACTTGTTGACCCTTTTCTGATGATGCCCTTCGCAAATTAATTCTCAGGGGCAAACTGTAGAGGGCGCTTTGTATTGTGAATCTCCATATCGAACTCAGGACCTTAATGAAAAGCAACTGGTAATTTACTACAGAGGCCTAATTCGAAGAAGCCACTTCTCGCACGAGAATTTACTAGTAGTATAACATGTGTCGGGTAGTATATATACAGGTTACCAGCTAAAATGCCATATTCAAGGAGTCAGCCAGCAATGTCCCTGGTCACCATTTTTGACGCTGCCTTGTGAATTCCATACACTCAAATATTTCTTTCATATGCATGAAATGTAGTTTTCAAGAGGAAAGTTAGAAGCATTAGATCTACCATTATTAATGCCCTATGAATCTGCAATTTCCCAAGTATACATGTATATTTCAACTCTTTTTGTACAGGCTTTGATGCAGTCCCCTGTCGTCTTGGAATTCCTCCAGAAGCAGCAACAGAAGAAACACAACCAGCACAGGCATCAGCACAAGCCATGGAGTGTTCATGAACACCAGGGATATGGACCAGCAAACCAGCGCTGATATCAACTAATGATCTCATCAACAAACATTAATATTAGCAAAATCTATTGGACATGCATCATCACCAGGGTTGTGAAGTAATGAACTTAAGTGTTGATATCAACTTGGGAATTTATCAGCGGACATCAATGGAATGTACATCAAACCCCATGGATGTGGAACAGCAAACCAGCGTTGATATCAACTAATGGTCTCATCAACAAACACTAATATTAGCAAAATCTATAGGACAGACTATTGACACCAGGGTTATGAATTAATGAACCAAATTGTTGATATCAACTTGGGAATTTATCAGTGGACGTCCATGGAATATACATCAAACCCCAGGGATGTGGACCTGCAAACAACTGTAGATACCAACAGTATCAATTCAACTTAAGCAAATTTAGCAAGTGTTATTTTTAGCACTATCCACCAAATCAGTGCTGATATCAACTACAAGGAAATTATTAGCAGACATAGACTTCCTATTGCTGGTATCAATTCAACTTTAGCAAATTTAGCAAGTGTTATTTTTAGCACTATCCACTGAATCAGTGCTGATATCAACTACAAGGAAATTATTAGCAGACATAGACTTCCTATTGCTGGTATCGGTTAATAATCTCATCAGCAGACATTAGCACAAGCCAAGGGGTATGCATCAACTCTAGGCCAGTGGAACCCCCTCCTGTCGCTGATATCAACTATAAAGGAATTTATCAGCAGACATCAACATGTGTGGTTGTATTGTTCAACACCAGGGCTGTGGACCACCCTCCCATCGCTGATATCAACCAAAAACTGCATCTACACACACCATTTGCCTGGAGGAATTTGTCAATTAGAACATGCCAGCAATTTCTGAAAAATATTACAGCGCAGAGGTAGTAAAAACTTTTGGGAGTATCAACCCAAAGTGTTTAATGAATTTCATCAATGAATGGCTGTGGAAGTTGCTTTCCCAAACTCAGTTCAAGAAATCACGTCTCGTTTCCTAAACTTCATTACGGATATTTCTTGTAAATTTTGCAGGTATAATGCAAGCTCTCTTTTTGGAAGAAGTGTTGGTGCTGAGAAGAACCGTTTGGGTTTCTGTCAGCGTTTAAACTAGTGTGCTCTGGTCATCTTAACATGAGATTTATGGATGATACAGCTTGTACAATTTTGATTTGAAATTTAAAATTCCTAAAAAAAAATGTAAATATTGAAAATGGTAGTGAAATAAAATGTACATTTGTTCTTGCTTAGTCCATGCAAAGTTCAATGGTTTTGACAGTGTTTCTTAATTAAATCTGACAGTGTTTAGAATTTACCCCTACGTACCAGCGTCATATGTGGTAACTGTACTGCTAGCCTTTTGGGGGAGTCAAATTGCGATTAAAAATCAGTTAAGAGTGTAAACGCTTGTCGCCTAAAATGCGCACTACACTGTAAAGTGGTAAATATCAAAGACCAGTAACCACACTTTATGTGACCCAACATGTACATGAAAAAACAAACCTGGGAAAGATTAAACTCAATTGGTTATCAGAGTCACAAGAAAGTAATGGAAAATAGCGGGAAAAAGACCTATGTTTGCACTGTTTTTAAGCGTCAGGTTTTAGACTCACTATGATTATTTTATTCATTTCTCAAAAACCACAGCATTTCAGGCAACACTATTTGAAGGGAAGTCTCTCAGGATATCCAATCAAATGGCAAAGTTGAGAAGTCCTCAATTCTGATTGGTCGACCCATAGCAACAAGCATGACAAGAGGCCCGATATAAGCGTATACTGCTCTGCCCATATCAAACCCAGCGTATTGCACTGTTCTAACTCCATGTATTGCGCTATTTTAAGCTATACTATGTACAGCTGTTCCAACACTGTATCGCATTAAGCTGCGTATCAAGTTTGCTTGAATGAATTTGTTATCACACAAGGGCTCGTGTAATACGAAAAAATAAAGTGGGTCTCGTCCCGTATCCAACTATGCCTTTGGCTTTGTTGGATTTGGGACTCAGAAGTGCCAATCCTTTTCCATATTCCACTCATGCTTGTGTGATAACTACTAATATTACAGTTTATATTCAAACAAACTTGAATCCACGATTCTGATTGGTTGATCCATAGCAACAACAGCATAATATGAGCCTTTTTTAAACACTGAGCCTATATCAAACCCTACTCTAGAACATGCTCTTCTAACTCCGCATAATTATTGCACAATTTTAAGCTACGTGTCAAGTTTGCTTGAATACAGAAAAAGATAGCATGCATGCATTCTTTTGCCTCTTTGGATATGAGACTCAGAAGTGCATTATTTTTCCATATTGCACTCACACCTGTATATTTATGAAAACTAATATTGCTTGAACTTCATAAAATTGGTTCAGCATATGTAGAGCAGTTTGAGCTACCTAAATTCGATGGTAAACAACAATCTAATAGATGGTTAATAAAATTGCAACTTGTATGGGGGGGAACCCGAATTTGCAGCTACGGCTATGGCTGTCGCTAATGGTGTTGCTATGGGCTTCCTATGTATGTTAACACCACCGTGGTCATGCAGCCACAGCCGCCAATTCGAACGCGGCCCAATTGAGGTCTTGGGCCGTGTTCGGAGTAGCGGCTACGGCTGCGGCTTGATTGCCCACATCAACATGCGTTGAAGCAAAAGAGACCCATAGCAACAGCCGTAGCAACAGCCACAGCCACTGCCGCCAGTTTAGCTACACATGCGCGCGCCGGACCACCCGCAGCGCTTGGATTGGAGTTTTAAAAAAACATGGCCGATCCTACTGAGAAACCCGAGACACTTCGTTCGATGAAGTTTCTACCGGATTTATATTATCTTCCCACAAGAAGGTGAAGTATGTCTGACGTTTTCTACCGAAGAACTATTCCAGGACAAGTTTAAAGGGGCATCATTTGTGATAAGATTACTGCAAAACAAGGACATGGAATGTCAGTTTTTTGGCTGGTGAGTACAAACTCTCTCTTTTCATTCCGCCATTTATTACTGCAGTCATATTCACGGCCCGCTACCTCCACCATGCACACCTTTGCCTGTTCAAAACCACGGCATTGTCGCGGCAATATCAGCGGGATGAACGGCCTTGGTAGAGTCAAGTAAAAGGATTCGGGATATCATCTTATCCACTTGGATAAGATTAGGAATATATCCCACCCCTTCTTATTGCTTTCGCTTGACCAGTTCGGGATTGTTGACCATGTTGACTAGTTCAGGATACCCGAAAATGAACTTCAACTTTGCAAAAACCACTACTAATTAGTAATAGTAGGGTCATATCTTTGGATTCTGTGACCATTGTTTTGCTACCTTATTTTCTTGAGGGGTTTGACTTCAGGAACCATTACAAAAGAAAATTAGCTCCTGAGTCCTATGTACCTCTGGAATGTGACAGGAACTTTTTTTATAGGGCAATATTCAAAATGGCTGCCAACGCCATCTTGAAAAACGTAGAGCAAGTTCGATCAGGGACTATAGTTGACTATTGTCGACCATTGGGCGATTTTGCCTGGTACCCATGATGTATTTCATGCATAGGTAACCACGGAACATTGACTAGTGGTTGACAAATGGTCGCTGATCGAACTTGCCCCTGATTTGTATTAGGTCTGGCACCAGATGGACTAGATGGACAAAAGAGATGTCAATTTCTACTATATATGGCATGAAAAATCCACTGGGATGGTCATTGTAAAGTTTAGGGATCATCTTAGCCTCTAAATCCAAGATGGCTGCCGTCGCCATCTTGAAAAACGTAACTTTCAATAATCTGGCACCATCTTGAAAAACCTGATTTGTAATAGGTCTGGCACCAGATGGACTAGATGGACAAAAGAGATGTCAATTTCCACTGTATGTGGCATTACAAAACCACTGGAATGGTACTTGTGAAGTTTGGAGATCATCTTTACCTCTATCTCCAAGATGGCCACCGTCGCTTTTTAGAAAGTTATGAAATGTGAAAGCTCTGGCACCAGAAAAGCTATGAGAACAAATAGAGCATCATTTCCCACTATTCCGTACCTTACAAATTCACAGGAATGGTAATTGTAGAGTTTGGGGATCCTCTTAATTACATAATCCAAGATGGCAGCCATCGCCATCTTGGAAATTATGAATGGTGATAGCCTAAAATGAACAGTACTAGAACACATATGGGTCATTTCAGGTCAAATCAACCAAATTTCTAAAAAGTTCCCAAGTAACCCCATCAGATTTTCCACTATGACCAAAATGAACACACACCAAATATTAATTTCATACTCCACATCGATTACGAGATATGGCCTCATGAAATTTGCTCAAACCTCCCCTTTTTGGAGCTCAACAAAGAGTGATTTTTGATGATTTTTGGGGTCACACTGTGACCACATGTGGGGTCACATGGATCACAAATCTCAGATCATCTACAGCATCTTTATTACCAAAATCAAATATGAGCTAAAAAACTATTGCTAAAGGATTGGCACTCCAAAGTTGGGTTCAGGAGAGAAAAAATCCAAAAACACCCCTTCTGTCATGCGTGTGGACCACCCTGTGGACATTAAAATTAATAAAGGGAATGCATACCTTTGGTTTAAGGAACCACCAATTGTTTTAATCTTATATTAAATGAAGATACATACAATAAAACCACCTGTGAAAATTTAATTTCAAACAGTGGTAGTGTTTTTGTAGTGAAAATCCAGAGCGGTTATGTCCATGCAGGAAGAATAATGCGCAAGTGAAATACACAATATGAGAAACGTTTCTGACAAAGACGTTTCTCAGATTCAGATTATGGGGGAGAAAAACTTATATCTTTTTCCATAACCACATTACTTTGAAGTGAAATGATTCTCAAAATGCTTTATACTATCAAAAGCTGCTGTACTTCTAACCAAGTAAGTTTTTATTGCAATTATTTTAAGAGTGATTGCCAAATTGTGTATACCTTCTCTTAAAAAGGAACATTCCTGTAATTCTTAGCACTTTTGAAGAATAAAAACAAATCCTTGTCATAAATGATTTTCCCAGCCCATGTGGTTGTCGCATGACTATTCACGTAATCTTGTAGTCACTATTATCTTAAGTATTAAAAAACTTGTTTTCAGAGCTTGACTTGTTGGATAAATTGTGGATGTACAATTTGGAATAATATTGTTAGTCATATCATCATGTTTTCCATTTATGTGTTGGCTGTAAAAGTCTAAATATTTGGTTGAGCAAAAACACAACTTTTCAAAACAAGTTAAAAGTTAGTTTCCTATTTAACATTTTGAAAACTAAGAGTTATTCCAGGCCATTAAAAGTAATCAAAGTACAACTATAATTATCCATTAATTGGTAAATATTGGTGTCGTGGCTGTAACATAGTGATATCATAAGACTCTAGTCAGTCTAGTGCTCATTGGTGATAGATCCTCTGTATGGTTCATGAACTACGGTGTGGCCCCACATGAGATTGGGACTAATTTGGGTCTAGCAAATTACCATAAAATATATGTACCCTGCTATTGAATTCCCACAGCAGTGGTATGCTGTTATCCATGCAGCCCTTTGTATTGTGCCTGACGAATAGATTTAATTCCTACAAATGATTAGGGATTTTCACTCAAAGGCATTGCATGGGGATAAGTTACATACCATTTTGTACCTTTTAAATTTGATAGAATGGAAAACACACTTTTGTCATCAGGACTTCATCAGGTGTCAAATTATGGTTGTTAAAAGCTTATAAGTTAAACAAATCATATCTTTGAGCCACTTTGTAGCTTTCAACACTTGTGACATCTATTCAAAAGGATGACCCCACGTTGGCCTTTACTTTCGGTCCAAACATGAAGCTCTAAAAAAAAAAATTAAATCCATATCTCCTGATCCACATGTCATAAGGTCATCATCTTTTTGCCGTGTTGTTCCTTGCAACACATTTTACATTTTATTCAAAAACTTGACTCTGTTTGAACTTTTTCCATATGGAAAATTTGCACACATTTGCTAAATGGCAACCCCAACGCACCGTTCAACACGGGAAATGGAAGGTCCAATGATGCAAAATTGGCAGTTTTTCCTTCATAACTAAAAAGTTTATCTTACTACTTTACCCGTCTTGTCTGGTTTTTGAAAGCTTCATTCTTAATCTCTAGAAAAGGTTTCGGAAACAACATAATAAAGTCAGGAACATACATGTAGGGCTTTTTTTTCCCAGTACAAAAAGGGGACAAAAATTTAAAAATCGAGCATTTCCTATGGAGGTCAACACGAATTTGACTACATTTTCAGTGAGTTCACTCACTAAACTGAATAGCAAAATAGTTTCAGTCAACGTACAGACCCTTCTCGCGCGGCAGAATAACCTATGGAAAATTCATCTGTATAAAACAAATTCTGATTGGTCCAGAAAAAAAGATGGCTTTTTTTGGTCCAGTTATAAAGAGTTTTTCTGCTTTGCTCTGTGACCTCGGTAATGTATGCAAAGTCCGGGGTAGTCTGGTTCTGCGGTTAACTCCCACAATACGCTTTGAATGGCTCACTGGTAGCAGAAACCAGATCTGCTACACACGCTTTTTCTACGCGTTGCAGTAAATCATTACAGAAGCAAGCATTTGTACTCTCGATTTTCCTATTTTTTTGAGCTGAATTATTTAGTACACAAACTTGGTAATATGAATAGAAGATATGTCAGTCTGCCAACCTTAGTTTGGTTTAAAAAATTTTTGTTTGGGTAGAAATTAGCAAAGCTCCGTCAAGTTGGATGCAGTTTTGCTATCGAATCACAACATTAATTTGAATAGTGGTGTTTTTAAACTACCCACTGTATGTGTTAAGTCAAAAATGAATGTTGATAACTGTTGATTTGTCTCAAGATCTCAACAAATCTCTGAAAATAGGGAAATAACGGTAACGTTCGTATATTGTTCTTTGGCCTTTGTGACCAGATTTGTTTCCAGGTGATTCAAAGTTTGTACATTATAAGTCCCCTGATGTGCTGTAGAAAATGTATATATTTATTTTCAAGTTATTATCTTGTGCAGAAACTTATATAGTTATTGGTTTGGTTTTTTTTCAATATAAATGGGGCATATTTCAATACTGAATGTGCTGTATGATGATGTGCAGGTTTCCCTATTATTAAAAATGGTCTAGCCCACTGACCTTGTTTATTACATGAGGCAATCGGGTCAGTGCACACAAGCTGCTGTCACACACACCTTGGGTTCTTTAAGAAACAAAATACTGTCAAAGTTTTTCATATGCTATTCCAAACAGGTTTGTCAAAACTGAAAATTAGATTTCCTGAACCACATGTCATAAAGTCATAATCTGTGTGCCGTCTTGTAACATAACCCCACTTTGACCTTTACTTCCTGTTCAAATAGGAAGCTCTGGAAATCTCCAGAACCACTGTCATAGAGTCATAATCTTTGCGCCGTCTTGTAGCTTACAATGCATGCGACATTTCCGTTTAAAAAATGTGACCTTAATTTGTCTTTTCCTTCCGGTCCAGCAGTCAGGAAGTTGAAATAAATCTTTTCTCAAGGGTCTACAGCTAATTAAAAAAAAATTGATAGGTGATGTCTCCTAAACCAAATCACATCCACTTATGTATGTAGTATCTTCTGGATCATAACCCAGCTTACCATTTATTTACCAAAACAATCCCACTTGACCTTCCCTTCCGGTCTAAATAGGCAATTCAAAAAAATGTTTTGACACACATTTTAAATCAAGGTTTTACACCAAATTGAAGACCTAAAATGTTTGCTTACATAGATCTGAGCAAGTTTGACATTTATTACATTGTGATAACCTCATTAGCCTATGATATTTGTTTCAAATTTTACAAGGAATGTTTCACGAAATACACCAGCCACTTTTATTTTTTGGCTACTGAAATGATCTTCATGGAACAATTTATCAGAACATGGGTCATGGTTTGCCTCAAATTCGCAACAGCTTTGTGTTCGTCAAAAGGACTAACACCTAATGTCTAGTTTCTTGATTGTTTCTTTGTTTCTTTCTTAAGTGGCTTTAAGGTCAACAAAATATATTTCAAGAACCTATGTCCATGTTTTTTAAAAAGTTTGTTGTTATGTTCCCTTGTGTTTTCTTAACCATCTATCTGTTGGCATGCCAGTCAATTGGGCATGTAATTGTTTGGCTATGGTACCACTGCGCTCATTTCTTCAGAGATTCCTGTTTGTAGTTTTGTACTGATAGCAATCGTTGTTGAAGTACATCAGGAAAGTGATTCTCATACAATAAGTGAACCATTTTTATGCATTTTATCTCAAGGAGAGGCAATGTTCATTATAGACTAACAAGTGACTGCCTGAAAACTAAATTAAGTCAACAAACACATGCTGTAAAAAAATGCTGCAAATTTTAACTCTGTTTTCAAGTGGATTGAATTGAGTGGTTGTCTTTTTTAGTTGTCTGGTGCAAGAGAACATTTGCTTGCACATCAAGTGAAATTGAATGACTGCTTGTGTAGCTTTCAATTTCAAGTGAAATAGAATGTTGCGACGTTTAAATTCCCAGCCAATTTAAAGCTATATTATATGAATATTCCTTATATTCTGCCTTGTGATTGGTTCAGAGATCGTCACGTGGTGGCGTGTCGTGGCCGAGTGGATAAGATCACTGGACTCAAGCTCTGGTGTTTCTGATCAGCAGAGTGTGGGTTCGAGCCCCGGTCGTGACACCTGTGTCCTTAAGCAAGACACTTAACCATGATTGCTTCGTCCTTCGGATGGGACGTAAAGCCGTTGGTGCCGTGTGTTGTGTAACGCACGAAAAAGAACCCAGTGCACTTATCGAAAAGAGAAGGGGTCCGCCCCGGTGTTCCTGGTTTGATCGGCTGCATATTGCGCCACAGCACCTTGTAAACCATTACAAGGTGCTATGTAAAGGAGTAGGTCTCATACTTCAAAACGTAGCCCCAAATACCTTGCAGGAAATACTGAATGTTAAGCGCTTAGAGGCTGGCCTGCAGTAGGCGCTATACAAATACAATATATATATATATATATATTTCTTCTTTTTTGTCTCTAGAAAGCCGCATTATACTCGTAGCAACCTGTGTACTGAACCCATAGCAACTAATGTACTATACCCATAACAACCAATGTACTGTACCCAATAGCAACCAATGTACTATACCTATAGCAACCAGTGTACTGTACCAAATTGCAACCAATGTAATATAACCATAGTAACCAGTGTACTAAACCCATAGCAACGGAAGCTTCTTGGTACTTCAGACATCCAGGTCGGACTATAGTGCCCCCTCATGACTTGCCTTCTTATGGCTTCATTCTCACATGTACTCAAATTTCTGGGACCAGCTTGGTCCAAACCACTATGAGTTTTACGAGTGCGCAATTCTGTTTCTTTTAAACAAACTCTAGTCAAACGTAGGTTAAGGCTGTGAAAATTACATTGATGGGAAAGTAAACTTCAGCCATAAATTATGAAAGTAATGTAAATTTAACAAATCAACAAAGAAAACTCAAAAAATAAGACTTGACCTACGCTTCCTGTTACTTGTAAACAATTACGAATTTTGGCCAACTGACCTTCATGAATGCACAAGAAAATATTTTCATCTTCAATAATTTTGTCAGTGCCCTTGAGTCGTGGGCCCCATGAGAAGGTAGGCTTTGTGATGCAGACTTGCACATTCCCCTATGCTGAATGAGGTTTTCCTTTATCATAAAGTGTGACAAAGTTAAGGAGAAAATCATGAAAAGGTACAGTAGAAAGGTTCAGAATGCAATCGAGGGCAATGAGGTTTTGAAAAAACAGTTATTTCCCGGTCCCAGGATCAAGGTCCAGTACGGATGCAGTTACAGATTTGCGTAGTATACTGAGCATTATATCACCCCACCCCCCACCCCCTAGTACCATACCCTGGATCTGCCTTGACAATAAACAAACATGACAGGTGTACATTATTTCACACCGCAATTACATAACCAAAAATTTAAGTCATGGATAATTAAGGCAATGGTATAGCTCTCATAAGTGGTAACAGGGTGAGCATTGTTGGGGGATGTGAATGGCTGTGTTTGCTGTGAAGCCATCAGTGGTGTTAACAAACAATCGGCATGAGGCATATGATAGAGTTGGGTTTTGATTCGTTAAATGAATTGACCAATTAGGGTTGGGTTTTAACTATTAACCAATGGCAGTTAGTTTCGTTGAAGGGGTGGTTTTTGTAGAGAGTTAGTTAGAATCACTTTGGTACAGCTTTTTGTTGGTGAAACAATCTTTATGGCAGAAGTACATTGACAATTTCCTGAGGCTCGGCTAGTTTGGTCCTACATTTTACCACATGTGGTTTTTTTCGGGTGCGTTTGCGAAAAAGTGTAGAAGTGCGGTGGGCAATTAACAGATATGCCCGCGCCTGTGGTTTGCAGTTGGGTTGTGAGGTGCTGCATCATCCACAATTTGTATGGACTGATTCGTCTTTGTGTAGGTTTGATGGGGGGCAATGCAGCATTTTGTAAAAATCTGACAGATTGCATTAGTGAGTTTTTTGTTTAATGGAACTTTTCGCAGTTATTGTGGGCTGTCATTTTTCTTAGGGCGCGCTGTGCGCATTTGGAATTTGGGGGATAGAAAAATTCGGTGGTGGGGGTAACAAGGCCATCAAGGAAATGTACATGTAATTTTTAATCGTAAACCAAAACATTATAATCTTCAGTAATAAGAGTGCTTTACCATTCGCAACGGCTATTTTACACAGATCCCCTTGTGCGTTCCAACTTGGGGAATTGACATTATGACAAGTCTGAGTCACTAATATGGGGCATCATTACTGTTTTTATTATACTCTTTTACATTGCTTATTTACAATTACTCAACTTTCCAAAGTTTGCACTGTTTAAATAAATTCCCTAACTGCTGTTGGGGATGTTGAAATTACATTCCAAATGCCTAAATAACAAAATACTGGTCCAGTTGTACACCTTTTGCAGAATTTCAGAAGAATTCCAAAGAGTGAAAATAATAATGATGGGTTCTCATGAAGTGCTTTATCACACCCGTAGCAGCGTATCAAAACGCTCATTATTTGTGTTTCAACAGGATAAGCAGAGCTTTGTTTTGAACTATGAGACCCATTTATGTAGCACCTTGTTATCAACATTGCCCCTTTTATTCCAACCATAGGATGCTCATCTGGGACCTCTTTGCTACCATTCTGTTGAAAGAAGACTCTCTCCACTGTCAGTCTTTTGCAAGCCAGCGTTGGAATGAGGAGTTGGATAAGGTGCTTGGGGTTCAACAATTCTGGAGGAACAGATCTGGAGGAACTGTAAAGCAAGGACTGTACTCCCCACATGGTAGAAACAGACAGAGAGAATGAGTCCATAAACAATAAGAAGTTGGGAATCAGGCTAGTCTAGTTGTGACTTGTCCTATCAATCACATCCATGGACCCTAGTTTGAAACTGGAAATTGGATTCACCCCAACCCCAGCGCTAGTTCCAAAGCAAGTTTAGTTCAGCTTTATTCGGGACACTTTGAATAAACCCCAGAGTGTGTTTGCAGGAGTGGAGTTTCAACTTCGCGAGGGCAAGGCCATTTGAATTTGTTTGACAAAGGGCACTTCTATTGGAAAAACAATGAGAAACTTTTGAAGGGGGCACCAGGGCAAAGAGCGGTGGAAACAGAGACTGTGACCTTCATGTAATTCCAGGCCCAGGTTTTGTAGTCTATGTAACTTGAGGGTACCACAAGAAAACATGAGCAGGCTAACAAGCTGTTGTTCTGGAATCGAGCTACTAACAGGATATGCACATCTTTGGAATAAAAGTGAAAAATCGTTTACTGTTCCCTGAAAGCCCTATGTGTAACCTTTAATTGCAACCCCAAACTTGTTTTCCCTTTCTGTTTGATCAGCAAATTTAAACCTTTTTAAATCTGCCTGGTGAACCAAGTGTTTCTGCTATTTTCTTAAGACACAGAAAACATCATTCTCTTTGATGTATTATTTGTGTTTACCCATACACCAGTATGCTGGTGTGTGTTAAGCACTGTGTACTCAGTACTTTCCAGAGTCTTGTGAAAAACATTCCACTGGCCTACTACTTGGGTTGGGTTCTCCTTGATCAACTTCTCTAGCACTGAGAATACTATTCCCAGAAGCTCCTTGAAATCTATGACTCCAGAAGTTACCAAGAGGTAGAAATGCCATCATTTCAACATATCTCCTAATAATTTTCAACCTATTTTTAGAACTATTTGTCAGCAAATTGACTGTCATCCCAGTTTTGATTGAAACTCCAGGATTCCTTCTTGTACTACTTGCACTAATCCAGTCCCATGAGTCTCGTAGTCTCCAAAAAAATAAATAAATAAAAAATCCCCTCCCCTGGAAATGCTTATCTCCTATTTTGGTCTTGTCTGCAGCATATTTTTCTTGGTCATGGTCAACTCCTTCGAACCAAAAGCTAAAAAAATAATTTTCATTTCTTGTTTTGCTTTTCTTTGATGTCAATTTAGGCTCAGTTCTTTGCGGTCATCTTTTATACCGGGTACAACTTATAAACCACCGATTGCAACTTCCCACAGCGTTTTAATTCTGCAGTATTTGTGTACATGATATCTTGGTGGTATTGTTTAGTAATGTTTATGCCAAAGCTTGAGGGAAAACTCAAGGTGTGGTCAGATTTCTAAAGAAACGGTACAGAGGAGGACTTGACTGCTCAATGGTTGAAAATTGTAATTTGTTTATTGTTTCTAAAACAGGTTTGAACTATGAGACAAAGGAGTAATTTGATTTTGACGTTGTTGCTGAGAGGGTTTTAAAATTTAATTTAGAGCTTAAATTATTGTTATGCAAGATAACAAGATAAGGGGCAATAGGGTGCATCTGAAAAGGTGGTAATTTTACCTCCAGATGAGCTTTAAACACTTTCTGTAGGAAATGATGGGAGGAGGATATTTGGGGGTAATGAAAGTAATGTGTTATGCCCCCCCCCACACACACACACACACACGCCCCCTCTTATTTATGGCAGTTACAGGGTACTTCCTTTGTTGTTCTATTATTCCCTTTTCTTGAAAAAAAACCCCTCAAAACAACATCTTCTGTGAGGTAGGAACAACAACACAAAGAAGAAGAAAAAGAAAACAAAACAACTGAGAGCAACAATAAGAAAAATGAAGAATGAAAATACTAGGAAACAAAAGAAAACAGAAAAAAAACTGTGAGGTAGCACAAGAGGAACAATAATAAGAAGAATGAAAATGTTAAAGAAAAGAGGGGGAAAACAAGATGGAAACAAAAGGAAGAACTTTTTTTTGTGGTAGCATAGTGCCATTGTATAAAGTACCGTTAAGTTGGATTGTGTAAAAGCAAGCTCTTGTATTGTATTGAAGTTTATGAAACAGGATGAAGGCAGTCTTTATATTTGATGATGGCTTTTTCTTGGTCTCAGTTAAACTGTTGTATTATCCTGATCTTCCAAAAAGTACACTTCACCAATTGTTTGATTGAGGTAATTGTTACTGGCAAGCATTCAAGTCTTTTTTGAAGATTTACAAATCATAAGTATGCATTTATAAAATATGTTTATTAACTATGTAAGATATCAAGTAATAAACCACAAGGGGTATTGACTGGGTATATTTTAAATGATTTGGGGTTGAACAAAGAAAAAAGTTGCATGGCTCTAGACTGGCACTCCTGAACAAAGGTATTGAAGAAAAAACAGGGTGACCGCCAACATAGCTCAGTTGGTAGAGCGCCGATGTGGCAGGAGAATCTGTTCGCCCTTTGAACCAACCTCATCCAGCCCATTTTCCTATATGGGGAACAGAATCTCCGGGGGCAGATTTCCCGATTACACCGGCACGTCCGGAGGTCATTGGTTGAAACCCCGCTCTTGTCAATTGTCTTTGTTCAACCCCAAATCATAACTATTTCAGTGAAGCTTTCAAACATTCATTCCAAGGTTTCGCCAAGTATGTTTGCAAGTACCTTGGATTTCGAGGACAGTATCTTCAAATTTTGAAAACGGAGCTATGAAAAATTCTGACTCCGAGTTAGTGGGAATAATGATATCAACTTTTCAATATGTCTTTTTTGATTGAATTTTTAAAATTATTTTATTGTAAGTGTGTAATTTTGATGAGTGTTTGTGTGTGCTATAATAAATAATAACAATTCCAGATTGATAACGAGCCAGTGCCATTTGCCATCCTACGTTCAAAAAACGTCTCGGTCCTACATTATGAAAACATTTTAAGACCTGCAAGGCCCATTTTCAAAAAAGCTGCTTGAGCACAAAAAGTAGCTTAGCGCAAAGACATTTGCTTACCAGGTGAAGGTCACTTGCTAATGTCACCTGTACTGTCTATGACTTGATTCGTGCTCAATTTTTTGCTGATCGGAAAATTGTTACGCAAAACATCCATGGTTTGAGCATCTCTGTTATACATTGGCCCTGTACTGGTTCTTACTTAAATGGTATTTTTAAGAGTCTGGTAGCAGTGAACATTTTGCTAATGGAAACAAAAAAACAATAATAAAAAAAAACCTTCTTTTTTTTTTTTTGCTCCAGCAAAATTTGGGTTTGATGATTGAAGGTAATTTTGTGTTGTTAGAAGTTTTCAATAAATGACAGTTTTAGTATATACAATTCAAAGTGCCGTTTTTATCAAAGGGATATTTATGGCCTCGTTAGGCGATTTGGACTGGTAATGACGACTCTATAAGCGTGACTAGAAATGTATAAAGGTCACGTGACACTACAGTGACCGTGGCTCGGCCACCATTATCTGGAATAAACTAAGTTCGTTTTCGCTGAGAAAATTAATGGGGGGGGGATTAGTCAGTTATTACCAAGGCAAACCTTTTTTGACCCATGGTCAAAAGGTTTTTTTTTTTTACTTTGTCTTGTTTTTCAATAGCATTTTCAATGCTCCACCAACAAATTGTAGTGATGTGTCACGTGATAAGATTGAATGCATTATGGAAATTAAAATGTCAAACTGTATCAACTTGTTTTATGAATGAAATTGTCTAGCACCCCAATTTCAAATATTTGTTTCGGGCCAAGAATTATCCTAGAATCTTCATCAAGGCCTCATCGTTGCACCAAGGGTCCCAAAAGCCGGCGTTTTTTAAAGTGGAAAACAAAAAAATTAAAACAATTTCAAAATCCTAAGCCAATAGCATTGTGGGGAAACATACGGAAATTGCAGGAAAATGCTTAACCCTTTGCATTATAACACCAAAAAAGTATCGCGACTGATGGATACAGAGCTGTATCGCCATATAAATGTAGTTTTGTTTGACAAAAAGTACCCAGATTCTTCAGTTACGTAAACTCCAGTTGCATTCCCATTGTGCCCCAAACGATTATGCTAGTCTCAGCCCTAATTCGGTATTTCACCGTACCTACTGACAAAAGATCGCATCAGCTCCGTGGGAGGTGCAAGATCGGGAGCTCCCCCTGTTGGTTGAACGTGCGTTACGTTTGGGTGCCACACCGGTAAGCAAACAGTTTGTTATTTATAGCAATGGTCAATGTCTGCACTGATCTATTGTTGCATCCAGGGAGTTGTCGAATGAAAAGGCATCCAGTGCATACTTCACATTCTTCAGCACGAGCTCTCCATCTTGTGCCTGTAGTGCAATAGTGACCCTACTGGCACGTACTGTAATGTCGAACGCCATTATAGACCTACCCCGCTCGCGTCTTCTTTTTATCCGACTGAAGAGAGACCCAGTGCATTGGGATACAGCTTTTTAGCTTTTGAACAATTATAAAGACTATTTTGACGAAAGGTTTGATGACATTTCAACGCCAAAAACAAGAGTCTATGCCCATAAAATAAACTTAAAAAAGCATAAAGAAAGCTACATTGTTCTCGATAAGGAAACAATGGCTTTGAGCAACAAATCTGAACCTGACTCGGCGTTTGAAACGCTTCAAGAGGCCCAGGAGTTGGTAGCAGAACCTGCAGAGCAGCAAATTACCATCAGCACCACAAAGAGGAAGAGGCATTGAATAACCTAGATAACCGAAAACCCAAGAGACGAGCTTCTCAGTATGCGTCTGATTCTACATCGCATCTTCCTGGTCGTCGGCTTTTTCGAGGTAGGACTGCACACACTATTGTATCTCCTCTTTAGTCGCATCATGTACATTCACGCAGTCTTAATAAATTAAAGACGGATGTCCGATTATATGGCCGATTTGACCAGACAAGTTTTATTTGAATTATAGACATTTTATAGACTAAGTGATAAATGGAAAATAAATGTGAATTATCCTGATACATCACGTCAATCAGCCATGTACAGTCTTCTCTCATCAAATAAACTGTGTGCATTGTCCGTGGCATATGCAAAAGTGTTTTATTCCTTTCGTATTGAACAGTATCGTCTGTCAAAACTCTTTCAATAGGTTTACGGTCTACATTTGATGACATTTAATAAGTTTGAATATTCGCCCTTTAGGGCAGGGCAGGTCAGATGGGGTCAGTTCAGTTCAGATGCAGTAAAGAAAAGGGCAGGTCAGGTCAGGAAGTTTCTTGCTGGTGTTAATACGTAGCCCCTGTTGGCTAATTTGCTTGGGGTAGTATCCCCACTCCAACTTTCCAAATAAAAAATACTTACTGAAACCCTGCAGATTGGTGAGTGTCATTTGACCGTCCATAGTTCATAGTGCAAGGCCCATTTTCAAAAAAGCTGCTTGAGCACAAAAAGTAGCTTAGCGCAAAGACATTTGCTTACCAGGTGAAGGTCACTTGCTAATGTCACCTGTACTGTCTATGACTTGATTCGTGCTCAATTTTTTGCTGATCGGAAAATTGTTACGCAAAACATCCATGGTTTGAGCATCTCTGTTATACATTGGCCCTGTACTGGTTCTTACTTAAATGGTATTTTTAAGAGTCTGGTAGCAGTGAACATTTTGCTAATGGAAACAAAAAAACAATAATAAAAAAAAACCTTCTTTTTTTTTTTTTGCTCCAGCAAAATTTGGGTTTGATGATTGAAGGTAATTTTGTGTTGTTAGAAGTTTTCAATAAATGACAGTTTTAGTATATACAATTCAAAGTGCCGTTTTTATCAAAGGGATATTTATGGCCTCGTTAGGCGATTTGGACTGGTAATGACGACTCTATAAGCGTGACTAGAAATGTATAAAGGTCACGTGACACTACAGTGACCGTGGCTCGGCCACCATTATCTGGAATAAACTAAGTTCGTTTTCGCTGAGAAAATTAATGGGGGGGGGGATTAGTCAGTTATTACCAAGGCAAACCTTTTTTGACCCATGGTCAAAAGGTTTTTTTTTTTTACTTTGTCTTGTTTTTCAATAGCATTTTCAATGCTCCACCAACAAATTGTAGTGATGTGTCACGTGATAAGATTGAATGCATTATGGAAATTAAAATGTCAAACTGTATCAACTTGTTTTATGAATGAAATTGTCTAGCACCCCAATTTCAAATATTTGTTTCGGGCCAAGAATTATCCTAGAATCTTCATCAAGGCCTCATCGTTGCACCAAGGGTCCCAAAAGCCGGCGTTTTTTAAAGTGGAAAACAAAAAAATTAAAACAATTTCAAAATCCTAAGCCAATAGCATTGTGGGGAAACATACGGAAATTGCAGGAAAATGCTTAACCCTTTGCATTATAACACCAAAAAAGTATCGCGACTGATGGATACAGAGCTGTATCGCCATATAAATGTAGTTTTGTTTGACAAAAAGTACCCAGATTCTTCAGTTACGTAAACTCCAGTTGCATTCCCATTGTGCCCCAAACGATTATGCTAGTCTCAGCCCTAATTCGGTATTTCACCGTACCTACTGACAAAAGATCGCATCAGCTCCGTGGGAGGTGCAAGATCGGGAGCTCCCCCTGTTGGTTGAACGTGCGTTACGTTTGGGTGCCACACCGGTAAGCAAACAGTTTGTTATTTATAGCAATGGTCAATGTCTGCACTGATCTATTGTTGCATCCAGGGAGTTGTCGAATGAAAAGGCATCCAGTGCATACTTCACATTCTTCAGCACGAGCTCTCCATCTTGTGCCTGTAGTGCAATAGTGACCCTACTGGCACGTACTGTAATGTCGAACGCCATTATAGACCTACCCCGCTCGCGTCTTCTTTTTATCCGACTGAAGAGAGACCCAGTGCATTGGGATACAGCTTTTTAGCTTTTGAACAATTATAAAGACTATTTTGACGAAAGGTTTGATGACATTTCAACGCCAAAAACAAGAGTCTATGCCCATAAAATAAACTTAAAAAAGCATAAAGAAAGCTACATTGTTCTCGATAAGGAAACAATGGCTTTGAGCAACAAATCTGAACCTGACTCGGCGTTTGAAACGCTTCAAGAGGCCCAGGAGTTGGTAGCAGAACCTGCAGAGCAGCAAATTACCATCAGCACCACAAAGAGGAAGAGGCATTGAATAACCTAGATAACCGAAAACCCAAGAGACGAGCTTCTCAGTATGCGTCTGATTCTACATCGCATCTTCCTGGTCGTCGGCTTTTTCGAGGTAGGACTGCACACACTATTGTATCTCCTCTTTAGTCGCATCATGTACATTCACGCAGTCTTAATAAATTAAAGACGGATGTCCGATTATATGGCCGATTTGACCAGACAAGTTTTATTTGAATTATAGACATTTTATAGACTAAGTGATAAATGGAAAATAAATGTGAATTATCCTGATACATCACGTCAATCAGCCATGTACAGTCTTCTCTCATCAAATAAACTGTGTGCATTGTCCGTGGCATATGCAAAAGTGTTTTATTCCTTTCGTATTGAACAGTATCGTCTGTCAAAACTCTTTCAATAGGTTTACGGTCTACATTTGATGACATTTAATAAGTTTGAATATTCGCCCTTTAGGGCAGGGCAGGTCAGATGGGGTCAGTTCAGTTCAGATGCAGTAAAGAAAAGGGCAGGTCAGGTCAGGAAGTTTCTTGCTGGTGTTAATACGTAGCCCCTGTTGGCTAATTTGCTTGGGGTAGTATCCCCACTCCAACTTTCCAAATAAAAAATACTTACTGAAACCCTGCAGATTGGTGAGTGTCATTTGACCGTCCATAGTTTGTACTTGGTTCAGGACAGCTTTGTGTACAAAGATCCCGTTGAACATGCTTTTGCTGTGCATTTCTGGTCTAGAGATGGCGCAAGGTGGTCATCAAAGTGTGATTTTCGGATGAGTAGGGCTACCCACCCCAAGCAAATTAGACAACAGAAGCTGTGTATTAACCATGGCAAGAAATTTCCTGCTGAATATTGGTTTGAATTATTTGTAATGCTTGACTTTAACTCCTGAACAAAGCATGCTTGAGACACGCAGTTTGTAGCTGAATCTGCCTTGCATATTCCTTTATTATCAGAATTAGGGACATACCAGCTTACCGTTTACATAAATTATATTTTGAGTGAATCAATGATGGAGCAAAATAATCTTTTAGGGAACAAATATTTCGTGAAATAATATTTCGTTTTTGGCGAGCTGCTTTAGCAGAATGCGAGCCTATGTAATACCGATTTTGTCCGTCCGTCCGTCCGTCCGTCGGTCGGCCCGTCGGTCCGTCCGGCCGTCCGCATTGAGAAGTTTTTGCCTCAAGGTGTTAGATATTTTGTTGTGTAAAATAATTGTTTTTACCCGCATTTGCAGTTTATTTGTCTTACAGCCAAAATTGGGTTTGATCCACAGTGTGGAAATGGAAATTGTTCAAAAATGTTAAAATTTCAGGGTCAGTATTACCCTTTGGAAATTAAACAGCTTCCCAGATGTTAAAGTTTTCAGGGTTCAGTATTACCCTCTGGAAACTAAACAGGTTCCATCAAGTAATCTTAATGGTTTTGCAATGAGCTTCGAATAAGAATGCTTTTAAATGGTATATTTAGTATTTACATCAACATAAATCAAGTTTAACATTGCAACTATACTTTTGGGTACAACCAATAAAAATAATGAGAAGAGCATTTTTTTGTGGAGATGGAAGATTTCTGGTACATGTGTAACATGTATCACTTACTAGTTCAATGAATGTGTGTGATGTGCATTTAATTGAACCAAAGTATGTGTGGGTTTTCTGGTGTATGACACTATGGAACATTGTGGTGGGTCTAATTCAATTCTAATTGTAAGGCTTTAGATTCTCTGTTTGACACACAAAGGAAGGTTTTAGGTCATGTTGTAAGAGTGGCAGATATGCTGTTAGGTTGATGTCTAGATTATTCAGTACAATTTCACTCAGACGGCAAAGAGGTAAGCCACGCAGGCTGGGACTGTATGCATCCTGTAACATGCATTTATATGGTGATGTCTTGGAAGGTTCAGTTTATGATAATGTGGGCTCTTATTGTGTTTAATGAGTGGAGAAACCATACATATTTGTGTAAGAGGAAATGCAAAGAAAAAATGTTTCATGTACAAATGTACAACATGTTACTGTTGCGCCTTTCTTAATGTGAGAGATAGCCAACAGCTATAATGGTTTTGACGAGCAATCACCTTTTAAAGTACCTGTAAATTTCAATAAATGTACATAGATGCAGCTACTCTGGTAAATTCATGTCTTTGATGACATATATGTACCAGAGCTGAGAGCTACATGTAAGAATTTGTCTTTATTACGAGGTTAATAAAACACCTATGTTTCATCGTAATCAGCCCCCACCCGTCCGACTGATCCTCTTTCCCACATTTCGAACCAAGTAGGCAATGGTCAACTACGTACTTGTTAATTGTCCCCACCTTATTGAACATCAGTTGATCGAATGATTGTTTTATTATTATTTTTTGTTTCTCTATCGTGCGTTCGGCAGCTCGCCATGGCAGCTTCTGCTGTTCTAGTTTATATTTGTACTATTTTTGTGGCGACTGGGGAGGGGGTCGGACATTGTGCAGTAGGGTCATTCCGTGCAAAAGCACGTAAAATCCTGCTAAGTTTGGCATGCTTCGTCTTGGATTGTGCTAGTTTTTTTTTAACAATCCACTATGGGTGCCATGAACTCACGCAAAATCCTACTCCTCAACATTTTTGAAATACGACACCCTAAAAGTTAAGCCCCGTCCCTTCAAATTGACTTTTGACATAGTAATTACCATGTACGTACATGATAATTATCAGTGTATGTATACGCGATAATTATCGTGAATGTACATGATCTCTTTCAGACTTGTCATGTTTGACACAATGTTGCGCAGCATCTCCATGCTAAAAAAAGACTCCAAAACATGTTGGGTGGTAACTATTTAACACCCTAATAAAATCCAAACAAAGCCGTGTTTCTGTTGCCACTGTATATTATTAATATATCATCTCTGTATAATTATATAAGCGTATATCTGGGGGTTGTTTGGGAGTATTTTTTCGCATGGAGATGCTGCACAATATCGTGTAAGACATGACAAGTCTGAAGAGGATCGTGTACCTACATCATAAATATCATGTACATACACATACAGAATTATTATCGTGTACGTACACATACATGATAATTATCATGTAAGTACATGGTAATTGTTATGTACAAACCTGACATTTATGTCTATGTACATGATATTAAGTCTGGAGTTAGTGTGTACATACATGATAGATATAATGTATGTATATGGTATCATGTTCGTACTTGATAGTTATTGTGTACGTAAATGATAAGAGCGTGATTTTTGTATTCATGTGGCGGCACTACGCTTCCGTAGTGTACAAATCATGCCTGCAGAAGTCCAGGCTCTGGCTCTTTTGTAAAGTGCTGTGACTAAATTGCATACACAGCAAATACCTTAATCTAGGAATATTCACAATTTCTTTTTAACGTGAAGGAGTAAGAAACTTTTCTTTTTCTCACACAAGTAGACTGGATACAAAGTGTTATTGGGAAAAATTTGTAAACATGTCTCTAATGTCCCACGTTGTCAAATAACCACTTGAAAAAGGCTTCTTCTTTTTTTGCATTTTTACAGGCGCACCCATATTCAGACCCCTGCCAAGTACCCATCAAAGGCGTGATTAGTCTATCCTCATATCAGATCACACATATGCATCTAGTTTATAATCAAATGTAATATAAAAGCAGTCGGACATTTCACGTAGGCACTAGGTGTCTCAAAAATGACGAAAAGTGATTACGCATGCTAAAATGTCCGTTTTTAAAGACCTATAGGCCTACCTTGATATACAAATGACCTGTGCTACTTTTGACAGTATAATTTAGTTGATGGGATACCAGATACCCTTCAAATTAATTTGTAGCTATATATCTTGTCCCATTTGTAGATACAGACCTCTAAAAATGCCGAAAACACAACAAAGTATATTTGAAGGGGCGGGGCTTACTTTTTAGGGGGTCATATCTAATAAAAGGTTGAGGAGTAGGATTCTAAAATTTTGCGTGTGTTCATGGGGCCCATAGGGGATTGTTTTTTTTTTAAATATGCAAAATCTGAGACGGAGCCTGCCAACCCATCAGGTGACTTGGCACAGAATGATAAACAATGGTTAACAGTTCGTCGTCCTGCGTGTGTAGCGCAGGCAACACGTAACGTGAAAATAGTTAGTGGATAATAACTAGGGGGTACAGACTAAAACCCTCGTAAAACAAAACGTAATTAATGGTCTAGCTCCCCAACCCTTCCATAAGCTCCCGAGCTCACGGCTAGACCGGCAAGCTGGGGAGTTGATACCCCCGGGGTTTGTCTCTCCCGCCCCACGAGACATGACACCGACTGTACGGGATATGCCCCAAGGTTTATGCTCCGCTAGCTCCTACGCTGGTGCGCCGTAAAACACGCTTCCGTTTCACGGACTCTCAGAATGCGAATTTCAGGTTCGAATTTTCATCATTATTTACAAGTTGTATCCATAATCTGAATAGGTAGTCTTTTTTTGGTCAAATACGCATGAATAATTGTGAAAAAATGTTTAAATTTGGTTCAGTAATTTAATTTATATGGCTGGTAGTAAAACTTACTCCGAAGATTTGTGGTTTATCCAAACCACGTGACTTTTTTTGTAATGCTCGAAAACGACACAATTTGATGGTTTCTTTTAGGAACCGTTCTTCTCCATTCCTGGAGGACCTTATTTAAAGTCATGTACAGTTCACCCTGGTTCTTAAAGACGCACGCAATTGCAAATATTCAAATGACAAGTATACGTCAATGTTTTGCTTTTGAATCTTCAAAATCGAGCAAGAATTATGACTTTTGTTAAAACTTACGTATTTACAACTTTAATGGATTTTTGGAGTCAACAAATTGTGCACTTGGAAAGGAGTGGGTTTTTCTTTTTGAACATGTTAATTGATGATGTGGCCAACCGTAGTCAAATCCAAACCACAAAGCAAAACATTTGAAGACTGAACATTGTTTTCCTGCCACACCTTTCAACAGAACTACTGGTTTGGGGTTCTGCGCACGCTGATTTCCCAAAATGCAACGCTATGGACAATGTTCCACAATTGGCTGACCGCAAAGTGGATGTTTGCGTCAGCGATCACAATCTGATTAGCATATGACTGCATGGTATTTGCGGAGGTGATCATGTTTCCTCTGAAGTAAGAGAGTTGTAACTCATTCTGTGGTCCTTTTTCTATAGTACATCAAAGTATTAAGTTATCATTTTTATTTAGTGTGAAAGACCGCCCGGCATGTGCAGTTGTTTCGCGCTTATGTTCAGCGAGAAAAACACGCGGTCTACAAACACAGATTCACGAGTATTTCCTCATGAGACAATGTCTGTCAGTGGAATAAAAGTTACGTACAAATGAAACAAAATGTATAAGGTACGGGTTATTAGTAGCTTTTTTGAAGAAAAAAAAAGAAACAAAAAAACACCTAGGAATGTACTTATTTTTTCCGCCTATAATACCCATCTCCCTTTTATTTTATTTTTTTTCCTGAAGGAAAAGGGCGTAGCGATATGCCCTTTGTCCGTACTTTGCGTTTGTCTTTTTGCAAGTTTTGTGTAAAAACAACAGTCCCGTTGAATATAATTTTGTGGAGCTTTGCGAGTATTCCCAACTGCTAAGTATTTCCGAGGTGGCAATAAAAATGTGTTTTCGGATGCAGGAATACCCAAGCACAACCAGGTACAAATTTTGTCTTTCTAGCATTCCTAGTTCATGAGTTATTCTCAAACTTAGCTCAGGTGTTGTTTCAAATCAATCTTTGGAGGGAAATTTCTTGCCTTTGTTAATGCGCAGCCCGGCGCGTGGGCTAAATTGCCGGTGATTGTAGCCCTATTCCGTGGCCGCTTGCCCCGCCTAAAAAAATCGTCAGAAACACGGATTGACGAAGAGGTGAGAGCCCTTAAAAGTGGCTTTCCAGTGGTGGAAAAGTTGTACAATCCCATGTTATTCTTGGTGTGATTTGACCCTCATTGTAGGGCAGCCGTTTGCAAATTTTGCTGGAACCCTAGAAAAATCTCCCTCCGAAAAAAAATCCGCTGCTTTCTTCAAAACAGACTCGATGTCAGTATTCATCAGGCACTCCTCCGTTTAAAAAGCCAAATAGGACCAACCTAGAAGGCTAAAATTTCCCTAAAGGTGAAACACACAACCCCCAAATTGTGATAGATTTTTAACTTTACACATTCTATTAATTGCACTACCCCAAAAAATTATTTTTTAACAAGATTCTGTTCGTATACAAGTTATGATAATTAGTTTGGCGCATGGATTTTTGCTTATTTAGTGTGGTAAGCCCTTAAATTTTACAAGACTGGGGACCAGTCAACTGTTGTATCTGAAACCCCGGCTCCTCATCTGTCATGATTGTTTTGTCTTGTTTCTTTGACAGTTCTATGTACAGATATCCCATTGGAGATGCTTTTGAGGAGCGTTCTGAGTAGCCCCACCTGCTGGTCATTTCCGGTGTGAAGCTTGCCCTCCGCGACCCTACAAGATTGATTTACGGATGCAGAGATATTCAAGGCAGAGTCAGGTACAAATTTTGTCTCTCTAGCTTACCTAGATCGGGAGTTATTCCCTAGCTTAGCACAGAATTTATTTTGGACCTTTTCGTGCCGGCTTTTTCTCACTGGCGATGACGTAGGCATGTAATACAGTCAGGTTTCGGGCAGCCCTGCCTCCAGGACGCTAGCCTCGCCTACAAAATGCTCAGCTGAACGAAACTCACGGAAGAGGGAGCCTTGAGACGGGCTTTCCAATGGTGTAAAACTTGTGACAATCCAGTAATTTTCTGAGGGTGATTTGACCGTCCTTACTTTGTCCTTGTTTTTCTGACAGCTCTGTGTACAAATATCCCATTGGGGATGCTTTTGTGAGGAGCGTTCTGAGTAGCCCCACCTGCTGGTCATTTAAAGTGTGAAGCTTGCCCTCCGCGACCCTACAAGATTGATTTTCGGATGCAGGGATATCCAAGGCAGAGTCAGGTACAAATTTTGTCTCTCTAGCTTACCTAGATCGGGAGTTAGTTAGTCCCTAGCTTAGCACAGATTTTATGTTGGACCTTTTTGTGCTGGCTTTTTCTCACTGGCGATGACGTAGGCATGTAATACAGTAAGGTTTCGGGCAGCCCTGCCTCCAGGACGCTGGCCTCGTCTACAAAATGCTCAGCTCAACGAAACTCACGGACGAGGGAGCCCTTGAGACGGGCTTTCCAATGGTGTAAAACTTCCGACAATCCAGTAATTTTCTGAGGGTGATTTGACCGTCCTTACTTTGTCTTTGTTTTTCTGACAGCTCTGTGTACAAATATCCCATTGGGGATGCTTTTGAGGAGCGTTCTGAGTAGCCCCACCTGCTGGTCATTTCCGGTGTGAAGCTTGCCCTCCTCGACCCTAGGGATCTTGCCAAAACTAATCCCGGACAGCCATCGGACGGCACCGGTCCAGGACCAGGTTTCTCGTCCCATGTTGAATTCCCTTGTAGTGATTACTTCATCGGATGGGCCATGGGATGAGGTCACAGTGACTGGCCTTCACCAGAGATGGTTTGTTTACAAACCACAGGGTCTTTAGATCGCTATCTACTGGAAAACCAGCAGGGGGTCTCCCAAGGGCAGGTTTTCGGTTTCACGGTTAGGCCTCAATGACCCTGAGTATTTTCTAAAGACAAAATGCTCATGTCATCGATGATCATTTGATGCTTACATTCCATTTGTTTAATTATTAACTGTTAACCTAAAAATTTAAGAATGGAGAAAGGGAACACAAGCAACGGTTTACAAGAACTTGGCTAGTAATTTTGTCTATTTCAAAAAACATTGGGTTAAAAACTCCACCACACTATAGTGACCTCCAAACGGTCAGATCAGACTCCTCCAAACTGCAAACCACAAGTTTGTTTATATTAGTGTTTAATCAGCCAGTGAAACCGCAGAGCACTCTGTCGGGTGCCTTGGGAACTGTGCATCGGGCGGGAGGATACTTTTCAGCGTGTGAAACATCACCTCATTGGAACTCCCTTCCGATGGCCCGTCCAACAAAAATTTGACATGGGATGAACCTTGTCCGATGGTCTGTCCAGAATTAATTTTGACAAGACCCCCTACAAGATTGATTTTCGGATGCAGGGATATCCAAGGCAGAGTCAGGTACAAATTTTGTCTCTCTAGCTTACCTAGATCGGGAATTAGTCCCTAGCTTAGCACAGAATTTATGTTGGGCCTATTTGTGCCGGCTTTTTCTCACTGGCGATGACGTAGGCATGTAATACAGTCAGGTTTCGGGCAGCCCTGCCTCCAGGACGCTGGCCTCGCCTGCAAAATGCTCAGCTCAACGAAACTCACGGGTAAGGGAGCCCTTGAGACGGGCTTTCCAATGGTGTAAAACTTGTGACAATCCAGTAATTTACTGAGGGTGATTTGACCGTCCTTACTTTGTCTTTGTTTTTCTGACAGCTCTGTGTACAAATATCCCATTGGGGATGCTTTTGAGGAGCGTTCTGAGTAGCCCCACCTGCTGGTCATTTCCGGTGTGAAGCTTGCCCTCCGCGACCCTACAAGATTGATTTTCGGATGCAGGGATATCCAAGGCAGAGTCAGGTACAAATTTTGTCTCTCTAGCTTACCTAGATCGGGAGTTAGTCCCTAGCTTAGCACAGAATTTATGTTGGGCCTTTTTGTGCCGGCTTTTTCTCACTGGCGATGACGTAGGCATGTAATACAGTCAGGTTTCGGGCAGCCCTGCCTCCAGGACGCTGGCCTCGCCTGCAAAATGCTCAGCTCAACGAAACTCACGGGTGAGGGTGCCCTTGAGACGGGCTTTCCAATGGTGTGAAACTTGTGACAATCCAGTAATTTTCTGAGGGTGATTTGACCGTCCTAATACTTTGTCTTTGTTTTTCTGACAGCTCTGTGTACAAATATCCCATTGGGGATGCTTTTGAGGAGCGTTCTGAGTAGCCCCACCTGCTGGTCATTTCCGGTGTGAAGCTTGCCCTCCGCGACCCTACAAGATTTGATTTTCCAATGGTGTAAAACTTGTGACAATCCAGTAATTTTCTGAGGGTGATTTGACCGTCCTTACTTTGTCTTTGTTTTTCTGACAGCTCTGTGTACAAATATCCCATTGGGGATGCTTTTGAGGAGCGTTCTGAGTAGCCCCACCTGCTTGTCATTTCCGGTTTGAAGCTTGCCCTCCGCGACCCTACAAGATTGATTTTCGGATGCAGGGATATCCAAGGCAGGGTCAGGTACAAATTTTGTCTCTCTAGCTTACCTAGATCGGGAGTTAGTCCCTAGCTTAGCACAGAATTTATGTTGGACCTTTTTGTGCCGGCTTTTTCTCACTGGCGATGACGTAGGCATGTAATACAGTCAGGTTTCGGGCAGCCCTGCTTCCAGGACGCTGGCCTCGCCTGCAAAATGCTCAGCTCAACGAAACTCACGGGTGAGGGAGCCCTTGAGACGGGCTTTCCAATGGTGTGAAACTTGTGACAATCCAATAATTTTCTGAGGGTGATTTGACCGTCCTTACTTTGTCTTTGTTTTTCTGACAGCTCTGTGTACAAATATCCCATTGGGGATGCTTTTGAGGAGCGTTCTGAGTAGCCCCACCTGCTGGTCATTTCCGGTGTGAAGCTTGCCCTCCGCGACCCTACAAGATTGATTTTCGGATGCAGGGATATCCAAGGCAGAGTCAGGTACAAATTTTGTCTCTCTAGCTTACCTAGATCGGGAGTTAGTTAGTCCCTAGCTTAGCACAGATTTTATGTTGGACCTTTTTGTGCTGGCTTTTTCTCACTGGCGATGACGTAGGCATGTAATACAGTAAGGTTTCGGGCAGCCCTGCCTCCAGGACGCTGGCCTCGTCTACAAAATGCTCAGCTCAACGAAACTCACGGACGAGGGAGCCCTTGAGACGGGCTTTCCAATGGTGTAAAACTTCCGACAATCCAGTAATTTTCTGAGGGTGATTTGACCGTCCTTACTTTGTCTTTGTTTTTCTGACAGCTCTGTGTACAAATATCCCATTGGGGATGCTTTTGAGGGGCGTTCTGAGTAGCCCCACCTGCTGGTCATTTCCGGTGTGAAGCTTGCCCTCCTCGACCCTAGGGATCTTGCCAAAACTAATCCCGGACAGCCATCGGACGGCACCGGTCCAGGACCAGGTTTCTCGTCCCATGTTGAATTCCCTTGTAGTGATTACTTCATCGGATGGGCCATGGGATGAGGTCACAGTGACTGGCCTTCACCAGAGATGGTTTGTTTACAAACCACAGGGTCTTTAGATCGCTATCTACTGGAAAACCAGCAGGGGGTCTCCCAAGGGCAGGTTTTCGGTTTCACGGTTAGGCCTCAATGACCCTGAGTATTTTCTAAAGACAAAATGCTCATGTCATCGATGATCATTTGATGCTTACATTCCATTTGTTTAATTATTAACTGTTAACCTAAAAATTTAAGAATGGAGAAAGGGAACACAAGCAACGGTTTACAAGAACTTGGCTAGTAATTTTGTCTATTTCAAAAAACATTGGGTTAAAAACTCCACCACACTATAGTGACCTCCAAACGGTCAGATCAGACTCCTCCAAACTGCAAACCACAAGTTTGTTTATATTAGTGTTTAATCAGCCAGTGAAACCGCAGAGCACTCTGTCGGGTGCCTTGGGAACTGTGCATCGGGCGGGAGGATACTTTTCAGCGTGTGAAACATCACCTCATTGGAACTCCCTTCCGATGGCCCGTCCAACAAAAATTTGACATGGGATGAACCTTGTCCGATGGTCTGTCCAGAATTAATTTTGACAAGACCCCCTACAAGATTGATTTTCGGATGCAGGGATATCCAAGGCAGAGTCAGGTACAAATTTTGTCTCTCTAGCTTACCTAGATCGGGAATTAGTCCCTAGCTTAGCACAGAATTTATGTTGGGCCTATTTGTGCCGGCTTTTTCTCACTGGCGATGACGTAGGCATGTAATACAGTCAGGTTTCGGGCAGCCCTGCCTCCAGGACGCTGGCCTCGCCTGCAAAATGCTCAGCTCAACGAAACTCACGGGTAAGGGAGCCCTTGAGACGGGCTTTCCAATGGTGTAAAACTTGTGACAATCCAGTAATTTACTGAGGGTGATTTGACCGTCCTTACTTTGTCTTTGTTTTTCTGACAGCTCTGTGTACAAATATCCCATTGGGGATGCTTTTGAGGAGCGTTCTGAGTAGCCCCACCTGCTGGTCATTTCCGGTGTGAAGCTTGCCCTCCGCGACCCTACAAGATTGATTTTCGGATGCAGGGATATCCAAGGCAGAGTCAGGTACAAATTTTGTCTCTCTAGCTTACCTAGATCGGGAGTTAGTCCCTAGCTTAGCACAGAATTTATGTTGGGCCTTTTTGTGCCGGCTTTTTCTCACTGGCGATGACGTAGGCATGTAATACAGTCAGGTTTCGGGCAGCCCTGCCTCCAGGACGCTGGCCTCGCCTGCAAAATGCTCAGCTCAACGAAACTCACGGGTGAGGGTGCCCTTGAGACGGGCTTTCCAATGGTGTGAAACTTGTGACAATCCAGTAATTTTCTGAGGGTGATTTGACCGTCCTAATACTTTGTCTTTGTTTTTCTGACAGCTCTGTGTACAAATATCCCATTGGGGATGCTTTTGAGGAGCGTTCTGAGTAGCCCCACCTGCTGGTCATTTCCGGTGTGAAGCTTGCCCTCCGCGACCCTACAAGATTTGATTTTCCAATGGTGTAAAACTTGTGACAATCCAGTAATTTTCTGAGGGTGATTTGACCGTCCTTACTTTGTCTTTGTTTTTCTGACAGCTCTGTGTACAAATATCCCATTGGGGATGCTTTTGAGGAGCGTTCTGAGTAGCCCCACCTGCTTGTCATTTCCGGTTTGAAGCTTGCCCTCCGCGACCCTACAAGATTGATTTTCGGATGCAGGGATATCCAAGGCAGAGTCAGGTACAAATTTTGTCTCTCTAGCTTACCTAGATCGGGAGTTAGTCCCTAGCTTAGCACAGAATTTATGTTGGACCTTTTTGTGCCGGCTTTTTCTCACTGGCGATGACGTAGGCATGTAATACAGTCAGGTTTCGGGCAGCCCTGCCTCCAGGACGCTGGCCTCGCCTGCAAAATGCTCAGCTCAACGAAACTCACGGGTGAGGGAGCCCTTGAGACGGGCTTTCCAATGGTGTGAAACTTGTGACAATCCAGTAATTTTCTGAGGGTGATTTGACCGTCCTTACTTTGTCTTTGTTTTTCTGACAGCTCTGTGTACAAATATCCCATTGGGGATGCTTTTGAGGGGCGTTCTGAGTAGCCCCACCTGCTTGTCATTTCCGGTGTGAAGCTTGCCCTCCGCGACCCTACAAGATTGATTTTCGGATGCAGGGATATCCAAGGCAGAGTCAGGTACAAATTTTGTCTCTCTAGCTTACCTACATCGGGAGTTAGTCCCTAGCTTGGCACAGAATTTATGTTGGACCTTTTTTTGCCGGCTTTTTCTCACTGGCGATGACGTAGGCATGTAATACAGTCAGGTTTCGGCCAGCCCTGCCTCCAGGACGCTGGCCTCGCCTGCAAAATGCACAGCTCAACGAAACTCACGGGTGAGGGAGCCCTTGAGACCGGCTTTCCAATGGTGTAAAACTTCTGACAATCCAGTAATTTTCTGAGGGTGATTTGACCGTCCTTACTTTGTCTTTGTTTTTCTGACAGCTCTGTGTACAAATATCCCATTGGGGATGCTTTTGTGAGGAGCGTTCTGAGTAGCCCCACCTGCTGGTCATTTAAAGTGTGAAGCTTGCACTCCGCGACCCTACAAGATTGATTTTCGGATGCAGGGATATCCAAGGCAGAGTCAGGTACAAATTTTGTCTCTCTAGCTTACCTAGATCGGGAGTTAGTTAGTCCCTAGCTTAGCACAGATTTTATGTTGGACCTTTTTGTGCTGGCTTTTTCTCACTGGCGATGACGTAGGCATGTAATACAGTAAGGTTTCGGGCGGCCCTGCCTCCAGGACGCTGGTCTCGTCTACAAAATGCTCAGCTCAACGAAACTCACGGACGAGGGAGCCCTTGAGACGGGCTTTCCAATGGTGTAAAACTTCCGACAATCCAGTAATCTTCTGAGGGTGATTTGACCGTCCTTACTTTGTCTTTGTTTTTCTGACAGCTCTGTGTACAAATATCCCATTGGGGATGCTTTTGAGGAGCGTTCTGAGTAGCCCCACCTGCTGGTCATTTCCGGTGTGAAGCTTGCCCTCCTCGACCCTAGGGATCTTGCCAAAACTAATCCCGGACAGCCATCGGACGGCACCGGTCCAGGACCAGGTTTCTCGTCCCATGTTGAATTCCCTTGTAGTGATTACTTCATCGGATGGGCCATGGGATGAGGTCACAGTGACTGGCCTTCACCAGAGATGGTTTGTTTACAAACCACAGGGTCTTTAGATCGCTATCTACTGGAAAACCAGCAGGGGGTCTCCCAAGGGCAGGTTTTCGGTTTCACGGTTAGGCCTCAATGACCCTGAGTATTTTCTAAAGACAAAATGCTCATGTCATCGATGATCATTTGATGCTTACATTCCATTTGTTTAATTATTAACTGTTAACCTAAAAATTTAAGAATGGAGAAAGGGAACACAAGCAACGGTTTACAAGAACTTGGCTAGTAATTTTGTCTATTTCAAAAAACATTGGGTTAAAAACTCCACCACACTATAGTGACCTCCAAACGGTCAGATCAGACTCCTCCAAACTGCAAACCACAAGTTTGTTTATATTAGTGTTTAATCAGCCAGTGAAACCGCAGAGCACTCTGTCGGGTGCCTTGGGAACTGTGCATCGGGCGGGAGGATACTTTTCAGCGTGTGAAACATCACCTCATTGGAACTCCCTTCCGATGGCCCGTCCAACAAAAATTTGACATGGGATGAACCTTGTCCGATGGTCTGTCCAGAATTAATTTTGACAAGACCCCCTACAAGATTGATTTTCGGATGCAGGGATATCCAAGGCAGAGTCAGGTACAAATTTTGTCTCTCTAGCTTACCTAGATCGGGAATTAGTCCCTAGCTTAGCACAGGATTTATGTTGGGCCTATTTGTGCCGGCTTTTTCTCACTGGCGATGACGTAGGCATGTAATACAGTCAGGTTTCGGGCAGCCCTGCCTCCAGGACGCTGGCCTCGCCTGCAAAATGCTCAGCTCAACGAAACTCACGGGTAAGGGAGCCCTTGAGACGGGCTTTCCAATGGTGTAAAACTTGTGACAATCCAGTAATTTACTGAGGGTGATTTGACCGTCCTTACTTTGTCTTTGTTTTTCTGACAGCTCTGTGTACAAATATCCCATTGGGGATGCTTTTGAGGAGCGTTCTGAGTAGCCCCACCTGCTGGTCATTTCCGGTGTGAAGCTTGCCCTCCGCGACCCTACAAGATTGATTTTCGGATGCAGGGATATCCAAGGCAGAGTCAGGTACAAATTTTGTCTCTCTAGCTTACCTAGATCGGGAGTTAGTCCCTAGCTTAGCACAGAATTTATGTTGGGCCTTTTTGTGCCGGCTTTTTCTCACTGGCGATGACGTAGGCATGTAATACAGTCAGGTTTCGGGCAGCCCTGCCTCCAGGACGCTGGCCTCGCCTGCAAAATGCTCAGCTCAACGAAACTCACGGGTGAGGGTGCCCTTGAGACGGGCTTTCCAATGGTGTGAAAATTGTGACAATCCAGTAATTTTCTGAGGGTGATTTGACCGTCCTAATACTTTGTCTTTGTTTTTCTGACAGCTCTGTGTACAAATATCCCATTGGGGATGCTTTTGAGGAGCGTTCTGAGTAGCCCCACCTGCTGGTCATTTCCGGTGTGAAGCTTGCCCTCCGCGACCCTACAAGATTTGATTTTCCAATGGTGTAAAACTTGTGACAATCCAGTAATTTTCTGAGGGTGATTTGACCGTCCTTACTTTGTCTTTGTTTTTCTGACAGCTCTGTGTACAAATATCCCATTGGGGATGCTTTTGAGGAGCGTTCTGAGTAGCCCCACCTGCTTGTCATTTCCGGTTTGAAGCTTGCCCTCCGCGACCCTACAAGATTGATTTTCGGATGCAGGGATATCCAAGGCAGGGTCAGGTACAAATTTTGTCTCTCTAGCTTACCTAGATCGGGAGTTAGTCCCTAGCTTAGCACAGAATTTATGTTGGACCTTTTTGTGCCGGCTTTTTCTCACTGGCGATGACGTAGGCATGTAATACAGTCAGGTTTCGGGCAGCCCTGCCTCCAGGACGCTGGCCTCGCCTGCAAAATGCTCAGCTCAACGAAACTCACGGGTGAGGGAGCCCTTGAGACGGGCTTTCCAATTTTGTGAAACTTGTGACAATCCAGTAATTTTCTGAGGGTGATTTGACCGTCCTTACTTTGTCTTTGTTTTTCTGACAGCTCTGTGTACAAATATCCCATTGGGGATGCTTTTGAGGGGCGTTCTGAGTAGCCCCACCTGCTTGTCATTTCCGGTGTGAAGCTTGCCCTCCGCGACCCTACAAGATTGATTTTCGGATGCAGGGATATCCAAGGCAGAGTCAGGTACAAATTTTGTCTCTCTAGCTTACCTACATCGGGAGTTAGTCCCTAGCTTGGCACAGAATTTATGTTGGACCTTTTTTTGCCGGCTTTTTCTCACTGGCGATGACGTAGGCATGTAATACAGTCAGGTTTCGGCCAGCCCTGCCTCCAGGACGCTGGCCTCGCCTGCAAAATGCACAGCTCAACGAAACTCACGGGTGAGGGAGCCCTTGAGACCGGCTTTCCAATGGTGTAAAACTTGTGACAATCCAGTAATTTTCTGAGGGTGATTTGACCGTCCTTACTTTGTCTTTGTTTTTCTGACAGCTCTGTGTACAAATATCCCATTGGGGATGCTTTTGAGGAGCGTTCTGAGTAGCCCCACCTGCTTGTCATTTCCGGTTTGAAGCTTGCCCTCCGCGACCCTACAAGATTGATTTTCGGATGCAGGGATATCCAAGGCAGGGTCAGGTACAAATTTTGTCTCTCTAGCTTACCTAGATCGGGAGTTAGTCCCTAGCTTAGCACAGAATTTATGTTGGACCTTTTTGTGCCGGCTTTTTCTCACTGGCGATGACGTAGGCATGTAATACAGTCAGGTTTCGGGCAGCCCTGCCTCCAGGACGCTGGCCTCGCCTGCAAAATGCTCAGCTCAACGAAACTCACGGGTGAGGGAGCCCATGAGACGGGCTTTCCAATGGTGTAAAACTTCCGACAATCCAGTAATTTTCTGAGGGTGATTTGACTGTCCTTACTTTGTCTTTGTTTTTCTGACAGCTCTGTGTACAAATATCCCATTGGGGATGCTTTTGAGGGGCGTTCTGAGTAGCCCCACCTGCTGGTCATTTCCGGTGTGAAGCTTGCCCTCCGCGACCCTACAAGATTGATTTTCGGATGCAGGGATATCCAAGGCAGAGTCAGGTACAAATTTTGTCTCTCTAGCTTACCTACATCGGGAGTTAGTCCCTAGCTTGGCACAGAATTTATGTTGGACTTTTTTTGCCGGCTTTTTCTCACTGGCGATGACGTAGGCATGTAATACAGTCAGGTTTCGGGCAGCCCTGCCTCCAGGACGCTGGCCTCGCCTGCAAAATGCTCAGCTCAACGAAACTCACGGGTGAGGGAGCCCTTGAGACGGGCTTTCCAATGGTGTGAAACTTGTGACAATCCAGTAATTTTCTGAGGGTGATTTGACCGTCCTTACTTTGTCTTTGTTTTTCTGACAGCTCTGTGTACAAATATCCCATTGGGGATGCTTTTGAGGAGCGTTCTGAGTAGCCCCACCTGCTGGTCATTTCCGGTGTGAAGCTTGCCCTCCGCGACCCTACAAGATTGATTTTCGGATGCAGGGATATCCAAGGCAGAGTCAGGTACAAATGTTGTCTCTCTAGCTTACCTAGATCGGGAGTTAGTCCCTAGCTTAGCACAGAATTTATGTTGGGCCTTTTTGTGCCGGCTTTTTCTCACTGGCGATGACGTAGGCATGTAATACAGTTAGGTTTCGGGCAGCCCTGCCTCCAGGACGCTGGCCTCGCCTGCAAAATGCTCAGCTCAACGAAACTCACGGGTGAGGGAGCCCTTGCGACGGGCTTTCCAATGGTGTAAAACTTGTGACAATCCAGTAATTTTCTGAGGGTGATTTGACCGTCCTTACTTTGTCTTTGTTTTTCTGACAGCTCTGTGTACAAATATCCCATTGGGGATGCTTTTGAGGAGCGTTCTGAGTAGCCCCACGTGCTTGTCATTTCCGGTTTGAAGCTTGCCCTCCGCGACCCTACAAGATTGATTTTCGGATGCAGGGATATCCAAGGCAGGGTCAGGTACAAATTTTGTCTCTCTAGCTTACCTAGATCGGGAGTTAGTCCCTAGCTTAGCACAGAATTTATGTTGGACCTTTTTGTGCCGGCTTTTTCTCACTGGCGATGACGTAGGCATGTAATACAGTCAGGTTTCGGGCAGCCCTGCCTCCAGGACGCTGGCCTCGCCTGCAAAACGCTCAGCTCAACGAAACTCACGGGTGAGGGAGCCCTTGAGACGGGCTTTTCAATGGTGTAAAACTTGTGACAATCCAGTAATTTTCTGAGGGTGATTTGACCGTCCTTACTTTGTCTTTGTTTTTCTGACAGCTCTGTGTACAAATATCCCATTGGGGATGCTTTTGAGGGGCGTTCTGAGTAGCCCCACCTGCTGGTCATTTCCGGTGTGAAGCTTGCCCTCCGCGACCCTACAAGATTGATTTTCGGATGCAGGGATATCCAAGGCAGAGTCAGGTACAAATGTTGTCTCTCTAGCTTACCTAGATCGGGAGTTAGTCCCTAGCTTAGCACAGAATTTATGTTGGGCCTTTTTGTGCCGGCTTTTTCTCACTGGCGATGACGTAGGCATGTAATACAGTTAGGTTTCGGGCAGCCCTGCCTCCAGGACGCTGGCCTCGCCTGCAAAATGCTCAGCTCAACGAAACTCACGGGTGAGGGAGCCCTTGAGACGGGCTTTCCAATGGTGTAAAACTTGTGACAATCCAGTAATTTTCTGAGGGTGATTTGACCGTCCTTACTTTGTCTTTGTTTTTCTGACAGCTCTGTGTACAAATATCCCATTGGGGATGCTTTTGAGGAGCGTTCAGAGTAGCCCCACGTGCTTGTCATTTCCGGTTTGAAGCTTGCCCTCCGCGACCCTACAAGATTGATTTTCGGATGCAGGGATATCCAAGGCAGGGTCAGGTACAAATTTGTCTCTCTAGCTTACCTAGATCGGGAGTTAGTCCCTAGCTTAGCACAGAATTTATGTTGGACCTTTTTGTGCCGGCTTTTTCTCACTGGCGATGACGTAGGCATGTAATACAGTCAGGTTTCGGGCAGCCCTGCCTCCAGGACGCTGGCCTCGCCTGCAAAATGCTCAGCTCAACGAAACTCACGGGTAAGGGAGCCCTTGAGACGGGCTTTCCAATGGTGTGAAACTTGTGACAATCCAGTAATTTTCTGAGGGTGATTTGACCGTCCTTACTTTGTCTTTGTTTTTCTGACAGCTCTGTGTACAAATATCCCATTGGGGATGCTTTTGAGGGGCGTTCTGAGTAGCCCCACGTGCTTGTCATTTCCGGTTTGAAGCTTGCCCTCCGCGACCCTACAAGATTGATTTTCGGATGCAGGGATATCCAAGGCAGGGTCAGGTACAAATTTTGTCTCTCTAGCTTACCTAGATCGGGAGTTAGTCCCTAGCTTAGCACAGAATTTATGTTGGACCTTTTTGTGCCGGCTTTTTCTCACTGGCGATGACGTAGGCATGTAATACAGTCAGGTTTCGGGCAGCCCTGCCTCCAGGACACTGGCCTCGCCTGCAAAATGCTCAGCTCAACGAAACTCACGGGTGAGGGAGCCCTTGAGACGGGCTTTCCAATGGTGTAAAACTTGTGACAATCCAGTAATTTTCTGAGGGTGATTTGACCGTCCTTACTTTGTCTTTGTTTTTCTGACAGCTCTGTGTACAAATATCCCATTGGGGATGCTTTTGAGGGGCGTTCTGAGTAGCCCCACCTGCTGGTCATTTCCGGTGTGAAGCTTGCCCTCCGCGACCCTACAAGATTGATTTTCGGATGCAGGGATATCCAAGGCAGAGTCAGGTACAAATTTTGTCTCTCTAGCTTACCTACATCGGGAGTTAGTCCCTAGCTTGGCACAGAATTTATGTTGGACCTTTTTTTGCCGGCTTTTTCTCACTGGCGATGACGTAGGCATGTAATACAGTTAGGTTTCGGGCAGCCCTGCCTCCAGGACGCTGGCCTCGCCTGCAAAATGCTCAGCTCAACGAAACTCACGGGTGAGGGAGCCCTTGAGACGGGCTTTCCAATGGTGTGAAACTTGTGACAATCCAGTAATTTTCTGAGGGTGATTTGACCGTCCTTACTTTGTCTTTGTTTTTCTGACAGCTCTGTGTACAAATATCCCATTGGGGATGCTTTTGAGGGGCGTTCTGAGTAGCCCCACCTGCTGGTCATTTCCGGTGTGAAGCTTGCCCTCCGCGACCCTACAAGATTGATTTTCGGATGCAGGGATATCCAAGGCAGAGTCAGGTACAAATTTTGTCTCTCTAGCTTACCTAGATCGGGAGTTAGTCCCTAGCTTAGCACAGAATTTATGTTGGGCCTTTTTGTGCCGGCTTTTTCTCACTGGCGATGACGTAGGCATGTAATACAGTTAGGTTTCGGGCAGCCCTGCCTCCAGGACGCTGGCCTCGCCTGCAAAATGCTCAGCTCAACGAAACTCACGGGTGAGGGAGCCCTTGAGACGGGCTTTCTAATGGTGTAAAACTTGTGACAATCCAGTAATTTTCTGAGGGTGATTTGACCGTCCTTACTTTGTCTTTGTTTTTCTGACAGCTCTGTGTACAAATATCCCATTGGGGATGCTTTTGAGGAGCGTTCTGAGTAGCCCCACGTGCTTGTCATTTCCGGTTTGAAGCTTGCCCTCCGCGACCCTACAAGATTGATTTTCGGATGCAGGGATATCCAAGGCAGGGTCAGGTACAAATTTTGTCTCTCTAGCTTACCTAGATCGGGAGTTAGTCCCTAGCTTAGCACAGAATTTATGTTGGACCTTTTTGTGCCGGCTTTTTCTCACTGGCGATGACGTAGGCATGTAATACAGTCAGGTTTCGGGCAGCCCTGCCTCCAGGACGCTGGCCTCGCCTGCAAAATGCTCAGCTCAACGAAACTCACGGGTGAGGGAGCCCTTGAGACGGGCTTTCCAATGGTGTAAAACTTGTGACAATCCAGTAATTTTCTGAGGGTGATTTGACCGTCCTTACTTTGTCTTTGTTTTTCTGACAGCTCTGTGTACAAATATCCCATTGGGGATGCTTTTGAGGGGCGTTCTGAGTAGCCCCACCTGCTGGTCATTTCCGGTGTGAAGCTTGCCCTCCGCGACCCTACAAGATTGATTTTCGGATGCAGGGATATCCAAGGCAGAGTCAGGTACAAATTTTGTCTCTCTAGCTTACCTACATCGGGAGTTAGTCCCTAGCTTGGCACAGAATTTATGTTGGACCTTTTTTGCCGGCTTTTTCTCACTGGCGATGACGTAGGCATGTAATTCAGTCAGGTTTCGGGCAGCCCTGCCTCCAGGACGCTGGCCTCGCCTGCAAAATGCTCAGCTCAACGAAACTCACGGGTGAGGGAGCCCTTGAGACGGGCTTTCCAATGGTGTGAAACTTGTGACAATCCAGTAATTTTCTGAGGGTGATTTGACCGTCCTTACTTTGTCTTTGTTTTTCTGACAGCTCTGTGTACAAATATCCCATTGGGGATGCTTTTGAGGGGCGTTCTGAGTAGCCCCACCTACTGGTCATTTCCGGTGTGAAGCTTGCCCTCCGCGACCCTACAAGATTGATTTTCGGATGCAGGGATATCCAAGGCAGAGTCAGGTACAAATGTTGTCTCTCTAGCTTACCTAGATCGGGAGTTAGTCCCTAGCTTAGCACAGAATTTATGTTGGGCCTTTTTGTGCCGGCTTTTTCTCACTGGCGATGACGTAGGCATGTAATACAGTTAGGTTTCGGGCAGCCCTGCCTCCAGGACGCTGTCCTCGCCTGCAAAATGCTCAGCTCAACGAAACTCACGGGTGAGGGAGCCCTTGAGACGGGCTTTCCAATGGTGTAAAACTTGTGACAATCCAGTAATTTTCTGAGGGTGATTTGACCGTCTTTACGTTGTCTTTGTTTTTCTGACAGCTCTGTGTACAAATATCCCATTGAGGATGCTTTTGAGGAGCGTTATGAGTAGCCCCACCTGCTGGTCATTTCCGGTGTGAAGCTTGCCCTCCGCGACCCTACAAGATTGATTTTCGGATGCAGGGATATCCAAGGCAGAGTCAGGTACAAATTTTGTCACTCTAGCTTACCTACATCGGGAGTTAGTCCCTAGCTTAGCACTGAATTTATGTTGGACCTTTTTGTGCCGGCTTTTTCTCACTGGCGATAACGTAGGCATGTAATACAGTCAGGTTTCGGGCAGCCCTGCCTCCAGGACGCTGGCCTCGCATGCAAAATGCTCAGCTCAACGAAACTCACGGGTGAGGGAGCCCTTGAGACGGGCTTTCCAATGGTGTGAAACTTGTGACAATCCAGTAATTTTCTGAGGGTGATTTGACCGTCCTTACTTTGTCTTTGTTTTTCTGACAGCTCTCTGTACAAATATCCCAGTGGGGATGCTTTTGAGGAGCGTTCTGAGTAGCCCCACCTGCTGGTCATTTCCGGTGTCAAGCTTGCCCTCCGCGACCCTACAAGATTGATTTTCGGATGCAGGGATATCCAAGGCAGAGTCAGGTACAAATGTTGTCTCTCTAGCTTACCTAGATCGGGAGTTAGTCCCTAGCTTAGCACAGAGTTTATGTTGGGCCTTTTTGTGCCGGCTTTTTCTCACTGGCGATGACGTAGGCATGTAATACAGTCAGGTTTCGGGCAGCCCTTCCTCCAGGACGCTGGCTTCGCCTGCAAAATGCTCAGCTCAACGAAACTCACGGGTGAGGGAGCCCTTGACACGGGCTTTCCAATGGTGTAAAACTTGTGACAATCCAGTAATTTTCTGAAGGTGATTTGACCGTCCTTACTTTGTCTTTGTTTTTCTGACAGCTCTGTGTACAAATATCCCATTGGGGATGCTTTTGAGGAGCGTTCTGAGTAGCCCCACCTACTGGTCATTTCCGGTGTGAAGCTTGCCCTCCGCGACCCTACAAGATTGATTTTCGGATGCAGGGATATCCAAGGCAGAGTCAGGTACAAATTTTGTCTCTCTAGCTTACCTAGATCGGGAGTTAGTCCCTAGCTTAGCACAGAATTTATGTTGGACCTTTTTGTGCCGGCTTTTTCTCACTGGCGATGACGTAGGCATGTAATACAGTCAGGTTTCGGGCAGCCCTGCCTCCAGGACGCTGGCCTCGCCTGCAAAATGCTCAGCTCAACGAAACTCACGGGTGAGGGAGCCCTTGAGATGGGCTTTCCAATGGTGTGAAACTTGTGACAATCCAGTAATTTTCTGAGGGTGATTTGGACGTCCTTACTTTGTCTTTGTTTTTCTGACAGCTCTGTGTACAAATATCCCATTGGGGATGCTTTTGAGGAACGTTCTGAGTAGCCCCACCTGCTGGTCATTTCCGGTGTGAAGCTTGCCCTCCGCGACCCTACAAGATTGATATTCGGATGCAGGGATATCCAAGGCAGAGTCAGGTACAAATTTTGTCTCTCTAGCTTACCTTGATCGGAAGTTAGTCCCTAGCTTGGCACAGAATTTATGTTGGGCCTTTTTGTGCCGGCTTTTTTGTCACTGGCGATGACGTAGGCATGTAATATAGTCAGGTTTCGGGCAGCCCTGCCTCCAGGACGCTGGCCTCGCCTGCAAAATGCTCAGCTCAACGAAACTCACGGGTGAGGGAGCCCTTGAGACGGGCTTTCCAATGGTGTAAAACTTGTGACAATCCAGTAATTTTCTGAGGGTGATTTGACCGTCCTTACTTTGTCTTTTTTTTTCTGACAGCTCTGTGTACAAGTATCCCATTGGGGATGCTTTTGAGGAGCGTTCTGAGTAGCCCCACCTGCTGGTCATTTCCGGTGTGAAGCTTGCCCTCCGCGACCCTACAAGATTGATTTTCGGATGCAGGGATATCCAAGGCAGAGTCAGGTACAAATTTTGTCTCTCTAGCTTACCTAGATCGGGAGTTAGTCCCTAGCTTAGCACAGAATTTATGTTGGGCCTTTTTGTGCCGGCTTTTTCTCACTGGCGATGACGTAGGCATTTAATTCAGTCAGGTTTCGGGCAGCCCTGCCTCCAGGACGCTGGCCTCGCCTGCAAAATGCTCAGGTCAACGAAACTCACGGGTGAGGGAGCCCTTGAGACGGGCTTTCCAATGGTGTGAAACTTGTGACAATCCAGTAATTTTCTGAGGGTGATTTGACCGTCCTTACTTTGTCTTTTTTTTTCTGACAGCTCTGTGTACAAATATCCCATTGGGGATGCTTTTGAGGAGCGTTCTGAGTAACCCCACCTGCTGGTCATTTCCGGTGTGAAGCTTGCACTCCGCGACCCTACAAGATTGATTTTCGGATGCAGGGATATCCAAGGCAGAGTCAGGTACAAATTTTGTCTCTCTAGCTTACTTAGATCGGGAGTTAGTCCCTAGCTTAGCACAGAATTTATGTTGGGCCTTTTTATGCCGGTTTTTTCTCACTGGCGATGACGTAGGCATGTAATACAGTCAGGTTTTGGGCAGCCCTGCCTCCAGGACGCTGGCCTCGCCTGCAAAATGCTCAGCTCAACGAAACTCACGGGTGAGGGAGCCCTTGAGACGGGCTTTCCAATGGTGTAAAACTTGTGACAATCCAGTAATTTTCTGAGGGTGATTTGACCGTCCTTACTTTGTCTTTGTTTTTCTGACAGCTCTGTGTACAAATATCCCATTGGGGATGCTTTTGAGGGGCGTTCTGAGTAGCCCCACCTGCTGGTCATTTCCGGTGTTAAGCTTGCCCTCCGCGACCCTACAAGATTGATTTTCGGATGCAGGGATATCCAAGGCAGAGTCAGGTACAAATTTTGTCTCTCTAGCTTACCTACATCGGGAGTTAGTCCCCAACTTGCCACAGAATTTATGTTGGACCTTTTTTTGCCGGCTTTTTCTCACTGGCGATGACGTAGGCATGTAATACAGTCAGGTTTCGGGCAGCCCTGCCTCCAGGACGCTGGCCTCGCCTGCAAAATGCTCAGCTCAACGAAACTCACGGGTGAGGGAGCCCTTGAGATGGGCTTTCTAATGGTGTGAAACTTGTGACAATCCAGTAATTTTCTGAGGGTGATTTGGACGTCCTTACTTTGTCTTTGTTTTTCTGACAGCTCTGTGTACAAATATCCCATTGGGGATGCTTTTGAGGGGCGTTCTGAGTAGCCCCACCTGCTGGTCATTTCCGGTGTGAAGCTTGCCCTCCGCGACCCTACAAGATTGATTTTCGGATGCAGGGATATCCAAGGCAGAGTCAGGTACAAATTTTGTCTCTCTAGCTTACCTACATCGGGAGTTAGTCCCTAGCTTGGCACAGAATTGATGTTGGACCTTTTTTTGCCGGCTTTTTCTCACTGGCGATGACGTAGGCATGTAATACAGTTAGGTTTCGGGCAGCCCTGCCTCCAGGACGCTGGCCTCGCCTGCAAAATGCTCAGCTCAACGAAACTCACGGGTGAGGGAGCCCTTGAGACGGGCTTTCCAATGGTGTGAAACTTGTGACAATCCAGTAATTTTCTGAGGGTGATTTGACCGTCCTTACTTTGTCTTTGTTTTTCTGACAGCTCTGTGTACAAATATCCCATTGGGGATGCTTTTGAGGGGCGTTCTGAGTAGCCCCACCAGCTGGTCATTTCCGGTGAGAAGCTTGCCCTCCGCGACCATACAAGATTGATTTTCGGATGCAGGGATATCCAAGGCAGAGTCAGGTACAAATTTTGTCTCTCTAGCTTACCTAGATCGGGAGTTAGTCCCTAGCTTAGCACAGAATTTATGTTGGGCCTTTTTGTGCCGGCTTTTTCTCACTGGCGATGACGTAGGCATGTAATACAGTTAGGTTTCGGGCAGCCCTGCCTCCAGGACGCTGGCCTCGCCTGCAAAATGCTCAGCTCAACGAAACTCACGGGTGAGGGAGCCCTTGAGACGGGCTTTCCAATGGTGTAAAACTTGTGACAATCCAGTAATTTTCTGAGGGTGATTTGACCGTCCTTACTTTGTCTTTGTTTTTCTGACAGCTCTGTGTACAAATATCCCATTGGGGATGCTTTTGAGGAGCGTTCTGAGTAGCCCCACGTGCTTGTCATTTCCGGTTTGAAGCTTGCCCTCCGCGACCCTACAAGATTGATTTTCGGATGCAGGGATATCCAAGGCAGGGTCAGGTACAAATTTTGTCTCTCTAGCTTACCTAGATCGGGAGTTAGTCCCTAGCTTAGCACAGAATTTATGTTGGACCTTTTTGTGCCGGCTTTTTCTCACTGGCGATGACGTAGGCATGTAATACAGTCAGGTTTCGGGCAGCCCTGCCTCCAGGACGCTGGCCTCGCCTGCAAAATGCTCAGCTCAACGAAACTCACGGGTGAGGGAGCCCTTGAGACGGGCTTTCCAATGGTGTAAAACTTGTGACAATCCAGTAATTTTCTGAGGGTGATTTGACCGTCCTTACTTTGTCTTTGTTTTTCTGACAGCTCTGTGTACAAATATCCCATTGGGGATGCTTTTGAGGGGCGTTCTGAGTAGCCCCACCTGCTGGTCATTTCCGGTGTGAAGCTTGCCCTCCGCGACCCTACAAGATTGATTTTCGGATGCAGGGATATCCAAGGCAGAGTCAGGTACAAATTTTGTCTCTCTAGCTTACCTACATCGGGAGTTAGTCCCCAACTTGGCACAGAATTTATGTTGGACCTTTTTTTGCCGGCTTTTTCTCACTGGCGATGACGTAGGCATGTAATACAGTCAGGTTTCGGGCAGCCCTGCCTCCAGGACGCTGGCCTCGCCTGCAAAATGCTCAGCTCAACGAGGGAGCCCTTGAGACGGGCTTTCCAATGGTGTAAAACTTGTGACAATCCAGTAATTTTCTGAGGGTGATTTGACCGTCTTTACTTTGTGTTTGTTTTTCTGACAGCTCTGTGTACAAATATCCCATTGAGGATGCTTTTGAGGAGCGTTATGAGTAGCCCCACCTGCTGGTCATTTCCTGTGTGAAGCTTGCCCTCCGCGACCCTACAAGATTGATTTTCGGATGCAGGGATATCCAAGGCAGAGTCAGGTACAAATTTTGTCACTCTAGCTTACCTAGATCGGGAGTTAGTCCCTAGCTTAGCACTGAATTTATGTTGGACCTTTTTGTGCCGGCTTTTTCTCACTGGCGATGACGTAGGCATGTAATACAGTCAGGTTTCGGGCAGCCCTGCCTCCAGGACGCTGGCCTCGCATGCAAAATGCTCAGCTCAACGAAACTCACGGGTGAGGGAGCCCTTGAGACGGGCTTTCCAATGGTGTGAAACTTGTGACAATCCAGTAATTTTCTGAGGGTGATTTGACCGTCCTTACTTTGTCTTTGTTTTTCTGACAGCTCTCTGTACAAATATCCCAGTGGGGATGCTTTTGAGGAGCGTTCTGAGTAGCCCCACCTGCTGGTCATTTCCGGTGTCAAGCTTGCCCTCCGCGACCCTACAAGATTGATTTTCGGATGCAGGGATATCCAAGGCAGAGTCAGGTACACATTTTGTCTCTCTAGCTTACCTAGATCGGGAGTTAGTCCCTAGCTTAGCACAGAGTTTATGTTGGGCCTTTTTGTGCCGGCTTTTTCTCACTGGCGATGACGTAGGCATGTAATACAGTCAGGTTTCGGGCAGCCCTTCCTCCAGGACGCTGGCTTCGCCTGCAAAATGCTCAGCTCAACGAAACTCACGGGTGAGGGAGCCCTTGACACGGGCTTTCCAATGGTGTAAAACTTGTGACAATCCAGTAATTTTCTGAGGGTGATTTGACCGTCCTTACTTTGTCTTTGTTTTTCTGACAGCTCTGTGTACAAATATCCCATTGGGGATGCTTTTGAGGAGCGTTCTGAGTAGCCCCACCTACTGGTCATTTCCGGTGTGAAGCTTGCCCTCCGCGACCCTACAAGATTGATTTTCGGATGCAGGGATATCCAAGGCAGAGTCAGGTACAAATTTTGTCTCTCTAGCTTACCTAGATCGGGAGTTAGTCCCTAGCTTAGCACAGAATTTATGTTGGACCTTTTTGTGCCGGCTTTTTCTCACTGGCGATGACGTAGGCATGTAATACAGTCAGGTTTCGGGCAGCCCTGCCTCCAGGACGCTGGCCTCGCCTGCAAAATGCTCAGCTCAACGAAACTCACGGGTGAGGGAGCCCTTGAGATGGGCTTTCCAATGGTGTGAAACTTGTGACAATCCAGTAATTTTCTGAGGGTGATTTGACCGTCCTTACTTTGTCTTTGTTTTTCTGACAGCTCTGTGTACAAATATCCCATTGGGGATGCTTTTGAGGAGCGTTCTGAGTAGCCCCACCTACTGGTCATTTCCGGTGTGAAGCTTGCCCTCCGCGACCCTACAAGATTGATTTTCGGATGCAGGGATATCCAAGGCAGAGTCAGGTACAAATTTTGTCTCTCTAGCTTACCTAGATCGGGAGTTAGTCCCTAGCTTAGCACAGAATTTATGTTGGACCTTTTTGTGCCGGCTTTTTCTCACTGGCGATGACGTAGGCATGTAATACAGTCAGGTTTCGGGCAGCCCTGCCTCCAGGACGCTGGCCTCGCCTGCAAAATGCTCAGCTCAACGAAACTCACGGGTGAGGGAGCCCTTGAGATGGGCTTTCCAATGGTGTGAAACTTGTGACAATCCAGTAATTTTCTGAGGGTGATTTGGACGTCCTTACTTTGTCTTTGTTTTTCTGACAGCTCTGTGTACAAATATCCCATTGGGGATGCTTTTGAGGAACGTTCTGAGTAGCCCCACCTGCTGGTCATTTCCGGTGCGAAGCTTGCCCTCCGCGACCCTACAAGATTGATATTCGGATGCAGGGATATCCAAGGCAGAGTCAGGTACAAATTTTGTCTCTCTAGCTTACCTAGATCGGAAGTTAGTCCCTAGCTTAGCACAGAATTTATGTTGGGCCTTTTTGTGCCGGCTTTTTTGTCACTGGCGATGACGTAGGCATGTAATATAGTCAGGTTTCGGGCAGCCCTGCCTCCAGGACGCTGGCCTCGCCTGCAAAATGCTCAGCTCAACGAAACTCACGAGTGAGGGAGCCCTTGAGACGGGCTTTCCAATGGTGTAAAACTTGTGACAATCCAGTAATTTTCTGAGGGTGATTTGACCGTCCTTACTTTGTCTTTGTTTTTCTGACAGCTCTGTGTACAAATATCCCATTGGGGATGCTTTTGAGGGGAGTTCTGAGTAGCCCCACCTGCTGGTCATTTCCGGTGTGAAGCTTGCCCTCCGCGACCCTACAAGATTGATTTTCGGATGCAGGGATATCCAAGGCAGAGTCAGGTACAAATTTTGTCTCTCTAGCTTACCTACATCGGGAGTTAGTCCCTAGCTTGGCACAGAATTTATGTTGGACCTTTTTTGCCGGCTTTTTCTCACTGGCGATGACGTAGCCATGTAATACAGTCAGGTTTCGGGCAGCCCTTCCTCCAGGACGCTGGCTTCGCCTGCAAAATGCTCAGCTCAACGAAACTCACGGGTGAGGGAGCCCTTGACACGGGCTTTCCAATGGTGTAAAACTTGTGACAATCCAGTAATTTTCTGAGGGTGATTTGACCGTCCTTACTTTGTCTTTGTTTTTCTGACAGCTCTGTGTACAAATATCCCATTGGGGATGCTTTTGAGGAGCGTTCTGAGTAGCCCCACCTACCGGTCATTTCCGGTGTGAAGCTTGCCCTCCGCGACCCTACAAGATTGATTTTCGGATGCAGGGATATCCAAGGCAGAGTCAGGTACAAATTTTGTCTCTCTAGCTTACCTAGATCGGGAGTTAGTCCGTAGCTTAGCACAGAATTTATGTTGGACCTTTTTGTGCCGGCTTTTTCTCACTGGCGATGACGTAGGCATGTAATACAGTCAGGTTTCGGGCAGCCCTGCCTCCAGGACGCTGGCCTCGCCTGCAAAATGCTCAGCTCAACGAAACTCACGGGTGAGGGAGCCCTTGAGATGGGCTTTCCAATGGTGTGAAACTTGTGACAATCCAGTAATTTTCTGAGGGTGATTTGGACGTCCTTACTTTGTCTTTGTTTTTCTGACAGCTCTGTGTACAAATATCCCATTGGGGATGCTTTTGAGGAACGTTCTGAGTAGCCCCACCTGCTGGTCATTTCCGGTGCGAAGCTTGCCCTCCGCGACCCTACAAGATTGATATTCGGATGCAGGGATATCCAAGGCAGAGTCAGGTACAAATTTTGTCTCTCTAGCTTACCTAGATCGGAAGTTAGTCCCTAGCTTAGCACAGAATTTATGTTGGGCCTTTTTGTGCCGGCTTTTTTGTCACTGGCGATGACGTAGGCATGTAATATAGTCAGGTTTCGGGCAGCCCTGCCTCCAGGACGCTGGCCTCGCCTGCAAAATGCTCAGCTCAACGAAACTCACGAGTGAGGGAGCCCTTGAGACGGGCTTTCCAATGGTGTAAAACTTGTGACAATCCAGTAATTTTCTGAGGGTGATTTGACCGTCCTTACTTTGTCTTTGTTTTTCTGACAGCTCTGTGTACAAATATCCCATTGGGGATGCTTTTGAGGGGAGTTCTGAGTAGCCCCACCTGCTGGTCATTTCCGGTGTGAAGCTTGCCCTCCGCGACCCTACAAGATTGATTTTCGGATGCAGGGATATCCAAGGCAGAGTCAGGTACAAATTTTGTCTCTCTAGCTTACCTACATCGGGAGTTAGTCCCTAGCTTGGCACAGAATTTATGTTGGACCTTTTTTGCCGGCTTTTTCTCACTGGCGATGACGTAGGCATGTAATACAGTCAGGTTTCGGGCAGCCCTGCCTCCAGGACGCTGGCTTCGCCTGCAAAATGCTCAGCTCAACGAAACTCACGGTGAGGGAGCCCTTGAGACGGGCTTTCCAATGGTGTAATACTTGTGACAATCCAGTAATTTTCTGAGGGTGATTTGACCGTCCTTACTTTGTCTTTGTTTTTCTGACAGCTCTGTGTACAAATATCCCATTGGGGATGCTTTTGAGGAGCGTTCTGAGTAGCCCCACGTGCTTGTCATTTCCGGTTTGAAGCTTGCCCTCCGCGACCCTACAAGATTGATTTTCGGATGCAGGGATATCCAAGGCAGGGTCAGGTACAAATTTTGTCTCTCTAGCTTACCTAGATCGGGAGTTAGTCCCTAGCTTAGCACAGAATTTATGTTGGACCTTTTTGTGCCGGCTTTTTCTCACTGGCGATGACGTAGGCATGTAATACAGTCAGGTTTCGGGCAGCCCTGCCTCCAGGACGCTGGCCTCGCCTGCAAAATGCTCAGCTCAACGAAACTCACGGGTGAGGGAGCCCTTGAGACGGGCTTTCCAATGGTGTAAAACTTGTGACAATCCAGTAATTTTCTGAGGGTGATTTGACCGTCCTTACTTTGTCTTTGTTTTTCTGACAGCTCTGTGTACAAATATCCCATTGGGGATGCTTTTGAGGGGCGTTCTGAGTAGCCCCACCTGCTGGTCATTTCCGGTGTGAAGCTTGCCCTCCGCGACCCTACAAGATTGATTTTCGGATGCAGGGATATCCAAGGCAGAGTCAGGTACAAATTTTGTCTCTCTAGCTTACCTACATCGGGAGTTAGTCCCTAGCTTGGCACAGAATTTATGTTGGACCTTTTTTTGCCGGCTTTTTCTCACTGGCGATGACGTAGGCATGTAATTCAGTCAGGTTTCGGGCAGCCCTGCCTCCAGGACGCTGGCCTCGCCTGCAAAATGCTCAGCTCAACGAAACTCACGGGTGAGGGAGCCCTTGACACGGGCTTTCCAATGGTGTGAAACTTGTGACAATCCAGTAATTTTCTGAGGGTGATTTGACCGTCCTTACTTTGTCTTTGTTTTTCTGACAGCTCTGTGTACAAATATCCCATTGGGGATGCTTTTGAGGGGCGTTCTGAGTAGCCCCACCTGCTGGTCATTTCCGGTGTGAAGCTTGCCCTCCGCGACCCTACAAGATTGATTTTCGGATGCAGGGATATCCAAGGCAGAGTCAGGTACAAATGTTGTCTCTCTAGCTTACCTAGATCGGGAGTTAGTCCCTAGCTTAGCACAGAATTTATGTTGGGCCTTTTTGTGCCGGCTTTTTCTCACTGGCGATGACGTAGGCATGTAATACAGTTAGGTTTCGGGCAGCCCTGCCTCCAGGACGCTGTCCTCGCCTGCAAAATGCTCAGCTCAACGAAACTCACGGGTGAGGGAGCCCTTGAGACGGGCTTTCCAATGGTGTAAAACTTGTGACAATCCAGTAATTTTCTGAGGGTGATTTGACCGTCTTTACTTTGTCTTTGTTTTTCTGACAGCTCTGTGTACAAATATCCCATTGAGGATGCTTTTGAGGAGCGTTATGAGTAGCCCCACCTGCTGGTCATTTCCTGTGTGAAGCTTGCCCTCCGCGACCCTACAAGATTGATTTTCGGATGCAGGGATATCCAAGGCAGAGTCAGGTACAAATTTTGTCACTCTAGCTTACCTAGATCGGGAGTTAGTCCCTAGCTTAGCACTGAATTTATGTTGGACCTTTTTATGCCGGCTTTTTCTCACTGGCGATGACGTAGGCATGTAATACAGTCAGGTTTCGGGCAGCCCTGCCTCCAGGACGCTGGCCTCGCATGCAAAATGCTCAGCTCAACGAAACTCACGGGTGAGGGAGCCCTTGAGACGGGCTTTCCAATGGTGTGAAACTTGTGACAATCCAGTAATTTTCTGAGGGTGATTTGACCGTCCTTACTTTGTCTTTGTTTTTCTGACAGCTCTCTGTACAAATATCCCAGTGGGGATGCTTTTGAGGAGCGTTCTGAGTAGCCCCACCTGCTGGTCATTTCCGGTGTCAAGCTTGCCCTCCGCGACCCTACAAGATTGATTTTCGGATGCAGGGATATCCAAGGCAGAGTCAGGTACAAATTTTGTCTCTCTAGCTTACCTAGATCGGGAGTTAGTCCCTAGCTTAGCACAGAGTTTATGTTGGGCCTTTTTGTGCCGGCTTTTTCTCACTGGCGATGACGTAGGCATGTAATACAGTCAGGTTTCGGGCAGCCCTTCCTCCAGGACGCTGGCGTCGCCTGCAAAATGCTCAGCTCAACGAAACTCACGGGTGAGGGAGCCCTTGACACGGGCTTTCCAATGGTGTAAAACTTGTGACAATCCAGTAATTTTCTGAGGGTGATTTGACCGTCCTTACTTTGTCTTTGTTTTTCTGACAGCTCTGTGTACAAATATCCCATTGGGGATGCTTTTGAGGAGCGTTCTGAGTAGCCCCACCTACTGGTCATTTCCGGTGTGAAGCTTGCCCTCCGCGACCCTACAAGATTGATTTTCGGATGCAGGGATATCCAAGGCAGAGTCAGGTACAAATTTTGTCTCTCTAGCTTACCTAGATCGGGAGTTAGTCCCTAGCTTAGCACAGAATTTATGTTGGACCTTTTTGTGCCGGCTTTTTCTCACTGGCGATGACGTAGGCATGTAATACAGTCAGGTTTCGGGCAGCCCTGCCTCCAGGACGCTGGCCTCGCCTGCAAAATGCTCAGCTCAACGAAACTCACGGTTGAGGGAGCCCTTGAGATGGGCTTTCCAATGGTGTGAAACTTGTGACAATCCAGTAATTTTCTGAGGGTGATTTGGACGTCCTTACTTTGTCTTTGTTTTTCTGACAGCTCTGTGTACAAATATCCCATTGGGGATGCTTTTGAGGAACGTTCTGATTAGCCCCACCTGCTGGTCATTTCCGGTGTGAAGCTTGCCCTCCGCGACCCTACAAGATTGATATTCGGATGCAGGGATATCCAAGGCAGAGTCAGGTACAAATTTTGTCTCTCTAGCTTACCTAGATCGGAAGTTAGTCCCTAGCTTGGCACAGAATTTATGTTGGGCCTTTTTGTGCCGGCTTTTTTGTCACTGGCGATGACGTAGGCATGTAATATAGTCAGGTTTCGGGCAGCCCTGCCTCCAGGACGCTGGCCTCGCCTGCAAAATGCTCAGCTCAACGAAACTCACGGGTGAGGGAGCCCTTGAGACGGGCTTTCCAATGGTGTAAAACTTGTGACAATCCAGTAATTTTCTGAGGGTGATTTGACCGTCCTTACTTTGTCTTTGTTTTTCTGACAGCTCTGTGTACAAATATCCCATTGGGGATGCTTTTGAGGGGCGTTCTGAGTAGCCCCACCTGCTGGTCATTTCCGGTGTGAAGCTTGCCCTCCGCGACCCTACAAGATTGATTTTCGGATGCAGGGATATCCAAGGCAGAGTCAGGTACAAATTTTGTCTCTCTAGCTTACCTACATCGGGAGTTAGTCCCTAGCTTGGCACAGAATTTATGTTGGACCTTTTTTTGCCGGCTTTTTCTCACTGGCGATGACGTAGGCATGTAATACAGTCAGGTTTCGGGCAGCCCTGCCTCCAGGACGCTGGCCTCGCCTGCAAAATGCTCAGCTCAACGAAACTCACGGGTGAGAGAGCCCTTGAGATGGGCTTTCTAATGGTGTGAAACTTGTGACAATCCAGTAATTTTCTGAGGGTGATTTGGACGTCCTTACTTTGTCTTTGTTTTTCTGACAGCTCTGTGTACAAATATCCCATTGGGGATGCTTTTGAGGGGCGTTCTGAGTAGCCCCACCTGCTGGTCATTTCCGGTGTGAAGCTTGCCCTCCGCGACCCTACAAGATTGATTTTCGGATGCAGGGATATCCAAGGCAGAGTCAGGTACAAATTTTGTCTCTCTAGCTTACCTACATCTGGAGTTAGTCCCTAGCTTGGCACAGAATTTATGTTGGACCTTTTTTTGCCGGCTTTTTCTCACTGGCGATGACGTAGGCATGTAATACAGTTAGGTTTCGGGCAGCCCTGCCTCCAGGACGCTGGCCTCGCCTGCAAAATGCTCAGCTCAACGAAACTCACGGGTGAGGGAGCCCTTGAGACGGGCTTTCCAATGGTGTGAAACTTGTGACAATCCAGTAATTTTCTGAGGGTGATTTGACCGTCCTTACTTTGTCTTTGTTTTTCTGACAGCTCTGTGTACAAATATCCCATTGGGGATGCTTTTGAGGGGCGTTCTGAGTAGCCCCACCTGCTGGTCATTTCCGGTGTGAAGCTTGCCCTCCGCGACCCTACAAGATTGATTTTCGGATGCAGGGATATCCAAGGCAGAGTCAGGTACAAATTTTGTCTCTCTAGCTTACCTAGATCGGGAGTTAGTCCCTAGCTTAGCACAGAATTTATGTTGGACCTTTTTGTGCCGGCTTTTTCTCACTGGCGATGACGTAGGCATGTAATACAGTCAGGTTTCGGGCAGCCCTGCCTCCAGGACGCTGGCCTCGCCTGCAAAATGCTCAGCTCAACGAAACTCACGGGTGAGGGAGCCCTTGAGATGGGCTTTCCAATGGTGTGAAACTTGTGACAATCCAGTAATTTTCTGAGGGTGATTTGGACGTCCTTACTTTGTCTTTGTTTTTCTGACAGCTCTGTGTACAAATATCCCATTGGGGATGCTTTTGAGGAACGTTCTGAGTAGCCCCACCTGCTGGTCATTTCCGGTGTGAAGCTTGCCCTCCGCGACCCTACAAGATTGATATTCGGATGCAGGGATATCCAAGGCAGAGTCAGGTACAAATTTTGTCTCTCTAGCTTACCTAGATCGGAAGTTAGTCCCTAGCTTGGCACAGAATTTATGTTGGGCCTTTTTGTGCCGGCTTTTTTGTCACTGGCGATGACGTAGGCATGTAATATAGTCAGGTTTCGGGCAGCCCTGCCTCCAGGACGCTGGCCTCGCCTGCAAAATGCTCAGCTCAACGAAACTCACGGGTGAGGGAGCCCTTGAGACGGGCTTTCCAATGGTGTAAAACTTGTGACAATCCAGTAATTTTCTGAGGGTGATTTGACCGTCCTTACTTTGTCTTTGTTTTTCTGACAGCTCTGTGTACAAGTATCCCATTGGGGATGCTTTTGAGGAGCGTTCTGAGTAGCCCCACCTGCTGGTCATTTCCGGTGTGAAGCTTGCCCTCCGCGACCCTACAAGATTGATTTTCGGATGCAGGGATATCCAAGGCAGAGTCAGGTACAAATTTTGTCTCTCTAGCTTACCTAGATCGGGAGTTAGTCCCTAGCTTAGCACAGAATTTATGTTGGGCCTTTTTGTGCCGGCTTTTTCTCACTGGCGATGACGTAGGCATTTAATTCAGTCAGGTTTCGGGCAGCCCTGCCTCCAGGACGCTGGCCTCGCCTGCAAAATGCTCAGCTCAACGAAACTCACGGGTGAGGGAGCCCTTGAGACGGGCTTTCCAATGGTGTAAAACTTGTGACAATCCAGTAATTTTCTGAGGGTGATTTGACCGTCCTTACTTTGTCTTTTTTTTCTGACAGCTCTGTGTACAAGTATCCCATTGGGGATGCTTTTGAGGAGCGTTCTGAGTAGCCCCACCTGCTGGTCATTTCCGGTGTGAAGCTTGCCCTCCGCGACCCTACAAGATTGATTTTCGGATGCAGGGATATCCAAGGCAGAGTCAGGTACAAATTTTGTCTCTCTAGCTTACCTAGATCGGGAGTTAGTCCCTAGCTTAGCACAGAATTTATGTTGGGCCTTTTTGTGCCGGCTTTTTCTCACTGGCGATGACGTAGGCATTTAATTCAGTCAGGTTTCGGGCAGCCCTGCCTCCAGGACGCTGGCTTCGCCTGCAAAATGCTCAGCTCAACGAAACTCACGGGTGAGGGAGCCCTTGAGACGGGCTTTCCAATGGTGTGAAACTTGTGACAATCCAGTAATTTTCTGAGGGTGATTTGACCGTCCTTACTTTGTCTTTTTTTTTCTGACAGCTCTGTGTACAAATATCCCATTTGGGATGCTTTTGAGGAGCGTTCTGAGTAACCCCACCTGCTGGTCATTTCCGGTGTGAAGCTTGCACTCCGCGACCCTACAAGATTGATTTTCGGATGCAGGGATATCCAAGGCAGAGTCAGGTACAAATTTTGTCTCTCTAGCTTACTTAGATCGGGAGTTAGTCCCTAGCTTAGCACAGAATTTATGTTGGGCCTTTTTATGCCGGTTTTTTCTCACTGGCGATGACGTAGGCATGTAATACAGTCAGGTTTTGGGCAGCCCTGCCTCCAGGACGCTGGCCTCGCCTGCAAAATGCTCAGCTCAACGAAACTCACAGGTGAGGGAGCCCTTGAGACGGGCTTTCCAATGGTGTGAAACTTGTGACAATCCAGTAATTTTCTGAGGGTGATTTGACCGTCCTTACTTTGTCTTTGTTTTTCTGACAGCTCTGTGTACAAATATCCCATTGGGGATGCTTTTGAGGGGCGTTCTGAGTAGCCCCACCTGCTGGTCATTTCCGGTGTGAAGCTTGCCCTCCGCGACCCTACAAGATTGATTTTCGGATGCAGGGATATCCAAGGCAGAGTCAGGTACAAATTTTGTCTCTCTAGCTTACCTAGATCGGGAGTTAGTCCCTAGCTTAGCACAGAATTTATGTTGGACCTTTTTGTGCCGGCTTTTTCTCACTGGCGATGACGTAGGCATGTAATACAGTCAGGTTTCGGGCAGCCCTGCCTCCAGGACGCTGGCCTCGCCTGCAAAATGCTCAGCTCAACGAAACTCACGGGTGAGGGAGCCCTTGAGATGGGCTTTCCAATGGTGTGAAACTTGTGACAATCCAGTAATTTTCTGAGGGTGATTTGGACGTCCTTACTTTGTCTTTGTTTTTCTGACAGCTCTGTGTACAAATATCCCATTGGGGATGCTTTTGAGGAACGTTCTGAGTAGCCCCACCTGCTGGTCATTTCCGGTGTGAAGCTTGCCCTCTGCGACCCTACAAGATTGATATTCGGATGCAGGGATATCCAAGGCAGAGTCAGGTACAAATTTTGTCTCTCTAGCTTACCTAGATCGGAAGTTAGTCCCTAGCTTGGCACAGAATTTATGTTGGCCTTTTTGTGCCGGCTTTTTTGTCACTGGCGATGACGTAGGCATGTAATATAGTCAGGTTTCGGGCAGCCCTGCCTCCAGGACGCTGGCCTCGCCTGCAAAATGCTCAGCTCAACGAAACTCACGGGTGAGGGAGCCCTTGAGATCGGGAGTTAGTCCCTAGCTTAGCACAGAATTTATGTTGGGCCTTTTTGTGCCGGCTTTTTCTCACTGGCGATGACGTAGGCATTTAATTCAGTCAGGTTTCGGGCAGCCCTGCCTCCAGGACGCTGGCCTCGCCTGCAAAATGCTCAGCTCAACGAAACTCACAGGTGAGGGAGCCCTTGAGACGGGCTTTCCAATGGTCTGAAACTTGTGACAATCCAGTAATTTTCTGAGGGTGATTTGACCGTCCTTACTTTGTCTTTGTTTTTCTGACAGCTCTGTGTACAAATATCCCATTGGGGATGCTTTTGAGGAACGTTCTGAGTAGCCCCACCTGCTGGTCATTTCCGGTGTGAAGCTTGCCCTCCGCGACCCTACAAGATTGATATTCGGATGCAGGGTTATCCAAGGCAGAGTCAGGTACAAATTTTGTCTCTCTAGCTTACCTAGATCGGAAGTTAGTCCCTAGCTTGGCACAGAATTTATGTTGGGCCTTTTTGTGCCGGCTTTTTGTCACTGGCGATGACGTAGGCATGTAATACAGTCAGGTTTCGGGCAGCCCTGCCTCCAGGACGCTGGCCTCGCCTGCAAAATGCTCAGCTCAACGAAACTCACGGTTGAGGGAGCCCTTGAGATGGGCTTTCCAATGGTGTGAAACTTGTGACAATCCAGTAATTTTCTGAGGGTGATTTGGACGTCCTTACTTTGTCTTTGTTTTTCTGACAGCTCTGTGTACAAATATCCCATTGGGGATGCTTTTGAGGAACGTTCTGAGTAGCCCCACCTGCTGGTCATTTCCGGTGTGAAGCTTGCCCTCCGCGACCCTACAAGATTGATATTCGGATGCAGGGATATCCAAGGCAGAGTCAGGTACAAATTTTGTCTCTCTAGCTTACCTAGATCGGAAGTTAGTCCCTAGCTTGGCACAGAATTTATGTTGGGCCTTTTTGTGCCGGCTTTTTTGTCACTGGCGATGACGTAGGCATGTAATACAGTCAGGTTTCGGGCAGCCCTGCCTCCAGGACGCTGGCCTCGCCTGCAAAATGCTCAGCTCAACGAAACTCACGGTTGAGGGAGCCCTTGAGATGGGCTTTCCAATGGTGTGAAACTTGTGACAATCCAGTAATTTTCTGAGGGTGATTTGACCGTCCTTACTTTGTCTTTTTTTTCTGACAGCTCTGTGTACAAGTATCCCATTGGGGATGCTTTTGAGGAGCGTTCTGAGTAGCCCCACCTGCTGGTCATTTCCGGTGTGAAGCTTGCCCTCCGCGACCCTACAAGATTGATTTTCGGATGCAGGGATATCCAAGGCAGAGTCAGGTACAAATTTTGTCTCTCTAGCTTACCTACATCGGGAGTTAGTCCCTAGCTTAGCACAGAATTTATGTTGGACCTTTTTGTGCCGGCTTTTTCTCACTGGCGATGACGTAGGCATTTAATTCAGTCAGGTTTCGGGCAGCCCTGCCTCCAGGACGCTGGCCTCGCCTGCAAAATGCTCAGCTCAACGAAACTCACGGGTGAGGGAGCCCTTGAGACGGGCTTTCCAATGGTGTGAAACTTGTGACAATCCAGTAATTTTCTGAGGGTGATTTGACCGTCCTTACTTTGTCTTTTTTTTTCTGACAGCTCTGTGTACAAATATCCCATTGGGGATGCTTTTGAGGAGCGTTCTGAGTAACCCCACCTGCTGGTCATTTCCGGTGTGAAGCTTGCACTCCGCGACCCTACAAGATTGATTTTCGGATGCAGGGATATCCAAGGCAGAGTCAGGTACAAATTTTGTCTCTCTAGCTTACTTAGATCGGGAGTTAGTCCCTAGCTTAGCACAGAATTTATGTTGGGCCTTTTTATGCCGGTTTTTTCTCACTGGCGATGACGTAGGCATGTAATACAGTCAGGTTTTGGGCAGCCCTGCCTCCAGGACGCTGGCCTCGCCTGCAAAATGCTCAGCTCAACGAAACTCACAGGTGAGGGAGCCCTTGAGACGGGCTTTCCAATGGTGTGAAACTTGTGACAATCCAGTAATTTTCTGAGGGTGATTTGACCGTCCTTACTTTGTCTTTGTTTTTCTGACAACTCTGTGTACAAATATCCCATTGGGGATGCTTTTGAGGGGCGTTCTGAGTAGCCCCACCTGCTGGTCATTTCCGGTGTGAAGCTTGCCCTCCGCGACCCTACAAGATTGATTTTCGGATGCAGGGATATCCAAGGCAGAGTCAGGTACAAATTTTGTCTCTCTAGCTTACCTACATCTGGAGTTAGTCCCTAGCTTGGCACAGAATTTATGTTGGACCTTTTTTTGCCGGCTTTTTCTCACTGGCGATGACGTAGGCATGTAATACAGTTAGGTTTCGGGCAGCCCTGCCTCCAGGACGCTGGCCTCGCCTGCAAAATGCTCAGCTCAACGAAACTCACGGGTGAGGGAGCCCTTGAGACGGGCTTTCCAATGGTGTGAAACTTGTGACAATCCAGTAATTTTCTGAGGGTGATTTGACCGTCCTTACTTTGTCTTTGTTTTTCTGACAGCTCTGTGTACAAATATCCCATTGGGGATGCTTTTGAGGGGCGTTCTGAGTAGCCCCACCTGCTGGTCATTTCCGGTGTGAAGCTTGCCCTCCGCGACCCTACAAGATTGATTTTCGGATGCAGGGATATCCAAGGCAGAGTCAGGTACAAATTTTGTCTCTCTAGCTTACCTAGATCGGGAGTTAGTCCCTAGCTTAGCACAGAATTTTAGTTGGGCCTTTTTGTGCCGGCTTTTTCTCACTGGCGATGACGTAGGCATGTAATACAGTCAGGTTTCGGGCAGCCCTGCCTCCAGGACGCTAACCTCGCCTGCAAAATGCTCAGCTCAACGAAACTCACGGGTGAGGGAGCCCTTGATACGGGCTTTCCAATGGTGTAAAACTTGTGACAATCCAGTAATTTTCTGAGGGTGATTTGACCGTCCTTACTTTGTCTTTGTTTTTCTGACAGCTCTGTGTACAAATATCCCATTGGGGATGCTTTTGAGGGGCGTTCTGAGTAGCCCCACCTGCTGGTCATTTCCGGTGTGAAGCTTGCCCTCCGCGACCCTACAAGATTGATTTTCGGATGCAGGGATATCCAAGGCAGAGTCAGGTACAAATTTTGTCTCTCTAGCTTACCTACATCGGGAGTTAGTCCCTAGCTTGGCACAGAATTTATGTTGGACCTTTTTTTGCCGGCTTTTTCTCACTGGCGATGACGTAGGCATGTAATTCAGTCAGGTTTCGGGCAGCCCTGCCTCCAGGACGCTGGCCTCGCCTGCAAAATGCTCAGCTCAACGAAACTCACGGGTGAGGGAGCCCTTGAGACGGGCTTTCCAATGGTGTGAAACTTGTGACAATCCAGTAATTTTCTGAGGGTGATTTGACCGTCCTTACTTTGTCTTTGTTTTTCTGACAGCTCTGTGTACAAATATCCCATTGGGGATGCTTTTGAGGGGCGTTCTGAGTAGCCCCACCTGCTGGTCATTTCCGGTGTGAAGCTTGCCCTCCGCGACCCTACAAGATTGATTTTCGGATGCAGGGATATCCAAGGCAGAGTCAGGTACAAATGTTGTCTCTCTAGCTTACCTAGATCGGGAGTTAGTCCCTAGCTTAGCACAGAATTTATGTTGGGCCTTTTTGTGCCGGCTTTTTCTCACTGGCGATGACGTAGGCATGTAATACAGTTAGGTTTCGGGCAGCCCTGCCTCCAGGACGCTGTCCTCGCCTGCAAAATGCTCAGCTCAACGAAACTCACGGGTGAGGGAGCCCTTGAGACGGGCTTTCCAATGGTGTAAAACTTGTGACAATCCAGTAATTTTCTGAGGGTGATTTGACCGTCTTTACTTTGTCTTTGTTTTTCTGACAGCTCTGTGTACAAATATCCCATTGAGGATGCTTTTGAGGAGCGTTATGAGTAGCCCCACCTGCTGGTCATTTCCTGTGTGAAGCTTGCCCTCCGCGACCCTACAAGATTGATTTTCGGATGCAGGGATATCCAAGGCAGAGTCAGGTACAAATTTTGTCACTCTAGCTTACCTAGATCGGGAGTTAGTCCCTAGCTTAGCACTGAATTTATGTTGGACCTTTTTGTGCCGGCTTTTTCTCACTGGCGATGACGTAGGCATGTAATACAGTCAGGTTTCGGGCAGCCCTGCCTCCAGGACGCTGGCCTCGCATGCAAAATGCTCAGCTCAACGAAACTCACGGGTGAGGGAGCCCTTGAGACGGGCTTTCCAATGGTGTGAAACTTGTGACAATCCAGTAATTTTCTGAGGGTGATTTGACCGTCCTTACTTTGTCTTTGTTTTTCTGACAGCTCTCTGTACAAATATCCCAGTGGGGATGCTTTTGAGGAGCGTTCTGAGTAGCCCCACCTGCTGGTCATTTCCGGTGTCAAGCTTGCCCTCCGCGACCCTACAAGATTGATTTTCGGATGCAGGGATATCCAAGGCAGAGTCAGGTACAAATTTTGTCTCTCTAGCTTACCTAGATCGGTAGTTAGTCCCTAGCTTAGCACAGAGTTTATGTTGGGCCTTTTTGTGCCGGCTTTTTCTCACTGGCGATGACGTAGGCATGTAATACAGTCAGGTTTCGGGCAGCCCTTCCTCCAGGACGCTGGCTTCGCCTGCAAAATGCTCAGCTCAACGAAACTCACGGGTGAGGGAGCCCTTGACACGGGCTTTCCAATGGTGTAAAACTTGTGACAATCCAGTAATTTTCTGAGGGTGATTTGACCGTCCTTACTTTGTCTTTGTTTTTCTGACAGCTCTGTGTACAAATATCCCATTGGGGATGCTTTTGAGGAGCGTTCTGAGTAGCCCCACCTACTGGTCAGTTTCGGTGTGAAGCTTGCCCTCCGCGACCCTACAAGATTGATTTTCGGATGCAGGGATATCCAAGGCAGAGTCAGGTACAAATTTTGTCTCTCTAGCTTACCTAGATCGGGAGTTAGTCCCTAGCTTAGCACAGAATTTATGTTGCACCTTTTTGTGCCGGCTTTTTCTCACTGACGATGACGTAGGCATGTAATACAGTCAGGTTTCGGGCAGCCCTGCCTCCAGGACGCTGGCCTCGCCTGCAAAATGCTCAGCTCAACGAAACTCACGGGTGAGGGAGCCCTTGAGATGGGCTTTCCAATGGTGTGAAACTTGTGACAATCCAGTAATTTTCTGAGGGTGATTTGACCGTCCTTACTTTGTCTTTTTTTTTCTGACAGCTCTGTGTACAAGTATCCCATTGGGGATGCTTTTGAGGAGCGTTCTGAGTAGCCCCACCTGCTGGTCATTTCCGGTGTGAAGCTTGCCCTCCGCGACCCTACAAGATTGATTTTCGGATGCAGGGATATCCAAGGCAGAGTCAGGTACAAATTTTGTCTCTCTAGCTTACTTAGATCGGGAGTTAGTCCCTAGCTTAGCACAGAATTTATGTTGGGCCTTTTTATGCCGGTTTTTTCTCACTGGCGATGACGTAGGCATGTAATACAGTCAGGTTTCGGGCAGCCCTGCCTCCAGGACGCTGGCCTCGCCTGCAAAATGCTCAGCTCAACGAAACTCACAGGTGAGGGAGCCCTTGAGACGGGCTTTCCAATGGTGTGAAACTTGTGACAATCCAGTAATTTTCTGAGGGTGATTTGACCGTCCTTACTTTGTCTTTGTTTTTCTGACAGCTCTGTGTACAAATATCCCATTGGGGATGCTTTTGAGGAGCGTTCTGAGTAGCCCCACCTGCTGGTCATTTCCGGTGTGAATCTTGCACTCCGCGACCCTACAAGATTGATTTTCGGATGCAGGGATATCCAAGGCAGAGTCAGGTACAAATTTTGTCTCTCTAGCTTACCTAGATCGGGAGTTAGTCCCTAGCTTAGCACAGAATGTATGTTGGGGCTTTTTGTGCCGGCTTTTTCTCACTGGCGATGACGTAGGCATGTAATACAGTCAGGTTTCGGGCAGCCCTGCCTCCAGGACGCTGGCCTCGCCTGCAAAATGCTCAGCTCAACGAAACTCACAGGTGAGGGAGCCCTTGAGACGGGCTTTCCAATGGTGTGAAACTTGTGACAATCCAGTAATTTTCTAAAGGTTGATTTGACCGTCCTTACCTTGTCTTTGTTTTTCTGACAGCTCTGTGTACAAACATCCCATTGGGGATGCTTTTGAGGAGCGTTCTGAGTAGCCCCACCTGCTGGTCATTTCCGGTGTGAAGCTTGCCCTCCGCGACCCTACAAGATTGATTTTCGGATGCAGGGATATCTAAGGCAGAGTCAGGTACAATTTTTGTCTCTCTAGCTTACCTAGATCGGGAGTTAGTCCCTAGCTTAGCACAGAATTTATGTTGGGGCTTTTTGTGCCGGCTTTTTCTCACTGGCGATGACGTAGGCATGTAATACAGTCAGGTTTCGGGCAGCCCTGACTCCAGGACGCTGGCCTCGCCTGCAAAATGCTCAGCTCAACGAAACTCACGGGTGAGGGAGCCCTTGAGACGGGCTTTCCAATGGTGTGAAACTTGTGACAATCCAGTAATTTTCTGAGGGTGATTTGACCGTCCTTACTTTGTCTTTGTTTTTCTGACAGCTCTGTGTACAAATATCCCATTGGGGATCCTTTTGAGGAGCGTTCTGAGTAGCCCCACCTGCTGGTCATTTCCGGTGTGAAGCTTGCCCTCCGCGACCCTACAAGATTGATTTTCGGATGCAGGGATATCCAAGGCAGAGTCAGGTACAAATTTTGTCTCTCTAGCTTACCTAGATCGGGAGTTAGTCCCTAGCTTAGCACAGAATGTATGTTGGGGCTTTTTGTGCCGGCTTTTTCTCACTGGCGATGACGTAGGCATGTAATACAGTCAGGTTTCGGGCAGCCCTGCCTCCAGGACGCTGGCCTCGCCTGCAAAAAGCTCAGCTCAACAAAACTCACAGGTGAGGGAGCCCTTGAGACGGGCTTTCCAATGGTGTGAAACTTGTGACAATCCAGTAATTTTCTAAAGGTTGATTTGACCGTCCTTACTTTGTCTTTGTTTTTCTGACAGCTCTGTGTACAAACATCCCATTGGGGATGCTTTTGAGGAGCGTTCTGAGTAGCCCCACCTGCTGGTCATTTCCGGTGTGAAGCTTGCCCTCCGCGACCCTACAAGATTGATTTTCGGATGCAGGGATATCCAAGGCAGAGTCAGGTACAAATTTTGTCTCTCTAGCTTACCTAGATCGGGAGTTAGTCCCTAGCTTAGCACAGAATTTATGTTGGACCTTTTTGTGCCGGCTTTTTCTCACTGGCGATGACGTAGGCATGTAATACAGTCAGGTTTCGGGCAGCCCTGCCTCCAGGACGCTGGCCTCGCCTGCAAAATGCTCAGCTCAACGAAACTCACGGGTGAGGGAGCCCTTGAGACGGGCTTTCCAATGGTGTAAAACTTGTGACAATCCAGTAATTTTCTGAGGGTGATTTGACCGTCCTTACTTTGTCTTTGTTTTTCTGACAGCTCTGTGTACAAATATCCCATTGGGGATGCTTTTGAGGAGCGTTCTGAGTAGCCCCACCTGCTGGTCATTTCCGGTGTGAAGCTTGCCCTCCGCGACCCTACAAGATTGATTTTCGGATGCAGGGATATCCAAGGCAGAATCAGGTACAAATTTTGTCTCTCTAGCTTACCTAGATCGGGAGTTAGTCCCTATCTTAGCACAGAATTTATGTTGGGCCTTTTTGTGCCGGCTTTTTCTCACTGGCGATGACGTAGGCATGTAATACAGTCAGGTTTCGGGCAGCCCTGCCTCCAGGACGCTGGCCTCGCCTGCAAAATGCTCAGCTCAACGAAACTCACGGGTGAGGGAGCCCTTGAGACGGGCTTTCCAATGGTGTGAAACCTGTGACAATCCAGTAATTTTCTGAGGGTGATTTGACCGTCCTTACTTTGTCTTTGTTTTTCTTACAGCTCTGTGTACAAATATCCCATTGGGGATGCTTTTGAGGAGCGTTCTGAGCAGACCCACCTGCTGGTCATTTCCGGTGTGAAGCTTGCCCTCCGCGACCCTACAAGATTGAGTTTCGGATGCAGGGATATCCAAGACAGAGTCAGGTGAAAATTTTGTCTCTCTAGCTTACCTAGATCGGGAGTTAGTCCCTAGCTTAGCACAGAATGTATGTTGGGGCTTTTTGTGCCGGCTTTTTCTCACTGGCGATGACGTAGGCATGTAATACAGTCAGGTTTCGGGCAGCCCTGCCTCCAGGACGCTGGCCTCGCCTGCAAAATGCTCAGCTCAACGAAACTCACAGGTGAGGGAGCCCTTGAGACGGGCTTTCCGATGGTGTGAAACTTGTGACAATCCAGTAATTTTCTAAAGGTTGATTTGACCGTCCTTACTTTGTCTTTGTTTTTCTGACAGCTCTGTGTACAAACATCCCATTGGGGATGCTTTTGAGGAGCGTTCTGAGTAGCCCCACCTGCTGGTCATTTCCGGTGTGAAGCTTGCCCTCCGCGACCCTACAAGATTGATTTTCGGATGCAGGGATATCCAAGGCAGAGTCAGGTACAATTTTTGTCTCTCTAGCTTACCTAGATCGGGAGTTAGTCCCTAGCTTAGCACAGAATTTATGTTGGGGCTTTTTGTGCCGGCTTTTTCTCACTGGCGATGACGTAGGCATGTAATACAGTCAGGTTTCGGGCAGCCCTGACTCCAGGACGCTGGCCTCGCCTGCAAAATGCTCAGCTCAACGAAACTCACGGGTGAGGGAGCCCTTGAGACGGGCTTTCCAATGGTGTGAAACTTGTGACAATCCAGTAATTTTCTGAGGGTGATTTGACCGTCCTTACTTTGTCTTTGTTTTTCTGACAGCTCTGTGTACAAATATCCCATTGGGGATCCTTTTGAGGAGCGTTCTGAGTAGCCCCACCTGCTGGTCATTTCCGGTGTGAAGCTTGCCCTCCGCGACCCTACAAGATTGATTTTCGGATGCAGGGATATCCAAGGCAGAGTCAGGTACAAATTTTGTCTCTCTAGCTTACCTAGATCGGGAGTTAGTCCCTAGCTTAGCACAGAATGTATGTTGGGGCTTTTTGTGCCGGCTTTTTCTCACTGGCGATGACGTAGGCATGTAATACAGTCAGGTTTCGGGCAGCCCTGCCTCCAGGACGCTGGCCTCGCCTGCAAAATGCTCAGCTCAACGAAACTCACAGGTGAGGGAGCCCTTGAGACGGGCTTTCCAATGGTGTGAAACTTGTGACAATCCAGTAATTTTCTAAAGGTTGATTTGACCGTCCTTACTTTGTCTTTGTTTTTCTGACAGCTCTGTGTACAAACATCCCATTGGGGATGCTTTTGAGGAGCGTTCTGAGTAGCCCCACCTGCTGGTCATTTCCGGTGTGAAGCTTGCCCTCCGCGACCCTACAAGATTGATTTTCGGATGCAGGGATATCCAAGGCAGAGTCAGGTACAAATTTTGTCTCTCTAGCTTACCTAGATCGGGAGTTAGTCCCTAGCTTAGCACAGAATTTATGTTGGACCTTTTTGTGCCGGCTTTTTCTCACTGGCGATGACGTAGGCATGTAATACAGTCAGGTTTCGGGCAGCCCTGCCTCCAGGACGCTGGCCTCGCCTGCAAAATGCTCAGCTCAACGAAACTCACGGGTGAGGGAGCCCTTGAGACGGGCTTTCCAATGGTGTAAAACTTGTGACAATCCAGTAATTTTCTGAGGGTGATTTGACCGTCCTTACTTTGTCTTTGTTTTTCTGACAGCTCTGTGTACAAATATCCCATTGGGGATGCTTTTGAGGAGCGTTCTGAGTAGCCCCACCTGCTGGTCATTTCCGGTGTGAAGCTTGCCCTCCGCGACCCTACAAGATTGATTTTCGGATGCAGGGATATCCAAGGCAGAATCAGGTACAAATTTTGTCTCTCTAGCTTACCTAGATCGGGAGTTAGTCCCTATCTTAGCACAGAATTTATGTTGGGCCTTTTTGTGCCGGCTTTTTCTCACTGGCGATGACGTAGGCATGTAATACAGTCAGGTTTCGGGCAGCCCTGCCTCCAGGACGCTGGCCTCGCCTGCAAAATGCTCAGCTCAACGAAACTCACGGGTGAGGGAGCCCTTGAGACGGGCTTTCCAATGGTGTGAAACTTGTGACAATCCAGTAATTTTCTGAGGGTGATTTGACCGTCCTTACTTTGTCTTTGTTTTTCTGACAGCTCTGTGTACAAATATCCCATTGGGGATGCTTTTGAGGAGCGTTCTGAGTAGACCCACCTGCTGGTCATTTCCGGTGTGAAGCTTGCCCTCCGCGACCCTACAAGATTGATTTTCGGATGCAGGGATATCCAAGACAGAGTCAGGTACAAATTTTGTCTCTCTAGCTTACCTAGATCGGGAGTTAGTCCCTAGCTTAGCACAGAATTTATGTTGGACCTTTTTGTGCCGGCTTTTTCTCACTGGCGATGACGTAGGCATGTAATACAGTCAGGTTTCGGGCAGCCCTGCCTCCAGGACGCTGGCCTCGCCTGCAAAATGCTCAGCTCAACGAAACTCACGGGTGAGGGAGCCCTTGAGACGGGCTTTCCAATGGTGTAAAACTTGTGACAATCCAGTAATTTTCTGAGGGTGATTTGACCGTCCTTACTTTGTCTTTGTTTTTCTGAAAGCTCTGTGTGCAAATATCCCATTGGGGATGCTTTTGAGGAGCGTTCTGAGTAGCCCCACCTGCTGGTCATTTCCGGTGTGAAGCTTGCCCTCCGCGACCCTACAAGATTGATTTTCGGATGCAGGGATATCCAAGGCAGAGTCAGGTACAAATTTTGTCTCTCTAGCTTACCTAGATCGGGAGTTAGTCCCTAGCTTAGCACATAATTTATGTTGGACCTTTTTGTGCCGGCTTTTTCTCACTGGCGATGACGTAGGCATGTAATACAGTCAGGTTTCGGGCAGCCCTGCCTCCAGGACGCTGGCCTCGCCTGCAAAATGCTCAGCTCAACGAAACTCACGGGTGAGGGAGCCCTTGAGACGGGCTTTCCAATGGTGTAAAACTTGTGACAATCCAGTAATTTTCTGAGGGTGATTTGACCGTCCTTACTTTGTCTTTGTTTTTCTGACAGCTCTGTGTACAAATATCCCATTGGGGATGCTTTTGAGGAGCGTTCTGAGTAGCCCCACCTGCTGGTCATTTCCGGTGTGAAGCTTGCCCTCCGCGACCCTACAAGATTAATTTTCGGATGCAGGGATATCCAAGGCAGAATCAGGTACAAATTTTGTCTCTCTAGCTTACCTAGATCGGGAGTTAGTCCCTATCTTAGCACAGAATTTATGTTGGGCCTTTTTGTGCCGGCTTTTTCTCACTGGCGATGACGTAGGCATGTAATACAGTCAGGTTTCGGGCAGCCCTGCCTCCAGGACGCTGGCCTCGCCTGCAAAATGCTCAGCTCAACGAAACTCACGGGTGAGGGAGCCCTTGAGACGGGCTTTCCAATGGTGTAAAACTTGTGACAATCCAGTAATTTTCTGAGGGTGATTTGACCGTCCTTACTTTGTCTTTGTTTTTCTGACAGCTCTGTGTACAAATATCCCATTGGGGATGCTTTTGAGGAGCGTTCTGAGTAGCCCCACCTGCTGGTCATTTCCGGTGTGAAGCTTGCCCTCCGCGACCCTACAAGATTAATTTTCGGATGCAGGGATATCCAAGGCAGAATCAGGTACAAATTTTGTCTCTCTAGCTTACCTAGATCGGGAGTTAGTCCCTAGCTTAGCACAGAATTTATGTTGGACCTTTTTGTGCCGGCTTTTTCTCACTGGCGATGACATAGGCATGTAATACAGTCAGGTTTCGGGCAGCCCTGCCTCCAGGACGCTGGCCTCGCCTGCAAAATGCTCAGCTCAACGAAACTCACGGGTGAGGGAGCCCTTGAGACGGGCTTTCCAATGGTGTAAAACTTGTGACAATCCAGTAATTTTCTGAGGGTGATTTGACCGTCCTTACTTTGTCTTTGTTTTTCTGACAGCTCTGTGTGCAAATATCCCATTGGGGATGCTTTTGAGGAGCGTTCTGAGTAGCCCCACCTGCTGGTCATTTCCGGTGTGAAGCTTGCCCTCCGCGACCCTACAAGATTGATTTTCGGATGCAGGGATATCCAAGGCAGAATCAGGTACAAATTTTGTCTCTCTAGCTTACCTAGATCGGGAGTTAGTCCCTATCTTAGCACAGAATTTATGTTGGGCCTTTTTGTGCCGGCTTTTTCTCACTGGCGATGACGTAGGCATGTAATACAGTCAGGTTTCGGGCAGCCCTGCCTCCAGGACGCTGGCCTCGCCTGCAAAATGCTCAGCTCAACGAAACTCACGGGTGAGGGAGCCCTTGAGACGGGCTTTCCAATGGTGTAAAACTTGTGACAATCCAGTAATTTTCTGAGGGTGATTTGATCGTCCTTACTTTGTCTTTGTTTTTCTGACAGCTCTGTGTGCAAATATCCCATTGGGGATGCTTTTGAGGAGCGTTCTGAGTAGCCCCACCTGCTGGTCATTTCCGGTGTGAAGCTTGCCCTCCGCGACCCTACAAGATTGATTTTCGGATGCAGGGATATCCAAGGCAGAATCAGGTACAAATTTTGTCTCTCTAGCTTACCTAGATCGGGAGTTAGTCCCTATCTTAGCACAGAATTTATGTTGGGCCTTTTTGTGCCGGCTTTTTCTCACTGGCGATGACGTAGGCATGTAATACAGTCAGGTTTCGGGCAGCCCTGCCTCCAGGACGCTGGCCTCGCCTGCAAAATGCTCAGCTCAACGAAACTCACGGGTGAGGGAGCCCTTGAGACGGGCTTTCCAATGGTGTGAAACTTGCGACAATCCAGTAATTTTCTGAGGATGATTTGACCGTCCTTACTTTGTCTTTGTTTTTCTGACAGCTCTGTGTACAAATATCCCATTGGGGATGCTTTTGAGGAGCGTTCTGAGTAGCCCCACCTGCTGGTCATTTCCAGTGTGAAGCTTGCCCTCCGCGACCCTACAAGATTGATTTTCGGATGCAGGGATATCCAAGGCAGAGTCAGGTACAAATTTTGTCTCTCTAGCTTACCTAGATCGGGAGTTAGTCCCTAGCTTAGCACAGAATTTATGTTGGACCTTTTTGTGCCGGCTTTTTCTCACTGGCGATGACGTAGGCATGTAATACAGTCAGGTTTCGGGCAGCCCTGCCTCCAGGACGCTGGCCTCGCCTGCAAAATGCTCAGCTCAACGGAACTCACGGGTGAGGGAGCCCTTGAGACGGGCTTTCCAATGGTGTGAAACTTGTGACAATCCAGTAATTTTCTGAGGGTGATTTGACCGTCCTTACTTTGTCTTTGTTTTTCTGACAGCTCTGTGTACAAATATCCCATTGGGGATGCTTTTGAGGAGCGTTCTGAGTAGCCCCACCTGCTGGTCATTTCCGGTGTGAAGCTTGCCCTCCGCGACCCTACAAGATTGATTTTCGGATGCAGGGATATCCAAGGCAGAGTCAGGTACAAATTTTGTCTCTCTAGCTTACCTAGATCGGGAGTTAGTCCCTAGCTTAGCACAGAATTTATGTTGGACCTTTTTGTGCCGGCTTTTTCTCACTGGCGATGACGTAGGCATGTAATACAGTCAGGTTTCGGGCAGCCCTGCCTCCAGGACGCTGGCCTCGCCTGCAAAATGCTCAGCTCAACGAAACTCACGGGTGAGGGAGCCCTTGAGACGGGCTTTCCAATGGTGTGAAACTTGTGACAAACCAGTAATTTTCTGAGGGTGATTTGACCGTCCTTACTTTGTCTTTGTTTTTCTGACAGCTCTGTGTACAAATATCCATTGGGGATGCTTTTGAGGAGCGTTCTGAGTAGCCCCACCTGCTGGTCATTTCCGGTGTGAAGCGTGCCCTCCGCGACCCTACAAGATTGATTTTCGGATGCAGGGATATCCAAGGCAGAGTCAGGTACAAATTTTGTCTCTCTAGCTTACCTAGATCGGGAGTTAGTCCCTAGCTTAGCACAGAATTTATGTTGGACCTTTTTGTGCCGGCTTTTTCTCACTGGCGATGACGTAGGCATGTAATACAGTCAGGTTTCGGGCAGCCCTGCCTCCAGGACGCTGGCCTCGCCTGCAAAATGCTCAGCTCAACGAAACTCACGGGTGAGGGAGCCCTTGAGACGGGCTTTCCAATGGTGTGAAACCTTTGACAATCCAGTAATTTTCTGAGGGTGATTTGACCGTCCTTACTTTGTCTTTGTTTTTCTGACAGCTCTGTGTACAAATATCCCATTGGGGATGCTTTTGAGGAGCGTTCTGAGTAGCCCCACCTGCTGGTCATTTCCGGTGTGAAGCTTGCCCTCCGCGACCCTACAAGATTAATTTTCGGATGCAGGGATATCCAAGGCAGAGTCAGGTACAAATTTTGTCTCTCTAGCTTACCTAGATCGGGAGTTAGTCCCTACCTTAGCACAGAATTTATGTTGGACCTTTTTGTGCCGGCTTTTTCTCACTGGCGATGACGTAGGCATGTAATACAGTCAGGTTTCGGGCAGCCCTGCCTCCAGGACGCTGGCCTCGCCTGCAAAATGCTCAGCTCAACGAAACTCACGGGTGAGGGAGCCCTTGAGACGGGCTTTCCAATGGTGTGAAACTTGTGACAATCCAGTAATTTTCTGAGGGTGATTTGACCGTCCTTACTTTGTCTTTGTTTTTCTGACAGCTCTGTGTACAAATATCCCATTGGGGATGCTTTTGAGGAGCGTTCTGAGTAGCCCCACCTGCTGGTCATTTCCGGTGTGAAGCTTGCCCTCCGCGACCCTACAAGATTGATTTTCGGATGCAGGGATATCCAAGGCAGAGTCAGGTGAAAATTTGGTCTCTCTAGCTTACCTAGATCGGGAGTTAGTCCCTAGCTTAGCACAGAATTTATGTTGGACCTTTTTGTGCCGGCTTTTTCTCACTGGCGATGACGTAGGCATGTAATACAGTCAGGTTTCGGGCAGCCCTGCCTCCAGGACGCTGGCCTCGCCTGCAAAATGCTCAGCTCAACGAAACTCACGGGTGAGGGAGCCCTTGAGACGGGCTTTCCAATGGTGTGAAACTTTTGACAATCCAGTAATTTTCTGAGGGTGATTTGACCGTCCTTACTTTGTCTTTGTTTTTCTGACAGCTCTGTGTACAAATATCCCATTGGGGATGCTTTTGAGGAGCGTTCTGAGTAGCCCCACCTGCTGGTCATTTCCGGTGTGAAGCTTGCCCTCCGCGACCCTACAAGATTAATTTTCGGATGCAGGGATATCCAAGGCAGAGTCAGGTACAAATTTTGTCTCTCTAGCTTACCTAGATCGGGAGTTAGTCCCTACCTTAGCACAGAATTTATGTTGGACCTTTTTGTGCCGGCTTTTTCTCACTGGCGATGACGTAGGCATGTAATACAGTCAGGTTTCGGACAATCTTGCCTCCAGGACGCTTGCCTCGTCTGTAAAATGCTCAGCTCAACGAAACTCACGGGTGAGGGAGCCCTTGAGACGGGCTTTCCAATGGTGTGAAACTTGTGACAATCCAGTAATTTTCTGAGGGTGATTTGACCGTCCTTACTTTGTCTTTGTTTTTCTGACAGCTCTGTGTACAAATATCCCATTGGGGATGCTTTTGAGGAGCGTTCTGAGTAGCCCCACCTGCTGGTCATTTCCGGTGTGAAGCTTGCCCTCCGCGACCCTACAAGATTGATTTTCGGATGCAGGGATATCCAAGGCAGAGTCAGGTGAAAATTTGGTCTCTCTAGCTTACCTAGATCGGGAGTTAGTCCCTAGCTTAGCACAGAATTTATGTTGGACCTTTTTGTGCCGGCTTTTTCTCACTGGCGATGACGTAGGCATGTAATACAGTCAGGTTTCGGGCAGCCCTGCCTCCAGGACGCTGGCCTCGCCTGCAAAATGCTCAGCTCAACGAAACTCACGGGTGAGGGAGCCCTTGAGACGGGCTTTCCAATGGTGTGAAACTTTTGACAATCCAGTAATTTTCTGAGGGTGATTTGACCGTCCTTACTTTGTCTTTGTTTTTCTGACAGCTCTGTGTACAAATATCCCATTGGGGATGCTTTTGAGGAGCGTTCTGAGTAGCCCCACCTGCTGGTCATTTCCGGTGTGAAGCTTGCCCTCCGCGACCCTACAAGATTAATTTTCGGATGCAGGGATATCCAAGGCAGAGTCAGGTACAAATTTTGTCTCTCTAGCTTACCTAGATCGGGAGTTAGTCCCTACCTTAGCACAGAATTTATGTTGGACCTTTTTGTGCCGGCTTTTTCTCACTGGCGATGACGTAGGCATGTAATACAGTCAGGTTTCGGACAATCTTGCCTCCAGGACGCTTGCCTCGTCTGTAAAATGCTCAGCTCAACGAAACTCACGGGTGAGGGAGCCCTTGAGACGGGCTTTCCAATGGTGTGAAACTTGTGACAATCCAGTAATTTTCTGAGGGTGATTTGACCGTCCTTACTTTGTCTTTGTTTTTCTGACAGCTCTGTGTACAAATATCCCATTGGGGATGCTTTTGAGGAGCGTTCTGAGTAGCCCCACCTGCTGGTCATTTCCGGTGTGAAGCTTGCCCTCCGCGACCCTACAAGATTGATTTTCGGATGCAGGGATATCCAAGGCAGATATCCCTAGCTTAGCACAGAATTTATGTTGGACCTTTTTGTGCCGGCTTTTTCTCACTGGCGATGACGTAGGCATGTAATACAGTCAGGTTTCGGGCAGCCCTGCCTCCAGGACGCTGGCCTCGCCTGCAAAATGCTCAGCTCAACGAAACTCACGGGTGAGGGAGCCCTTGAGACGGGCTTTCCAATGGTGTGAAACTTGTGACAATCCAGTAATTTTCTGAGGGTGATTTGACCGTCCTTACTTTGTCTTTGTTTTTCTGACAGCTCTGTGTACAAATATCCCATTGGGGATGCTTTTGAGGAGCGTTCTGAGTAGCCCCACCTGCTGGTCATTTCCGGTGTGAAGCTTGCCCTCCGCGACCCTACAAGATTGATTTTCGGATGCAGGGATATCCAAGGCAGAGTCAGGTTAAAATTTGGTCTCTCTAGCTTACCTAGATCGGGAGTTAGTCCCTAGCTTAGCACAGAATTTATGTTGGACCTTTTTGTGCCGGCTTTTTCTCACTGGCGATGACGTAGGCATGTAATACAGTCAGGTTTCGGGCAGCCCTGCCTCCAGGACGCTGGCCTCGCCTGCAAAATGCTCAGCTCAACGGAACTCACGGGTGAGGGAGCCCTTGAGACGGGCTTTCCAATGGTGTGAAACTTGTGACAATCCAGTAATTTTCTGAGGGTGATTTGACCGTCCTTACTTTGTCTTTGTTTTTCTGACAGCTCTGTGTACAAATATCCCATTGGGGATGCTTTTGAGGAGCGTTCTGAGTAGCCCCACCTGCTGGTCATTTCCGGTGTGAAGCTTGCCCTCCGCGACCCTACAAGATTGATTTTCGGATGCAGGGATATCCAAGGCAGAGTCAGGTGAAAATTTGGTCTCTCTAGCTTACCTAGATCGGGAGTTAGTCCCTAGCTTAGCACAGAATTTATGTTGGACCTTTTTGTGCCGGCTTTTTCTCACTGGCGATGACGTAGGCATGTAATACAGTCAGGTTTCGGGCAGCCCTGCCTCCAGGACGCTGGCCTCGCCTGCAAAATGCTCAGCTCAACGAAACTCACGGGTGAGGGAGCCCTTGAGACGGGCTTTCCAATGGTGTGAAACTTGTGACAAACCAGTAATTTTCTGAGGGTGATTTGACCGTCCTTACTTTGTCTTTGTTTTTCTGACAGCTCTGTGTACAAATATCCATTGGGGATGCTTTTGAGGAGCGTTCTGAGTAGCCCCACCTGCTGGTCATTTCCGGTGTGAAGCTTGCCCTCCGCGACCCTACAAGATTGATTTTCGGATGCAGGGATATCCAAGGCAGAGTCAGGTACAAATTTTGTCTCTCTAGCTTACCTAGATCGGGAGTTAGTCCCTAGCTTAGCACAGAATTTATGTTGGACCTTTTTGTGCCGGCTTTTTCTCACTGGCGATGACGTAGGCATGTAATACAGTCAGGTTTCGGGCAGCCCTGCCTCCAGGACGCTGGCCTCGCCTGCAAAATGCTCAGCTCAACGAAACTCACGGGTGAGGGAGCCCTTGAGACGGGCTTTCCAATGGTGTGAAACTTTTGACAATCCAGTAATTTTCTGAGGGTGATTTGACCGTCCTTACTTTGTCTTTGTTTTTCTGACAGCTCTGTGTACAAATATCCCATTGGGGATGCTTTTGAGGAGCGTTCTGAGTAGCCCCACCTGCTGGTCATTTCCGGTGTGAAGCTTGCCCTCCGCGACCCTACAAGATTGATTTTCGGATGCAGGGATATCCAAGGCAGATATCCCTAGCTTAGCACAGAATTTATGTTGGACCTTTTTGTGCCGGCTTTTTCTCACTGGCGATGACGTAGGCATGTAATACAGTCAGGTTTCGGGCAGCCCTGCCTCCAGGACGCTGGCCTCGCCTGCAAAATGCTCAGCTCAACGAAACTCACGGGTGAGGGAGCCCTTGAGACGGGCTTTCCAATGGTGTGAAACTTGTGACAAACCAGTAATTTTCTGAGGGTGATTTGACCGTCCTTACTTTGTCTTTGTTTTTCTGACAGCTCTGTGTACAAATATCCATTGGGGATGCTTTTGAGGAGCGTTCTGAGTAGCCCCACCTGCTGGTCATTTCCGGTGTGAAGCTTGCCCTCCGCGACCCTACAAGATTGATTTTCGGATGCAGGGATATCCAAGGCAGAGTCAGGTACAAATTTTGTCTCTCTAGCTTACCTAGATCGGGAGTTAGTCCCTAGCTTAGCACAGAATTTATGTTGGACCTTTTTGTGCCGGCTTTTTCTCACTGGCGATGACGTAGGCATGTAATACAGTCAGGTTTCGGGCAGCCCTGCCTCCAGGACGCTGGCCTCGCCTGCAAAATGCTCAGCTCAACGAAACTCACGGGTGAGGGAGCCCTTGAGACGGGCTTTCCAATGGTGTGAAACTTGTGACAAACCAGTAATTTTCTGAGGGTGATTTGACCGTCCTTACTTTGTCTTTGTTTTTCTGACAGCTCTGTGTACAAATATCCATTGGGGATGCTTTTGAGGAGCGTTCTGAGTAGCCCCACCTGCTGGTCATTTCCGGTGTGAAGCTTGCCCTCCGCGACCCTACAAGATTGATTTTCGGATGCAGGGATATCCAAGGCAGAGTCAGGTACAAATTTTGTCTCTCTAGCTTACCTAGATCGGGAGTTAGTCCCTAGCTTAGCACAGAATTTATGTTGGACCTTTTTGTGCCGGCTTTTTCTCACTGGCGATGACGTAGGCATGTAATACAGTCAGGTTTCGGGCAGCCCTGCCTCCAGGACGCTGGCCTCGCCTGCAAAATGCTCAGCTCAACGAAACTCACGGGTGAGGGAGCCCTTGAGACGGGCTTTCCAATGGTGTGAAACTTGTGATAATCCAGTAATTTTCTGAGGGTGATTTGACCGTCCTTACTTTGTCTTTGTTTTTCTGACAGCTCTGTGTACAAATATCCCATTGGGGATGCTTTTGAGGAGCGTTCTGAGTAGCCCCACCTGCTGGTCATTTCCGGTGTGAAGCTTGCCCTCCGCGACCCTACCAGATTAATTTTCGGATGCAGGGATATCCAAGGCAGAGTCAGGTACAAATTTTGTCTCTCTAGCTTACCTAGATCGGGAGTTAGTCCCTACCTTAGCACAGAATTTATGTTGGACCTTTCTGTGCCAGCTTTTTCTCACTGGCGATGACGTAGGCATGTAATACAGTCAGGTTTCGGGCAGCCCTGCCTCCACGACGCTGGCCTCGCCTGCAAAATGCTCAGCTCAACGAAACTGACGGGTGAGGGAGCCCTTGAGACGGGCTTTCCAATGGTGTGAAACTTGTGACAATCCAGTAATTTTCTGAGGGTGATTTGACCGTCCTTACTTTGTCTTTGTTTTTCTGACAGCTCTGTGTACAAATATCTCATTGGGGATGCTTTTGAGGAGCGTTCTGAGAAGCCCCACCTGCTGGTCATTTCCGGTGTGAAGCTTGCCCTCCGCGACCCTACAAGATTGATTTTCGGATGTAGGGATATCCAAGGCAGAGTCAGGTACAAATTTTGTCTCTCTAGCTAACCTAGATCGGGAGTTAGTCCCTACCTTAGCACAGAATTTATGTTGGACCTTTTTGTGCCGGCTTTTTCTCACTGGCGATGACGTAGGCATGTAATACAGTCAGGTTTCGGGCAGCCCTGCCTCCAGGACGCTGGCCTCGCCTGCAAAATGCTCAGCTCAACGAAACTCACGGGTGAGGGAGCCCTTGAGACGGGCTTTCCAATGGTGTGAAACTTGTGACAATCCAGTAATTTTCTGAGGGTGATTTGACCGTCCTTAATTTGTCTTTGTTTTTCTGACAGCTCTGTGTACAAATATCCCATTGGGGATGCTTTTGAGGAGCGTTCTGAGTAGCCCCACCTGCTGGTCATTTCCGGTGTGAAGCTTGCCCTCCGCGACCCTACAAGATTGATTTTCGGATGCAGGGATATCCAAGGCAGAGTCAGGTACAAATTTTGTCTCTCTAGCTTACCTAGATCGGGAGTTAGTCCCTAGCTTAGCACAGAATTTATGTTGGACCTTTTTGTGCCGGCTTTTTCTCACTGGCGATGACGTAGGCATGTAATACAGTCAGGTTTCGGGCAGCCCTGCCTCCAGGACGCTGGCCTCGCCTGCAAAATGCTCAGCTCAACGAAACTCACGGGTGAGGGAGCCCTTGAGACGGGCTTTCCAATGGTGTGAAACTTGTGACAATCCAGTAATTTTCTGAGGGTGATTTGACCGACCTTACTTTGTCTTTGTTCTTCTGACAGCTCTGTGTACAAATATCCCATTGGGGATGCTTTTGAGGAGCGTTCTGAGTAGCCCCACCTGCTGGTCATTTCCGGTGTGAAGCTTGCCCTCCGCGACCCTACAAGATTGATTTTCGGATGCAGGGATATCCAGGGCAGAGTCAGGTACAAATTTTGTCTCTCTAGCTTACCTAGATCGGGAGTTAGTCCCTACCTTAGCACAGAATTCATGTTGGACCTTTTTGTGCCGGCTTTTTCTCACTGGCGATGACGTAGGCATGTAATACAGTCAGGTTTCGGGCAGCCCTGCCTCCAGGACGCTGGCCTCGCCTGCAAAATGCTCAGCTCAACGAAACTCACGGGTGAGGGAGCCCTTGAGACGGGCTTTCCAATGGTGTGAAACTTGTGACAATCCATTAATTTTCTGAGGGTGATTTGACCGTCCTTACTTTGTCTTTGTTCTTCTGACAGCTCTGTGTACAAATATCCCATTGGGGATGCTTTTGAGGAGCGTTCTGAGTAGCCCCACCTGCTGGTCATTTCCGGTGTGAAGCTTGCCCTCCGCGACCCTACAAGATTGATTTTCGGATGCAGGGATATCCAAGGCAGAGTCAGGTGAAAATTTTGTCTCTCTAGCTTACCTAGATCGGGAGTTAGTCCCTAGCTTAGCACAGAATTTATGTTGGACCTTTTTGTGCCGGCTTTTTCTCACTGGCGATGACGTAGGCATGTAATACAGTCAGGTTTCGGGCAGCCCTGCCTCCAGGACGCTGGCCTCGCCTGCAAAATGCTCAGCTCAACGAAACTCACGGGTGAGGGAGCCCTTGAGACGGGCTTTCCAATGGTGTGAAACTTGTGACAATCCAGTAATTTTCTGAGGGTGATTTGACCGTCCTTACTTTGTCTATGTTTTTCTGACAGCTCTGTGTACAAATATCCCATTGGGGATGCTTTTGAGGAGCGTTCTGAGTAGCCCCACCTGCTGGTCATTTCCGGTGTGAAGCTTGCCCTCCGCGACCCTACAAGATTGATTTTCGGATGCAGGGATATCCAAGGCAGAGTCAGGTACAAATTTTGTCTCTCTAGCTTACCTAGATCGGGAGTTAGTCCCTAGCTTAGCACAGAATTTATGTTGGACCTTTTTGTGCCGGCTTTTTCTCACTGGCGATGACGTAGGCATGTAATACAGTCAGGTTTCGGGCAGCCCTGCCTCCAGGACGCTGGCCTCGCCTGCAAAATACTCAGCTCAACGAAACTCACGGGTGAGGGAGCCCTTGAGACGGGCTTTCCAATGGTGTGAAACTTGTGACAATCCAGTAATTTTCTGAGGGTGATTTGACCGTCCTTACTTTGTCTTTGTTCTTCTGACAGCTCTGTGTACAAATATCCCATTGGGGATGCTTTTGAGGAGCGTTCTGAGTAGCCCCACCTGCTGGTCATTTCCGGTGTGAAGCTTGCCCTCCGCGACCCTACAAGATTGATTTTCGGATGCAGGGACATCCAAGGCAGAGTCAGGTACAAATTTTGTCTCTCTAGCTTACCTAGATCGGGAGTTAGTCCCTAGCTTAGCACAGAATTTATGTTGGACCTTTTTGTGCCGGCTTTTTCTCACTGGCGATGACGTAGGCATGTAATACAGTCAGGTTTCGGGCAGCCCTGCCTCCAGGACGCTGGCCTCGCCTGCAAAATGCTCAGCTCAACGAAACTCACGGGTGAGGGAGCCCTTGAGACGGGCTTTCCAATGGTGTGAAACTTGTGACAATCCAGTAATTTTCTGAGGGTGATTTGACCGTCCTTACTTTGTCTTTGTTTTTCTGACAGCTCTGTGTACAAATATCCCATTGGGGATGCTTTTGAGGAGCGTTCTGAGTAGCCCCACCTGATGGTCATTTCCGGTGTGAAGCTTGCCCTCCGCGACCCTACAAGATTGATTTTCGGATGCAGGGATATCCAAGGCAGATATCCCTAGCTTAGCACAGAATTTATGTTGGACCTTTTTGTGCCGGCTTTTTCTCACTGGCGATGACGTAGGCATGTAATACAGTCAGGTTTCGGGCAGCCCTGCCTCCAGGACGCTGGCCTCGCCTGCAAAATGCTCAGCTCAACGAAACTCACGGGTGAGGGAGCCCTTGAGACGGGCTTTCCAATGGTGTGAAACTTGTGACAATCCAGTAATTTTCTGAGGGTGATTTGACCGTCCTTACTTTGTCTCTGTTTTTCTGACAGCTCTGTGTACAAATATCCCATTGGGGATGCTTTTGAGGAGCGTTCTGAGTAGCCCCACCTGCTGGTCATTTCCGGTGTGAAGCTTGCCCTCCGCGACCCTACAAGATTGATTTTCGGATGCAGGGATATCCAAGGCAGATATCCCTAGCTTAGCACAGAATTTATGTTGGACCCTTTTGTGCCGGCTTTTTCTCACTGGCGATGACGTAGGCATGTAATACAGTCAGGTTTCGGGCAGCCCTGCCTCCAGGACGCTGGCCTCGCCTACAAAATGCTCAGCTCAACGAAACTCACGGGTGACGGAGCCCTTGAGACGGGCTTTCCAATGGTGTGAAACTTGTGACAATCCATTAATTTTCTGAGGGTGATTTGACCGTCCTTACTTTGTCTTTGTTGTTCTGACAGCTCTGTGTACAAATATCCCATTGGGGATGATTTTGAGGAGCGTTCTGAGTAGCCCCACCTGCTGGTCATTTCCGGTGTGAAGCTTGCCCTCCGCGACCCTACAAGATTGATTTTCGGATGCAGGGATATCCAAGGCAGAGTCAGGTACAAATTTTGTCTCTCTAGCTTACCTAGATCGGGAGTTAGTCCCTAGCTTAGCACAGAATTTATGTTGGACCTTTTTGTGCCGGCTTTTTCTCACTGGCGATGACGTAGGCATGTAATACAGTCAGGTTTCGGGCAGCCCTGCCTCCAGGACGCTGGCCTCGCCTGCAAAATGCTCAGCTCACCAAAACTCACGGGTGAGGGAGCCCTTGAGACGGGCTTTCCAATGGTGTGAAACTTGTGACAATCCAGTAATTTTCTGAGGGTGATTTGACCGTCCTTACTTTGTCTTTGTTTTTCTGACAGCTCTGTGTACAAATATCCCATTGGGGATGCTTTTGAGGAGCGTTCTGAGTAGCCCCACCTGCTGGTCATTTCCGGTGTGAAGCTTGCCCTCCGCGACCCTACAAGATTGATTTTCGGATGCAGGGATATCCAAGGCAGATATCCCTAGCTTAGCACAGAATTTATGTTGGACCTTTTTGTGCCGGCTTTTTCTCACTGGCGATGACGTAGGCATGTAATACAGTCAGGTTTCGGGCAGCCCTGCCTCCAGGACGCTGGCCTCGCCTGCAAAATGCTCAACTCAACGAAACTCACGGGTGAGGGAGCCCTTGAGACGGGCTTTCCAATGGTGTGAAACTTGTGACAATCCATTAATTTTCTGAGGGTGATTTGACCGTCCTTACTTTGTCTTTGTTGTTCTGGCAGCTCTGTGTACAAATATCCCATTGGGGATGCTTTTGAGGAGCGTTCTGAGTAGCCCCACCTGCTGGTCATTTCCGGTGTGAAGCTTGCCCTCCGCGACCCTACAAGATTGATTTTCGGATGCAGGGATATCCAAGGCAGAGTCAGGTGAAAATTTTGTCTCTCTAGCTTACCTAGATCGGGAGTTAGTCCCTAGCTTAGCACAGAATTTATGTTGGACCTTTTTGTGTCGGCTTTTTCTCACTGGCGATGACGTAGGCATGTAATACAGTCAGGTTTCGGGCAGCCCTGCCTCCAGGACGCTGGCCTCGCCTGCAAAATGCTCAGCTCAACGAAACTCACGGGTGAGGGAGCCCTTGAGACGGGCTTTCCAATGGTGTGAAACTTGTGACAATCCAGTAATTTTCTGAGGGTGATTTGACCGTCCTTACTTTGTCTTTGTTTTTCTGACAGCTCTGTTTACAAATATCCCATTGGGGATGCTTTTGAGGAGCGTTCTGAGTAGCCCCACCTGCTGGTTATTTCCGGTGTGAAGCTTGCCCTCCGCGACCCTACAAGATTGATTTTCGGATGCAGGGATATCCAAGGCAGATATCCCTAGCTTAGCACAGAATTTATGTTGGACCTTTTTGTGCCGGCTTTTTCTCACTGGCGATGACGTAGGCATGTAATACAGTCAGGTTTCGGGCAGCCCTGCCTCCAGGACGCTGGCCTCGCCTGCAAAATGCTCAACTCAACGAAACTCACGGGTGAGGGAGCCCTTGAGACGGGCTTTCCAATGGTGTGAAACTTGTGACAATCCATTAATTTTCTGAGGGTGATTTGACCGTCCTTACTTTGTCTTTGTTGTTCTGGCAGCTCTGTGTACAAATATCCCATTGGGGATGCTTTTGAGGAGCGTTCTGAGTAGCCCCACCTGCTGGTCATTTCCGGTGTGAAGCTTGCCCTCCGCGACCCTACAAGATTGATTTTCGGATGCAGGGATATCCAAGGCAGAGTCAGGTGAAAATTTTGTCTCTCTAGCTTACCTAGATCGGGAGTTAGTCCCTAGCTTAGCACAGAATTTATGTTGGACCTTTTTGTGTCGGCTTTTTCTCACTGGCGATGACGTAGGCATGTAATACAGTCAGGTTTCGGGCAGCCCTGCCTCCAGGACGCTGGCCTCGCCTGCAAAATGCTCAGCTCAACGAAACTCACGGGTGAGGGAGCCCTTGAGACGGGCTTTCCAATGGTGTGAAACTTGTGACAATCCAGTAATTTTCTGAGGGTGATTTGACCGTCCTTACTTTGTCTTTGTTTTTCTGACAGCTCTGTTTACAAATATCCCATTGGGGATGCTTTTGAGGAGCGTTCTGAGTAGCCCCACCTGCTGGTCATTTCCGGTGTGAAGCTTGCCCTCCGCGACCCTACAAGATTGATTTTCGGATGCAGGGATATCCAAGGCAGAGTCAGGTACAAATTTTGTCTCTCTAGCTTACCTAGATCGGGAGTTAGTCCCTAGCTTAGCACAGATTTTATGTTGGACCTTTTTGTGCCGGCTTTTTCTCACTGGCGATGACGTAGGCATGTAATACAGTCAGGTTTCGGGCAGCCCTGCCTCCAGGACACTGGCCTCGCCTGCAAAATGCTCAGCTCAACAAAACTCACGAGTGAGGGAGCCCTTGAGACGGGCTTTCCAATGGTGTGAAATTTGTGACAATCCAGTAATTTTCTGAGGGTGATTTGACCGTCCTTACTTTGTCTTTGTTTTTCTGACAGCTCTGTGTACAAATATCCCATTGGGGATGCTTTTGGGGAGCGTTCTGAGTAGCCCCACCTGCTGGTCATTTCCGGTGTGAAGCTTGCCCTCCGCGACCCTACAAGATTGATTTTCGGATGCAGGGATATCCAAGGCAGAGTCAGGTACAAATTTGGTCTCTCTAGCTTACCTAGATCGGGAGTTAGTCCCTAGCTTAGCACAGAATTTATGTTGGACCTTTTTGTGCCGGCTTTTTCTCACTGGCGATGACGTAGGCATGTGATACAGTCATGTTTCGGGCAGCCCTGCCTCCAGGACGCTGGCCTCGCCTGCAAAATGCTCAGCTCAACGAAACTCACGGGTGAGGGAGCCCTTGAGACGGGCTTTCCAATGGTGTGAAACTTGTGACAATCCAGTAATTTTCTGAGGGTGATTTGACCGACCTTACTTTGTCTTTGTTTTTCTGACAGCTCTGTGTACAAATATCCCATTGGGGATGCTTTTGAGGAGCGTTCTGAGTAGCCCCACCTGCTGGTCATTTCCGGTGTGAAGCTTGCCCTCCGCGACCCTACAAGATTGATTTTCGGATGCAGGGATATCCAAGGCAGAGTCAGGTACAAATTTTGTCTCTCTAGCTTACCTAGATCGGGAGTTAGTCCCTAGCTTAGCACAGAATTTATGTTGGACCTTTTTGTGCCGGCTTTTTCTCACTGGCGATGACGTAGGCATGTAATACAGTCAGGTTTCGGGCAGCCCTGCTTCCAGGACGCTGGCCTCGCCTGCAAAATGCTCAGCTCAACAAAACTCACTAGTGAGGGAGCCCTTGAGACGGGCTTTCCAATGGTGTAAAACTTGTGACAATCCAGTAATTTTCTGAGGGTGATTTGACCGTCCTTACTTTGTCTTTGTTTTTCTGACAGCTCTGTGTACAAATATCCCATTGGGGATGCTTTTGAGGAGCGTTCTTAGTAGCCCCACCTGCTGGTAATTTCCGGTGTGAAGCTTGCCCTCCGCGACCCTACAAGATTGATTTTCGGATGCAGGGATATCCAAGGCAGAGTCAGGTGAAAATTTTGTCTCTCTAGCTTACCTAGATCGGGAGTTAGTCCCTAGCTTAGCACAGAATTTATGTTGGACCTTTTTGTGCCGGCTTTTTCTCACTGGCGATGACGTAGGCATGTGATACAGTCATGTTTCGGGCAGCCCTGCCTCCAGGACGCTGGCCTCGCCTGCAAAATGCTCAGCTCAACGAAACTCACGGGTGAGGGAGCCCTTGAGACGGGCTTTCCAATGGTGTGAAACTTGTGACAATCCAGTAATTTTCTGAGGGTGATTTGACCGACCTTACTTTGTCTTTGTTTTTCTGACAGCTCTGTGTACAAATATCCCATTGGGGATGCTTTTGAGGAGCGTTCTGAGTAGCCCCACCTGCTGGTCATTTCCGGTGTGAAGCTTGCCCTCCGCGACCCTACAAGATTGATTTTCGGATGCAGGGATATCCAAGGCAGAGTCAGGTACAAATTTTGTCTCTCTAGCTTACCTAGATCGGGAGTTAGTCCCTAGCTTAGCACAGAATTTATGTTGGACCTTTTTGTGCCGGCTTTTTCTCACTGGCGATGACGTAGGCATGTAATACAGTCAGGTTTCGGGCAGCCCTGCCTCCAGGACGCTGGCCTCGCCTGCAAAATGCTCAGCTCAACGAAACTCACGGGTGAGGGAGCCCTTGAGACGGGCTTTCCAATGGTGTGAAACTTGTGACAATCCAGTAATTTTCTGAGGGTGATTTGACCGACCTTACTTTGTCTTTGTTTTTCTGACAGCTCTGTGTACAAATATCCCATTGGGGATGCTTTTGAGGAGCGTTCTGAGTAGCCCCACCTGCTGGTCATTTCCGGTGTGAAGCTTGCCCTCCGCGACCCTACAAGATTGATTTTCGGATGCAGGGATATTCAAGGCAGAGTCAGATACAAATTTTGTCTCTCTAGCTTACCTAGATCGGGAGTTAGTCCCTAGCTTAGCACAGAATTTATGTTGGACCTTTTTGTGCCGGCTTTTTCTCACTGGCGATGACGTAGGCATGTAATACAGTCAGGTTTCGGGCAGCCCTGCCTCCAGGACGCTGGCCTCGCCTGCAAAATGCTCAGCTCAACCAAACTCACGGGTGAGGGAGCCCTTGAGACGGGCTTTCCAATGGTGTGAAACTTGTGACAATCCAGTAATTTTCTGAGGGTGATTTGACCGTCCTTACTTTGTCTTTGTTTTTCTGACAGCTCTGTGTACAAATATCCCATTGGGGATGCTTTTGAGGAGCGTTCTGAGTAGCCCCACCTGCTGGTCATTTCCGGTGTGAAGCTTGCCCTCCGCGACCCTACAAGATTGATTTTCGGATGCAGGGATATCCAAGGCAGAGTCAGGTACAAATTTTGTCTCTCTAGCTTACCTAGATCGGGAGTTAGTCCCTAGCTTAGCACAGAATTTATGTTGGACCTTTTTGTGCCGGCTTTTTCTCACTGGCGATGACGTAGGCATGTAATACAGTCAGGTTTCGGGCAGCACTGCCTCCAGGACGCTGGCCTCGCCTGCAAAATGCTCAGCTCAACGAAACTCACGGGTGAGGGAGCCCTTGAGACGGGCTTTCCAATGGTGTGAAACTTGTGACAATCCAGTAATTTTCTGAGGGTGATTTGACCGTCCTTACTTTGTCTTTGTTTTTCTGACAGCTCTGTGTACAAATATCCCATTGGGGATGCTTTTGAGGAGCGTTCTGAGTAGCCCCACCTGCTGGTCATTTCCGGTGTGAAGCTTGCCCTCCGCGACCCTACAAGATTGATTTTCGGACGCAGGGATATCCAAGGTACAAATTTTGTCTCTCTAGCTTACCTAGATCGGGAGTTAGTCCCTAGCTTAGCACAGAATTTATGTTGGACCTTTTTGTGCCGGCTTTTTCTCACTGGCGATGACGTAGGCATGTAATACAGTCAGGTTTCGGGCAGCCCTGCCTCCAGGACGCTGGCCTCGCCTGCAAAATGCTCAGCTCAACGAAACTCACGGGTGAGGGAGCCCTTGAGACGGGCTTTCCAATGGTGTGAAACTTGTGACAATCCAGTAATTTTCTGAGGGTGATTTGACCGTCCTTACTTTGTCTTTGTTTTTCTGACAGCTCTGTGTACAAATATCCCATTGGGGATGCTTTTTAGGAGCGTTCTGAGTAGCCCCACCTGCTGGTCATTTCCGGTGTGAAGCTTGCCCTTCGCGACCCTACAAGATTGATTTTCGTATGCAGGGATATCCAAGGCAGAGTCAGGTGAAAAGTTTGTCTCTCTAGCTTACCTAGATCGGGAGTTAGTCCCTAGCTTAGCACAGAATTTATGTTGGACCTTTTTGTGCCGGCTTTTTCTCACTGGCGATGATGCAGGCATGTAATACAGTCAGGTTTCGGGCAGCCCTGCCTCCAGGACGCTGGCCTCGCCTGCAAAATGCTCAGCTCAACGAAACTCACGGGTGAGGGAGCCCTTGAGACGGGCTTTCCAATGGTGTAAAACTTGTGACAATCCAGTGATTTTCTGAGGGTGATTTGACCGTCCTTACTTTGTCTTTGTTTTTCTGAAAGCTCTGTGTACAAATATCCCATTGAGGATGCTTTTGAGGAGCGTTCTGAGTAGCCCCACCTGCTGGTCATTTCCGGTGTGAAGCTTGCCCTCCGCGACCCTACAAGATTGATTTTCGGATGCAGGGATATCCAAGGCAGAGTCAGGTACAAATTTTGTCTCTCTAGCTTACCTAGATCGGGAGTTAGTCCCTAGCTTACGCAGAATTTATGTTGGGCCTTTTTGTGCCGGCTTTTTCTCACTGGCGATGACGTAGGCATGTAATACAGTCAGGTTTCGGGCAGCCCTGCCTCCAGGACGCTGGCCTCGCCTGCAAAATGCTCAGCTCAACGAAACTCACGGGTGAGGGAGCCCTTGAGACGGGCTTTCCAATGGTGTAAAACTTGTGACAATCCAGTAATTTTCTGAGGGTGATTTGATCGTCCTTACTTTGTCTTTGTTTTTCTGACAGCTCTGTGTGCAAATATCCCATTGGGGATGCTTTTGAGGAGCGTTCTGAGTAGCCCCACCTGCTGGTCATTTCCGGTGTGAAGCTTGCCCTCCGCGACCCTACAAGATTGATTTTCGGATGCAGGGATATCCAAGGCAGAATCAGGTACAAATTTTGTCTCTCTAGCTTACCTAGATCGGGAGTTAGTCCCTATCTTAGCACAGAATTTATGTTGGGCCTTTTTGTGCCGGCTTTTTCTCACTGGCGATGACGTAGGCATGTAATACAGTCAGGTTTCGGGCAGCCCTGCCTCCAGGACGCTGGCCTCGCCTGCAAAATGCTCAGCTCAACGAAACTCACGGGTGAGGGAGCCCTTGAGACGGGCTTTCCAATGGTGTGAAACTTGCGACAATCCAGTAATTTTCTGAGGGTGATTTGACCGTTCTTACTTTGTCTTTGTTTTTCTGACAGCTCTGTGTACAAATATCCCATTGGGGATGCTTTTGAGGAGCGTTCTGAGTAGCCCCACCTGCTGGTCATTTCCAGTGTGAAGCTTGCCCTCCGCGACCCTACAAGATTGATTTTCGGATGCAGGGATATCCAAGGCAGAGTCAGGTGAAAATTTTGTCTCTCTAGCTTACCTAGATCGGGAGTTAGTCCCTAGCTTAGCACAGAATTTATGTTGGACCTTTTTGTGCCGGCTTTTTCTCACTGGCGATGACGTAGGCATGTAATACAGTCAGGTTTCGGGCAGCCCTGCCTCCAGGACGCTGGCCTCGCCTGCAAAATGCTCAGCTCAACGAAACTCACGGGTGAGGGAGCCCTTGAGACGGGCTTTCCAATGGTGTGAAACTTGTGACAATCCAGTAATTTTCTGAGGGTGATTTGACCGTCCTTACTTTGTCTTTGTTTTTCTGACAGCTCTGTGTACAAATATCCCATTGGGGATGCTTTTGAGGAGCGTTCTGAGTAGCCCCACATGCTGGTCATTTCCGGTGTGAAGCTTGCCCTCCGCGACCCTACAAGATTGATTTTCGGATGCAGGGATATCCAAGGCAGAGTCAGGTGAAAGTTTTGTCTCTCTAGCTTACCTAGATCGGGAGTTAGTCCCTAGCTTAGCACAGAATTTATGTTGGACCTTTTTGTGCCGGCTTTTTCTCACTGGCGATGACGTAGGCATGTAATTCAGTCAGGTTTCGGGCAGCCCTGCCTCCAGGACGCTGGCCTCGCCTGCAAAATGCTCAGCCCAACGAAACTCACGAGTGAGGGAGCCCTTGAGACGGGCTTTCCAATGGTGTGAAACTTGTGACAATCCAGTAATTTTCTGAGGGTGATTTGACCGTCCTTACTTTGTCTTTGTTTTTCTGACAGCTCTGTGTACAAATATCCCATTGGGGATGCTTTTGAGGAGCGTTCTGAGTAGCCCCACCTGCTGGTCATTCCCGGTGTGAAGATTGCCCTCCGCGACCCTACAAGATTGATTTTCGGATGCAGGGATATCCAAGGCAGAGTCAGGTGAAAATTTTGTCTCTCTAGCTTACCTAGATCGGGAGTTAGTCCCTAGCTTAGCACAGAATTTATGTTGGACCTTTTTGTGCCGGCTTTTTCTCACTGGCGATGACGTAGGCATGTAATACAGTCAGGTTTCGGGCAGCACTGCCTCCAGGACGCTGGCCTCGCCTGCAAAATGCTCAGCTCAACGAAACTCACGGGTGAGGGAGCCCTTGAGACGGGCTTTCCAATGGTGTGAAACGTGTGACGATCCATTAATTTTCTGAGGGTGATTTGACCGTCCTTACTTTGTCTTTGTTTTTCTGACAGCTCTGTGTACAAATATCCCATTGGGGATGCTTTTGAGGAGCGTTCTGAGTAGCCCCACCTGCTGGTCATTTCCGGTGTGAAGCTTGCCCTCCGCGACCCTACAAGATTGATTTTCGGACGCAGGGATATCCAAGGTACAAATTTTGTCTCTCTAGCTTACCTAGATCGGGAGTTAGTCCCTAGCTTAGCACAGAATTTATGTTGGACCTTTTTGTGCCGGCTTTTTCTCACTGGCGATGACGTAGGCATGTAATACAGTCAGGTTTCGGGCAGCCCTGCCTCCAGGACGCTGGCCTCGCCTGCAAAATGCTCAGCTCAACGAAACTCATGGGTGAGGGAGCCCTTGAGACGGGCTTTCCAATGGTGTGAAACTTGTGACAATCCAGTAATTTTCTGAGGGTGATTTGACCGTCCTTACTTTGTCTTTGTTTTTCTGACAGCTCTGTGTACAAATATCCCATTGGGGATGCTTTTGAGGAGCGTTCTGAGTAGCCCCACCTGCTGGTCATTTCCGGTGTGAAGCTTGCCCTCCGCGACCCTACAAGATTGATTTTCGGATGCAGGGATATCCAAGGCAGAGTCAGGTACAAATTTTGTCTCTCTAGCTTACCTAGATCGGGAGTTAGTCCCTTGCTTAGCACAGAATTTATGTTGGACCTTTTTGTGCCGGCTTTTTCTCACTGGCGATGACGTAGGCATGTAATACAGTCAGGTTTCGGGCAGCCCTGCCTCCAGGACTCTGGCCTCGCCTGCAAAATGCTCAGCTCAACGAAACTCACGGGTGAGGTAGCCCTTGAGACGGGCTTTCCAATGGTGTGAAACTTGTGACAATCCAGTAATTTTCTGAGGGTGATTTGACCGTCCTTACTTTGTCTTTGTTTTTCTGACAGCTCTGTGTACAAATATCCCATTGGGGATGCTTTTGAGGAGCGTTCTGAGTAGCCCCACCTGCTGGTCATTTCCGGTGTGAAGCTTGCCCTCCGCGACCCTACAAGATTGATTTTCGGATGCAGGGATATCCAAGGCAGAGTCAGGTGAAAATTTTGTCTCTCTAGCTTACTTAGATCGGGAGTAAGTCCCTAGCTTAGCACAGAATTTATGTTGGACCTTTTTGTGCCGGCTTTTTCTCACTGGCGATGACGTAGGCATGTAACACAGTCAGGTTTCGGGCAGCCCTGCCTCCAGGACGCTGGCCTCGCCTGCAAAATGCTCAGCTCAACGAAACTCACGGGTGAGGGAGCCCTTGAGACGGGCTTTCCAATGGTGTGAAACTTTTGACAATCCAGTAATTTTCTGAGGGTGATTTGACCGTCCTTACTTTGTCTTTGTTTTTCTGACAGCTCTGTGTACAAATATCCCATTGGGGGTGCTTTTGAGGAGCGTTCCGAGTAGCCCCACCTGCTGGTCATTTCCGGTGTGAAGCTTGCCCTCCGCGACCCTACAAGATTGATTTTCGGATGCAGGGATTTCCAAGGCAGAGTCAGGTACAAATTTTGTCTCTCTAGCTTACTTAGATCGGGAGTTAGTCCCTAGCTTAGCACAGAATTTATGTTGGACCTTTTTGTGCCGGCTTTTTCTCACTGGCGATGACGTAGGCATGTAATACAGTCAGGTTTCGGGCAGCCCTGCCTCCAGGACGCTAGTCTTGCCTGCAAAATGCTCAGCTCAACGAAACTCACGGGTGAGGGAGCCCTTGAGACGGGCTTTCCAATGGTGTGAAACTTGTGACAATCCAGTAATTTTCTGAGGGTGATTTGACCGTCCTTACTTTGTCTATGTTTTTCTGACAGCTCTGTGTACAAATATCCCATTGGGGATGCTTTTGAGGAGCGTTCTGAGTAGCCCCACCTGCTGGTCATTTCCGGTGTGAAGCTTGCCCTCCGCGACCCTACAAGATTGATTTTCGGATGCAGGGATATCCAAGGCAGAGTCAGGTGAAAATTTTGTCTCTCTAGCTTACCTAGATCGGGAGTTAGTCCCTAGCTTAGCACAGAATTTATGTTGGACCTTTTTGTGCCGGCTTTTTCTCACTGGCGATGACGTAGGCATGTAATACAGTCAGGTTTCGGGCAGCCCTGCCTCCAGGACGCTGGCCTCACCTGCAAAATGCTCAGCTCAACGAAACTCACGGGTGAGGGAGCCCTTGAGACGGGCTTTCCAATGGTGTAAAACTTGTGACAATTCAGTAATTTTCTGAGGGTGATTTGACCGTCCTTACTTTGTCTTTGTTTTTCTGACAGCTCTGTGTACAAATATCCCATTGGGGATGCTTTTGAGGAGCGTTCTGAGTAGCCCCACCTGCTGGTCATTTCCGGTGTGAAGCTTGCCCTCCGCGACCCTACAAGATTGATTTTCGGATGCAGGGATATCCAAGGCAGAGTCAGGTGAAAATTTTGTCTCTCTAGCTTACCTAGATCGGGAGTTAGTCCCTAGCTTAGCACAGAATTTATGTTGGACCTTTTTGTGCCGGCTTTTTCTCACTGGCGATGACGTAGGCATGTAATACAGTCAGGTTTCGGGCAGCCCTGCCTCCAGGACGCTGGCCTCGCCTGCAAAATGCTCAGCTCAACGAAACTCACGGGTGAGGGAGCCCTTGAGACGGGCTTTCCAATGGTGTGAAACTTGTGACAATCCAGTAATTTTCTGAGGGTGATTTGACCGTCCTTACTTTGTCTTTGTTTTTCTGACAGGTCTGTGTACAAATATCCCATTGGGGATGCTTTTGAGGAGCGTTCTGAGTAGCCCCACCTGCTGGTCATTTCCGGTGTGAAGCTTGCCCTCCGCGACCCTACAAGATTGATTTTCGGATGCAGGGATATCCAAGGCAGAGTCAGGTAAAAATTTTGTCTCTCTAGCTTACCTAGATCGGGAGTTAGTCCCTAGCTTAGCACAGAATTTATGTTGGACCTTTTTGTGCCGGCTTTTTCTCACTGGCGATGACATAGGCATGTAATACAGTCAGGTTTCGGGCAGCCCTGCCTCCAGGACGCTGGCCTCGCCTGCAAAATGCTCAGCTCAACGAAACTCACGGGTGAGGGAGCCCTTGAGACGGGCTTTCCAATGATGTGAAACTTGTGACAATCCAGTAATTTTCTGAGGGTGATTTGACCGTCCTTACTTTGTCTTTGTTTTTCTGACAGCTCTGTGTACAAATATCCTTTTGGGGATGCTTTTGAGGAGCGTTCCGAGTAGCCCCACCTGCTGGTCATTTCCGGTGTGAAGCTTGCCCTCCGCGACCCTACAAGATTGATTTTCGGATGCAGGGATATCCAAGGCAGAGTCAGGTACAAATTTTGTCTCTCTAGCTTACCTAGATCGGGAGTTAGTCCCTAGCTTAGCACAGAATTTATGTTGGACATTTTTGTGCCGGCTTTTTCTCACTGGCGATGACGTAGGCATGTAATACAGTCAGGTTTCGGGCAGCCCTGCCTCCAGGACGCTGGCCTCGCCTGCAAAATGCTCAGCTCAACGAAACTCACGGGTGAGGGAGCCCTTGAGACGGGCTTTCCAATGGTGTGAAACTTTTGACAATCCAGTAATTTTCTGAGGGTGATTTGACCGTCCTTACTTTGTCTTTGTTTTTCTGACAGCTCTGTGTACAAATTTCCCATTGGGGATGCTTTTGAGGAGCGTTCTGAGTAGCCCCACCTGCTGGTAATTTCCGGTGTGAAGCTTGCCCTCCGCGACCCTACAAGATTGATTTTCGGATGCAGGGATATCCAAGGCAGAGTCAGGTACAAATTTTGTCTCTCTAGCTTACCTAGATCGGGAGTTAGTCCCTAGCTTAGCACAGAATTTATGTTGGACCTTTTTGTGCCGGCTTTTCTCACTGGCGATGACGTAGGCATGTAATACAGTCAGGTTTCGGGCAGCCCTGCCTCCAGGACGCTGGCCTCGCCTGCAAAATGCTCAGCTCAACGAAACTCACGGGTGAGGGAGCCCTTGAGACGGGCTTTCCAATGGTGTGAAACTTGTGACAATCCAGTAATTTTCTGAGGGTGATTTGACCGTCCTTACTTTGTCTTTGTTTTTCTGACAGGTCTGTGTACAAATATCCCATTGGGGATGCTTTTGAGGAGCGTTCTGAGTAGCTCCACCTGCTGGTCATTTCCGGTGTGAAGCTTGCCCTCCGCAACCCTACAAGATTGATTTTCGGATGCAGGGATATCCAAGGCAGAATCAGGTACAAATTTTGTCTCTCTAGCTTACCTAGATCGGGAGTTAGTCCCTAGCTTAGCACAGAATTTATGTTGGACCTTTTTGTGCCGGCTTTTTCTCACTGGCGATGACGTAGGCATGTAATACAGTCAGGTTTCGGGCAGCCCTGCTTCCAGGACGCTAGTCTTGCCTGCAAAATGCTCAGCTCAACGAAACTCACGGGTGAGGGAGCCCTTGAGACGGGCTTTCCAATGGTGTAAAACTTGTGACAATCCAGTAATTTTCTGAGGGTGATTTGACCGTCCTTACTTTGTCTTTGTTTTTCTGACAGCTCTGTGTACAAATATCCCATTGGGGATGCTTTTGAGGAGCGTTCTGAGTAGCCCCACCTGCTGGTCATTTCCGGTGTGAAGCTTGCCCTCCGCGACCCTACAAGATTGATTTTCGGATGCAGGGATATCCAAGGCAGAGTCAGGTACAAATTTTGTCTCTCTAGCTTACCTAGATCGGGAGTTAGTCCCTTGCTTAGCACAGAATTTTCGTTGGACCTTTTTGTGCCGGCTTTTTCTCACTGGCGATGACGTAGGCATGTAATACAGTCAGGTTTCGGGCAGCCCTGCCTCCAGGACTCTGGCCTCGCCTGCAAAATGCTCAGCTCAACGAAACTCACGGGTGAGGTAGCCCTTGAGACGGGCTTTCCAATGGTGTGAAACTTGTGACAATCCAGTAATTTTCTGAGGGTGATTTGACCGTCCTTACTTTGTCTTTGTTTTTCTGACAGCTCTGTGTACAAATATCCCATTGGGGATGCTTTTGAGGAGCGTTCTGAGTAGCCCCACCTGCTGGTCATTTCCGGTGTGAAGCTTGCCCTCCGCGACCCTACAAGATTGATTTTCGGATGCAGGGATATCCAAGGCAGAGTCAGGTGAAAATTTTGTCTCTCTAGCTTACCTAGATCGGGAGTAAGTCCCTAGCTTAGCACAGAATTTATGTTGGACCTTTTTGTGCCGGCTTTTTCTCACTGGCGATGACGTAGGCATGTAACAAAGTCAGGTTTCGGGCAGCCCTGCCTCCAGGACGCTGGCCTCGCCTGCAAAATGCTCAGCTCAACGAAACTCACGGGTGAGGGAGCCCTTGAGACGGGCTTTCCAATGGTGTGAAACTTTTGACAATCCAGTAATTTTCTGAGGGTGATTTGACCGTCCTTACTTTGTCTTTGTTTTTCTGACAGCTCTGTGTACAAATATCCCATTGGGGGTGCTTTTGAGGAGCGTTCCGAGTAGCCCCACCTGCTGGTCATTTCCGGTGTGAAGCTTGCCCTCCGCGACCCTACAAGATTGATTTTCGGATGCAGGGATTTCCAAGGCAGAGTCAGGTACAAATTTTGTCTCTCTAGCTTACCTAGATCGGGAGTTAGTCCCTAGCTTAGCACAGAATTTATGTTGGACATTTTTGTGCCGGCTTTTTCTCACTGGCGATGACGTAGGCATGTAATACAGTCAGGTTTCGGGCAGCCCTGCCTCCAGGACGCTGGCCTCGCCTGCAAAATGCTCAGCTCAACGAAACTCACGGGTGAGGGAGCCCTTGAGACGGGCTTTCCAATGGTGTGAAACTTGTGACAATCCAGTAATTTTCTGAGGGTGATTTGACCGTCCTTACTTTGTCTTTGTTTTTCTGACAGCTCTGTGTACAAATATCCCATTGGGGATGCTTTTGAGGAGCGTTCCGAGTAGCCCCACCTGCTGGTCATTTCCGGTGTGAAGCTTGCCCTCCGCGACCCTACAAGATTGATTTTCGGATGCAGGGATATCCAAGGCAGAGTCAGGTACAAATTTTGTCTCTCTAGCTTACCTAGATCGGGAGTTAGTCCCTAGCTTAGCACAGAATTTATGTTGGACCTTTTTGTGCCGGCTTTTTCTCACTGGCGATGACGTAGGCATGTAATACAGTCAGGTTTCGGGCAGCCCTGCCTCCAGGACGCTGGCCTCGCCTGCAAAATGCTCAGCTCAACAAAACTCACGGGTGAGGGAGCCCTTGAGACGGGCTTTCCAATGATGTGAAACTTGTGACAATCCAGTAATTTTCTGAGGGTGATTTGACCGTCCTTACTTTGTCTTTGTTTTTCTGACAGCTCTGTGTACAAATATCCCATTGGGGATGCTTTTGAGGAGCGTTCCGAGTAGCCCCACCTGCTGGTCATTTCCGGTGTGAAGCTTGCCCTCCGCGACCCTACAAGATTGATTTTCGGATGCAGGGATTTCCAAGGCAGAGTCAGGTACAAATATTGTCTCTCTAGCTTACTTAGATCGGGAGTTAGTCCCTAGCTTAGCACAGAATTTATGTTGGACCTTTTTGTGCCGGCTTTTTCTCACTGGCGATGACGTAGGCATGTAATACAGTCAGGTTTCGGGCAGCCCTGCCTCCAGGACGCTGGCCTCGCCTGCAAAATGCTCAGCTCAACGAAACTCACGGGTGAGGGAGCCCTTGAGACGGGCTTTCCAATGATGTAAAACTTGTGACAATCCAGTAATTTTCTGAGGGTGATTTGACCGTCCTTACTTTGTCTTTGTTTTTCTGACAGCTCTGTGTACAAATATCCTTTTGGGGATGCTTTTGAGGAGCGTTCCGAGTAGCCCCACCTGCTGGTCATTTCCGGTGTGAAGCTTGCCCTCCGCGACCCTACAAGATTGATTTTCGGATGCAGGGATATCCAAGGCAGAGTCAGGTACAAATTTTGTCTCTCTAGCTTACCTAGATCGGGAGTTAGTCCCTAGCTTAGCACAGAATTTATGTTGGACATTTTTGTGCCGGCTTTTCTCACTGGCGATGACGTAGGCATGTAATACAGTCAGGTTTCGGGCAGCCCTGCCTCCAGGACGCTGGCCTCGCCTGCAAAATGCTCAGCTCAACGAAACTCACGGGTGAGGGAGCCCTTGAGACGGGCTTTCCAATGGTGTGAAACTTGTGACAATCCAGTAATTTTCTGAGGGTGATTTGACCGTCCTTACTTTGTCTTTGTTTTTCTGACAGGTCTGTGTACAAATATCCCATTGGGGATGCTTTTGAGGAGCGTTCTGAGTAGCTCCACCTGCTGGTCATTTCCGGTGTGAAGCTTGCCCTCCGCAACCCTACAAGATTGATTTTCGGATGCAGGGATATCCAAGGCAGAATCAGGTACAAATTTTGTCTCTCTAGCTTACCTAGATCGGGAGTTAGTCCCTAGCTTAGCACAGAATTTATGTTGGACATTTTTGTGCCGGCTTTTTCTCACTGGCGATGACGTAGGCATGTAATACAGTCAGGTTTCGGGCAGCCCTGCCTCCAGGACGCTAGTCTTGCCTGCAAAATGCTCAGCTCAACGAAACTCACGGGTGAGGGAGCCCTTGAGACGGGCTTTCCAATGGTGTTAAACTTGTGACAATCCAGTAATTTTCTGAGGGTGATTTGACCGTCCTTACTTTGTCTTTGTTTTTCTGACAGCTCTGTGTACAAATATCCCATTGGGGATGCTTTTGAGGAGCGTTCTGAGTAGCCCCACCTGCTGGTCATTTCCGGTGTGAAGCTTACCCTCCGCGACCCTACAAGATTGATTTTCGGATGCAGGGATATCCAAGGCAGAGTCAGGTACAAATTTTGTCTCTCTAGCTTACCTAGATCGGGAGTTAGTCCCTTGCTTAGCACAGAATTTATGTTGGACCTTTTTGTGCCGGCTTTTTCTCACTGGCGATGACGTAGGCATGTAATACAGTCAGGTTTCGGGCAGCCCTGACTCCAGGACTCTGGCCTCGCCTGCAAAATGCTCAGCTCAACGAAACTCACGGGTGAGGTAGCCCTTGAGACGGGCTTTCCAATGGTGTGAAACTTGTGACAATCCAGTAATTTTCTGAGGGTGATTTGACCGTCCTTACTTTGTCTTTGTTTTTCGGACAGCTCTGTGTACAAATATCCCATTGGGGATGCTTTTGAGGAGCGTTCTGAGTAGCCCCACCTGCTGGTCATTTCCGGTGTGAAGCTTGCCCTCCGCGACCCTACAAGATTGATTTTCGGATGCAGGGATATCCAAGGCAGAGTCAGGTGAAAATTTTGTCTCTCTAGCTTACCTAGATCGGGAGTAAGTCCCTAGCTTAGCACAGAATTTATGTTGGACCTTTTTGTGCCGGCTTTTTCTCACTGGCGATGACGTAGGCATGTAACACAGTCAGGTTTCGGGCAGCCCTGCCTCCAGGACGCTGGCCTCGCCTGCAAAATGCTCAGCTCAACGAAACTCACGGGTGAGGGAGCCCTTGAGACGGGCTTTCCAATGGTGTGAAACTTTTGACAGTCCAGTAATTTTCTGAGGGTGATTTGACCGTCCTTACTTTGTCTTTGTTTTTCTGACAGCTCTGTGTACAAATATCCCATTGGGGGTGCTTTTGAGGAGCGTTCCGAGTAGCCCCACCTGCTGGTCATTTCCGGTGTGAAGCTTGCCCTCCGCGACCCTACAAGATTGATTTTCGGATGCAGGGATTTCCAAGGCAGAGTCAGGTACAAATTTTGTCTCTCTAGCTTACCTAGATCGGGAGTTAGTCCCTAGCTTAGCACAGAATTTATGTTGGACCTTTTTGTGCCGGCTTTTTCTCACTGGCGATGACGTAGGCATGTAATACAGTCAGGTTTCGGGCAGCCCTGCCTCCAGGACGCTAGTCTTGCCTGCAAAATGCTCAGCTCAACGAAACTCACGGGTGAGGGAGCCCTTGAGACGGGCTTTCCAATGGTGTGAAACTTGTGACAATCCAGTAATTTTCTGAGGGTGATTTGACCGTCCTTACTTTGTCTTTGTTTTTCTGACAGCTCTGTGTACAAATATCCCATTGGGGATGCTTTTGAGGAGCGTTCTGAGTAGCCCCACCTGCTGGTCATTTCCGGTGTGAAGCTTGCCCTCCGCGACCCTACAAGATTGATTTTCGGATGCAGGGATATCCAAGGCAGAGTCAGGTGAAAATTTTGTCTCTCTAGCTTACCTAGATCGGGAGTTAGTCCCTAGCTTAGCACAGAATTTATGTTGGACCTTTTTGTGCCGGCTTTTTCTCACTGGCGATGACGTAGGCATGTAATACAGTCAGGTTTCGGGCAGCCCTGCCTCCAGGACGCTGGCCTCACCTGCAAAATGCTCAGCTCAACGAAACTCACGGGTGAGGGAGCCCTTGAGACGGGCTTTCCAATGGTGTAAAACTTGTGACAATTCAGTAATTTTCTGAGGGTGATTTGACCGTCCTTACTTTGTCTTTGTTTTTCTGACAGCTCTGTGTACAAATATCCCATTGGGGATGCTTTTGAGGAGCGTTCTGAGTAGCCCCACCTGCTGGTCATTTCCGGTGTGAAGCTTGCCCTCCGCGACCCTACAAGATTGATTTTCGGATGCAGGGATATCCAAGGCAGAGTCAGGTGAAAATTTTGTCTCTCTAGCTTACCTAGAGCGGGAGTTAGTCCCTAGCTTAGCACAGAATTTATGTTGGACCTTTTTGTGCCGGCTTTTTCTCACTGGCGATGACGTAGGCATGTAATACAGTCAGGTTTCGGGCAGCCCTGCCTCCAGGACGCTGGCCTCGCCTGCAAAATGCTCAGCTCAACGAAACTCACGGGTGAGGGAGCCCTTGAGACGGGCTTTCCAATGGTGTGAAACTTGTGACAATCCAGTAATTTTCTGAGGGTGATTTGACCGTCCTTACTTTGTCTTTGTTTTTCTGACAGGTCTGTGTACAAATATCCCATTGGGGATGCTTTTGAGGAGCGTTCTGAGTAGCCCCACCTGCTGGTCATTTCCGGTGTGAAGCTTGCCCTCCGCGACCCTACAAGATTGATTTTCGGATGCAGGGATATCCAAGGCAGAGTCAGGTAAAAATTTTGTCTCTCTAGCTTACCTAGATCGGGAGTTAGTCCCTAGCTTAGCACAGAATTTATGTTGGACCTTTTTGTGCCGGCTTTTTCTCACTGGCGATGACGTAGGCATGTAATACAGTCAGGTTTCGGGCAGCCCTGCCTCCAGGACGCTGGCCTCGCCTGCAAAATGCTCAGCTCAACCAAACTCACGGGTGAGGGAGCCCTTGAGACGGGCTTTCCAATGGTGTGAAACTTGTGACAATCCAGTAATTTTCTGAGGGTGATTTGACCGTCCTTACTTTGTCTTTGTTTTTCTGACAGGTCTGTGTACAAATATCCCATTGGGGATGCTTTTGAGGAGCGTTCTGAGTAGCCCCACCTGCTGGTCATTTCCGGTGTGAAGCTTGCCCTCCGCGACCCTACAAGATTGATTTTCGGATGCAGGGATATCCAAGGCAGAGTCAGGTAAAAATTTTGTCTCTCTAGCTTACCTAGATCGGGAGTTAGTCCCTAGCTTAGCACAGAATTTATGTTGGACCTTTTTGTGCCGGCTTTTTCTCACTGGCGATGACGTAGGCATGTAATACAGTCAGGTTTCGGGCAGCCCTGCCTCCAGGACGCTGGCCTCGCCTGCAAAATGCTCAGCTCAACGAAACTCACGGGTGAGGGAGCCCTTGAGACGGGCTTTCCAATGATGTGAAACTTGTGACAATCCAGTAATTTTCTGAGGGTGATTTGACCGTCCTTACTTTGTCTTTGTTTTTCTGACAGCTCTGTGTACAAATATCCTTTTGGGGATGCTTTTGAGGAGCGTTCCGAGTAGCCCCACCTGCTGGTCATTTCCGGTGTGAAGCTTGCCCTCCGCGACCCTACAAGATTGATTTTCGGATGCAGGGATATCCAAGGCAGAGTCAGGTACAAATTTTGTCTCTCTAGCTTACCTAGATCGGGAGTTAGTCCCTAGCTTAGCACAGAATTTATGTTGGACCTTTTTGTGCCGGCTTTTTCTCACTGGCGATGACGTAGGCATGTAATACAGTCAGGTTTCGGGCAGCCCTGCCTCCAGGACGCTGGCCTCGCCTGCAAAATGCTCAGCTCAACGAAACTCACGGGTGAGGGAGCCCTTGAGACGGGCTTTCCAATGGTGTGAAACTTTTGACAATCCAGTAATTTTCTGAGGGTGATTTGACCGTCCTTACTTTGTCTTTGTTTTTCTGACAGCTCTGTGTACAAATTTCCCATTGGGGATGCTTTTGAGGAGCGTTCTGAGTAGCCCCACCTGCTGGTAATTTCCGGTGTGAAGCTTGCCCTCCGCGACCCTACAAGATTGATTTTCGGATGCAGGGATATCCAAGGCAGAGTCAGGTACAAATTTTGTCTCTCTAGCTTACCTAGATCGGGAGTTAGTCCCTAGCTTAGCACAGAATTTATGTTGGACCTTTTTGTGCCGGCTTTTCTCACTGGCGATGACGTAGGCATGTAATACAGTCAGGTTTCGGGCAGCCCTGCCTCCAGGACGCTGGCCTCGCCTGCAAAATGCTCAGCTCAACGAAACTCACGGGTGAGGGAGCCCTTGAGACGGGCTTTCCAATGGTGTGAAACTTGTGACAATCCAGTAATTTTCTGAGGGTGATTTGACCGTCCTTACTTTGTCTTTGTTTTTCTGACAGGTCTGTGTACAAATATCCCATTGGGGATGCTTTTGAGGAGCGTTCTGAGTAGCTCCACCTGCTGGTCATTTCCGGTGTGAAGCTTGCCCTCCGCAACCCTACAAGATTGATTTTCGGATGCAGGGATATCCAAGGCAGAATCAGGTACAAATTTTGTCTCTCTAGCTTACCTAGATCGGGAGTTAGTCCCTAGCTTAGCACAGAATTTATGTTGGACCTTTTTGTGCCGGCTTTTTCTCACTGGCGATGACGTAGGCATGTAATACAGTCAGGTTTCGGGCAGCCCTGCCTCCAGTACGCTAGTCTTGCCTGCAAAATGCTCAGCTCAACGAAACTCACGGGTGAGGGAGCGCTTGAGACGGGCTTTCCAATGGTGTGAAACTTGTGACAATCCAGTAATTTTCTGAGGGTGATTTGACCGTCCTTACTTTGTCTTTGTTTTTCTGACAGCTCTGTGTACAAATATCCCATTGGGGATGCTTTTGAGGATCGTTCCGAGTAGCCCCACCTGCTGGTCATTTCCGGTGTGAAGCTTGCCCTCCGCGACCCTACAAGATTGATTTTCGGATGCAGGGATATCCAAGGCAGAGTCAGGTACAAATTTTGTCTCTCTAGCTTACCTAGATCGGGAGTTAGTCCCTAGCTTAGCACAGAATTTATGTTGGACCTTTTTGTGCCGGCTTTTTCTCACTGGCGATGACGTAGGCATGTAATACAGTCAGGTTTCGGGCAGCCCTGCCTCCAGGACGCTGGCCTCGCCTGCAAAATGCTCAGCTCAACAAAACTCACGGGTGAGGGAGCCCTTGAGACGGGCTTTCCAATGATGTGAAACTTGTGACAATCCAGTAATTTTCTGAGGGTGATTTGACCGTCCTTACTTTGTCTTTGTTTTTCTGACAGCTCTGTGTACAAATATCCCATTGGGGATGCTTTTGAGGAGCGTTCCGAGTAGCCCCACCTGCTGGTCATTTCCGGTGTGAAGCTTGCCCTCCGCGACCCTACAAGATTGATTTTCGGATGCAGGGATTTCCAAGGCAGAGTCAGGTACAAATATTGTCTCTCTAGCTTACTTAGATCGGGAGTTAGTCCCTAGCTTAGCACAGAATTTATGTTGGACCTTTTTGTGCCGGCTTTTCTCACTGGCGATGACGTAGGCATGTAATACAGTCAGGTTTCGGGCAGCCCTGCCTCCAGGACGCTGGCCTCGCCTGCAAAATGCTCAGCTCAACGAAACTCACGGGTGAGGGAGCCCTTGAGACGGGCTTTCCAATGGTGTGAAACTTGTGACAATCCAGTAATTTTCTGAGGGTGATTTGACCGTCCTTACTTTGTCTTTGTTTTTCTGACAGGTCTGTGTACAAATATCCCATTGGGGATGCTTTTGAGGAGCGTTCTGAGTAGCTCCACCTGCTGGTCATTTCCGGTGTGAAGCTTGCCCTCCGCAACCCTACAAGATTGATTTTCGGATGCAGGGATATCCAAGGCAGAATCAGGTACAAATTTTGTCTCTCTAGCTTACCTAGATCGGGAGTTAGTCCCTAGCTTAGCACAGAATTTATGTTGGACATTTTTGTGCCGGCTTTTTCTCACTGGCGATGACGTAGGCATGTAATACAGTCAGGTTTCGGGCAGCCCTGCCTCCAGGACGCTAGTCTTGCCTGCAAAATGCTCAGCTCAACGAAACTCACGGGTGAGGGAGCCCTTGAGACGGGCTTTCCAATGGTGTAAAACTTGTGACAATCCAGTAATTTTCTGAGGGTGATTTGACCGTCCTTACTTTGTCTTTGTTTTTCTGACAGCTCTGTGTACAAATATCCCATTGGGGATGCTTTTGAGGAGCGTTCTGAGTAGCCCCACCTGCTGGTCATTTCCGGTGTGAAGCTTGCCCTCCGCGACCCTACAAGATTGATTTTCGGATGCAGGGATATCCAAGGCAGAGTCAGGTACAAATTTTGTCTCTCTAGCTTACCTAGATCGGGAGTTAGTCCCTTGCTTAGCACAGAATTTATGTTGGACCTTTTTGTGCCGGCTTTTTCTCACTGGCGATGACGTAGGCATGTAATACAGTCAGGTTTCGGGCAGCCCTGCCTCCAGGACTCTGGCCTCGCCTGCAAAATGCTCAGCTCAACGAAACTCACGGGTGAGGTAGCCCTTGAGACGGGCTTTCCAATGGTGTAAAACTTGTGACAATCCAGTAATTTTCTGAGGGTGATTTGACCGTCCTTACTTTGTCTTTGTTTTTCTGACAGCTCTGTGTACAAATATCCCATTGGGGATGCTTTTGAGGAGCGTTCTGAGTAGCCCCACCTGCTGGTCATTTCCGGTGTGAAGCTTGCCCTCCGCGACCCTACAAGATTGATTTTCGGATGCAGGGATATCCAAGGCAGAGTCAGGTGAAAATTTTGTCTCTCTAGCTTACCTAGATCGGGAGTAAGTCCCTAGCTTAGCACAGAATTTATGTTGGACCTTTTTGTGCCGGCTTTTTCTCACTGGCGATGACGTAGGCATGTAACACAGTCAGGTTTCGGGCAGCCCTGCCTCCAGGACGCTGGCCTCGCCTGCAAAATGCTCAGCTCAACGAAACTCACGGGTGAGGGAGCCCTTGAGACGGGCTTTCCAATGGTGTGAAACTTTTGACAATCCAGTAATTTTCTGAGGGTGATTTGACCGTCCTTACTTTGTCTTTGTTTTTCTGACAGCTCTGTGTACAAATATCCCATTGGGGGTGCTTTTGAGGAGCGTTCTGAGTAGCTCCACCTGCTGGTCATTTCCGGTGTGAAGCTTGCCCTCCGCAACCCTACAAGATTGATTTTCGGATGCAGGGATATCCAAGGCAGAATCAGGTGCAAATTTTGTCTCTCTAGCTTACCTAGATCGGGAGTTAGTCCCTAGCTTAGCACAGAATTTATGTTGGACATTTTTGTGCCGGCTTTTTCTCACTGGCGATGACGTAGGCATGTAATACAGTCAGGTTTCGGGCAGCCCTGCCTCCAGGACGCTAGTCTTGCCTGCAAAATGCTCAGCTCAACGAAACTCACGGGTGAGGGAGCCCTTGAGACGGGCTTTCCAATGGTGTAAAACTTGTGACAATCCAGTAATTTTCTGAGGGTGATTTGACCGTCCTTACTTTGTCTTTGTTTTTCTGACAGCTCTGTGTACAAATATCCCATTGGGGATGCTTTTGAGGAGCGTTCTGAGTAGCCCCACCTGCTGGTCATTTCCGGTGTGAAGCTTGCCCTCCGCGACCCTACAAGATTGATTTTCGGATGCAGGGATATCCAAGGCAGAGTCAGGTACAAATTTTGTCTCTCTAGCTTACCTAGATCGGGAGTTAGTCCCTTGCTTAGCACAGAATTTATGTTGGACCTTTTTGTGCCGGCTTTTTCTCACTGGCGATGACGTAGGCATGTAATACAGTCAGGTTTCGGGCAGCCCTGCCTCCAGGACTCTGGCCTCGCCTGCAAAATGCTCAGCTCAACGAAACTCACGGGTGAGGTAGCCCTTGAGACGGGCTTTCCAATGGTGTAAAACTTGTGACAATCCAGTAATTTTCTGAGGGTGATTTGACCGTCCTTACTTTGTCTTTGTTTTTCTGACAGCTCTGTGTACAAATATCCCATTGGGGATGCTTTTGAGGAGCGTTCTGAGTAGCCCCACCTGCTGGTCATTTCCGGTGTGAAGCTTGCCCTCCGCGACCCTACAAGATTGATTTTCGGATGCAGGGATATCCAAGGCAGAGTCAGGTGAAAATTTTGTCTCTCTAGCTTACCTAGATCGGGAGTAAGTCCCTAGCTTAGCACAGAATTTATGTTGGACCTTTTTGTGCCGGCTTTTTCTCACTGGCGATGACGTAGGCATGTAACACAGTCAGGTTTCGGGCAGCCCTGCCTCCAGGACGCTGGCCTCGCCTGCAAAATGCTCAGCTCAACGAAACTCACGGGTGAGGGAGCCCTTGAGACGGGCTTTCCAATGGTGTGAAACTTTTGACAATCCAGTAATTTTCTGAGGGTGATTTGACCGTCCTTACTTTGTCTTTGTTTTTCTGACAGCTCTGTGTACAAATATCCCATTGGGGGTGCTTTTGAGGAGCGTTCCGAGTAGCCCCACCTGCTGGTCATTTCCGGTGTGAAGCTTGCCCTCCGCGACCCTACAAGATTGATTTTCGGATGCAGGGATTTCCAAGGCAGAGTCAGGTACAAATTTTGTCTCTCTAGCTTACCTAGATCGGGAGTTAGTCCCTAGCTTAGCACAGAATTTATGTTGGACATTTTTGTGCCGGCTTTTTCTCACTGGCGATGACGTAGGCATGTAATACAGTCAGGTTTCGGGCAGCCCTGCCTCCAGGACGCTGGCCTCGCCTGCAAAATGCTCAGCTCAACGAAACTCACGGGTGAGGGAGCCCTTGAGACGGGCTTTCCAATGGTGTGAAACTTGTGACAATCCAGTAATTTTCTGAGGGTGATTTGACCGTCCTTACTTTGTCTTTGTTTTTCTGACAGCTCTGTGTACAAATATCCCATTGGGGATGCTTTTGAGGAGCGTTCCGAGTAGCCCCACCTGCTGGTCATTTCCGGTGTGAAGCTTGCCCTCCGCGACCCTACAAGATTGATTTTCGGATGCAGGGATATCCAAGGCAGAGTCAGGTACAAATTTTGTCTCTCTAGCTTACCTAGATCGGGAGTTAGTCCCTAGCTTAGCACAGAATTTATGTTGGACCTTTTTGTGCCGGCTTTTTCTCACTGGCGATGACGTAGGCATGTAATACAGTCAGGTTTCGGGCAGCCCTGCCTCCAGGACGCTGGCCTCGCCTGCAAAATGCTCAGCTCAACAAAACTCACGGGTGAGGGAGCCCTTGAGACGGGCTTTCCAATGATGTGAAACTTGTGACAATCCAGTAATTTTCTGAGGGTGATTTGACCGTCCTTACTTTGTCTTTGTTTTTCTGACAGGTCTGTGTACAAATATCCCATTGGGGATGCTTTTGAGGAGCGTTCCGAGTAGCCCCACCTGCTGGTCATTTCCGGTGTGAAGCTTGCCCTCCGCGACCCTACAAGATTGATTTTCGGATGCAGGGATTTCCAAGGCAGAGTCAGGTACAAATATTGTCTCTCTAGCTTACCTAGATCGGGAGTTAGTCCCTAGCTTAGCACAGAATTTATGTTGGACATTTTTGTGCCGGCTTTTTCTCACTGGCGATGACGTAGGCATGTAATACAGTCAGGTTTCGGGCAGCCCTGCCTCCAGGACGCTGGCCTCGCCTGCAAAATGCTCAGCTCAACGAAACTCACGGGTGAGGGAGCCCTTGAGACGGGCTTTCCGATGGTTTGAAACTTGTGACAATCCAGTAATTTTCTGAGGGTGATTTGACCGTCCTTACTTTGTCTTTGTTTTTCTGACAGCTCTGTGTACAAATATCCCATTGGGGATGCTTTTGAGGAGCGTTCCGAGTAGCCCCACCTGCTGGTCATTTCCGGTGTGAAGCTTGCCCTCCGCGACCCTACAAGATTGATTTTCGGATGCAGGGATATCCAAGGCAGAGTCAGGTACAAATTTTTTCTCTCTAGCTTACCTAGATCGGGAGTTAGTCCCTAGCTTAGCACAGAATTTATGTTGGACATTTTTGTGCCGGCTTTTTCTCACTGGCGATGACGTAGGCATGTAATACAGTCAGGTTTCGGGCAGCCCTGCCTCCAGGACGCTAGTCTCGCCTGCAAAATGCTCAGCTCAACGAAACTCACGGGTGAGGGAGCCCTTGAGACGGGCTTTCCAATGGTGTGAAACTTGTGACAATCCAGTAGATTTCTGAGTGTGATTTGACCGTCCTTACTTTGTCTTTGTTTTTCTGACAGCTCTGTGTACAAATATCCCATTGGGGATGCTTTTGAGGAGCGTTCCGAGTAGCCCCACCTGCTGGTCATTTCCGGTGTGAAGCTTGCCCTCCGCGACCCTACAAGATTGATTTTCGGATGCAGGGATTTCCAAGGCAGAGTCAGGTACAAATTTTGTCTCTCTAGCTTACCTAGATCGGGAGTTAGTCCCTAGCTTAGCACAGAATTTATGTTGGACCTTTTTGTGCCGGCTTTTTCTCACTGGCGATGACGTAGGCATGTAATACAGTCAGGTTTCGGGCAGCCCTGCCTCCAGGACGCTGGCCTCGCCTGCAAAATGCTCAGCTCAACAAAACTCACGGGTGAGGGAGCCCTTGAGACGGGCTTTCCAATGGTGTGAAACTTGTGACAATCCAGTAATTTTCTGAGGGTGATTTGACCGTCCTTACTTTGTCTTTGTTTTTCTGACAGGTCTGTGTACAAATATCCCTTTGGGGATGCTTTTGAGGAGCGTTCCGAGTAGCCCCACCTGCTGGTCATTTCCGGTGTGAAGCTTGCCCTCCGCGACCCTACAAGATTGATTTTCGGATGCAGGGATTTCCAAGGCAGAGTCAGGTACAAATATTGTCTCTCTAGCTTACCTAGATCGGGAGTTAGTCCCTAGCTTAGCACAGAATTTATGTTGGACATTTTTGTGCCGGCTTTTTCTCACTGGCGATGACGTAGGCATGTAATACAGTCAGGTTTCGGGCAGCCCTGCCTCCAGGACGCTGGCCTCGCCTGCAAAATGCTCAGCTCAACGAAACTCACGGGTGAGGGAGCCCTTGAGACGGGCTTTCCGATGGTTTGAAACTTGTGACAATCCAGTAATTTTCTGAGGGTGATTTGACCGTCCTTACTTTGTCTTTGTTTTTCTGACAGCTCTATGTACAAATATCCCATTGGGGATGCTTTTGAGGAGCGTTCCGAGTAGCCCCACCTGCTGGTCATTTCCGGTGTGAAGCTTGCCCTCCGCGACCCTACAAGATTGATTTTCGGATGCAGGGATATCCAAGGCAGAGTCAGGTACAAATTTTTTCTCTCTAGCTTACCTAGATCGGGAGTTAGTCCCTAGCTTAGCACAGAATTTATGTTGGACATTTTTGTGCCGGCTTTTTCTCACTGGCGATGACGTAGGCATGTAATACAGTCAGGTTTCGGGCAGCCCTGCCTCCAGGACGCTGGCCTCGCCTGCAAAATGCTCATCTCAACAAAACTCACGGGTGAGGGAGCCCTTGAGACGGGCTTTCCAATGGTGTGAAACTTGTGACAATCCAGTAATTTTCTGAGGGTGATTTGACCGTCCTTACTTTGTCTTTGTTTTTCTGACAGCTCTGTGTACAAATATCCCTTTGGGGATGCTTTTGAGGAGCGTTCCGAGTAGCCCCACCTGCTGGTCATTTCCGGTGTGAAGCTTGCCCTCCGCGACCCTACAAGATTGATTTTTGGATGCAGGGATTTCCAAGGCAGAGTCAGGTACAAATTTTGTCTCTCTAGCTTACCTAGATCGGGAGTTAGTCCTTAGCTTAGCACAGAATTTATGTTGGACCTTTTTGTGCCGGCTTTTTCTCACTGGCGATGACGTAGGCATGTAATACAGTCAGGTTTCGGGCAGCCCTGCCTCCAGGACGCTGGCCTCGCCTGCAAAATGCTCAGCTCAACAAAACTCACGGGTGAGGGAGCCCTTGAGACGGGCTTTCCAATGATGTGAAACTTGTGACAATCCAGTAATTTTCTGAGGGTAATTTGACCGTCCTTACTTTGTCTTTGTTTTTCTGACAGCTCTGTGTACAAATATCCCATTTGGGGATGCTTTTGAGGAGCGTTCTGAGTAGCCCCACCTGCTGGTCATTTCCGGTGTGAAGCTTGCCCTCCGCGACCCTACAAGATTGATTTTCGGATGCAGGGATATCCAAGGCAGAGTCAGGTACAAATTTTTTCTCGCTAGCTTACCTAGATCGGGAGTTAGTCCCTAGCTTAGCACAGAATTTATGTTGGACATTTTTGTGCCGGCTTTTTCTCACTGGCGATGACGTAGGCATGTAATACAGTCAGATTTCGGGCAGCCCTGCCTCCAGGACGCTGGCCTCGCCTGCAAAATGCTCAGCTCAACGAAACTCACGGGTGAGGGAGCCCTTGAGACGGGCTTTCCGATGGTTTGAAACTTGTGACAATCCAGTAATTTTCTGAGGGTGATTTGACCGTCCTTACTTTGTCTTTGTTTTTCTGACAGCTCTGTGTACAAATATCCCATTGGGATGCTTTTGAGGAGCGTTCTGAGTAGCCCCACCTGCTGGTCATTTCCGGTGTGAAGCTTGCCCTCCGCGACCCTACAAGATTGATTTTCGGATGCAGGGATATCCAAGGCAGAGTCAGGTACAAATTTTGTCTCTCTAGCTTACCTAGATCGGAAGTTAGTCCCTAGCTTAGCACAGAATTTATGTTGGACCTTTTTGTGCCGGCTTTTTCTCACTGGCGATGACGTAGGCATGTAATACAGTCAGGTTTCGGGCAGCCCTGCCTCCAGGACGCTGGCCTCGCCTGCAAAATGATTAGCTCAACGAAACTCACGGGTGAGGGAGCCCTTGAGACGGGCTTTCCAATGGTGTGAAACTTGTGACAATCCAGTAATTTTCTGAGGGTGATTTGACCGTCCTTACTTTGTCTTTGTTTTTCTGACAGCTCTGTGTACAAATATCCCATTGGGGATGCTTTTGAGGAGCGTTCTGAGTAGCCCCACCTGCTGGTCATTTCCGGTGTGAAGCTTGCCCTTCGCGACCTTACAAGATTGATTTTCGGATGCAGGGATTTCCAAGGCAGAGTCAGGTACAAATTTTGTCTCTCTAGCTTACCTAGATCGGGAGTTAGTCCTTAGCTTAGCACAGAATTTATGTTGGACCTTTTTGTGCCGGCTTTTTCTCACTGGCGATGACGTAGGCATGTAATACAGTCAGGTTTCGGGCAGCCCTGCCTCCAGGACGCTGGCCTCGCCTGCAAAATGCTCAGCTCAACAAAACTCACGGGTGAGGGAGCCCTTGAGACGGGCTTTCCAATGATGTGAAACTTGTGACAATCCAGTAATTTTCTGAGGGTGATTTGACCGTCCTTACTTTGTCTTTGTTTTTCTGACAGCTCTGTGTACAAATATCCCATTGGGGATGCTTTTGAGGAGCGTTCTGAGTAGCCCCACCTGCTGGTCATTTCCGGTGTGAAGCTTGCCCTCCGCGACCCTACAAGATTGATTTTCGGATGCAGGGATATCCAAGGCAGAGTCGGGTACAAATTTTTTCTCTCTAGCTTACCTAGATCGGGAGTTAGTCCCTAGCTTAGCACAGAATTTATGTTGGACATTTTTGTGCCGGCTTTTTCTCACTGGCGATGACGTAGGCATGTAATACAGTCAGATTTCGGGCAGCCCTGCCTCCAGGACGCTGGCCTCGCCTGCAAAATGCTCAGCTCAACGAAACTCACGGGTGAGGGAGCCCTTGAGACGGGCTTTCCGATGGTTTGAAACTTGTGACAATCCAGTAATTTTCTGAGGGTGATTTGACCGTCCTTACTTTGTCTTTGTTTTTCTGACAGCTCTGTGTACAAATATCCCATTGGGGATGCTTTTGAAGAGCGTTCTGAGTAGCCCCACCTGCTGGTCATTTCCGGTGTGAAGCTTGCCCTCCGCGACCCTACAAGATTGATTTTTGGATGCAGGGATATCCAAGGCAGAGTCAGGTACAAATTTTGTCTCTCTAGCTTACCTAGATCGGGAGTTAGTCCCTAGCTTAGCACAGAATTTATGTTGGACCTTTTTGTGCCGGCTTTTTCTCACTGGCGATGACGTAGGCATGTAATACAGTCAGGTTTCGGGCAGCCCTGCCTCCAGGACGCTGGCCTCGCCTGCAAAATGCTCAGCTCAACGAAACTCACGGGTGAGGGAGCCCTTGAGACGGGCTTTCCAATGGTGTGAAACTTGTGACAATCCAGTAATTTTCTGAGGGTGATTTGACCGTCCTTACTTTGTCTTTGTTTTTCTGACAGCTCTGTGTACAAATATCCCATTGGGGATGCTTTTGAGGAGCGTTCTGAGTAGCCCCACCTGCTGGTCATTTCCGGTGTGAAGCTTGCCCTCCGCGACCCTACAAGATTGATTTTCGGATGCAGGGATATCCAAGGCAGAGTCAGGTGAAAATTTTGTCTCTCTAGCTTACCTAGATCGGGAGTTAGTCCCTAGCTTAGCACAGAATTTATGTTGGACCTTTTTGTGCCGGCTTTTTCTCACTGGCGATGACGTAGGCATGTAATACAGTCAGGTTTCGGGCAGCCCTGCCTCCAGGACGCTGGCCTCGCCTGCAAAATGCTCAGCTCAACGAAACTCACGGGTGAGGGAGCCCTTGAGACGGGCTTTCCAATGGTGTGAAACTTGTGACAATCCAGTAATTTTCTGAGGGTGATTTGACCGTCCTTACTTTGTCTTTGTTTTTCTGACAGCTCTGTGTACAAATATCCCATTGGGGATGCTTTTGAGGAGCGTTCTGAGTAGCCCCACCTGCTGGTCATTTCCGGTGTGAAGCTTGCCCTCCGCGACCCTACAAGATTGATTTTCGGATGCAGGGATATCCAAGGCAGAGTCAGGTGAAAATTTTGTCTCTCTAGCTTACCTAGATCGGGAGTTAGTCCCTAGCTTAGCACAGAATTTATGTTGGACCTTTTTGTGCCGGCTTTTTCTCACTGGCGATGACGTAGTCATGTAATACAGTCAGGTTTCGGGCAGCCCTGCCTCCAGGACGCTGGCCTCGCCTGCAAAATGCTCAGCTCAACAAAACTCACGGGTGAGGGAGCCCTTGAGACGGGCTTTCCAATGATGTGAAACTTGTGACAATCCAGTAATTTTCTGAGGGTGATTTGACCGTCCTTACTTTGTCTTTGTTTTTCTGACAGCTCTGTGTACAAATATCCCATTGGGGATGCTTTTGAGGAGCGTTCTGAGTAGCCCCACCTGCTGGTCATTTCCGGTGTGAAGCTTGCCCTCCGCGACCCTACAAGATTGATTTTCGGATGCAGGGATATCCAAGGCAGAGTCAGGTACAAATTTTTTCTCTCTAGCTTACCTAGATCGGGAGTTAGTCCCTAGCTTAGCACAGAATTTATGTTGGACATTTTTGTGCCGGCTTTTTCTCACTGGCGATGACGTAGGCATGTAATACAGTCAGATTTCGGGCAGCCCTGCCTCCAGGACGCTGGCCTCGCCTGCAAAATGCTCAGCTCAACGAAACTCACGGGTGAGGGAGCCCTTGAGACGGGCTTTCCGATGGTTTGAAACTTGTGACAATCCAGTAATTTTCTGAGGGTGATTTGACCGTCCTTACTTTGTCTTTGTTTTTCTGACAGCTCTGTGTACAAATATCCCATTGGGGATGCTTTTGAAGAGCGTTCTGAGTAGCCCCACCTGCTGGTCATTTCCGGTGTGAAGCTTGCCCTCCGCGACCCTACAAGATTGATTTTCGGATGCAGGGATATCCAAGGCAGAGTCAGGTACAAATTTTGTCTCTCTAGCTTACCTAGATCGGGAGTTAGTCCCTAGCTTAGCACAGAATTTATGTTGGACCTTTTTGTGCCGGCTTTTTCTCACTGGCGATGACGTAGGCATGTAATACAGTCAGGTTTCGGGCAGCCCTGCCTCCAGGACGCTGGCCTCGCCTGCAAAATGCTCAGCTCAACGAAACTCACGGGTGAGGGAGCCCTTGAGACGGGCTTTCCAATGGTGTGAAACTTGTGACAATCCAGTAATTTTCTGAGGGTGATTTGACCGTCCTTACTTTGTCTTTGTTTTTCTGACAGCTCTGTGTACAAATATCCCATTGGGGATGCTTTTGAGGAGCGTTCTGAGTAGCCCCACCTGCTGGTCATTTCCGGTGTGAAGCTTGCCCTCCGCGACCCTACAAGATTGATTTTCGGATGCAGGGATATCCAAGGCAGAGTCAGGTGAAAATTTTGTCTCTCTAGCTTACCTAGATCGGGAGTTAGTCCCTAGCTTAGCACAGAATTTATGTTGGACCTTTTTGTGCCGGCTTTTTCTCACTGGCGATGACGTAGGCATGTAATACAGTCAGGTTTCGGGCAGCCCTGCCTCCAGGACGCTGGCCTCGCCTGCAAAATGCTCAGCTCAACGAAACTCACGGGTGAGGGAGCTCTTGAGACGGGCTTTCCAATGGTGTGAAACTTGTGACAATCCAGTAATTTTCTGAGGGTGATTTGACCGTCCTTACTTTGTCTTTGTTTTTCTGACAGCTCTGTGTACAAATATCCCATTGGGGATGCTTTTGAGGAGCGTTCTGAGTAGCCCCACCTGCTGGTCATTTCCGGTGTGAAGCTTGCCCTCCGCGACCCTACAAGATTGATTTTCGGATGCAGGGATATCCAAGGCAGAGTCAGGTGAAAATTTTGTCTCTCTAGCTTACCTAGATCGGGAGTTAGTCCCTAGCTTAGCACAGAATTTATGTTGGACCTTTTTGTGCCGGCTTTTTCTCACTGGCGATGACGTAGTCATGTAATACAGTCAGGTTTCGGGCAGCCCTGCCTCCAGGACGCTGGCCTCGCCTGCAAAATGCTCAGCTCAACGAAACTCACGGGTGACGGAGCCCTTGAGACGGGCTTTCCAATGGTGTGAAACTTGTGACAATCCAGTAATTTTCTGAGGGTGATTTGACCGTCCTTACTTTGTCTTTGTTTTTCTGACAGCTCTGTGTACAAATATCCCATTGGGGATGCTTTTGAGGAGCGTTCTGAGTAGCCCCACTTGCTGGTCATTTCCGGTGTGAAGCTTGCCCTCCGCGACCCTACAAGATTGATTTTCGGATGCAGGGATATCCAAGGCAGAGTCAGGTGAAAATTTTGTCTCTCTAGCTTACCTAGATCGGGAGTTAGTCCCTAGCTTAGCACAGAATTTATGTTGGACCTTTTTGTGCCGGCTTTTTCTCACTGGCGATGACGTAGGCATGTAATACAGTCAGGTTTCGGGCAGCCCTGCCTCCAGGACGCTGGCCTAGCCTGCAAAATGCTCAGCTCAACGAAACTCACGGGTGAGGGAGCCCTTGAGACGGGCTTTCCAATGGTGTGAAACTTGTGACAATCCAGTAATTTTCTGAGGGTGATTTGACCGTCCTTACTTTGTCTTTGTTTTTCTGACAGCTCTGTGTACAAATATCCCATTGGGGATGCTTTTGAGGAGCGTTCTGAGTAGCCCCACCTGCTGGTCATTTCCGGTGTGAAGCTTGCCCTCCGCGACCCTACAAGATTGATTTTCGGATGCAGGGATATCCAAGGCAGAGTCAGGTGAAAATTTTGTCTCTCTAGCTTACCTAGATCGGGAGTTAGTCCCTAGCTTAGCACAGAATTTATGTTGGACCTTTTTGTGCCGGCTTTTTCTCACTGGCGATGACGTAGTCATGTAATACAGTCAGGTATCGGGCAGCCCTGCCTCCAGGACGCTGGCCTCGCCTGCAAAATGCTCAGCTTAACTAAACTCACGGGTGACGGAGCCCTTGAGACGGGCTTTCCAATGGTGTGAAACTTGTGACAATCCAGTAATTTTCTGAGGGTGATTTGACCGTCCTTACTTTGTCTTTGTTTTTCTGACAGCTCTGTGTACAAATTTCCCATTGGGGATGCTTTTGAGGAGCGTTCTGAGTAGCCCCTACCTGCTGGTCATTTCCGGTATGAAGCTTGCCCTCCGCGACCCTACAAGATTGATTTTCGGATGCAGGGATATCCAAGGCAGAGTCAGGTGAAAATTTTGTCTCTCTAGCTTACCTAGATCGGGAGTTAGTCCCTAGCTTAGCACAGAATTTATGTTGGACCTTTTTGTGCCGGCTTTTTCTCACTGGCGATGACGTAGGCATGTAATACAGTCAGGTTTCGGGCAGCCCTGCCTCCAGGACGCTGGCCTCGCCTGCAAAATGCTCAGCTCAACGAAACTCACGGGTGAGGGAGCCCTTGAGACGGGCTTTCCAATGGTGTAAAACTTGTGACAATCCAGTAATTTTCTGAGGGTGATTTGACCGTCCTTACTTTGTCTTTGTTTTTCTGACAGCTCTGTGTACAAATATCCCATTGGGGATGCTTTTGAGGAGCGTTCTGAGTAGCTCCACCTGCTGGTCATTTCCGGTGTGAAGCTTGCCCTCCGCTTTCCTTCAAGATTGATTTTCGGATGCAGGGATATCCAAGGCAGAGTCAGGTGAAATTTTTGTCTCTCTAGCTTACCTAGATCGGGAGTTAGTCTCTAGCTTAGCACAGAATTTATGTTGGACCTTTTTGTGCCGGCTTTTTCTCACTGGCGATGACGTAGGCATGTAATACAGTCAGGTTTCGGGCAGCCCTGCCTCCAGGACGCTGGCCTCGCCTGCAAAATGCTCAGCTCAACGAAACTCACGGGTGAGGGAGCCGTTGAGACGGGCTTTCCAATGGTGTAAAACTTGTGACAATCCAGTAATTTTCTGAGGGTGATTTGACCGTCCTTACTTTGTCTTTGTTTTTCTGACAGCTCTGTGTACAAATATCCCATTGGGGATGCTTTTGAGGAGCGTTCTGAGTAGCCCCACCTGCTGGTCATTTCCGGTGTGAAGCTTGCCCTCCGCGACCCTACAAGATTGATTTTCGGATGCAGGGATATCCAAGGCAGAGTCAGGTGAAAATTTTGTCTCTCTAGCTTACCTAGATCGGGAGTTAGTCCCTAGCTTAGCACAGAATTTATGTTGGACCTTTTTGTGCCGGCTTTTTCTCACTGGCGATGACGTAGGCATGTAATACAGTCAAGTTTCGGGCAGCCCTGCCTCCAGGACGCTGGCCTCGCCTGCAAAATGCTCAGCTCAACGAAACTCACGGGTGAGGAAGCCCTTGAGACGGGCTTTCCAATGGTGTGAAACTTGTGACAATCCAATAATTTTCTGAGGGTGATTTGACCGTCCTTACTTTGTCTTTGTTTTTCTGACAGCTCTGTGTACAAATATCCCATTGGGGATGCTTTTGAGGAACGTTCTGAGTAGCCCCACCTGCTGGTCATTTCCGGTGTGAAGCTTGCCCTCCGCGACCCTACAAGATTGATTTTCGGATGCAGGGATATCCAAGGCAGAGTTAGGTGAAAATTTTGTCTCTCTAGCTTACCTAGATCGGGAGTTAGTCCCTAGCTTAGCACAGAATTTATGTTGGACCTTTTTGTGCCGGCTTTTTCTCACTGGCGATGACGTAGGCATGTAATACAGTCTGTTTCGGGCAGCCCTGCCTCCAGGACGCTGGCCTCGCCTGCAAAATGCTCAGCTCAACGAAACTCACGGGTGAGGGAGCCCTTGAGACGGGCTTTCCAATGGTGTGAAACTTGTGACAATCCAGTAATTTTCTGAGGGTGATTTGACCGTCCTTACTTTGTCTTTGTTTTTCTGACAGCTCTGTGTACAAATATCCCATTGGGGATGCTTTTGAGGAGCGTTCTGAGTAGCCCCACCTGCTGGTCATTTCCGGTGTGAAGCTTGCCCTCCGCGACCCTACAAGATTGATTTTCGGATGCAGGGATATCCAAGGCAGAGTCAGGTGAAAATTTTGTCTCTCTAGCTTACCTAGATCGGGAGTTAGTCCCTAGCTTAGCACAGAATTTATGTTGGACCTTTTTGTGCCGGCTTTTTCTCACTGGCGATGACGTAGTCATGTAATACAGTCAGGTTTCGGGCAGCCCTGCCTCCAGGACGCTGGCCTCGCCTGCAAAATGCTCAGCTTAACTAAACTCACGGGTGACGGAGCCCTTGAGACGGGCTTTCCAATGGTGTGAAACTTGTGACAATCCAGTAATTTTCTGAGGGTGATTTGACCGTCCTTACTTTGTCTTTGTTTTTCTGACAGCTCTGTGTACAAATATCCCATTGGGGATGCTTTTGAGGAGCGTTCTGAGTAGCCCCTACCTGCTGGTCATTTCCGGTATGAAGCTTGCCCTTCGCGACCCTACAAGATTGATTTTCGGATGCAGGGATATCCAAGGCAGAGTCAGGTGAAAATTTTGTCTCTCTAGCTTACCTAGATCGGGAGTTAGTCCCTAGCTTAGCACAGAATTTATGTTGGACCTTTTTGTGCCGGCTTTTTCTCACTGGCGATGACGTAGGCATGTAATACAGTCAGGTTTCGGGCAGCCCTGCCTCCAGGACGCTGGCCTCGCCTGCAAAATGCTCAGCTCAACGAAACTCACGGGTGAGGGAGCCCTTGAGACGGGCTTTCCAATGGTGTGAAACTTGTGACAATCCAGTAATTTTCTGAGGGTGATTTGACCGTCCTTACTTTGTCTTTGTTTTTCTGACAGCTCTGTGTACAAATATCCCATTGGGGATGCTTTTGAGGAGCGTTCTGAGTAGCTCCACCTGCTGGTCATTTCCGGTGTGAAGCTTGCCCTCCGCGTTCCTTCAAGATTGATTTTCGGATGCAGGGATATCCAAGGCAGAGTCAGGTGAAATTTTTGTCTCTCTAGCTTACCTAGATCGGGAGTTAGTCCCTAGCTTAGCACAGAATTTATGTTGGACCTTTTTGTGCCGGCTTTTTCTCACTGGCGATGACGTAGGCATGTAATACAGTCAGGTTTCGGGCAGCCCTGCCTCCAGGACGCTGGCCTCGCCTGCAAAATGCTCAGCTCAACGAAACTCACGGGTGAGGGAGCCGTTGAGACGGGCTTTCCAATGGTGTAAAACTTGTGACAATCCAGTAATTTTCTGAGGGTGATTTGACCGTCCTTACTTTGTCTTTGTTTTTCTGACAGCTCTGTGTACAAATATCCCATTGGGGATGCTTTTGAGGAGCGTTCTGAGTAGCCCCACCTGCTGGTCATTTCCGGTGTGAAGCTTGCCCTCCGCGACCCTACAAGATTGATTTTCGGATGCAGGGATATCCAAGGCAGAGTCAGGTGAAAATTTTGTCTCTCTAGCTTACCTAGATCGGGAGTTAGTCCCTAGCTTAGCACAGAATTTATGTTGGACCTTTTTGTGCCGGCTTTTTCTCACTGGCGATGACGTAGGCATGTAATACAGTCAAGTTTCGGGCAGCCCTGCCTCCAGGACGCTGGCCTCGCCTGCAAAATGCTCAGCTCAACGAAACTCACGGGTGAGGAAGCCCTTGAGACGGGCTTTCCAATGGTGTGAAACTTGTGACAATCCAATAATTTTCTGAGGGTGATTTGACCGTCCTTACTTTGTCTTTGTTTTTCTGACAGCTCTGTGTACAAATATCCCATTGGGGATGCTTTTGAGGAACGTTCTGAGTAGCCCCACCTGCTGGTCATTTCCGGTGTGAAGCTTGCCCTCCGCGACCCTACAAGATTGATTTTCGGATGCAGGGATATCCAAGGCAGAGTTAGGTGAAAATTTTGTCTCTCTAGCTTACCTAGATCGGGAGTTAGTCCCTAGCTTAGCACAGAATTTATGTTGGACCTTTTTGTGCCGGCTTTTTCTCACTGGCGATGACGTAGGCATGTAATACAGTCAGGTTTCGGGCAGCCCTGCCTCCAGGACGCTGGCCTCGCCTGCAAAATGCTCAGCTCAACGAAACTCACGGGTGAGGGAGCCCTTGAGACGGGCTTTCCAATGGTGTGAAACTTGTGACAATCCAGTAATTTTCTGAGGGTGATTTGACCGTCCTTACTTTGTCTTTGTTTTTCTGACAGCTCTGTGTACAAATATCCCATTGGGGATGCTTTTGAGGAGCGTTCTGAGTAGCCCCACCTGCTGGTCATTTCCGGTGTGAAGCTTGCCCTCCGCGACCCTACAAGATTGATTTTCGGATGCAGGGATATCCAAGGCAGAGTCAGGTGAAAATTTTGTCTCTCTAGCTTACCTAGATCGGGAGTTAGTCCCTAGCTTAGCACAGAATTTATGTTGGACCTTTTTGTGCCGGCTTTTTCTCACTGGCGATGACGTAGACATGTAATACAGTCAGGTTTCGGGCTGCCCTGCCTCCAGGACGCTGGCCTCGCCTGCAAAATGCTCAGCTCAACGAAACTCACGGGTGAGGGAGCCCTTGAGACGGGCTTTCCAATGGTGTGAAACTTGTGACAATCCAGTAATTTTCTGAGGGTGATTTGACCGTCCTTACTTTGTCTTTGTTTTTCTGACAGCTCTGTGTACAAATATCCCATTGGGGATGCTTTTGAGGAGCGTTCTGAGTAGCCCCACCTGCTGGTCATTTCCGGTGTGAAGCTTGCCCTCCGCGTTCCTTCAAGATTGATTTTCGGATGCAGGGATATCCAAGGCAGAGTCAGGTGAAATTTTTGTCTCTCTAGCTTACCTAGATCGGGAGTTAGTCCCTAGCTTAGCACAGAATTTATGTTGGACCTTTTTGTCCCGGCTTTTTCTCACTGGCGATGACGTAGGCATGTAATACAGTCAGGTTTCGGGCAGCCCTGCCTCCAGGACGCTGGCCTCGCCTGCAAAATGCTCAGCTCAACGAAACTCACGGGTGAGGGAGCCGTTGAGACGGGCTTTCCAATGGTGTGAAACTTGTGACAATCCAGTAATTTTCTGAGGGTGATTTGACCGTCCTTACTTTGTCTTTGTTTTTCTGACAGCTCTGTGTACAAATATCCCATTGGGGATGCTTTTGAGGAGCGTTCTGAGTAGCCCCACCTGCTGGTCATTTCCGGTGTGAAGCTTGCCCTCCGCGACCCTACAAGATTGATTTTCGGATGCAGGGATATCCAAGGCAGAGTCAGGTGAAAATTTTGTCTCTCTAGCTTACCTAGATCGGGAGTTAGTCCCTAGCTTAGCACAGAATTTATGTTGGACCTTTTTGTGCCGGCTTTTTCTCACTGGCGATGACGTAGGCATGTAATACAGTCAAGTTTCGGGCAGCCCTGCCTCCAGGACGCTGGCCTCGCCTGCAAAATGCTCAGCTCAACGAAACTCACGGGTGAGGGAGCCCTTGAGACGGGCTTTCCAATGGTGTAAAACTTGTGACAATCCAGTAATTTTCTGAGGGTGATTTGACCGTCCTTACTTTGTCTTTGTTTTTCTGACAGCTCTGTGTACAAATATCCCATTGGGGATGCTTTTGAGGAGCGTTCTGAGTAGCCCCACCTGCTGGTCATTTCCGGTGTGAAGCTTGCCCTCCGCGACCCTACAAGATTGATTTTCGGATGCAGGGATATCCAAGGCAGAGTCAGGTGAAAATTGTCTCTCTAGCTTACCTAGATCGGGAGTTAGTCCCTAGCTTAGCACAGAATTTATGTTGGACCTTTTTGTGCCGGCTTTTTCTCACTGGCGATGACGTAGGCATGTAATACAGTCAAGTTTCGGGCAGCCCTGCCTCCAGGACGCTGGCCTCGCCTGCAAAATGCTCAGCTCAACGAAACTCACGGTTGAGGAAGCCCTTGAGACGGGCTTTCCAATGGTGTGAAACTTGTGACAATCCAATAATTTTCTGAGGGTGATTTGACCGTCCTTACTTTGTCTTTGTTTTTCTGACAGCTCTGTGTACAAATATCCCATTGGGGATGCTTTTGAGGAGCGTTCTGAGTAGCCCCACCTGCTGGTCATTTCCGGTGTGAAGCTTGCCCTCCGCGACCCTACAAGATTGATTTTCGGATGCAGGGATATCCAAGGCAGAGTCAGGTGAAAATTTTGTCTCTCTAGCTTACCTAGATCGGGAGTTAGTCCCTAGCTTAGCACAGAATTTATGTTGGACCTTTTTGTGCCGGCTTTTTCTCACTGGCGATGACGTAGACATGTAATACAGTCAGGTTTCGGGCTGCCCTGCCTCCAGGACGCTGGCCTCGCCTGCAAAATGCTCAGCTCAACGAAACTCACGGGTGAGGGAGCCCTTGAGACGGGCTTTCCAATGGTGTAAAACTTGTGACAATCCAGTAATTTTCTGAGGGTGATTTGACCGTCCTTACTTTGTCTTTGTTTTTCTGACAGCTCTGTGTACAAATATCCCATTGGGGATGCTTTTGAGGAGCGTTCTGAGTAGCCCCACCTGCTGGTCATTTCCGGTGTGAAGCTTGCCCTCCGCGACCCTACAAGATTGATTTTCGGATGCAGGGATATCCAAGGCAGAGTCAGGTGAAAATTGTCTCTCTAGCTTACCTAGATCGGGAGTTAGTCCCTAGCTTAGCACAGAATTTATGTTGGACCTTTTTGTGCCGGCTTTTTCTCACTGGCGATGACGTAGGCATGTAATACAGTCAGGTTTCGGGCAGCCCTGCCTCCAGGACGCTGGCCTCGCCTGCAAAATGCTCAGCTCAACGAAACTCACGGGTGAGGGAGCCCGTGAGACGGGCTTTCCAATGGTGTGAAACTTGTGACAATCCAGTAATTTTCTGAGGGTGATTTGACCGTCCTTACTTTGTCTTTGTTTTTCTGACAGCTCTGTGTACAAATATCCCATTGGGGATGCTTTTGAGGAGCGTTCTGAGTAGCCCCACCTGCTGGTCATTTCCGGTATGAAGCTTGCCCTCCGCGACCCTACAAGATTGATTTTCGGATGCAGGGATATCCAAGGCAGAGTCAGGTGAAAATTTTGTCTCTCTAGCTTACCTAGATCGGGAGTTAGTCCCTAGCTTAGCACAGAATTTATGTTGGACATTTTTGTGCCGGCTTTTTCTCACTGGCGATGACGTAGGCATGTAATACAGTCAGGTTTCGGGCAGCCCTGCCTCCAGGACGCTAGTCTTGCCTGCAAAATGCTCAGCTCAACGAAACTCACGGGTGAGGGAGCCCTTGAGACGGGCTTTCCAATGGTGTGAAACTTGTGACAATCCAGTAATTTTCTGAGGGTGATTTGACCGTCCTTACTTTGTCTTTGTTTTTCTGACAGCTCTGTGTACAAATATCCCATTGGGGATGCTTTTGAGGAGCGTTCTGAGTAGCCCCACCTGCTGGTCATTTCCGGTGTGAAGCTTGCCCTCCGCGACCCTACAAGATTGATTTTCGGATGCAGGGATATCCAAGGCAGAGTCAGGTACAAATTTTGTCTCTCTAGCTTACCTAGATCGGGAGTTAGTCCCTAGCTTAGCACAGAATTTATGTTGGACCTTTTTGTGCCGGCTTTTTCTCACTGGCGATGACGTAGGCATGTAATACAGTCAGGTTTCGGCAGCCCTGCCTCCAGGACGCTGGCCTCGCCTGCAAAATGCTCAGCTCAACGAAACTCACGGGTGAGGGAGCCCTTGAGACGGGCTTTCCAATGGTGTGAAACTTGTGACAATCCAGTAATTTTCTGAGGGTGATTTGACCGTCCTTACTTTGTCTTTGTTTTTCTGACAGCTCTGTGTACAAATATCCCATTGGGGATGCTTTTGAGGAGCGTTCTGAGTAGCCCCACCTGCTGGTCATTTCCGGTGTGAAGCTTGCCCTCCGCGACCCTACAAGATTGATTTTCGGATGCAGGGATATCCAAGGCAGAGTCAGGTGAAAATTTTGTCTCTCTAGCTTACCTAGATCGGGAGTTAGTCCCTAGCTTAGCACAGAATTTATGTTGGACCTTTTTGTACCGGCTTTTTCTCACTGGCGTTGACGTAGGCATGTAATACAGTCAGGTTTCGGGCAACCCTGCCTCCAGGACGCTGGCCTCGCCTGCAAAATGCTCAGCTCAACGAAACTCACGGGTGAGGGAGCCCTTGAGACGGGCTTTCCAGTGGTATGAAACTTGTGACAATCCAGTAATTTTCTGAGGGTGATTTGACCGTCCTTACTTTGTCTTTGTTTTTCTGACAGCTCTGTGTACAAATATCCTTTTGGGGATGCTTTTGAGGAGCGTTCCGAGTAGCCCCACCTGCTGGTCATTTCCGGTGTGAAGCTTGCCCTCCGCGACCCTACAAGATTGATTTTCGGATGCAGGGATATCCAAGGCAGAGTCAGGTACAAATGTTGTCTCTCTAGCTTACCTAGATCGGGAGTTAGTCCCTAGCTTAGCACAGAATTTATGTTGGACCTTTTTGTGCCGGCTTTTTCTCACTGGCGATGACGTAGGCATGTAATACAGTCAGGTTTCGGGCAGCCCTGCCTCCAGGACGCTGGCCTCGCCTGCAAAATGCTCAGCTCAACGAAACTCACGGGTGAGGGAGCCCTTGAGACGGGCTTTCCAATGGTGTGAAACTTGTGACAATCCAGTAATTTTCTGAGGGTGATTTGACCGTCCTTACTTTGTCTTTGTTTTTCTGACAGGTCTGTGTACAAATATCCCATTGGGGATGCTTTTGAGGAGCGTTCTGAGTAGCTCCACCTGCTGGTCATTTCCGGTGTGAAGCTTGCCCTCCGCGACCCTACAAGATTGATTTTTGGATGCAGGGATATCCAAGGCAGAGTCAGGTACAAATTTTGTCTCTCTAGCTTACCTAGATCGGGAGTTAGTCCCTAGCTTAGCACAGAATTTATGTTGGACATTTTTGTGCCGGCTTTTTCTCACTGGCGATGACGTAGGCATGTAATACAGTCAGGTTTCGGGCAGCCCTGCCTCCAGGACGCTGGCCTCGCCTGCAAAATGCTCAGCTCAACGAAACTCACGGGTGAGGGAGCCCTTGAGACGGGCTTTCCAATGGTGTGAAACTTGTGACAATCCAGTAATGTTCTGAGGGTGATTTGACCGTCCTTACTTTGTCTTTGTTTTTCTGACAGCTCTGTGTACACCCATTGGGGATGCTTTTGAGGAGCGTTCTGAGTAGCCCCACCTGCTGGTCATTTCCGGTGTGAAGCTTGCCCTCCGCGACCCTACAAGATTGATTTTCGGATGCAGGGATATCCAAGGCAGAGTCAGGTGAAAATTTTGTCTCTCTAGCTTACCTAGATCGGGAGTTAGTCCCTAGCTTAGCACAGAATTTATGTTGGACCTTTTTGTGCCGGCTTTTTCTCACTGGCGATGACGTAGGCATGCAATACAGTCAGGTTTCGGGCAGCCCTGCCTCCAGGACGCTGGCCTCACCTGCAAAATGCTCAGCTCAACGAAACTCACGGGTGAGGGAGCCCTTGAGACGGGCTTTCCAATGGTGTAAAACTTGTGACAATCCAGTAATTTTCTGAGGGTGATTTGACCGTCCTTACTTTGTCTTTGTTTTTCTGACAGCTCTGTGTACAAATATCCCAATGGGGATGCTTTTGAGGAGCGTTCTGAGTAGCCCCACCTGCTGGTCATTTCCGGTGTGAAGCTTGCCCTCCGCGACCCTACAAGATTGATTTTCGGATGCAGGGATATCCAAGGCAGAGTCAGGTACAAATTTTGTCTCTCTAGCTTACCTAGATCGGGAGTTAGTCCCTAGCTTAGCACAGAATTTATGTTGGACCTTTTTGTGCCGGCTTTTTCTCACTGGCGATGACGTAGGCATGTAATACAGTCAGGTTTCGGGCAGCCCTGCCTCCAGGACGCTGGCCTCGCCTGCAAAATGCTCAGCTCAACGAAACTCACGGGTGTGGGAGCCCTTGAGACGGGCTTTCCAATGGTGTGAAACTTTTGACAATCCAGTAATTTTCTGAGGGTGATTTGACCGTCCTTACTTTGTCTTTGTTTTTCTGACAGCTCTGTGTACAAATATCCCATTGGGGATGCTTTTGAGGAGCGTTCTGAGTAGCCCCACCTGCTGGTAATTACCGGTGTGAAGCTTGCCCTCCGCGACCCTACAAGATTGATTTTCGGATGCAGGGATATCTAAGGCAGAGTCAGGTACAAATTTTGTCTCTCTAGCTTACCTAGATCGGGAGTTAGTCGCTAGCTTAGCACAGAATTTATGTTGGACCTTTTTGTGCCGGCTTTTTCTCACTGGCGATGACGTAGGCATGTAATACAGTCAGGTTTCGGGCAGCCCTGCCTCCAGGACTCTGGCCTCGCCTGCAAAATGCTCAGCTCAACGAAACTCACGGGTGAGGGAGCCCTTGAGACGGGCTTTCCAATGGTGTGAAACTTGTGACAATCCAGTAATTTTCTGAGGGTGATTTGACCGTCCATACTTTGTCTTTGTTTTTCTGACAGCTCTGTGTACAAATATCCCATTGGGGATGCTTTTGAGGAGCGTTCTGAGTAGCCCCACCTGCTGGTCATTTCCGGTGTGAAGCTTGCCCTCCGCGACCCTACAAGATTGATTTTCGGATGCAGGGATATCCAAGGCAGAGTCAGGTGAAAATTTTGTCTCTCTAGCTTACCTAGATCGGGAGTTAGTCCCTAGCTTAGCACAGAATTTATGTTGGACCTTTTTGTGCCGGCTTTTTCTCACTGGCGATGACGTAGGCATGTAATACAGTCAGGTTTCGGGCAACCCTGCCTCCAGGACGCTGGCCTCGCCTGCAAAATGCTCAGCTCAACGAAACTCACGGGTGAGGGAGCCCTTGAGACGGGCTTTCCAATGGTGTGAAACTTGTGACAATCCAGTAATTTTCTGAGGGTGATTTGACCGTCCTTACTTTGTCTTTGTTTTTCTGACAGCTCTGTGTACAAATATCCCATTGGGGATGCTTTTGAGGAGCGTTCCGAGTAGCCCCACCTGCTGGTCATTTCCGGTGTGAAGCTTGCCCTCCGCGACCCTACAAGATTGATTTTCGGATGCAGGGATATCCAAGGCAGAGTCAGGTAAAAATTTTGTCTCTCTAGCTTACCTAGATCGGGAGTTAGTCCCTAGCTTAGCACAGAATTTATGTTGGACCTTTTTGTGCCGGCTTTTTCTCACTGGCGATGACGTAGGCATGTAATACAGTCAGGTATCGGGCAGCCCTGCCTCCAGGACGCTGGCCTCGCCTGCAAAATGCTCAGCTCAACGAAACTCACGGGTGAGGTAGCCCTTGAGACGGGCTTTCCAATGGTGTGAAACTTGTGACAATCCAGTAATTTTCTGAGGGTGATTTGACCGTCCTTACTTTGTCTTTGTTTTTCTGACAGCTCTGTGTACAAATATCCCATTGGGGATGCTTTTGAGGAGCGTTCTGAGTAGCCCCACCTGCTGGTCATTTCCGGTGTGAAGCTTGCCCTCCGCGACCCTACAAGATTGATTTTCGGATGCAGGGATATCCAAGGCAGAGTCAGGTACAAATTTTGTCTCTCTAGCTTACCTAGATCGGGAGTTAGTCCCTAGCTTAGAACAGAATTTATGTTGGACCTTTTTGTGCCGGCTTTTTCTCACTGGCGATGACGTAGGCATGTCATACAGTCAGGTTTCGGGCAGCCCTGCCTCCAGGACGCTGGCCTCGCCTGCAAGATGCTCAGCTCAACGAAACTCACGGGTGAGGGAGCCCTTGAGACGGGCTTTCCAATGGTGTGAAACTTGTGACAATCCAGTAATTTTCTGAGGGTGATTTGACCGTCCTTACTTTGTCTTTGTTTTTCTGACAGCTCTGTGTACAAATATCCCATTGGGGATGCTTTTGAGGAGCGTTCCGAGTAGCCCCACCTGCTGGTCATTTCCGGTGTGAAGCTTGCCCTCCGCGACCCTACAAGATTGATTTTCGGATGCAGGGATATCCAAGGCAGAGTCAGGTGAAAATTTTGTCTCTCTAGCTTACCTAGATCGGGAGTTAGTCCCTAGCTTAGCACAGAATTTATGTTGGACCTTTTTGTGCCGGCTTTTTCTCACTGGCGATGACGTAGGCATGTAATACAGTCAGGTTTCGGGCAACCCTGCCTCCAGGACGCTAGTCTTGCCTGCAAAATGCTCAGCTCAACGAAACTCACGGGTGAGGGAGCCCTTGAGACGGGCTTTCCAATGGTGTGAAACTTGTGACAATCCAGTAATTTTCTGAGGGTGATTTGACCGTCCTTACTTTGTCTTTGTTTTTCTGACAGCTCTGTGTACAAATATCCCATTGGGGATGCTTTTGAGGAGCGTTCTGAGTAGCCCAACCTGCTGGTCATTTCCGGTGTGAAGCTTGCCCTCCGCGACCCTACAAGATTGATTTTCGGATGCAGGGATATCCAAGGCAGAGTCAGGTGAAAATTTTGTCTCTCTAGCTTACCTAGATCGGGAGTTAGTCCCTAGCTTAGCACAGAATTTATGTTGGACCTTTTTGTGCCGGCTTTTTCTCACTGGCGATGACGTAGGCATGTAATACAGTCAGGTTTCGGGCAGCCCTGCCTCCAGGACGCTGGCCTCGCCTGCAAAATGCTCAGCTCAACGAAACTCACGGGTGAGGGAGCCCTTGAGACGGGCTTTCCAATGGTGTGAAACTTGTGACAATCCAGTAATTTTCTGAGGGTGATTTGACCGTCCTTACTTTGTCTTTGTTTTTCTGACAGCTCTGTGTACAAATATCCCATTGGGGATGCTTTTGAGGAGCGTTCCGAGTAGCCCCACCTGCTGGTCATTTCCGGTGTGAAGCTTGCCCTCCGCGACCCTACAAGATTGATTTTCGGATGCAGGGATATCCAAGGCAGAGTCAGGTAAAAATTTTGTCTCTCTAGCTTACCTAGATCGGGAGTTAGTCCCTAGCTTAGCACAGAATTTATGTTGGACCTTTTTGTGCCGGCTTTTTCTCACTGGCGATGACGTAGGCATGTAATACAGTCAGGTTTCGGGCAGCCCTGCCTCCAGGACGCTGGCCTCGCCTGCAAAATGCTCAGCTCAACGAAACTCACGGGTGAGGGAGCCCTTGAGACGGGCTTTCCAATGGTGTGAAACTTGTGACAATCCAGTAATTTTCTGAGGGTGATTTGACCGTCCTTACTTTGTCTTTGTTTTTCTGACAGCTCTGTGTACAAATATCCCATTGGGGGTGCTTTTGAGGAGCGTTCCGAGTAGCCCCACCTGCTGGTCATTTCCGGTGTGAAGCTTGCCCTCCGCGACCCTACAAGATTGATTTTCGGATGCAGGGATATCCAAGGCAGAGTCAGGTAAAAATTTTGTCTCTCTAGCTTACCTAGATCGGGAGTTAGTCCCTAGCTTAGCACAGAATTTATGTTGGACCTTTTTGTGCCGGCTTTTTCTCACTGGCGATGACGTAGCATTTAATACAGTCAGGTATCGGGCAGCCCTGCCTCCAGGACGCTGGCCTCGCCTGCAAAATGCTCAGCTCAACGAAACTCACGGGTGAGGTAGCCCTTGAGACGGGCTTTCCAATGGTGTGAAACTTGTGACAATCCAGTAATTTTCTGAGGGTGATTTGACCGTCCTTACTTTGTCTTTGTTTTTCTGACAGCTCTGTGTACAAATATCCCATTGGGGATGCTTTTGAGGAGCGTTCTGAGTAGCCCCACCTGCTGGTCATTTCCGGTGTGAAGCTTGCCCTCCGCGACCCTACAAGATTGATTTTCGGATGCAGGGATATCCAAGGCAGAGTCAGGTACAAATTTTGTCTCTCTAGCTTACCTAGATCGGGAGTTAGTCCCTAGCTTAGAACAGAATTTATGTTGGACCTTTTTGTGCCGGCTTTTTCTCACTGGCGATGACGTAGGCATGTCATACAGTCAGGTTTCGGGCAGCCCTGCCTCCAGGACGCTGGCCTCGCCTGCAAGATGCTCAGCTCAACGAAACTCACGGGTGAGGGAGCCCTTGAGACGGGCTTTCCAATGGTGTAAAACTTGTGACAATCCAGTAATTTTCTGAGGGTGATTTGACCGTCCTTACTTTGTCTTTGTTTTTCTGACAGCTCTGTGTACAAATATCCCATTGGGGATGCTTTTGAGGAGCGTTCCGAGTAGCCCCACCTGCTGGTCATTTCCGGTGTGAAGCTTGCCCTCCGCGACCCTACAAGATTGATTTTCGGATGCAGGGATATCCAAGGCAGAGTCAGGTACAAATTTTGTCTCTCTAGCTTACCTAGATCGGGAGTTAGTCCCTAGCTTAGCACAGAATTTATGTTGGACCTTTTTGTGCCGGCTTTTTCTCACTGGCGATGACGTAGGCATGTAATACAGTCAGGTTTCGGGCAGCCCTGCCTCCAGGACGCTGGTCTTGCCTGCAAAATGCTCAGCTCAACGAAACTCACGGGTGAGGGAGCCCTTGAGACGGGTTTTTTAATGGTGTGAAACTTGTGACAATCCAGTAATTTTCTGAGGGTGATTTGACCGTCCTTACTTTGTCTTTGTTTTTCTGACAGCTTTGTGTACAAATATCCCATTGGGGATGCTTTTGAGGAGCGTTCTGAGTAGCCCCACTTGCTGGTCATTTCCGGTGTGAAGCTTGCCCTCCGCGACCCTACAAGATTGATTTTCGGATGCAGGGATATCCAAGGCAGAGTCAGGTGAAAATTTTGTCTCTCTAGCTTACCTAGATCGGGAGTTAGTCCTTAGCTTAGCACAGAATTTATGTTGGACCTTTTTGTGCCGGCTTTTTCTCACTGGCGATGACGTAGGCATGTAATACAGTCAGGTTTCGGGCAGCCCTGCCTCCAGGACGCTGGCCTCGCCTGCAAAATGCTCAGCTCAACGAAACTCACGGGTGAGGGAGCCCTTGAGACGGGCTTTCCAATGGTGTGAAACTTGTGACAATCCAGTAATTTTCTGAGGGTGATTTGACCGTCCTTACTTTGTCTTTGTTTTTCTGACAGCTCTGTGTACAAATATCCCATTGGGGATGCTTTTGAGGAGCGTTCTGAGTAGCCCCACCTGCTGGTCATTTCCGGTGTGAAGCTTGCCCTCCGCGACCCTACAAGATTGATTTTCGGATGCAGGGATATCCAAGGCAGAGTCAGGTGAAAATTTTGTCTCTCTAGCTTACCTAGATCGGGAGTTAGTCCCTAGCTTAGCACAGAATTTATGTTGGACCTTTTTGTGCCGGCTTTTTCTCACTGGCGATGACGTAGGCATGTAATACAGTCAGGTTTCGGGCAGCCCTGCCTCCAGGACGCTGGCCTCGCCTGCAAAATGCTCAGCTCAACGAAACTCACGGGTGAGGGAGCCCTTGAGACGGGCTTTCCAATGGTGTGGAACTTGTGACAATCCAGTAATTTTCTGAGGGTGATTTGACCGTCCTTACTTTGTCTTTGTTTTTCTGACAGCTCTGTGTACAAATATCCCTTTGGGGATGCTTTTGAGGAGCGTTCCGAGTAGCCCCACCTGCTGGTCATTTCCGGTGTGAAGCTTGCCCTCCGCGACCCTACAAGATTGATTTTCGGATGCAGGGATATCCAAGGCAGAGTCAGGTAAAAATTTTGTCTCTCTAGCTTACCTAGATCGTGAGTTAGTCCCTAGCTTAGCACAGAATTTATGTTGGACCTTTTTGTGCCGGCTTTTTCTCACTGGCGATGACGTAGGCATGTAATACAGTCAGGTATCGGGCAGCCCTGCCTCCAGGACGCTGGCCTCGCCTGCAAAATGCTCAGCTCAACGAAACTCACGGGTGAGGTAGCCCTTGAGACGGGCTTTCCAATGGTGTGAAACTTGTGACAATCCAGTAATTTTCTGAGGGTGATTTGACCGTCCTTACTTTGTCTTTGTTTTTCTGACAGGTCTGTGTACAAATATCCCATTGGGGATGCTTTTGAGAAGCGTTCTGAGTAGCTCCACCTGCTGGTCATTTCCGGTGTAAAGCTTGCCCTCCGCGACCCTACAAGATTGATTTTCGGATGCAGGGATATCCAAGGCAGAGTCAGGTGAAAATTTTGTCTCTCTAGCTTACCTAGATCGGGAGTTAGTCCCTAGCTTAGCACAGAATTTATGTTGGACCTTTTTGTGCCGGCTTTTTCTCACTGGCGATGACGTAGGCATGTAATACAGTCAGGTTTCGGGCAGCCCTGCCTCCAGGACGCTGGCCTCGCCTGCAAAATGCTCAGCTCAACGAAACTCACGGGTGAGGGAGCCCTTGAGACGGGCTTTCCAATGGTGTGGAACTTGTGACAATCCAGTAATTTTCTGAGGGTGATTTGACCGTCCTTACTTTGTCTTTGTTTTTCTGACAGCTCTGTGTACAAATATCCCTTTGGGGATGCTTTTGAGGAGCGTTCCGAGTAGCCCCACCTGCTGGTCATTTCCGGTGTGAAGCTTGCCCTCCGCGACCCTACAAGATTGATTTTCGGATGCAGGGATATCCAAGGCAGAGTCAGGTAAAAATTTTGTCTCTCTAGCTTACCTAGATCGTGAGTTAGTCCCTAGCTTAGCACAGAATTTATGTTGGACCTTTTTGTGCCGGCTTTTTCTCACTGGCGATGACGTAGGCATGTAATACAGTCAGGTATCGGGCAGCCCTGCCTCCAGGACGCTGGCCTCGCCTGCAAAATGCTCAGCTCAACGAAACTCACGGGTGAGGTAGCCCTTGAGACGGGCTTTCCAATGGTGTGAAACTTGTGACAATCCAGTAATTTTCTGAGGGTGATTTGACCGTCCTTACTTTGTCTTTGTTTTTCTGACAGGTCTGTGTACAAATATCCCATTGGGGATGCTTTTGAGAAGCGTTCTGAGTAGCTCCACCTGCTGGTCATTTCCGGTGTAAAGCTTGCCCTCCGCGACCCTACAAGATTGATTTTCGGATGCAGGGATATCCAAGGCAGAGTCAGGTACAAATTTTGTCTCTCTAGCTTACCTAGATCGGGAGTTAGTCCCTAGCTTAGCACAGAATTTATGTTGGACATTTTTGTGCCGGCTTTTTCTCACTGGCGATGACGTAGGCATGTAATACAGTCAGGTTTCGGGCAGCCCTGCCTCCAGGACGCTAGTCTTGCCTGCAAAATGCTCAGCTCAACGAAACTCACGGGTGAGGGAGCCCTTGAGACGGGCTTTCCAATGGTGTGAAACTTGTGACAATCCAGTAATTTTCTGAGGGTGATTTGACCGTCCTTACTTTGTCTTTGTTTTTCTGACAGCTCTGTGTACAAATATCCCATTGGGGATGCTTTTGAGGAGCGTTCTGAGTAGCCCCACCTGCTGGTCATTTCCGGTGTGAAGCTTGCCCTCCGCGACCCTACAAGATTGATTTTCGGATGCAGGGATATCCAAGGCAGAGTCAGGTGAAAATTTTGTCTCTCTAGCTTACCTAGATCGGGAGTTAGTCCCTAGCTTAGCACAGAATTTATGTTGGACCTTTTTGTGCCGGCTTTTTCTCACTGGCGATGACGTAGGCATGTAATACAGTCAGGTTTCGGGCAGCCCTGCCTCCAGGACGCTGGCCTCGCCTGCAAAATGCTCAGCTCAACGAAACTCACGGGTGAGGGAGCCCTTGACACGGGCTTTCCAATGGTGTGAAACTTGTGACAATCCAGTAATTTTCTGAGGGTGATTTGACCGTCCTTACTTTGTCTTTGTTTTTCTGACAGCTATGTGTACAAATATCCCATTGGGGATGCTTTTGAGGAGCGTTCTGAGTAGCCCCACCTGCTGGTCATTTCCGGTGTGAAGCTTGCCCTCCGCGACCCTACAAGATTGATTTTCGGATGCAGGGATATCCAAGACAGAGTCAGGTGAAAATTTTGTCTCTCTAGCTTACCTAGATCGGGAGTTAGTCCCTAGCTTAGCACAGAATTTATGTTGGACCTTTTTGTGCCGGCTTTTTCTCACTGGCGATGACGTAGGCATGTAATACAGTCAGGTTTCGGGCAGCCCTGCCTCCAGGACGCTGGCATCGCCTGCAAAATGCTCAGCTCAACGAAACTCACGGGTGAGGGAGCCCTTGACACGGGCTTTCCAATGGTGTGAAACTTGTGACAATCCAGTAATTTTCTGAGGGTGATTTGACCGTCCTTACTTTGTCTTTGTTTTTCTGACAGGTCTGTGTACAAATATCCCATTGGGGATGCTTTTGAGGAGCGTTCTGAGTAGCCCCACCTGCTGGTCATTTCCGGTGTGAAGCTTGCCCTCCGCGACCCTACAAGATTGATTTTCGGATGCAGGGATATCCAAGGCAGAGTCAGGTGAAAATTTTGTCTCTCTAGCTTACCTAGATCGGGAGTTAGTCCCTAGCTTAGCACAGAATTTATGTTGGACATTTTTGTGCCGGCTTTTTCTCACTGGCGATGACGTAGGCATGTAATACAGTCAGGTTTCGGGCAGCCCTGCCTCCAGGACGCTAGTCTTGCCTGCAAAATGCTCAGCTCAACGAAACTCACGGGTGAGGGAGCCCTTGAGACGGGCTTTCCAATGGTGTGAAACTTGTGACAATCCAGTAATTTTCTGAGGGTGATTTGACCGTCCTTACTTTGTCTTTGTTTTTCTGACAGCTCTGTGTACAAATATCCCATTGGGGATGCTTTTGAGGAGCGTTCTGAGTAGCCCCACCTGCTGGTCATTTCCGGTGTGAAGCTTGCCCTCCGCGACCCTACAAGATTGATTTTCGGATGCAGGGATATCCAAGGCAGAGTCAGGTGAAAATTTGGTCTCTCTAGCTTACCTAGATCGGGAGTTAGTCCCTAGCTTAGCACAGAATTTATGTTGGACCTTTTTGTGCCGGCTTTTTCTCACTGGCGATGACGTAGGCATGTAATACAGTCAGGTTTCGGGCAGCCCTGCCTCCAGGACGCTGGCCTCGCCTGCAAAATGCTCAGCTCAACGAAACTCACGGGTGAGGGAGCCCTTGACACGGGCTTTCCAATGGTGTGAAACTTGTGACAATCCAGTAATTTTCTGAGGGTGATTTGACCGTCCTTACTTTGTCTTTGTTTTTCTGACAGCTTTGTGTACAAATATCCCATTGGGGATGCTTTTGAGGAGCGTTCTGAGTAGCCCCACCTGCTGGTCATTTCCGGTGTGAAGCTTGCCCTCCGCGACCCTACAAGATTGATTTTCGGATGCAGGGATATCCAAGGCAGAGTCAGGTGAAAATTTTGTCTCTCTAGCTTACCTAGATCGGGAGTTAGTCCCTAGCTTAGCACAGAATTTATGTTGGACCTTTTTGTGCCGGCTTTTTCTCACTGGCGATGACGTAGGCATGTAATACAGTCAGGTTTCGGGCAGCCCTGCCTCCAGGACGCTGGTTTCGCCTGCAAAATGCTCAGCTCAACGAAACTCACGGGTGAGGGAGCCCTTGACACGGGCTTTCCAATGGTGTGAAACTTGTGACAATCCAGTAATTTTCTGAGGGTGATTTGACCGTCCTTACTTTGTCTTTGTTTTTCTGACAGCTCTGTGTACAAATATCCTTTTGGGGATGCTTTTGAGGAGCGTTCCGAGTAGCCCCACCTGCTGGTCATTTCCGGTGTGAAGCTTGCCCTCCGCGACCCTACAAGATTGATTTTTGGATGCAGGGATATCCAAGGCAGAGTCAGGTACAAATTTTGTCTCTCTAGCTTACCTAGATCGGGAGTTAGTCCCTAGCTTAGCACAGAATTTTTGTTGGACCTTTTTGTGCCGGCTTTTTCTCACTGGCGATGACGTAGGCATGTAATACAGTCAGGTTTCGGGCAGCCCTGCCTCCAGGACGCTGGCCTCGCCTGCAAAATGCTCAGCTCAACGAAACTCACGGGTGAGGGAGCCCTTGAGACGGGCTTTCCAATGGTGTGAAACTTGTGACAATCCAGTAATTTTCTGAGGGTGATTTGACCGTCCTTACTTTGTCTTTGTTTTTCTGACAGGTCTGTGTACAAATATCCCATTGGGGATGCTTTTGAGGAGCGTTCTGAGTAGCCCCACCTGCTGGTCATTTCCGGTGTGAAGCTTGCCCTCCGCGACCCTACAAGATTGATTTTCGGATGCAGGGATATCCAAGGCAGAGTCAGGTGAAAATTTTGTCTCTCTAGCTTACCTAGATCGGGAGTTAGTCCCTAGCTTAGCACAGAATTTATGTTGGACCTTTTTGTGCCGGCTTTTTCTCACTGGCGATGACGTAGGCATGTAACACAGTCAGGTTTCGGGCAGCCCTGCCTCCAGGACGCTGGCCTCGCCTGCAAAATGCTCAGCTCAACGAAACTCACGGGTGAGGGAGCCCTTGAGACGGGCTTTCCAATGGTGTGAAACTTGTGACAATCCAGTAATTTTCTGAGGGTGATTTGACCGTCCTTACTTTGTCTTTGTTTTTCTGACAGCTCTGTGTACAAATATCCCATTGGGGATGCTTTTGAGGAGCGTTCCGAGTAGCCCCACCTGCTGGTCATTTCCGGTGTGAAGCTTGCCCTCCGCGACCCTACAAGATTGATTTTCGGATGCAGGGATTTCCAAGGCAGGGTCAGGTACAAATTTTGTCTCTCTAGCTTACCTAGATCGGGAGTTAGTCCCTAGCTTAGCACAGAATTTATGTTGGACATTTTTGTGCCGGCTTTTTCTCACTGGCGATGACGTAGGCATGTAATACAGTCAGGTTTCGGGCAGCCCTGCCTCCAGGACGCTGGCCTCGCCTGCAAAATGCTCAGCTCAACGAAACTCACGGGTGAGGGAGCCCTTGAGACGGGCTTTCCAATGGTGTGAAACTTGTGACAATCCAGTAATTTTCTGAGGGTGATTTGACCGTCCTTACTTTGTCTTTGTTTTTCTGACAGCTCTGTGTACAAATATCCCATTGGGGATGCTTTTGAGGAGCGTTCCGAGTAGCCCCACCTGCTGGTCATTTCCGGTGTGAAGCTTGCCCTCCGCGACCCTACAAGATTGATTTTCGGATGCAGGGATATCCAAGGCAGAGTCAGGTACAAATTTTGTCTCTCTAGCTTACCTAGATCGGGAGTTAGTCCCTAGCTTAGCACAGAATTTATGTTGGACATTTTTGTGCCGGCTTTTTCTCACTGGCGATGACGTAGGCATGTAATACAGTCAGGTTTCGGGCAGCCCTGCCTCCAGGACGCTAGTCTCGCCTGCAAAATGCTCAGCTCAAAGAAACTCACGGGTGAGGGAGCCCTTGAGACGGGCTTTCCAATGGTGTGAAACTTGTGACAATCCAGTAATTTTCTGAGGGTGATTTGACCGTCCTTACTTTGTCTTTGTTTTTCTGACAGCTCTGTGTACAAATATCCCATTGGGGATGCTTTTGAGGAGCGTTCCGAGTAGCCCCACCTGCTGGTCATTTCCGGTGTGAAGCTTGCCCTCCGCGACCCTACAAGATTGATTTTCGGATGCAGGGATTTCCAAGGCAGAGTCAGGTACAAATTTTGTCTCTCTAGCTTACCTAGATCGGGAGTTAGTCCCTAGCTTAGCACAGAATTTATGTTGGACATTTTTGTGCCGGCTTTTTCTCACTGGCGATGACGTAGGCATGTAATACAGTCAGGTTTCGGGCAGCCCTGCCTCCAGGACGCTGGCCTCGCCTGCAAAATGCTCAGCTCAACGAAACTCACGGGTGAGGGAGCCCTTGAGACGGGCTTTCCAATGGTGTAAAACTTGTGACAATCCAGTAATTTTCTGAGGGTGATTTGACCGTCCTTACTTTGTCTTTGTTTTTCTGACAGCTCTGTGTACAAATATCCCATTGGGGATGCTTTTGAGGAGCGTTCCGAGTAGCCCCACCTGCTGGTCATTTCCGGTGTGAAGCTTGCCCTCCGCGACCCTACAAGATTGATTTTCGGATGCAGGGATATCCAAGGCAGAGTCAGGTACAAATTTTGTCTCTCTAGCTTACCTAGATCGGGAGTTAGTCCCTAGCTTAGCACAGAATTTATGTTGGACATTTTTGTGCCGGCTTTTTCTCACTGGCGATGACGTAGGCATGTAATACAGTCAGGTTTCGGGCAGCCCTGTCTCCAGGACGCTAGTCTCGCCTGCAAAATGCTCAGCTCAAAGAAACTCACGGGTGAGGGAGCCCTTGAGACGGGCTTTCCAATGGTGTGAAACTTGTGACGATCCAGTAATTTTCTGAGGGTGATTTGACCGTCCTTACTTTGTCTTTGTTTTTCTGACAGCTCTGTGTACAAATATCCCATTGGGGATGCTTTTGAGGAGCGTTCTGAGTAGCCCCACCTGCTGGTCATTTCCGGTGTGAAGCTTGCCCTCCGCGACCCTACAAGATTGATTTTCGGATGCAGGGATATCCAAGGCAGAGTCAGGTACAAATTTTGTCTCTCTAGCTTACCTAGATCGGGAGTTAGTCCCTAGCTTAGCACAGAATTTATGTTGGATCTTTTTGTGCCGGCTTTTTCTCACTGGCGATGACGTAGGCATGTAATACAGTCAGGTTTCGGGCAGCCCTGCCTCCAGGACGCTGGCCTCGCCTGCAAAATGCTCAGCTCAACGAAACTCACGGGTGAGGGAGCCCTTGAGACGGGCTTTCCAATGGTGTGAAACTTGTGACAATCCAGTAGATTTCTGAGGGTGATTTGACCGTCCTTACTTTGTCTTTGTTTTTCTGACAGCTCTGTGTACAAATATCCCATTGGGGATGCTTTTGAGGAGCGTTCCGAGTAGCCCCACCTGCTGGTCATTTCCGGTGTGAAGCTTGCCCTCCGCGACCCTACAAGATTGATTTTCGGATGCAGGGATTTCAAAGGCAGAGTCAGGTACAAATTTTGTCTCTCTAGCTTACCTAGATCGGGAGTTAGTCCCTAGCTTAGCACAGAATTTATGTTGGACCTTTTTGTGCCGGCTTTTTCTCACTGGCGATGACGTAGGCATGTAATACAGTCAGGTTTCGGGCAGCCCTGCCTCCAGGACGCTGGCATCGCCTGCAAAATGCTCAGCTCAACAAAACTCACGGGTGAGGGAGCCCTTGAGACGGGCTTTCCAATGATGTGAAACTTGTGACAATCCAGTAATTTTCTGAGGGTGATTTGACCGTCCTTACTTTGTCTTTGTTTTTCTGACAGCTCTGTGTACAAATATCCCATTGGGGGTGCTTTTGAGGAGCGTTCCGAGTAGCCCCACCTGCTGGTCATTTCCGGTGTGAAGCTTGCCCTCCGCGACCCTACAAGATTGATTTTCGGATGCAGGGATTTCCAAGGCAGAGTTAGGTGAAAATTTTGTCTCTCTAGCTTACCTAGATCGGGAGTTAGTCCCTAGCTTAGCACAGAATTTATGTTGGACATTTTTGTGCCGGCTTTTTCTCACTGGCGATGACGTAGGCATGTAATACAGTCAGGTTTCGGGCAGCCCTGCCTCCAGGACGCTAGTCTCGCCTGCAAAATGCTCAGCTCAACGAAACTCACGGGTGAGGGAGCCCTTGAGACGGGCTTTCCAATGGTGTGAAACTTGTGACAATCCAGTAATTTTCTGAGGGTGATTTGACCGTCCTTACTTTGTCTTTGTTTTTCTGACAGCTCTGTGTACAAATATCCCATTGGGGATGCTTTTGAGGAGCGTTCTGAGTAGCCCCACCTGCTGGTCATTTCCGGTGTGAAGCTTGCCCTCCGCGACCCTACAAGATTGATTTTCGGATGCAGGGATATCCAAGGCAGAGTCAGGTGAAAATTTTGTCTCTCTAGCTTACCTAGATCGGGAGTTAGTCCCTAGCTTAGCACAGAATTTATGTTGGACCTTTTTGTGCCGGCTTTTTCTCACTGGCGATGACGTAGGCATGTAACACAGTCAGGTTTCGGGCAGCCCTGCCTCCAGGACGCTGGCCTCGCCTGCAAAATGCTCAGCTCAACGAAACTCACGGGTGAGGGAGCCCTTGAGACGGGCTTTCCAATGGTGTGAAACTTGTGACAATCCAGTAATTTTCTGAGGGTGATTTGACCGTCCTTACTTTGTCTTTGTTTTTCTGACAGCTCTGTGTACAAATATCCCATTGGGGATGCTTTTGAGGAGCGTTCCGAGTAGCCCCACCTGCTGGTCATTTCCGGTGTGAAGCTTGCCCTCCGCGACCCTACAAGATTGATTTTCGGATGCAGGGATTTCCAAGGCAGAGTCAGGTACAAATTTTGTCTCTCTAGCTTACCTAGATCGGGAGTTAGTCCCTAGCTTAGCACAGAATTTATGTTGGACATTTTTGTGCCGGCTTTTTCTCACTGGCGATGACGTAGGCATGTAATACAGTCAGGTTTCGGGCAGCCCTGCCTCCAGGACGCTGGCCTCGCCTGCAAAATGCTCAGCTCAACGAAACTCACGGGTGAGGGAGCCCTTGAGACGGGCTTTCCAATGGTGTGAAACTTGTGACAATCCAGTAATTTTCTGAGGGTGATTTGACCGTCCTTACTTTGTCTTTGTTTTTCTGACAGCTCTGTGTACAAATATCCCATTGGGGATGCTTTTGAGGAGCGTTCCGAGTAGCCCCACCTGCTGGTCATTTTCGGTGTGAAGCTTGCCCTCCGCGACCCTACAAGATTGATTTTCGGATGCAGGGATATCCAAGGCAGAGTCAGGTACAAATTTTGTCTCTCTAGCTTACCTAGATCGGGAGTTAGTCCCTAGCTTAGCACAGAATTTATGTTGGACATTTTTGTGCCGGCTTTTTCTCACTGGCGATGACGTAGGCATGTAATACAGTCAGGTTTCGGGCAGCCCTGCCTCCAGGACGCTAGTCTCGCCTGCAAAATGCTCAGCTCAAAGAAACTCACGGGTGAGGGAGCCCTTGAGACGGGCTTTCCAATGGTGTGAAACTTGTGACAATCCAGTAATTTTCTGAGGGTGATTTGACCGTCCTTACTTTGTCTTTGTTTTTCTGACAGCTCTGTGTACAAATATCCCATTGGGGATGCTTTTGAGGAGCGTTCCGAGTAGCCCCACCTGCTGGTCATTTCCGGTGTGAAGCTTGCCCTCCGCGACCCTACAAGATTGATTTTCGGATGCAGGGATTTCCAAGGCAGAGTCAGGTACAAATTTTGTCTCTCTAGCTTACCTAGATCGGGAGTTAGTCCCTAGCTTAGCACAGAATTTATGTTGGACATTTTTGTGCCGGCTTTTTCTCACTGGCGATGACGTAGGCATGTAATACAGTCAGGTTTCGGGCAGCCCTGCCTCCAGGACGCTGGCCTCGCCTGCAAAATGCTCAGCTCAACGAAACTCACGGGTGAGGGAGCCCTTGAGACGGGCTTTCCAATGGTGTGAAACTTGTGACAATCCAGTAATTTTCTGAGGGTGATTTGACCGTCCTTACTTTGTCTTTGTTTTTCTGACAGCTCTGTGTACAAATATCCCATTGGGGATGCTTTTGAGGAGCGTTCCGAGTAGCCCCACCTGCTGGTCATTTCCGGTGTGAAGCTTGCCCTCCGCGACCCTACAAGATTGATTTTCGGATGCAGGGATATCCAAGGCAGAGTCAGGTACAAATTTTGTCTCTCTAGCTTACCTAGATCGGGAGTTAGTCCCTAGCTTAGCACAGAATTTATGTTGGACATTTTTGTGCCGGCTTTTTCTCACTGGCGATGACGTAGGCATGTAATACAGTCAGGTTTCGGGCAGCCCTGCCTCCAGGACGCTAGTCTCGCCTGCAAAATGCTCAGCTCAAAGAAACTCACGGGTGAGGGAGCCCTTGAGACGGGCTTTCCAATGGTGTGAAACTTGTGACGATCCAGTAATTTTCTGAGGGTGATTTGACCGTCCTTACTTTGTCTTTGTTTTTCTGACAGCTCTGTGTACAAATATCCCATTGGGGATGCTTTTGAGGAGCGTTCTGAGTAGCCCCACCTGCTGGTCATTTCCGGTGTGAAGCTTGCCCTCCGCGACCCTACAAGATTGATTTTCGGATGCAGGGATATCCAAGGCAGAGTCAGGTACAAATTTTGTCTCTCTAGCTTACCTAGATCGGGAGTTAGTCCCTAGCTTAGCACAGAATTTATGTTGGATCTTTTTGTGCCGGCTTTTTCTCACTGGCGATGACGTAGGCATGTAATACAGTCAGGTTTCGGGCAGCCCTGCCTCCAGGACGCTGGCCTCGCCTGCAAAATGCTCAGCTCAACGAAACTCACAGGTGAGGGAGCCCTTGAGACGGGCTTTCCAATGGTGTGAAACTTGTGACAATCCAGTAGATTTCTGAGGGTGATTTGACCGTCCTTACTTTGTCTTTGTTTTTCTGACAGCTCTGTGTACAAATATCCCATTGGGGATGCTTTTGAGGAGCGTTCCGAGTAGCCCCACCTGCTGGTCATTTCCGGTGTGAAGCTTGCCCTCCGCGACCCTACAAGATTGATTTTCGGATGCAGGGATTTCAAAGGCAGAGTCAGGTACAAATTTTGTCTCTCTAGCTTACCTAGATCGGGAGTTAGTCCCTAGCTTAGCACAGAATTTATGTTGGACCTTTTTTTGCCGGCTTTTTCTCACTGGCGATGACGTAGGCATGTAATACAGTCAGGTTTCGGGCAGCCCTGCCTCCAGGACGCTGGCATCGCCTGCAAAATGCTCAGCTCAACAAAACTCACGGGTGAGGGAGCCCTTGAGACGGGCTTTCCAATGATGTGAAACTTGTGACAATCCAGTAATTTTCTGAGGGTGATTTGACCGTCCTTACTTTGTCTTTGTTTTTCTGACAGCTCTGTGTACAAATATCCCATTGGGGGTGCTTTTAAGGAGCGTTCCGAGTAGCCCCACCTGCTGGTCATTTCCGGTGTGAAGCTTGCCCTCCGCGACCCTACAAGATTGATTTTCGGATGCAGGGATTTCCAAGGCAGAGTTAGGTGAAAATTTTGTCTCTCTAGCTTACCTAGATCGGGAGTTAGTCCCTAGCTTAGCACAGAATTTATGTTGGACATTTTTGTGCCGGCTTTTTCTCACTGGCGATGACGTAGGCATGTAATACAGTCAGGTTTCGGGCAGCCCTGCCTCCAGGACGCTAGTCTCGCCTGCAAAATGCTCAGCTCAACGAAACTCACGGGTGAGGGAGCCCTTGAGACGGGCTTTCCAATGGTGTGAAACTTGTGACAATCCAGTAATTTTCTGAGGGTGATTTGACCGTCCTTACTTTGTCTTTGTTTTTCTGACAGCTCTGTGTACAAATATCCCATTGGGGATGCCTTTGAGGAGCGTTCTGAGTAGCCCCACCTGCTGGTCATTTCCGGTGTGAAGCTTGCCCTCCGCGACCCTACAAGATTGATTTTCGGATGCAGGGATATCCAAGGCAGAGTCAGGTACAAATTTTGTCTCTCTAGCTTACCTAGATCGGGAGTTAGTCCCTAGCTTAGCACAGAATTTATGTTGGACCTTTTTGTGCCGGCTTTTTCTCACTGGCGATGACGTAGGCATGTAATACAGTCAGGTTTCGGGCAGCCCTGCCTCCAGGACGCTGGCCTCGCCTGCAAAATGCTCAGCTCAACAAAACTCACGGGTGAGGGAGCCCTTGACACGGGCTTTCCAATGGTGTGAAACTTGTGACAATCCAGTAATTTTCTGAGGGTGATTTGACCGTCCTTACTTTGTCTTTGTTTTTCTGACAGCTCTGTGTACAAATATCCCATTGGGGATGCTTTTGAGGAGCGTTCCAAGTAGCCCCACCTGCTGGTCATTTCCGGTGTGAAGCTTGCCCTCCGCGACCCTACAAGATTGATTTTCGGATGCAGGGATTTCCAAGGCAGAGTCAGGTACAAATTTTGTCTCTCTAGCTTACCTAGATCGGGAGTTAGTCCCTAGCTTAGCACAGAATTTATGTTGGACCTTTTTGTGCCGGCTTTTTCTCACTGGCGATGACGTAGGCATGTAATACAGTCAGGTTTCGGGCAGCCCTGCCTCCAGGACGCTGGCCTCGCCTGCAAAATGCTCAGCTCAACAAAACTCACGGGTGAGGGAGCCCTTGAGACGGGCTTTCCAATGATGTGAAACTTGTGACAATCCAGTAATTTTCTGAGGGTGATTTGACCGTCCTTACTTTGTCTTTGTTTTTCTGACAGCTCTGTGTACAAATATCCCATTGGGGATGCTTTTGAGGAGCGTTCTGAGTAGCCCCACCTGCTGGTCATTTTCGGTGTGAAGCTTGCCCTCCGCGACCCTACAAGATTGATTTTCGGATGCAGGGATATCCAAGGCAGAGTCAGGTACAAATTTTTTCTCTCTAGCTTACCTAGATCGGGAGTTAGTCCCTAGCTTAGCACAGAATTTATGTTGGATCTTTTTGTGCCGGCTTTTTCTCACTGGCGATGACGTAGGCATGTAATACAGTCAGGTTTCGGGCAGCCCTGCCTCCAGGACGCTGGCCTCGCCTGCAAAATGCTCAGCTCAACGAAACTCACGGGTGAGGGAGCCCTTGAGACGGGCTTTCCAATGGTGTGAAACTTGTGACAATCCAGTAGATTTCTGAGGGTGATTTGACCGTCCTTACTTTGTCTTTGTTTTTCTGACAGCTCTGTGTACAAATATCCCATTGGGGATGCTTTTGAGGAGCGTTCCGAGTAGCCCCACCTGCTGGTCATTTCCGGTGTGAAGCTTGCCCTCCGCGACCCTACAAGATTGATTTTCGGATGCAGGGATTTCAAAGGCAGAGTCAGGTGAAAATTTTGTCTCTCTAGCTTACCTAGATCGGGAGTTAGTCCCTAGCTTAGCACAGAATTTATGTTGGACCTTTTTGTGCCGGCTTTTTCTCACTGGCGATGACGTAGGCATGTAATACAGTCAGGTTTCGGGCAGCCCTGCCTCCAGGACGCTGGCCTCGCCTGCAAAATGCTCAGCTCAACAAAACTCACGGGTGAGGGAGCCCTTGAGAAGGGCTTTCAAATGATGTGAAACTTGTGACAATCCAGTAATTTTCTGAGGGTGATTTGACCGTCCTTACTTTGTCTTTGTTTTTCTGACAGCTCTGTGTACAAATATCCCATTGGGGATGCTTTTGAGGAGCGTTCCGAGTAGCCCCACCTGCTGGTCATTTCCGGTGTGAAGCTTGCCCTCCGCGACCCTACAAGATTGATTTTCGGATGCAGGGATATCCAAGGCAGAGTCAGGTACAAATTTTGTCTCTCTAGCTTACCTAGATCGGGAGTTAGTCCCTAGCTTAGCACAGAATTTATGTTGGACCTTTTTGTGCCGGCTTTTTCTCACTGGCGATGACGTAGGCATGTAATACAGTCAGGTTTCGGGCAGCCCTGCCTCCAGGACGCTGGCCTCGCCTGCAAAATGCTCAGCTCAACAAAACTCACGGGTGAGGGAGCCCTTGAGACGGGCTTTCCAATGATGTGAAACTTGTGACAATCCAGTAATTTTCTGAGGGTGATTTGACCGTCCTTACTTTGTCTTTGTTTTTCTGACAGCTCTGTGTACAAATATCCCATTGGGGATGCTTTTGAGGAGCGTTCTGAGTAGCCCCACCTGCTGGTCATTTCCGGTGTGAAGCTTGCCCTCCGCGACCCTACAAGATTGATTTTCGGATGCAGGGATTTCAAAGGCAGAGTCAGGTACAAATTTTGTCTCTCTAGCTTACCTAGATCGGGAGTTAGTCCCTAGCTTAGCACAGAATTTATGTTGGACCTTTTTGTGCCGGCTTTTTCTCACTGGCGATGACGTAGGCATGTAATACAGTCAGGTTTCGGGCAGCCCTGCCTCCAGGACGCTGGCCTCGCCTGCAAAATGCTCAGCTCAACAAAACTCACGGGTGAGGGAGCCCTTGAGACGGGCTTTCCAATGATGTGAAACTTGTGACAATCCAGTAATTTTCTGAGGGTGATTTGACCGTCCTTACTTTGTCTTTGTTTTTCTGACAGCTCTGTGTACAAATATCCCATTGGGGATGCTTTTGAGGAGCGTTCCGAGTAGCCCCACCTGCTGGTCATTTCCGGTGTGAAGCTTGCCCTCCGCGACCCTACAAGATTGATTTTCGGATGCAGGGATTTCCAAGGCAGAGTCAGGTGAAAATTTTGTCTCTCTAGCTTACCTAGATCGGGAGTTAGTCCCTAGCTTAGCACAGAATTTATGTTGGACATTTTTGTGCCGGCTTTTTCTCACTGGCGATGACGTAGGCATGTAATACAGTCAGATTTCGGGCAGCCCTGCCTCCAGGACGCTGGCCTCGCCTGCAAAATGCTCAGCTCAACGAAACTCACGGGTGAGGGAGCCCTTGAGACGGGCTTTCCGATGATTTGAAACTTGTGACAATCCAGTAATTTTCTGAGGGTGATTTGACCGTCCTTACTTTGTCTTTGTTTTTCTGACAGCTCTGTGTACAAATATCCCATTGGGGATGCTTTTGAGGAGCGTTCTGAGTAGCCCCACCTGCTGGTCATTTCCGGTGTGAAGCTTGCCCTCCGCGACCCTACAAGATTGATTTTCGGATGCAGGGATATCCAAGGCAGAGTCAGGTACAAATTTTGTCTCTCTAGCTTACCTAGATCGGGAGTTAGTCCCTAGCTTAGCACAGAATTTATGTTGGATCTTTTTGTGCCGGCTTTTTCTCACTGGCGATGACGTAGGCATGTAATACAGTCAGGTTTCGGGCAGCCCTGCCTCCAGGACGCTGGCCTCGCCTGCAAAATGCTCAGCTCAACGAAACTCACGGGTGAGGGAGCCCTTGAGACGGGCTTTCCAATGGTGTGAAACTTGTGACAATCCAGTAGATTTCTGAGGGTGATTTGACCGTCCTTACTTTGTCTTTGTTTTTCTGACAGCTCTGTGTACAAATATCCCATTGGGGATGCTTTTGAGGAGCGTTCCGAGTAGCCCCACCTGCTGGTCATTTCCGGTGTGAAGCTTGCCCTCCGCGACCCTACAAGATTGATTTTCGGATGCAGGGATTTCCAAGGCAGAGTCAGGTACAAATTTTGTCTCTCTAGCTTACCTAGATCGGGAGTTAGTCCCTAGCTTAGCACAGAATTTATGTTGGACCTTTTTGTGCCGGCTTTTTCTCACTGGCGATGACGTAGGCATGTAATACAGTCAGGTTTCGGGCAGCCCTGCCTCCAGGACGCTGGCCTCGCCTGCAAAATGCTCAGCTCAACAAAACTCACGGGTGAGGGAGCCCTTGAGACGGGCTTTCCAATGGTGTGAAACTTGTGACAATCCAGTAATTTTCTGAGGGTGATTTGACCGTCCTTACTTTGTCTTTGTTTTTCTGACAGCTCTGTGTACAAATATCCCTTTGGGGATGCTTTTGAGGAGCGTTCCGAGTAGCCCCACCTGCTGGTCATTTCCGGTGTGAAGCTTGCCCTCCGCGACCCTACAAGATTGATTTTCGGATGCAGGGATTTCCAAGGCAGAGTCAGGTACAAATTTTGTCTCTCTAGCTTACCTAGATCGGGAGTTAGTCCCTAGCTTAGCACAGAATTTATGTTGGACCTTTTTGTGCCGGCTTTTTCTCACTGGCGATGACGTAGGCATGTAATACAGTCAGGTTTCGGGCAGCCCTGCCTCCAGGACGCTGGCCTCGCCTGCAAAATGCTCAGCTCAACAAAACTCACGGGTGAGGGAGCCCTTGAGACGGGCTTTCCAATGATGTAAAACTTGTGACAATCCAGTAATTTTCTGAGGGTGATTTGACCGTCCTTACTTTGTCTTTGTTTTTCTGACAGCTCTGTGTACAAATATCCCATTGGGGATGCTTTTGAGGAGCGTTCTGAGTAGCCCCACCTGCTGGTCATTTCCGGTGTGAAGCTTGCCCTCCGCGACCCTACAAGATTCATTTTCGGATGCAGGGATATCCAAGGCAGAGTCAGGTACAAATTTTTTCTCTCTAGCTTACCTAGATCGGGAGTTAGTCCCTAGCTTAGCACAGAATTTATGTTGGACATTTTTGTGCCGGCTTTTTCTCACTGGCGATGACGTAGGCATGTAATACAGTCAGATTTCGGGCAGCCCTGCCTCCAGGACGCTGGCCTCGCCTGCAAAATGCTCAGCTCAACGAAACTCACGGGTGAGGGAGCCCTTGAGACGGGCTTTCCGATGGTTTGAAACTTGTGACAATCCAGTAATTTTCTGAGGGTGATTTGACCGTCCTTACTTTGTCTTTGTTTTTCTGACAGCTCTGTGTACAAATATCCCATTGGGGATGCTTTTGAGGAGCGTTCTGAGTAGCCCCACCTGCTGGTCATTTCCGGTGTGAAGCTTGCCCTCCGCGACCCTACAAGATTGATTTTCGGATGCAGGGATATCCAAGGCAGAGTCAGGTGAAAATTTTGTCTCTCTAGCTTACCTAGATCGGGAGTTAGTCCCTACCTTAGCACAGAATTTATGTTGGACCTTTTTGTGCCGGCTTTTTCTCACTGGCGATGTCGTAGGCATGTAATACAGTCAGGTTTCGGGCAGCCCTGCCTCCAGGACGCTGGCCTCGCCTGCAAAATGCTCAGCTCAACGAAACTCACGGGTGAGGGAGCCCTTGAGACGGGCTTTCCAATGGTGTGAAACTTGTGACAATCCAGTAATTTTCTGAGCGTGATTTGACCGTCCTTACTTTGTCTTTGTTTTTCTGACAGCTCTGTGTACAAATATCCCATTGGGGATGCTTTTGAGGAGCGTTCTGAGTAGCTCCACCTGCTGGTCATTTCCGGTGTGAAGCTTGCCCTCCGCGTTCCTTCAAGATTGATTTTCGGATGCAGGGATATCCAAGGCAGAGTCAGGTGAAATTTTTGTCTCTCTAGCTTACCTAGATCGGGAGTTAGTCCCTAGCTTAGCACAGAATTTATGTTGGACCTTTTTGTGCCGGCTTTTTCTCACTGGCGATGACGTAGGCATGTAATACAGTCAGGTTTCGGGCAGCCCTGCCTCCAGGACGCTGGCCTCGCCTGCAAAATGCTCAGCTCAACGAAACTCACGGGTGAGGGAGCCGTTGAGACGGGCTTTCCAATGGTGTGAAACTTGTGACAATCCAGTAATTTTCTGAGGGTGATTTGACCGTCCTTACTTTGTCTTTGTTTTTCTGACAGCTCTGTGTACAAATATCCCATTGGGGATGCTTTTGAGGAGCGTTCTGAGTAGCCCCACCTGCTGGTCATTTCCGGTGTGAAGCTTGCCCTCCGCGACCCTACAAGATTGATTTTCGGATGCAGGGATATCCAAGGCAGAGTCAGGTGAAAATTTTGTCTCTCTAGCTTACCTAGATCGGGAGTTAGTCCCTAGCTTAGCACAGAATTTATGTTGGACCTTTTTGTACCGGCTTTTTCTCACTGGCGATGACGTAGGCATGTAATACAGTCAAGTTTCGGGCAGCCCTGCCTCCAGGACGCTGGCCTCGCCTGCAAAATGCTCAGCTCAACGAAACTCACGGGTGAGGGAGCCCTTGAGACGGGCTTTCCAATGGTGTGAAACTTGTGACAATCCAATAATTTTCTGAGGGTGATTTGACCGTCCTTACTTTGTCTTTGTTTTTCTGACAGCTCTGTGTACAAATATCCCATTGGGGATGCTTTTGAGGAACGTTCTGAGTAGCCCCACCTGCTGGTCATTTCCGGTGTGAAGCTTGCCCTCCGCGACCCTACAAGATTGATTTTCGGATGCAGGGATATCCAAGGCAGAGTCAGGTGAAAATTTTGTCTCTCTAGCTTACCTAGATCGGGAGTTAGTCCCTAGCTTAGCACAGAATTTATGTTGGACCTTTTTGTGCCGGCTTTTTCTCACTGGCGATGACGTAGGCATGTAATACAGTCAGGTTTCGGGCAGCCCTGCCTCCAGGACGCTGGCCTCGCCTGCAAAATGCTCAGCTCAACGAAACTCACGGGTGAGGGAGCCCTTGAGACGGGCTTTCCAATGGTGTGAAACTTGTGACAATCCAGTAATTTTCTGAGGGTGATTTGACCGTCCTTACTTTGTCTTTGTTTTTCTGACAGCTCTGTGTACAAATATCCCATTGGGGATGCTTTTGAGGAGCGTTCTGAGTAGCCCCACCTGCTGGTCATTTCCGGTGTGAAGCTTGCCCTCCGCGACCCTACAAGATTGATTTTCGGATGCAGGGATATCCAAGGCAGAGTCAGGTGAAAATTTTGTCTCTCTAGCTTACCTAGATCGGGAGTTAGTCCCTAGCTTAGCACAGAATTTATGTTGGACCTTTTTGTGCCGGCTTTTTCTCACTGGCAATGACGTAGGCATGTAATACAGTCAGGTTTTGGGCTGCCCTGCCTCCAGGACGCTGTCCTCGCCTGCAAAATGCTCAGCTCAACGAAACTCACGGGTGAGGGAGCCCTTGAGACGGGCTTTCCAATGGTGTGAAACTTGTGACAATCCAGTAATTTTCTGAGGGTGATTTGACCGTCCTTACTTTGTCTTTGTTTTTCTGACAGCTCTGTGTACAAATATCCCATTGGGGATGCTTTTGAGGAGCGTTCTGAGTAGCCCCACCTGCTGGTCATTTCCGGTGTGAAGCTTGCCCTCCGCGACCCTACAAGATTGATTTTCGGATGCAGGGATATCCAAGGCAGAGTCAGGTGAAAATTGTCTCTCTAGCTTACCTAGATCGGGAGTTAGTCCCTAGCTTAGCACAGAATTTATGTTGGACATTTTTGTGCCGGCTTTTTCTCACTGGCGATGACGTAGGCATGTAATACAGTCAGGTTTCGGGCAGCCCTGCCTCCAGGACGCTGGCCTCGCCTGCAAAATGCTCAGCTCAACGAAACTCACGGGTGAGGGAGCCGTTGAGACGGGCTTTCCAATGGTGTGAAACTTGTGACAATCCAGTAATTTTCTGAGGGTGATTTGACCGTCCTTACTTTGTCTTTGTTTTTCTGACAGCTCTGTGTACAAATATCCCATTGGGGATGCTTTTGAGGAGCGTTCTGAGTAGCCCCACCTGCTGGTCATTTCCGGTGTGAAGCTTGCCCTCCGCGACCCTACAAGATTGATTTTCGGATGCAGGGATATCCAAGGCAGAGTCAGGTGAAAATTTTGTCTCTCTAGCTTACCTAGATCGGGAGTTAGTCCCTACCTTAGCACAGAATTTATGTTGGACCTTTTTGTGCCGGCTTTTTCTCACTGGCGATGTCGTAGGCATGTAATACAGTCAGGTTTCGGGCAGCCCTGCCTCCAGGACGCTGGCCTCGCCTGCAAAATGCTCAGCTCAACGAAACTCACGGGTGAGGGAGCCCTTGAGACGGGCTTTCCAATGGTGTGAAACTTGTGACAATCCAGTAATTTTCTGAGGGTGATTTGACCGTCCTTACTTTGTCTTTGTTTTTCTGACAGCTCTGTGTACAAATATCCCATTGGGGATGCTTTTGAGGAGCGTTCTGAGTAGCTCCACCTGCTGGTCATTTCCGGTGTGAAGCTTGCCCTCCGCGTTCCTTCAAGATTGATTTTCGGATGCAGGGATATCCAAGGCAGAGTCAGGTGAAATTTTTGTCTCTCTAGCTTACCTAGATCGGGAGTTAGTCCCTAGCTTAGCACAGAATTTATGTTGGACCTTTTTGTGCCGGCTTTTTCTCACTGGCGATGACGTAGGCATGTAATACAGTCAGGTTTCGGGCAGCCCTGCCTCCAGGACGCTGGCCTCGCCTGCAAAATGCTCAGCTCAACGAAACTCACGGGTGAGGGAGCCGTTGAGACGGGCTTTCCAATGGTGTGAAACTTGTGACAATCCAGTAATTTTCTGAGGGTGATTTGACCGTCCTTACTTTGTCTTTGTTTTTCTGACAGCTCTGTGTACAAATATCCCATTGGGGATGCTTTTGAGGAGCGTTCTGAGTAGCCCCACCTGCTGGTCATTTCCGGTGTGAAGCTTGCCCTCCGCGACCCTACAAGATTGATTTTCGGATGCAGGGATATCCAAGGCAGAGTCAGGTGAAAATTTTGTCTCTCTAGCTTACCTAGATCGGGAGTTAGTCCCTAGCTTAGCACAGAATTTATGTTGGACCTTTTTGTACCGGCTTTTTCTCACTGGCGATGACGTAGGCATGTAATACAGTCAAGTTTCGGGCAGCCCTGCCTCCAGGACGCTGGCCTCGCCTGCAAAATGCTCAGCTCAACGAAACTCACGGGTGAGGGAGCCCTTGAGACGGGCTTTCCAATGGTGTGAAACTTGTGACAATCCAATAATTTTCTGAGGGTGATTTGACCGTCCTTACTTTGTCTTTGTTTTTCTGACAGCTCTGTGTACAAATATCCCATTGGGGATGCTTTTGAGGAGCGTTCTGAGTAGCCCCACCTGCTGGTCATTTCCGGTGTGAAGCTTGCCCTCCGCGACCCTACAAGATTGATTTTCGGATGCAGGGATATCCAAGGCAGAGTCAGGTGAAAATTTTGTCTCTCTAGCTTACCTAGATCGGGAGTTAGTCCCTAGCTTAGCACAGAATTTATGTTGGACCTTTTTGTGCCGGCTTTTTCTCACTGGCGATGACGTAGGCATGTAATACAGTCAGGTTTCGGGCAGCCCTGCCTCCAGGACGCTGGCCTCGCCTGCAAAATGCTCAGCTCAACGAAACTCACGGGTGAGGGAGCCCTTGAGACGGGCTTTCCAATGGTGTGAAACTTGTGACAATCCAGTAATTTTCTGAGGGTGATTTGACCGTCCTTACTTTGTCTTTGTTTTTCTGACAGCTCTGTGTACAAATATCCCATTGGGGATGCTTTTGAGGAGCGTTCTGAGTAGCCCCACCTGCTGGTCATTTCCGGTGTGAAGCTTGCCCTCCGCGACCCTACAAGATTGATTTTCGGATGCAGGGATATCCAAGGCAGAGTCAGGTGAAAATTTTGTCTCTCTAGCTTACCTAGATCGGGAGTTAGTCCCTAGCTTAGCACAGAATTTATGTTGGACCTTTTTGTGCCGGCTTTTTCTCACTGGCGATGACGTAGGCATGTAATACAGTCAGGTTTCGGGCTGCCCTGCCTCCAGGACGCTGTCCTCGCCTGCAAAATGCTCAGCTCAACGAAACTCACGGGTGAGGGAGCCCTTGAGACGGGCTTTCCAATGGTGTGAAACTTGTGACAATCCAGTAATTTTCTGAGGGTGATTTGACCGTCCTTACTTTGTCTTTGTTTTTCTGACAGCTCTGTGTACAAATATCCCATTGGGGATGCTTTTGAGGAGCGTTCTGAGTAGCCCCACCTGCTGGTCATTTCCGGTGTGAAGCTTGCCCTCCGCGACCCTACAAGATTGATTTTCGGATGCAGGGATATCCAAGGCAGAGTCAGGTGAAAATTGTCTCTCTAGCTTACCTAGATCGGGAGTTAGTCCCTAGCTTAGCACAGAATTTATGTTGGACATTTTTGTGCCGGCTTTTTCTCACTGGCGATGACGTAGGCATGTAATACAGTCAGGTTTCGGGCAGCCCTGCCTCCAGGACGCTGGCCTCGCCTGCAAAATGCTCAGCTCAACGAAACTCACGGGTGAGGGAGCCGTTGAGACGGGCTTTCCAATGGTGTGAAACTTGTGACAATCCAGTAATTTTCTGAGGGTGATTTGACCGTCCTTACTTTGTCTTTGTTTTTCTGACAGCTCTGTGTACAAATATCCCATTGGGGATGCTTTTGAGGAGCGTTCTGAGTAGCCCCACCTGCTGGTCATTTCCGGTGTGAAGCTTGCCCTCCGCGACCCTACAAGATTGATTTTCGGATGCAGGGATATCCAAGGCAGAGTCAGGTGCAAATTTTGTCTCTCTAGCTTACCTAGATCGGGAGTTAGTCCCTAGCTTAGCACAGAATTTATGTTGGACCTTTTTGTGCCGGCTTTTTCTCACTGGCGATGACGTAGGCATGTAATACAGTCAGGTTTCGGGCAGCCCTGCCTCCAGGACGCTGGCCTCGCCTGCAAAATGCTCAGCTCAACGAAACTCACGGGTGAGGGAGCCCTTGAGACGGGCTTTCCAATGGTGTAAAACTTGTGACAATCCAGTAATTTTCTGAGGGTGATTTGACCGTCCTTACTTTGTCTTTGTTTTTCTGACAGCTCTGTGTACAAATATCCCATTGGGGATGCTTTTGAGGAGCGTTCTGAGTAGCCCCACCTGCTGGTCATTTCCGGTGTTAAGCTTGCCCTCCGCGACCCTACAAGATTGATTTTCGGATGCAGGGATATCCAAGGCAGAGTCAGGTGAAAATTTTGTCTCTCTAGCTTACCTAGATCGGGAGTTAGTCCCTAGCTTAGCACAGAATTTATGTTGGACCTTTTTGTGCCGGCTTTTTTTCACTGGCGATGACGTAGGCATGTAATACAGTCAGGTTTCGGGCAGCCCTGCCTCCAGGACGCTGGCCTCGCCTGCAAAATGCTCAGCTCAACGAAACTCACGGGTGAGGGAGCCCTTGAGACGGGCTTTCCAATGGTGTGAAACTTGTGACAATCCAGTAATTGTCTGAGTGTGATTTGACCGTCCTTACTTTGTCTTTGTTTTTCTGACAGCTCTGTGTACAAATATCCCATTGGGGATGCTTTTGAGGAGCGTTCTGAGTAGCCCCACCTGCTGGTCATTTCCGGTGTGAAGCTTGCCCTCCGCGACCCTACAAGATTGATTTTCGGATGCAGGGATATCCAAGGCAGAGTCAGGTGAAAATCGTCTGTCTAGCTTACCTAGATCGGGAGTTAGTCCCTAGCTTTGCAAAGAATTTATGTTGGACCTTTTTGTGCCGGCTTTTTCTCACTGGCGATGACGTAGGCATGTAATACAGTCAGGTTTCGGGCAGCCCTGCCTCCAGGACGCTGGCCTCGCCTGCAAAATGCTCAGCTCAACGAAACTCACGGGTGAGGGAGCCCTTGAGACGGGCTTTCCAATGGTGTGAAACTTGTGACAATCCAGTAATTTTCTGAGGGTGATTTGACCGTCCTTACTTTGTCTTTGTTTTTCTGACAGCTCTGTGTACAAATATCCCATTGGGGATGCTTTTGAGGAGCGTTCTGAGTAGCCCCACCTGCTGGTCATTTCCGGTGTTAAGCTTGCCCTCCGCGACCCTACAAGATTGATTTTCGGATGCAGGCATATCCAAGGCAGAGTCAGGTGAAAATTTTGTCTCTCTAGCTTACCTAGATCGGGAGTTAGTCCCTAGCTTAGCACAGAATTTATGTTGGACCTTTTTGTGCCGGCTTTTTCTCACTGGCGATGACGTAGGCATGTAATACAGTCAGGTTTCGGGCAGCCCTGCCTCCAGGACGCTGGCCTCGCCTGCAAAATGCTCAGCTCAACGAAACTCACGGGTGAGGGAGCCCTTGAGACGGGCTTTCCAATGGTGTGAAACTTGTGACAATCCAGTAATTTTCTGAGGGTGATTTGACCGTCCTTACTTTGTCTTTGTTTTTCTGACAGCTCTGTGTACAAATATCCCATTGGGGATGCTTTTGAGGAGCGTTCTGAGTAGCCCCACCTGCTGGTAATTTCCGGTGTGAAGCTTGCCCTTTCGCGACCCTACAAGATTGATTTTCGGATGCAGGGATATCCAAGGCAGAGTCAGGTGAAAATTTTGTCTCTCTAGCTTACCTAGATCGGGAGTTAGTCCCTAGCTTAGCACAGAATTTATGTTGGACCTTTTTGTGCCGGCTTTTTCTCACTGGCGATGACGTAGGCATGTAATACAGTCAGGTTTCGGGCAGCCCTGCCTCCAGGACGCTGGCCTCGCCTGCAAAATGCTCAGCTCAACGAAACTCACGGGTGAGGGAGCCCTTGAGACGGGCTTTCCAATGGTGTGAAACTTGTGACAATCCAGTAATTTTCTGAGGGTGATTTGACCGTCCTTACTTTGTCTTTGTTTTTCTGACAGCTCTGTGTACAAATATCCCATTGGGGATGCTTTTGAGGAGCGTTCTGAGTAGCCCCACCTGCTGGTCATTTCCGGTGTTAAGCTTGCCCTCCGCGACCCTACAAGATTGATTTTCGGATGCAGGCATATCCAAGGCAGAGTCAGGTGAAAATTTTGTCTCTCTAGCTTACCTAGATCGGGAGTTAGTCCCTAGCTTAGCACAGAATTTATGTTGGACCTTTTTGTGCCGGCTTTTTCTCACTGGCGATGACGTAGGCATGTAATACAGTCAGGTTTCGGGCAGCCCTGCCTCCAGGACGCTGGCCTCCCCTGCAAAATGCTCAGCTCAACGAAACTCACGGGTGAGGGAGCCCTTGAGACGGGCTTTCCAATGGTGTGAAACTTGTGACAATCCAGTAATTTTCTGAGGGTGATTTGACCGTCCTTACTTTGTCTTTGTTTTTCTGACAGCTCTGTGTACAAATATCCCATTGGGGATGCTTTTGAGGAGCGTTCTGAGTAGCCCCACCTGCTGGTAATTTCCGGTGTGAAGCTTGCCCTTTCGCGACCCTACAAGATTGATTTTCGGATGCAGGGATATCCAAGGCAGAGTCAGGTGAAAATTTTGTCTCTCTAGCTTACCTAGATCGGGAGTTAGTCCCTAGCTTAGCACAGAATTTATGTTGGACCTTTTTGTGCCGGCTTTTTCTCACTGGCGATGACGTAGGCATGTAATACAGTCAGGTTTCGGGCAGCCCTGCCTCCAGGACGCTGGCCTCGCCTGCAAAATGCTCAGCTCAACGAAACTCACGGGTGAGGGAGCCCTTGAGACGGGCTTTCCAATGGTGTAAAACTTGTGACAATCCAGTAATTTTCTGAGGGTGATTTGACCGTCCTTACTTTGTCTTTGTTTTTCTGACAGCTCTGTGTACAACTATCCCATTGGGGATGCTTTTGAGGAGCGTTTTGAGTAGCCCCACGTGCTGGTCATTTCCGGTGTGAAGCTTGCCCTCCGCGACCCTACAAGATTGATTTTCGGATGCAGGGATATCCAAGGCAGAGTCAGGTGAAAATTTTGTCTCTCTAGCTTACCTAGATCGGGAGTTAGTCCCTAGCTTAGCACAGAATTTATGTTGGACCTTTTTGTGCCGGCTTTTTTTCACTGGCGATGACGTAGGCATGTAATACAGTCAGGTTTCGGGCAGTCCTGCCTCCAGGACGCTGGCCTCGCCTGCAAAATGCTCAGCTCAACGAAACTCACGGGTGAGGGAGCCCTTGAGACGGGCTTTCCAATGGTGTGAAACTTGTGACAATCCAGTAATTTTCTGAGGGTGATTTGACCGTCCTTACTTTGTCTTTGTTTTTCTGACAGCTCTGTGTACAAATATCCCATTGGGGATGCTTTTGAGGAGCGTTCTGAGTAGCCCCACCTGCTGGTCATTTCCGGTGTGAAGCTTGCCCTCCGCGACCCTACAAGATTGATTTTCGGATGCAGGGATATCCAAGGCAGAGTCAGGTGAAAATCGTCTCTCTAGCTTACCTAGATCGGGAGTTAGTCCCTAGCTTAGCACAGAATTTATGTTGGACATTTTTGTGCCGGCTTTTTCTCACTGGCGATGACGTAGGCATGTAATACAGTCAGGTTTCGGGCAGCCCTGCCTCCAGGACGCTGGCCTCGCCTGCAAAATGCTCAGCTCAACGAAACTCACGGGTGAGGGAGCCCTTGAGACGGGCTTTCCAATGGTGTGAAACTTGTGACAATCCAGTAATTTTCTGAGGGTGATTTGACCGTCCTTACTTTGTCTTTGTTTTTCTGACAGCTCTGTGTACAAATATCCCATTGGGGATGCTTTTGAGGAGCGTTCTGAGTAGCCCCACCTGCTGGTCATTTCCGGTGTGAAGCTTGCCCTCCGCGACCCTACAAGATTGATTTTCGGATGCAGGGATATCCAAGGCAGAGTCAGGTGAAAATTTTGTCTCTCTAGCTTACCTAGATCGGGAGTTAGTCCCTAGAATTTATGTTGGACCTTTTTGTGCCGGCTTTTTCTCACTGGCGATGACGTAGGCATGTAATACAGTCAGGTTTCGGGCAGCCCTGCCTCCAGGACGCTGGCCTCGCCTGCAAAATGCTCAGCTCAACGAAACTCACGGGTGAGGGAGCCCTTGAGATGGGCTTTCCAATGGTGTGAAACTTGTGACAATCCAGTAATTTTCTGAGGGTGATTTGACCGTCCTTACTTTGTCTTTGTTTTTCTGACAGCTCTGTGTACAAATATCCCATTGGGGATGCTTTTGAGGAGCGTTCTGAGTAGCCCCACCTGCTGGTCATTTCCGGTGTGAAGCTTGCCCTCCGCGACCCTACAAGATTGATTTTCGGATGCAGGGATATCCAAGGCAGAGTCAGGTGAAAATTTTGTCTCTCTAGCTTACCTAGATCGGGAGTTAGTCCCTAGCTTAGCACAGAATTTATGTTGGACCTTTTTGTGCCGGCTTTTTCTCACTGGCGATGACGTAGGCATGTAATACAGTCAGGCTTCGGGCAGCCCTGCCTCCAGGACGCTGGCCTCGCCTGCAAAATGCTCAGCTCAACGAAACTCACGGGTGAGGGAGCCGTTGAGACGGGCTTTCCAATGGTGTGAAACTTGTGACAATCCAGTAATTTTCTGAGGGTGATTTGACCGTCCTTACTTTGTCTTTGTTTTTCTGACAGCTCTGTGTACAAATATCCCATTGGGGATGCTTTTGAGGAGCGTTCTGAGTAGCCCCACCTGCTGGTCATTTCCGGTGTTAAGCTTGCCCTCCGCGACCCTACAAGATTGATTTTCGGATGCAGGGATATCCAAGGCAGAGTCAGGTGAAATTTTGTTTCTCTAGCTTACCTAGATCGGGAGTTAGTCCCTAGCTTAGCACAGAATTTATGTTGGACCTTTTTGTGCCGGCTTTTTTTCACTGGCGATGACGTAGGCATGTAATACAGTCAGGTTTCGGGCAGCCCTGCCTCCAGGACGCTGGCCTCGCCTGCAAAATGCTCAGCTCAACGAAACTCACGGGTGAGGGAGCCCTTGAGACGGGCTTTCCAATGGTGTAAAACTTGTGACAATCCAGTAATTTTCTGAGGGTGATTTGACCGTCCTTACTTTGTCTTTGTTTTTCTGACAGCTCTGTGTACAAATATCCCATTGGGGATGCTTTTGAGGAGCGTTCTGAGTAGCCCCACCTGCTGGTCATTTCCGGTGTGAAGCTTGCCCTCCGCGACCCTACAAGATTGATTTTCGGATGCAGGGATATCCAAGGCAGAGTCAGGTGAAAATTTTGTCTCTCTAGCTTACCTAGATCGGGAGTTAGTCCCTAGCTTAGCACAGAATTTATGTTGGACCTTTTTGTGCCGGCTTTTTCTCACTGGCGATGACGTAGGCATGTAATACAGTCAGGTTTCGGGCAGCCCTGCCTCCAGGACGCTGGCCTCGCCTGCAAAATGCTCAGCTCAACGAAACTCACGGGTGAGGGAGCCCTTGAGACGGGCTTTCCAATGGTGTGAAACTTGTGACAATCCAGTAATTTTCTGAGGGTGATTTGACCGTCCTTACTTTGTCTTTGTTTTTCTGACAGCTCTGTGTACAACTATACCATTGGGGATGCTTTTGAGGAGCGTTTTGAGTAGCCCCACGTGCTGGTCATTTCCGGTGTGAAGCTTGCCCTCCGCGACCCTACAAGATTGATTTTCGGATGCAGGGATATCCAAGGCAGAGTCAGGTACAAATTTTGTCTCTCTAGCTTACCTAGATCGGGAGTTAGTCCCTAGCTTAGCACAGAATTTATGTTGGACCTTTTTGTGCCGGCTTTTTCTCACTGGCGATGACGTAGGCATGTAATACAGTCAGGTTTCGGGCAGCCCTGCCTCCAGGACGCTGGCCTCGCCTGCAAAATGCTCAGCTCAACGAAACTCACGGGTGAGGGAGCCCTTGAGACGGGCTTTCCAATGGTGTGAAACTTGTGACAATCCAGTAATTTTCTGAGGGTGATTTGACCGTCCTTACTTTGTCTTTGTTTTTCTGACAGCTCTGTGTACAAATATCCCATTGGGGATGCTTTTGAGGAGCGTTCTGAGTAGCTCAGTCTGCTGGTCATTTCCGGTGTGAAGCTTGCCCTCTGCGTTCCTTCAAGATTGATTTTCGGATGCAGGGATATCAAAGGCAGAGCCAGGTGAAAATGTTGTCTCTCTAGCTTACCTAGATCGGGAGTTAGTCCCTAGCTTAGCACAGAATTTATGTTGGACCTTTTTGTGCCGGCTTTTTCTCACTGGCGATGACGTAGGCATGTAATACAGTCAGGTTTCGGGCAGCCCTGCCTCCAGGACGCTGGCCTCGCCTGCAAAATGCTCAGCTCAACGAAACTCACGGGTGAGGGAGCCCTTGAGACGGGCTTTCCAATGGTGTAAAACTTGTGACAATCCAGTAATTTTCTGAGGGTGATTTGACCGTCCTTACTTTGTCTTTGTTTTTCTGACAGCTCTGTGTACAAATATCCCATTGGGGATGCTTTTGAGGAGCGTTCTGAGTAGCTCCACCTGCTGGTCATTTTCGGTGTGAAGCTTGCCCTCCGCGTTCCTTCAAGATTGATTTTCGGATGCAGGGATATCCAAGGCAGAGTCAGGTGCAATTGTTGTCTCTCTAGCTTACCTAGATCGGGAGTTAGTCCCTAGCTTAGCACAGAATTTATGTTGGACCTTTTTGTGCCGGCTTTTTCTCACTGGCGATGACGTAGGCATGTAATACAGTCAGGTTTCGGGCAGCCCTGCCTCCAGGACGCTGGCCTCGCCTGCAAAATGCTCAGCTCAACGAAACTCACGGGTGAGGGAGCCCTTGAGACGGGCTTTCCAATGGTGTACAACTTGTGACAATCCAATAATTTTCTGAGGGTGATTTGACCGTCCTTACTTTGTCTTTGTTTTTCTGACAGCTCTGTGTACAAATATCCCATTGGGGATGCTTTTGAGGAGCGTTCTGAGTAGCCCCACCTGCTGGTCATTTCCGGTGTGAAGCTTGCCCTCCGCGACCCTACAAGATTGATTTTCGGATGCAGGGATATCCAAGGCAGAGTCAGGTGAAAATTTTGTCTCTCTAGCTTACCTAGATCGGGAGTTAGTCCCTAGCTTAGCACAGAATTTATGTTGGACCTTTTTGTGCCGGCTTTTTCTCACTGGCGATGACGTAGGCATGTAATACAGTCAGGTTTCGGGCAGCCCTGCCTCCAGGACGCTGGCCTCGCCTGCAAAATGCTCAGCTCAACGAAACTCACGGGTGAGGGAGCCCTTGAGATGGGCTTTCCAATGGTGTGAAACTTGTGACAATCCAGTAATTTTCTGAGGGTGATTTGACCGTCCTTACTTTGTCTTTGTTTTTCTGACAGCTCTGTGTACAAATATCCCATTGGGGATGCTTTTGAGGAGCGTTCTGAGTAGCTCCACCTGCTGGTCATTTCCGGTGTGAAGCTTGCCCTCCGCGTTCTTTCAAGATTGATTTTCGGACGCAGGGATATCCAAGGCAGAGTCAGGTGAAATTTTTGTCTCTCTAGCTTACCTAGATCGGGAGTTAGTCCCTAGCTTAGCACAGAATTTATGTTGGACCTTTTTGTGCCGGCTTTTTCTCACTGGCGATGACGTAGGCATGTAATACAGTCAGGTTTCGGGCAGCCCTGCCTCCAGGACGCTGGCCTCGCCTGCAAAATGCTCAGCTCAACGAAACTCACGGGTGAGGGAGCCCTTGAGACGGGCTTTCCAATGGTGTGAAACTTGTGACAATCCAGTAATTTTCTGAGGGTGATTTGACCGTCCTTACTTTGTCTTTGTTTTTCTGACAGCTCTGTGTACAAATATTCCATTGGGGATGCTTTTGAGGAGCGTTCTTAGTAGCCCCACCTGCTGGTCATTTCCGGTGTGAAGCTTGCCCTCCGCGACCCTACAAGATTGATTTTCGGATGCAGGGATATCAAAGGCAGAGCCAGGTGAAAATTTTGTCTCTCTAGCTTACCTAGATCGGGAGTTAGTCCCTAGCTTAGCACAGAATTTATGTTGGACCTTTTTGTGCCGGCTTTTTCTCACTGGCGATGACGTAGGCATGTAATACAGTCAGGTTTCGGGCAGCCCTGCCTCCAGGACGCTGGCCTCGCCTGCAAAATGCTCAGCTCAACGAAACTCACGGGTGAGGGAGCCCTTGAGACGGGCTTTCCAATGGTGTAAAACTTGTGACAATCCAGTAATTTTCTGAGGGTGATTTGACCGTCCTTACTTTGTCTTTGTTTTTCTGACAGCTCTGTGTACAAATATCCCATTGGGGATGCTTTTGAGGAGCGTTCTGAGTAGCTCCACCTGCTGGTCATTTCCGGTGTGAAGCTTGCCCTCCGCGACCCTACAAGATTGATTTTCGGATGCAGGGATATCCAAGGCAGAGTCAGGTGAAAATTTTGTTTCTCTAGCTTACCTAGATCGGGAGTTAGTCCCTAGCTTAGCACAGAATTTATGTTGGACCTTTTTGTGCCGGCTTTTTCTCACTGGCGATGACGTAGGCATGTAATACAGTCAGGTTTCGGGCAGCCCTGCCTCCAGGACGCTGGCCTCGCCTGCAAAATGCTCAGCTCAACGAAACTCACGGGTGAGGGAGCCCTTGAGACGGGCTTTCCAATGGTGTACAACTTGTGACAATCCAATAATTTTCTGAGGGTGATTTGACCGTCCTTACTTTGTCTTTGTTTTTCTGACAGCTCTGTGTACAAATATCCCATTGGGGATGCTTTTGAGGAGCGTTCTGAGTAGCCCCACCTGCTGGTCATTTCCGGTGTGAAGCTTGCCCTCCGCGACCCTACAAGATTGATTTTCGGATGCAGGGATATCCAAGGCAGAGTCAGGTGAAAATTTTGTCTCTCTAGCTTACCTAGATCGGGAGTTAGTCCCTAGCTTAGCACAGAATTTATGTTGGACCTTTTTGTGCCGGCTTTTTCTCACTGGCGATGACGTAGGCATGTAATACAGTCAGGTTTCGGGCAGCCCTGCCTCCAGGACGCTGGCCTCGCCTGCAAAATGCTCAGCTCAACGAAACTCACGGGTGAGGGAGCCCTTGAGATGGGCTTTCCAATGGTGTGAAACTTGTGACAATCCAGTAATTTTCTGAGGGTGATTTGACCGTCCTTACTTTGTCTTTGTTTTTCTGACAGCTCTGTGTACAAATATCCCATTGGGGATGCTTTTGAGGAGCGTTCTGAGTAGCCCCACCTGCTGGTCATTTCCGGTGTGAAGCTTGCCCTCCGCGACCCTACAAGATTGATTTTCGGATGCAGGGATATCCAAGGCAGAGTCAGGTGAAAATTTTGTCTCTCTAGCTTACCTAGATCGGGAGTTAGTCCCTAGCTTAGCACAGAATTTATGTTGGACCTTTTTGTGCCGGCTTTTTCTCACTGGCGATGACGTAGGCATGTAATACAGTCAGGTTTCGGGCAGCCCTGCCTCCAGGACGCTGGCCTCGCCTGCAAAATGCTCAGCTCAACGAAACTCACGGGTGAGGGAGCCCTTGAGACGGGCTTTCCAATGGTGTAAAACTTGTGACAATCCAGTAATTTTCTGAGGGTGATTTGACCGTCCTTACTTTGTCTTTGTTTTTCTGACAGCTCTGTGTACAAATATCCCATTGGGGATGCTTTTGAGGAGCGTTCTGAGTAGCCCCACCTGCTGGTCATTTCCGGTGTGAAGCTTGCCCTCCGCGACCCTACAAGATTGATTTTCGGATGCAGGGATATCCAAGGCAGAGTCAGGTGAAAATTTTGTCTCTCTAGCTTACCTAGATCGGGAGTTAGTCCCTAGCTTAGCACAGAATTTATGTTGGACCTTTTTGTGCCGGCTTTTTCTCACTGGCGATGACGTAGGCATGTAATACAGTCAGGTTTCGGGCAGCCCTGCCTCCAGGACGCTGGCCTCGCCTGCAAAATGCTCAGCTCAACGAAACTCACGGGTGAGGGAGCCCTTGAGACGGGCTTTCCAATGGTGTGAAACTTGTGACAATCCAGTAATTTTCTCAGGGTGATTTGACCGTCCTTACTTTGTCTTTGTTTTTCTGACAGCTCTGTGTACAAATATCCCATTGGGGATGCTTTTGAGGAGCGTTCTGAGTAGCCCCACCTGCTGGTCATTTCCGGTGTGAAGCTTGCCCTCCGCGTTCCTACTAGATTGATTTTCGGATGCAGGGATATCCAAGGCAGAGTCAGGTGAAAATTTTGTCTCTCTAGCTTACCTAGATCGGGAGTTAGTCCCTAGCTTAGCACAGAATTTATGTTGGACCTTTTTGTGCCGGCTTTTTCTCACTGGCGATGACGTAGGCATGTAATACAGTCAGGTTTCGGGCAGCCCTGCCTCCAGGACGCTGGCCTCGCCTGCAAAATGCTCAGCTCAACGAAACTCACGGGTGAGGGAGCCCTTGAGACGGGCTTTCCAATGGTGTAAAACTTGTGACAATCCAGTAATTTTCTGAGGGTGATTTGACCGTCCTTACTTTGTCTTTGTTTTTCTGACAGCTCTGTGTACAAATATCCCATTGGGGATGCTTTTGAGGAGCGTTCTGAGTAGCCCCACCTGCTGGTCATTTCCGGTGTGAAGCTTGCCCTCCGCGACCCTACAAGATTGATTTTCGGATGCAGGGATATCCAAGGCAGAGTCAGGTGAAAATTTTGTCTCTCTAGCTTACCTAGATCGGGAGTTAGTCCCTAGCTTAGCACAGAATTTATGTTGGACCTTTTTGTGCCGGCTTTTTCTCTCTGGCGATGACGTAGGCATGTAATACAGTCAGGTTTCGGGCAGCCCTGCCTCCAGGACGCTGGCCTCGCCTGCAAAATGCTCAGCTCAACGAAACTCACGGGTGAGGGAGCCCTTGAGATGGGCTTTCCAATGGTGTGAAACTTGTGACAATCCAGTAATTTTCTGAGGGTGATTTGACCGTCCTTACTTTGTCTTTGTTTTTCTGACAGCTCTGTGTACAAATATCCCATTGGGGATGCTTTTGAGGAGCGTTCTGAGTAGCCCCACCTGCTGGTCATTTCCGGTGTGAAGCTTGCCCTCCGCGACCCTACAAGATTGATTTTCGGATGCAGGGATATCCAAGGCAGAGTCAGGTGAAAATGTTGTCTCTCTAGCTTACCTAGATCGGGAGTTAGTCCCTAGCTTAGCACAGAATTTATGTTGGACCTTTTTGTGCCGGCTTTTTCTCACTGGCGATGACGTAGGCATGTAATACAGTCAGGTTTCGGGCAGCCCTGCCTCCAGGACGCTGGCCTCGCCTGCAAAATGCTCAGCTCAACGAAACTCACGGGTGAGGGAGCCCTTGAGACGGGCTTTCCAATGGTGTAAAACTTGTGACAATCCAGTAATTTTCTGAGGGTGATTTGACCGTCCTTACTTTGTCTTTGTTTTTCTGACAGCTCTGTGTACAAATATCCCATTGGGATGCTTTTGAGGAGCGTTCTGAGTAGCCCCACCTGCTGGTCATTTCCGGTGTGAAGCTTGCCCTCCGCGACCCTACAAGATTGATTTTCGGATGCAGGGATATCCAAGGCAGAGTCAGGTGAAAATTTTGTCTCTCTAGCTTACCTAGATCGGGAGTTAGTCCCTAGCTTAGCACAGAATTTATGTTGGACCTTTTTGTGCCGGCTTTTTCTCACTGGCGATGACAAAGGCATGTATTACCGTCAGGTTTCGGGCAGCCCTGCCTCCAGGACGCTGGCCTCGCCTGCAAAATGCTCAGCTCAACGAAACTCACGGGTGAGGGAGCCCTTGAGACGGGCTTTCCAATGGTGTGAAACTTGTGACAATCCAGTAATTTTCTGAGGGTGATTTGACCGTCCTTACTTTGTCTTTGTTTTTCTGACAGCTCTGTGTACAAATATCCCATTGGGGATGCTTTTGAGGAGCGTTCTGAGTAGCCCCACCTGCTGGTCATTTCCGGTGTGAAGCTTGCCCTCCGCGACCCTACAAGATTGATTTTCGGATGCAGGGATATCCAATGCAGAGTCAGGTGAAAATTTTGTCTCTCTAGCTTACCTAGATCGGGAGTTAGTCCCTAGCTTAGCACAGAATTTATGTTGGACCTTTTTGTGCCGGCTTTTTCTCACTGGCGATGACGTAGGCATGTAATACAGTCAGGTTTCGGGCAGCCCTGCCTCCAGGACGCTGGCCTCGCCTGCAAAATGCTCAGCTCAACGAAACTCACGGGTGAGGGAGCCCTTGAGACGGGCTTTCCAATGGTGTAAAACTTGTGACAATCCAGTAATTTTCTGAGGGTGATTTGACCGTCCTTACTTTGTCTTTGTTTTTCTGACAGCTCTGTGTACAAATATCCCATTGGGATGCTTTTGAGGAGCGTTCTGAGTAGCCCCACCTGCTGGTCATTTCCGGTGTGAAGCTTGCCCTCCGCGACCCTACAAGATTGATTTTCGGATGCAGGGATATCCAATGCAGAGTCAGGTGAAAATTTTGTCTCTCTAGCTTACCTAGATCGGGAGTTAGTCCCTAGCTTAGCACAGAATTTATGTTGGACCTTTTTGTGCCGGCTTTTTCTCACTGGCGATGACGTAGGCATGTAATACAGTCAGGTTTCGGGCAGCCCTGCCTCCAGGACGCTGGCCTCGCCTGCAAAATGCTCAGCTCAACGAAACTCACGGGTGAGGGAGCCCTTGAGACGGGCTTTCCAATGGTGTGAAACTTGTGACAATCCAGTAATTTTCTGAGGGTGATTTGACCGTCCTTACTTTGTCTTTGTTTTTCTGACAGCTCTGTGTACAAATATCCCATTGGGGATGCTTTTGAGGAGCGTTCTGAGTAGCCCCACCTGCTGGTCATTTCCGGTGTGAAGCTTGCCCTCCGCGACCCTACAAGATTGATTTTCAGATGCAGGGATATCCAATGCAGAGTCAGGTGAAAATTTTGTCTCTCTAGCTTACCTAGATCGGGAGTTAGTCCCTAGCTTAGCACAGAATTTATGTTGGACCTTTTTGTGCCGGCTTTTTCTCACTGGCGATGACGTAGGCATGTAATACAGTCAGGTTTCGGGCAGCCCTGCCTCCAGGACGCTGGCCTCGCCTGCAAAATGCTCAGCTCGCCTGCAAAATGCTCAGCTCAACGAAACTCACGGGTGAGGGAGCCCTTGAGACGGGCTTTCCAATGGTGTAAAACTTGTGACAATCCAGTAATTTTCTGAGGGTGATTTGACCGTCCTTACTTTGTCTTTGTTTTTCTGACAGCTCTGTGTACAAATATCCCATTGGGGATGCTTTTGAGGAGCGTTCTGAGTAGCCCCACCTGCTGGTCATTTCCGGTGTGAAGCTTGCCCTCCGCGACCCTACAAGATTGATTTTCGGATGCAGGGATATCCAAGGCAGAGTCAGGTGAAAATTTTTTCTCTCTAGCTTACCTAGATCGGGAGTTAGTCCCTAGCTTAGCACAGAATTTATGTTGGACCTTTTTGTGCCGGCTTTTTCTCACTGGCGATGACGTAGGCATGTAATACAGTCAGGTTTCGGGCAGCCCTGCCTCCAGGACGCTGGCCTCGCCTGCAAAATGCTCAGCTCAACGAAACTCACGGGTGAGGGAGCCCTTGAGACGGGCTTTCCAATGGTGTGAAACTTGTGACAATCCAGTAATTTTCTCAGGGTGATTTGACCGTCCTTACTTTGTCTTTGTTTTTCTGACAGCTCTGTGTACAAATATCCCATTGGGGATGCTTTTGAGGAGCGTTCTGAGTAGCCCCACCTGCTGGTCATTTCCGGTGTGAAGCTTGCCCTCCGCGTTCCTACTAGATTGATTTTCGGATGCAGGGATATCCAAGGCAGAGTCAGGTGAAAATTTTGTCTCTCTAGCTTACCTAGATCGGGAGTTAGTCCCTAGCTTAGCACAGAATTTATGTTGGACCTTTTTGTGCCGGCTTTTTCTCACTGGCGATGACGTAGGCATGTAATACAGTCAGGTTTCGGGCAGCCCTGCCTCCAGGACGCTGGCCTCGCCTGCAAAATGCTCAGCTCAACGAAACTCACGGGTGAGGGAGCCCTTGAGACGGGCTTTCCAATGGTGTAAAACTTGTGACAATCCAGTAATTTTCTGAGGGTGATTTGACCGTCCTTACTTTGTCTTTTTTTTTCTGACAGCTCTGTGTACAAATATCCCATTGGGGATGCTTTTGAGGAGCGTTCTGAGTAGCCCCACCTGCTGGTCACTTCCGGTGTGAAGCTTGCCCTCCGCGACCCTACAAGATTGATTTTCGGATGCAGGGATATCCAAGGCAGAGTCAGGTGAAAATTTTGTCTCTCTAGCTTACCTAGATCGGGAGTTAGTCCCTAGCTTAGCACAGAATTTATGTTGGACCTTTTTGTGCCGGCTTTTTCTCACTGGCGATGACGTAGGCATGTAATACAGTCAGGTTTCGGGCAGCCCTGCCTCCAGGACGCTGGCCTCGCCTGCAAAATGCTCAGCTCAACGAAACTCACGGGTGAGGGAGCCCTTGAGATGGGCTTTCCAATGGTGTGAAACTTGTGACAATCCAGTAATTTTCTGAGGGTGATTTGACCGTCCTTACTTTGTCTTTGTTTTTCTGACAGCTCTGTGTACAAATATCCCATTGGGGATGCTTTTGAGGAGCGTTCTGAGTAGCCCCACCTGCTGGTCATTTCCGGTGTGAAGCTTGCCCTCCGCGACCCTACAAGATTGATTTTCGGATGCAGGGATATCCAAGGCAGAGTCAGGTGAAAATTTTGTCTCTCTAGCTTACCTAGATCGGGAGTTAGTCCCTAGCTTAGCACAGAATTTATGTTGGACCTTTTTGTGCCGGCTTTTTCTCACTGGCGATGACGTAGGCATGTAATACAGTCAGGTTTCGGGCAGCCCTGCCTCCAGGACGCTGGCCTCGCCTGCAAAATGCTCAGCTCAACGAAACTCACGGGTGAGGGAGCCCTTGAGACGGGCTTTCCAATGGTGTAAAACTTGTGACAATCCAGTAATTTTCTGAGGGTGATTTGACCGTCCTTACTTTGTCTTTGTTTTTCTGACAGCTCTGTGTACAAATATCCCATTGGGGATGCTTTTGAGGAGCGTTCTGAGTAGCCCCACCTGCTGGTCATTTCCGGTGTGAAGCTTGCCCTCCGCGACCCTACAAGATTGATTTTCGGATGCAGGGATATCCAAGGCAAAGTCAGGTGAAAATGTTGTCTCTCTAGCTTACCTAGATCGGGAGTTAGTCCCTAGCTTAGCACAGAATTTATGTTGGACCTTTTTGTGCCGGCTTTTTCTCACTGGCGATGACGTAGGCATGTAATACAGTCAGGTTTCGGGCAGCCCTGCCTCCAGGACGCTGGCCTCGCCTGCAAAATGCTCAGCTCAACGAAACTCACGGGTGAGGGAGCCCTTGAGACGGGCTTTCCAATGGTGTAAAACTTGTGACAATCCAGTAATTTTCTGAGGGTGATTTGACCGTCCTTACTTTGTCTTTGTTTTTCTGACAGCTCTGTGTACAAATATCCCATTGGGATGCTTTTGAGGAGCGTTCTGAGTAGCCCCACCTGCTGGTCATTTCCGGTGTGAAGCTTGCCCTCCGCGACCCTACAAGATTGATTTTCGGATGCAGGGATATCCAAGGCAGAGTCAGGTGAAAATTTTGTCTCTCTAGCTTACCTAGATCGGGAGTTAGTCCCTAGCTTAGCACAGAATTTATGTTGGACCTTTTTGTGCCGGCTTTTTCTCACTGGCGATGACAAAGGCATGTATTACCGTCAGGTTTCGGGCAGCCCTGCCTCCAGGACGCTGGCCTCGCCTGCAAAATGCTCAGCTCAACGAAACTCACGGGTGAGGGAGCCCTTGAGACGGGCTTTCCAATGGTGTGAAACTTGTGACAATCCAGTAATTTTCTGAGGGTGATTTGACCGTCCTTACTTTGTCTTTGTTTTTCTGACAGCTCTGTGTACAAATATCCCATTGGGATGCTTTTGAGGAGCGTTCTGAGTAGCCCCACCTGCTGGTCATTTCCGGTGTGAAGCTTGCCCTCCGCGACCCTACAAGATTGATTTTCGGATGCAGGGATATCCAAGGCAGAGTCAGGTGAAAATTTTGTCTCTCTAGCTTACCTAGATCGGGAGTTAGTCCCTAGCTTAGCACAGAATTTATGTTGGACCTTTTTGTGCCGGCTTTTTCTCACTGGCGATGACGTAGGCATGTAATACAGTCAGGTTTCGGGCAGCCCTGCCTCCAGGACGCTGGCCTCGCCTGCATAATGCTCAGCTCAACGAAACTCACGGGTGAGGGAGCCCTTGAGACGGGCTTTCCAATGGTGTAAAACTTGTGACAATCCAGTAATTTTCTGAGGGTGATTTGACCGTCCTTACTTTGTCTTTGTTTTTCTGACAGCTCTGTGTACAAATATCCCATTGGGATGCTTTTGAGGAGCGTTCTGAGTAGCCCCACCTGCTGGTCATTTCCGGTGTGAAGCTTGCCCTCCGCGACCCTACAAGATTGATTTTCGGATGCAGGGATATCCAAGGCAGAGTCAGGTGAAAATTTTGTCTCTCTAGCTTACCTAGATCGGGAGTTAGTCCCTAGCTTAGCACAGAATTTATGTTGGACCTTTTTGTGCCGGCTTTTTCTCACTGGCGATGACAAAGGCATGTATTACCGTCAGGTTTCGGGCAGCCCTGCCTCCAGGACGCTGGCCTCGCCTGCAAAATGCTCAGCTCAACGAAACTCACGGGTGAGGGAGCCCTTGAGACGGGCTTTCCAATGGTGTGAAACTTGTGACAATCCAGTAATTTTCTGAGGGTGATTTGACCGTCCTTACTTTGTCTTTGTTTTTCTGACAGCTCTGTGTACAAATATCCCATTGGGGATGCTTTTGAGGAGCGTTCTGAGTAGCCCCACCTGCTGGTCATTTCCGGTGTGAAGCTTGCCCTCCGCGACCCTACAAGATTGATTTTCGGATGCAGGGATATCCAATGCAGAGTCAGGTGAAAATTTTGTCTCTCTAGCTTACCTAGATCGGGAGTTAGTCCCTAGCTTAGCACAGAATTTATGTTGGACCTTTTTGTGCCGGCTTTTTCTCACTGGCGATGACGTAGGCATGTAATACAGTCAGGTTTCGGGCAGCCCTGCCTCCAGGACGCTGGCCTCGCCTGCAAAATGCTCAGCTCAACGAAACTCACGGGTGAGGGAGCCCTTGAGACGGGCTTTCCAATGGTGTAAAACTTGTGACAATCCAGTAATTTTCTGAGGGTGATTTGACCGTCCTTACTTTGTCTTTGTTTTTCTGACAGCTCTGTGTACAAATATCCCATTGGGATGCTTTTGAGGAGCGTTCTGAGTAGCCCCACCTGCTGGTCATTTCCGGTGTGAAGCTTGCCCTCCGCGACCCTACAAGATTGATTTTCGGATGCAGGGATATCCAAGGCAGAGTCAGGTGAAAATTTTGTCTCTCTAGCTTACCTAGATCGGGAGTTAGTCCCTAGCTTAGCACAGAATTTATGTTGGACCTTTTTGTGCCGGCTTTTTCTCACTGGCGATGACGTAGGCATGTAATACAGTCAGGTTTCGGGCAGCCCTGCCTCCAGGACGCTGGCCTCGCCTGCAAAATGCTCAGCTCAACGAAACTCACGGGTGAGGGAGCCCTTGAGACGGGCTTTCCAATGGTGTAAAACTTGTGACAATCCAGTAATTTTCTGAGGGTGATTTGACCGTCCTTACTTTGTCTTTGTTTTTCTGACAGCTCTGTGTACAAATATCCCATTGGGGATGCTTTTGAGGAGCGTTCTGAGTAGCCCCACCTGCTGGTCATTTCCGGTGTGAAGCTTGCCCTCCGCGTTCCTACAAGATTGATTTTCGGATGCAGGGATATCCAAGGCAGAGTCAGGTGAAAATTTTGTCTCTCTAGCTTACCTAGATCGGGAGTTAGTCCCTAGCTTAGCACAGAATTTATGTTGGACCTTTTTGTGCCGGCTTTTTTCTCACTGGCGATGACGTAGGCATGTAATACAGTCAGGTTTCGGGCAGCCCTGCCTCCAGGACGCTGGCCTCGCCTGCAAAATGCTCAGCTCAACGAAACACACGGGTGAGGGAGCCCTTGAGACGGGCTTTCCAATGGTGTGAAACTTGTGACAATCCAGTAATTTTCTGAGGGTGATTTGACCGTCCTTACTTTGTCTTTGTTTTTCTGACAGCTCTGTGTACAAATATCCCATTGGGGATGCTTTTGAGGAGCGTTCTGAGTAGCCCCACCTGTTGGTCATTTCCGGTGTGAAGCTTGCCCTCCGCGACCCTACAAGATTGATTTTCGGATGCAGGGATATCCAAGGCAGAGTCAGGTGAAAATTTTGTCTCTCTAGCTTACCTAGATCGGGAGTTAGTCCCTAGCTTAGCACAGAATTTATGTTGGACCTTTTTGTGCTGGCTTTTTCTCACTGGCGATGACGTAGGCATGTAATACAGTCAGGTTTCGGGCAGCCCTGCCTCCAGGACGCTGGCCTCGCCTGCAAAATGCTCAGCTCAACGAAACTCACGGGTGAGGGAGCCCTTGAGATGGGCTTTCCAATGGTGTGAAACTTGTGACAATCCAGTAATTTTCTGAGGGTGATTTGACCGTCCTTACTTTGTCTTTGTTTTTCTGACAGCTCTGTGTACAAATATCCCATTGGGGATGCTTTTGAGGAGCGTTCTGAGTAGCCCCACCTGCTGGTCATTTCCGGTGTGAAGCTTGCCCTCCGCGACCCTACAAGATTGATTTTCGGATGCAGGGATATCCAAGGCAGAGTCAGGTGAAAATTTTGTCTCTCTAGCTTACCTAGATCGGGAGTTAGTCCCTAGCTTAGCACAGAATTTATGTTGGACCTTTTTGTGCCGGCTTTTTCTCACTGGCGATGACGTAGGCATGTAATACAGTCAGGTTTCGGGCAGCCCTGCCTCCAGGACGCTGGCCTCGCCTGCAAAATGCTCAGCTCAACGAAACTCACGGGTGAGGGAGCCCTTGAGACGGGCTTTCCAATGGTGTAAAACTTGTGACAATCCAGTAATTTTCTGAGGGTGATTTGACCGTCCTTACTTTGTCTTTGTTTTTCTGACAGCTCTGTGTACAAATATCCCATTGGGGATGCTTTTGAGGAGCGTTCTGAGTAGCCCCACCTGCTGGTCATTTCCGGTGTGAAGCTTGCCCTCCGCGACCCTACAAGATTGATTTTCGGATGCAGGGATATCCAAGGCAGAGTCAGGTGAAAATTTTGTCTCTCTAGCTTACCTAGATCGGGAGTTAGTCCCTAGCTTAGCACAGAATTTATGTTGGACCTTTTTGTGCCGGCTTTTTCTCACTGGCGATGACGTAGGCATGTAATACAGTCAGGTTTCGGGCAGCCCTGCCTCCAGGACGCTGGCCTCGCCTGCAAAATGCTCAGCTCAACGAAACTCACGGGTGACGGAGCCCTTGAGATGGGCTTTCCAATGGTGTGAAACTTGTGACAATCCAGTAATTTTCTGAGGGTGATTTGACCGTCCTTACTTTGTCTTTGTTTTTCTGACAGCTCTGTGTACAAATATCCCATTGGGGATGCTTTTGAGGAGCGTTCTGAGTAGCCCCACCTGCTGGTCATTTCCGGTGTGAAGCTTGCCCTCCGCGACCCTACAAGATTGATTTTCGGATGCAGGGATATCCAAGGCAGAGTCAGGTGAAAATTTTGTCTCTCTAGCTTACCTAGATCGGGAGTTAGTCCCTAGCTTAGCACAGAATTTATGTTGGACCTTTTTGTGCCGGCTTTTTCTCACTGGCGATGACGTAGGCATGTAATACAGTCAGGTTTCGGGCAGCCCTGCCTCCAGGACGCTGGCCTCGCCTGCAAAATGCTCAGCTCAACGAAACTCACGGGTGAGGAAGCCCTTGAGACGGGCTTTCCAATGGTGTAAAACTTGTGACAATCCAGTAATTTTCTGAGGGTGATTTGACCGTCCTTACTTTGTCTTTGTTTTTCTGACAGCTCTGTGTACAAATATCCCATTGGGGATGCTTTTGAGGAGCGTTCTGAGTAGCCCCACCTGCTGGTCATTTCCGGTGTGAAGCTTGCCCTCCGCGACCCTACAAGATTGATTTTCGGATGCAGGGATATCCAAGGCAGAGTCAGGTGAAAATTTTGTCTCTCTAGCTTACCTAGATCGGGAGTTAGTCCCTAGCTTAGCACAGAATTTATGTTGGACCTTTTTGTGCCGGCTTTTTCTCACTGGCGATGACGTAGGCATGTAATACAGTCAGGTTTCGGGCAGCCCTGCCTCCAGGACGCTGGCCTCGCCTGCAAAATGCTCAGCTCAACGAAACTCACGGGTGAGGGAGCCCTTGAGACGGGCTTTCCAATGGTGTAAAACTTGTGACAATCCAGTAATTTTCTGAGGGTGATTTGACCGTCCTTACTTTGTCTTTGTTTTTCTGACAGCTTTGTGTACAAATATCCCATTGGGATGCTTTTGAGGAGCGTTCTTAGTAGCCCCACCTGCTGGTCATTTCCGGTGTGAAGCTTGCCCTCCGCGACCCTACAAGATTGATTTTCGGATGCAGGGATATCCAAGGCAGAGTCAGGTGAAAATTTTGTCTCTCTAGCTTACCTAGATCGGGAGTTAGTCCCTAGCTTAGCACAGAATTTATGTTGGACCTTTTTGTGCCGGCTTTTTCTCACTGGCGATGACGTAGGCATGTATTACCGTCAGGTTTCGGGCAGCCCTGCCTCCAGGACGCTGGCCTCGCCTGCAAAATGCTCAGCTCAACGAAACTCACGGGTGAGGGAGCCCTTGAGACGGGCTTTCCAATGGTGTGAAACTTGTGACAATCCAGTAATTTTCTGAGGGTGATTTGACCGTCCTTACTTTGTCTTTGTTTTTCTGACAGCTCTGTGTACAAATATCCCATTGGGGATGCTTTTGAGGAGCGTTCTGAGTAGCCCCACCTGCTGGTCATTTCCGGTGTGAAGCTTGCCCTCCGCGACCCTACAAGATTGATTTTCGGATGCAGGGATATCCAAGGCAGAGTCAGGTGAAAATTTTGTCTCTCTAGCTTACCTAGATCGGGAGTTAGTCCCTAGCTTAGCACAGAATTTATGTTGGACCTTTTTGTGCCGGCTTTTTCTCACTGGCGATGACGTAGGCATGTAATACAGTCAGGTTTCGGGCAGCCCTGCCTCCAGGACGCTGGCCTCGCCTGCAAAATGCTCAGCTCAACGAAACTCACGGGTGAGGGAGCCCTTGAGACGGGCTTTCCAATGGTGTAAAACTTGTGACAATCCAGTAATTTTCTGAGGGTGATTTGACCGTCCTTACTTTGTCTTTGTTTTTCTGACAGCTCTGTGTACAAATATCCCATTGGGATGCTTTTGAGGAGCGTTCTGAGTAGCCCCACCTGCTGGTCATTTCCGGTGTGAAGCTTGCCCTCCGCGACCCTACAAGATTGATTTTCGGATGCAGGGATATCCAAGGCAGAGTCAGGTGAAAATTTTGTCTCTCTAGCTTACCTAGATCGGGAGTTAGTCCCTAGCTTAGCACAGAATTTATGTTGGACCTTTTTGTGCCGGCTTTTTCTCACTGGCGATGACAAAGGCATGTATTACCGTCAGGTTTCGGGCAGCCCTGCCTCCAGGACGCTGGCCTCGCCTGCAAAATGCTCAGCTCAACGAAACTCACGGGTGAGGGAGCCCTTGAGACGGGCTTTCCAATGGTGTAAAACTTGTGACAATCCAGTAATTTTCTGAGGGTGATTTGACCGTCCTTACTTTGTCTTTGTTTTTCTGACAGCTCTGTGTACAAATATCCCATTGGGGATGCTTTTGAGGAGCATTCTGAGTAGCCCCACCTGCTGGTCATTTCCGGTGTGAAGCTTGCCCTCCGCGACCCTACAAGATTGATTTTCGGATGCAGGGATATCCAAGGCAGAGTCAGGTGAAAATTTGGTCTCTCTAGCTTACCTAGATCGGGAGTTAGTCCCTAGCTTAGCACAGAATTTATGTTGGACCTTTTTGTGCTGGCTTTTTCTCACTGGCGATGACGTAGGCATGTAATACAGTCAGGTTTCGGGCAGCCCTGCCTCCAGGACGCTGGCCTCGCCTGCAAAATGCTCAGCTCAACGAAACTCACGGGTGAGGGAGCCCTTGAGACGGGCTTTCCAATGGTGTGAAACTTGTGACAATCCAGTAATTTTCTGAGGGTGATTTGACCGTCCTTACTTTGTCTTTGTTTTTCTGACAGCTTTGTGTACAAATATCCCATTGGGGATGCTTTTGAGGAGCGTTCTGAGTAGCCCCACCTGCTGGTTATTTCCGGTGAGAAGCTTGCCCTCCGCGACCCTACAAGATTGATTTTCGGATGCAGGGATATCCAAGGCAGAGTCAGGTGAAAATTTTGTCTCTCTAGCTTACCTAGATCGGGAGTTAGTCCCTAGCTTAGCACAGAATTTATGTTGGACCTTTTTGTGCCGGCTTTTTCTCACTGGCGATGACGTAGGCATGTAATACAGTCAGGTTTCGGGCAGCCCTGCCTCCAGGACGCTGGCCTCGCCTGCAAAATGCTCAGCTCAACGAAACTCACGGGTGACGGGCTCACTTGAGACGGGCTTTCCAATGGTGTAAAACTTGTGACAATCCAGTAATTTTCTGAGGGTGATTTGACCGTCCTTACTTTGTCTTTGTTTTTCTGACAGCTCTGTGTACAAATATCCCATTGGGGATGCTTTTGAGGAGCGTTCTGAGTAGCCCCACCTGCTGGTCATTTCCGGTGTGAAGCTTGCCCTCCGCGACCCTACAAGATTGATTTTCGGATGCAGGGATATCCAAGGCAGAGTCAGGTGAAAATTTTGTCTCTCTAGCTTACCTAGATCGGGAGTTAGTCCCTAGCTTAGCACAGAATTTATGTTGGACCTTTTTGTGCTGGCTTTTTCTCACTGGCGATGACGTAGGCATGTAATACAGTCAGGTTTCGGGCAGCCCTGCCTCCAGGACGCTGGCCTCGCCTGCAAAATGCTCAGCTCAACGAAACTCACGGGTGACGGGCTCACTTGAGACGGGCTTTCCAATGGTGTAAAACTTGTGACAATCCAGTAATTTTCTGAGGGTGATTTGACCGTCCTTACTTTGTCTTTGTTTTTCTGACAGCTCTGTGTACAAATATCCCATTGGGATGCTTTTGAGGAGCGTTCTGAGTAGCCCCACCTGCTGGTCATTTCCGGTGTGAAGCTTGCCCTCCGCGACCCTACAAGATTGATTTTCGGATGCAGGGATATCCAAGGCAGAGTCAGGTGAAAATTTGGTCTCTCTAGCTTACCTAGATCGGGAGTTAGTCCCTAGCTTAGCACAGAATTTATGTTGGACCTTTTTGTGCCGGCTTTTTCTCACTGGCGATGACAAAGGCATGTATTACCGTCAGGTTTCGGGCAGCCCTGCCTCCAGGACGCTGGCCTCGCCTGCAAAATGCTCAGCTCAACGAAACTCACGGGTGAGGGAGCCCTTGAGACGGGCTTTCCAATGGTGTAAAACTTGTGACAATCCAGTAATTTTCTGAGGGTGATTTGACCGTCCTTACTTTGTCTTTGTTTTTCTGACAGCTCTGTGTACAAATATCCCATTGGGGATGCTTTTGAGGAGCGTTCTGAGTAGCCCCACCTGCTGGTCATTTCCGGTGTGAAGCTTGCCCTCCGCGACCCTACAAGATTGATTTTCGGATGCAGGGATATCCAAGGCAGAGTCAGGTGAAAATTTTGTCTCTCTAGCTTACCTAGATCGGGAGTTAGTCCCTAGCTTAGCACAGAATTTATGTTGGACCTTTTTGTGCCGGCTTTTTCTCACTGGCGATGACGTAGGCATGTAATACAGTCAGGTTTCGGGCAGCCCTGCCTCCAGGACGCTGGCCTCGCCTGCAAAATGCTCAGCTCAACGAAACTCACGGGTGAGGGAGCCCTTGAGACGGGCTTTCCAATGGTGTAAAACTTGTGACAATCCAGTAATTTTCTGAGGGTGATTTGACCGTCCTTACTTTGTCTTTGTTTTTCTGACAGCTCTGTGTACAAATATCCCATTGGGATGCTTTTGAGGAGCGTTCTGAGTAGCCCCACCTGCTGGTCATTTCCGGTGTGAAGCTTGCCCTCCGCGACCCTACAAGATTGATTTTCGGATGCAGGGATATCCAAGGCAGAGTCAGGTGAAAATTTGGTCTCTCTAGCTTACCTAGATCGGGAGTTAGTCCCTAGCTTAGCACAGAATTTATGTTGGACCTTTTTGTGCCGGCTTTTTCTCACTGGCGATGACGTAGGCATGTAATACAGTCAGGTTTCGGGCAGCCCTGCCTCCAGGACGCTGGCCTCGCCTGCAAAATGCTCAGCTCAACGAAACTCACGGGTGAGGGAGCCCTTGAGACGGGCTTTCCAATGGTGTAAAACTTGTGACAATCCAGTAATTTTCTGAGGGTGATTTGACCGTCCTTACTTTGTCTTTGTTTTTCTGACAGCTCTGTGTACAAATATCCCATTGGGGATGCTTTTGAGGAGCGTTCTGAGTAGCCCCACCTGCTGGTCATTTCCGGTGTGAAGCTTGCCCTCCGCGACCCTACAAGATTGATTTTCGGATGCAGGGATATCCAAGGCAGAGTCAGGTGAAAATTTTGTCTCTCTAGCTTACCTAGATCGGGAGTTAGTCCCTAGCTTAGCACAGAATTTATGTTGGACCTTTTTGTGCCGGCTTTTTCTCACTGGCGATGACGTAGGCATGTAATACAGTCAGGTTTCGGGCAGCCCTGCCTCCAGGACGCTGGCCTCGCCTGCAAAATGCTCAGCTCAACGAAACTCACGGGTGAGGGAGCCCTTGAGACGGGCTTTCCAATGGTGTAAAACTTGTGACAATCCAGTAATTTTCTGAGGGTGATTTGACCGTCCTTACTTTGTCTTTGTTTTTCTGACAGCTCTGTGTACAAATATCCCATTGGGGATGCTTTTGAGGAGCGTTCTGAGTAGCCCCACCTGCTGGTCATTTCCGGTGTGAAGCTTGCCCTCCGCGACCCTACAAGATTGATTTTCGGATGCAGGGATATCCAAGGCAGAGTCAGGTGAAAATTTTGTCTCTCTAGCTTACCTAGATCGGGAGTTAGTCCCTAGCTTAGCACAGAATTTATGTTGGACCTTTTTGTGCCGGCTTTTTCTCACTGGCGATGACGTAGGCATGTAATACAGTCAGGTTTCGGGCAGCCCTGCCTCCAGGACGCTGGCCTCGCCTGCAAAATGCTCAGCTCAACGAAACTCACGGGTGAGGGAGCCCTTGAGACGGGCTTTCCAATGGTGTAAAACTTGTGACAATCCAGTAATTTTCTGAGGGTGATTTGACCGTCCTTACTTTGTCTTTGTTTTTCTGACAGCTCTGTGTACAAATATCCCATTGGGATGCTTTTGAGGAGAATTCTGAGTAGCCCCACCTGCTGGTCATTTCCGGTGTGAAGCTTGCCCTCCGCGACCCTACAAGATTGATTTTCGGATGCAGGGATATCCAAGGCAGAGTCAGGTGAAAATTTGGTCTCTCTAGCTTACCTAGATCGGGAGTTAGTCCCTAGCTTAGCACAGAATTTATGTTGGACCTTTTTGTGCCGGCTTTTTCTCACTGGCGATGACGTAGGCATGTAATACAGTCAGGTTTCGGGCAGCCCTGCCTCCAGGACGCTGGCCTCGCCTGCAAAATGCTCAGCTCAACGAAACTCACGGGTGAGGGAGCCCTTGAGACGGGCTTTCCAATGGTTTGAAACTTGTGACAATCCAGTAATTTTCTGAGGGTGATTTGACCGTCCTTACTTTGTCTTTGTTTTTCTGACAGCTCTGTGTACAAATATCCCATTGGGGATGCTTTTGAGGAGCGTTCTGAGTAGCCCCACCTGCTGGTCATTTCCGGTGTGAAGCTTGCCCTCCGCGACCCTACAAGATTGATTTTCGGATGCAGGGATATCCAAGGCAGAGTCAGGTGAAAATTTGGTCTCTCTAGCTTACCTAGATCGGGAGTTAGTCCCTAGCTTAGCACAGAATTTATGTTGGACCTTTTTGTGCCGGCTTTTTCTCACTGGCGATGACGTAGGCATGTAATACAGTCAGGTTTCGGGCAGCCCTGCCTCCAGGACGCTGGCCTCGCCTGCAAAATGCTCAGCTCACCGAAACTCACGGGTCAGGGAGCCCTTGAGACGGGCTTTCCAATGGTGTAAAACTTGTGACAATCCAGTAATTTTCTGAGGGTGATTTGACCGTCCTTACTTTGTCTTTGTTTTTCTGACAGCTCTGTGTACAAATATCCCATTGGGGATGCTTTTGAGGAGCGTTCTGAGTAGCCCCACCTGCTGGTCATTTCCGGTGTGAAGCTTGCCCTCCGCGACCCTACAAGATTGATTTTCGGATGCAGGGATATCCAAGGCAGAGTCAGGTGAAAATGTTGTCTCTCTAGCTTACCTAGATCGGGAGTTAGTCCCTAGCTTAGCACAGAATTTATGTTGGACCTTTTTGTGCCGGCTTTTTCTCACTGGCGATGACGTAGGCATGTAATACAGTCAGGTTTCGGGCAGCCCTGCCTCCAGGACGCTGGCCTCGCCTGCAAAATGCTCAGCTCAACGAAACTCACGGGTGAGGGAGCCCTTGAGACGGGCTTTCCAATGGTGTAAAACTTGTGACAATCCAGTAATTTTCTGAGGGTGATTTGACCGTCCTTACTTTGTCTTTGTTTTTCTGACAGCTCTGTGTACAAATATCCCATTGGGATGCTTTTGAGGAGCGTTCTGAGTAGCCCCACCTGCTGGTCATTTCCGGTGTGAAGCTTGCCCTCCGCGACCCTACAAGATTGATTTTCGGATGCAGGGATATCCAAGGCAGAGTCAGGTGAAAATTTGGTCTCTCTAGCTTACCTAGATCGGGAGTTAGTCCCTAGCTTAGCACAGAATTTATGTTGGACCTTTTTGTGCCGGCTTTTTCTCACTGGCGATGACAAAGGCATGTATTACCGTCAGGTTTCGGGCAGCCCTGCCTCCAGGACGCTGGCCTCGCCTGCAAAATGCTCAGCTCAACGAAACTCACGGGTGAGGGAGCCCTTGAGACGGGCTTTCCAATGGTGTAAAACTTGTGACAATCCAGTAATTTTCTGAGGGTGATTTGACCGTCCTTACTTTGTCTTTGTTTTTCTGACAGCTCCGTGTACAAATATCCCATTGGGGATGCTTTTGAGGAGCGTTCTGAGTAGCCCCACCTGCTGGTCATTTCCGGTGTGAAGCTTGCCCTCCGCGACCCTACAAGATTGATTTTCGGATGCAGGGATATCCAAGGCAGAGTCAGGTGAAAATTTTGTCTCTCTAGCTTACCTAGATCGGGAGTTAGTCCCTAGCTTAGCACAGAATTTATGTTGGACCTTTTTGTGCCGGCTTTTTCTCACTGGCGATGACGTAGGCATGTAATACAGTCAGGTTTCGGGCAGCCCTGCCTCCAGGACGCTGGCCTCGCCTGCAAAATGCTCAGCTCAACGAAACTCACGGGTGAGGGAGCCCTTGAGACGGGCTTTCCAATGGTGTAAAACTTGTGACAATCCAGTAATTTTCTGAGGGTGATTTGACCGTCCTTACTTTGTCTTTGTTTTTCTGACAGCTCTGTGTACAAATATCCCATTGGGATGCTTTTGAAGAGCGTTCTGAGTAGCCCCACCTGCTGGTCATTTCCGGTGTGAAGCTTGCCCTCCGCGACCCTACAAGATTGATTTTCGGATGCAGGGATATCCAAGGCAGAGTCAGGTGAAAATTTGGTCTCTCTAGCTTACCTAGATCGGGAGTTAGTCCCTAGCTTAGCACAGAATTTATGTTGGACCTTTTTGTGACGGCTTTTTCTCACTGGCGATGACGTAGGCATGTAATACAGTCAGGTTTCGGGCAGCCCTGCCTCCAGGACGCTGGCCTCGCCTGCAAAATGCTCAGCTCAACGAAACTCACGGGTGAGGGAGCCCTTGAGACGGGCTTTCCAATGGTGTAAAACTTGTGACAATCCAGTAATTTTCTGAGGGTGATTTGACCGTCCTTACTTTGTCTTTGTTTTTCTGACAGCTCTGTGTACAAATATCCCATTGGGGATGCTTTTGAGGAGCGTTCTGAGTAGCCCCACCTGCTGGTCATTTCCGGTGTGAAGCTTGCCCTCCGCGACCCTACAAGATTGATTTTCGGATGCAGGGATATCCAAGGCAGAGTCAGGTGAAAATTTTGTCTCTCTAGCTTACCTAGATCGGGAGTTAGTCCCTAGCTTAGCACAGAATTTATGTTGGACCTTTTTGTGCCGGCTTTTTCTCACTGGCGATGACGTAGGCATGTAATACAGTCAGGTTTCGGGCAGCCCTGCCTCCAGGACGCTGGCCTCGCCTGCAAAATGCTCAGCTCAACGAAACTCACGGGTGAGGGAGCCCTTGAGACGGGCTTTCCAATGGTGTAAAACTTGTGACAATCCAGTAATTTTCTGAGGGTGATTTGACCGTCCTTACTTTGTCTTTGTTTTTCTGACAGCTCTGTGTACAAATATCCCTTTGGGATGCTTTTGAGGAGCGTTCTGAGTAGCCCCACCTGCTGGTCATTTCCGGTGTGAAGCTTGCCCTCCGCGACCCTACAAGATTGATTTTCGGATGCAGGGATATCCAAGGCAGAGTCAGGTGAAAATTTGGTCTCTCTAGCTTACCTAGATCGGGAGTTAGTCCCTAGCTTAGCACAGAATTTATGTTGGACCTTTTTGTGCCGGCTTTTTCTCACTGGCGATGACGTAGGCATGTAATACAGTCAGGTTTCGGGCAGCCCTGCCTCCAGGACGCTGGCCTCGCCTGCAAAATGCTCAGCTCAACGAAACTCACGGGTGAGGGAGCCCTTGAGACGGGCTTTCCAATGGTGTAAAACTTGTGACAATCCAGTAATTTTCTGAGGGTGATTTGACCGTCCTTACTTTGTCTTTGTTTTTCTGACAGCTCTGTGTACAAATATCCCATTGGGATGCTTTTGAGGAGCGTTCTGAGTAGCCCCACCTGCTGGTCATTTCCGGTGTGAAGCTTGCCCTCCGCGACCCTACAAGATTGATTTTCGGATGCAGGGATATCCAAGGCAGAGTCAGGTGAAAATTTGGTCTCTCTAGCTTACCTAGATCGGGAGTTAGTCCCTAGCTTAGCACAGAATTTATGTTGGACCTTTTTGTGCCGGCTTTTTCTCACTGGCGATGACGTAGGCATGTATTACAGTCAGGTTTCGGGCAGCCCTGCCTCCAGGACGCTGGCCTCGCCTGCAAAATGCTCAGCTCAACGAAACTCATGGGTGAGGGAGCCCTTGAGACGGGCTTTCCAATGGTGTGAAACTTGTGACAATCCAGTAATTTTCTGAGGGTGATTTGACCGTCCTTACTTTGTCTTTGTTTTTCTGACAGCTCTGTGTACAAATATCCCATTGGGGATGCTTTTGAGGAGCGTTCTGAGTAGCCCCACCTGCTGGTCATTTCCGGTGTGAAGCTTGCCCTCCGCGACCCTTCAAGATTGATTTTCGGATGCAGGGATATCCAAGGCAGAGTCAGGTGAAAATTTGGTCTCTCTAGCTTACCTAGATCGGGAGTTAGTCCCTAGCTTAGCACAGAATTTATGTTGGACCTTTTTGTGCCGGCATTTTCTCACTGGCGATGACGTAGGCATGTAATACAGTCAGGTTTCGGGCAGCCCTGCCTCCAGGACGCTGGCCTCGCCTGCAAAATGCTCAGCTCAACGAAACTCACGGGTGAGGGAGCCCTTGAGACGGGCTTTCCAATGGTGTGAAACTTGTGACAATCCAGTAATTTTCTGAGGGTGATTTGACCGTCCTTACTTTGTCTTTTTTTTCTGACAGCTCTGTGTACAAATATCCCATTGGGGATGCTTTTGAGGAGCGTTCTGAGTAGCCCCACCTGCTGGTCATTTCCGGTGTGAAGCTTGCCCTCCGCGACCCTACAAGATTGATTTTCGGATGCAGGGATATCCAAGGCAGAGTCAGGTGAAAATTTGGTCTCTCTAGCTTACCTAGATCGGGAGTTAGTCCCTAGCTTAGCACAGAATTTATGTTGGACCTTTTTGTGCCGGCTTTTTCTCACTGGCGATGACGTAGGCATGTAATACAGTCAGGTTTCGGGCAGCCCTGCCTCCAGGACGCTGGCCTCGCCTGCAAAATGCTCAGCTCAACGAAACTCACGGGTGAAGGAGCCCTTGAGACGGGCTTTCCAATGGTGTAAATCTTGTGACAATCCAGTAATTTGCTGTGGGTGATTTGACCGTCCTTACTTTGTCTTTGTTTTTCTGACAGCTCTGTGTACAAATATCCCATTGGGGATGCTTTTGAGGAGCGTTCTGAGTAGCCCCACCTGCTGGTCATTTCCGGTGTGAAGCTTGCCCTCCGCGACCCTACAAGATTGATTTTCGGATGCAGGGATATCCAAGGCAGAGTCAGGTGAAAATTTGGTCTCTCTAGCTTACCTAGATCGGGAGTTAGTCCCTACCTTAGCACAGAATTTATGTTGGACCTTTTTGTGCCGGCTTTTTCTCACTGGCGATGACGTAGGCATGTAATACAGTCAGGTTTCGGGCAGCCCTGCCTCCAGGACGCTGGCCTCGCCTGCAAAATGCTCAGCTCAACGAAACTCACGGTAGAGGGAGCCCTTGAGACGGGCTTTCCAATGGTGTGAAACTTGTGACAATCCAGTAATTTTCTGAGGGTGATTTGACCGTCCTTACTTTGTCTTTGTTTTTCTGACAGCTCTGTGTACAAATATCCCATTGGGGATGCTTTTGAGGAGCGTTCTGAGTAGCCCCACCTGCTGGTCATTTCCGGTGTGAAGCTTGCCCTCCGCGACCCTACAAGATTGATTTTCGGATGCAGGGATATCCAAGGCAGAGTCAGGTGAAAATTTGGTCTCTCTAGCTTACCTAGATCGGGAGTTAGTCCCTAGCTTAGCACAGAATTTATGTTGGACCTTTTTGTGCCGGCTTTTTCTCACTGGCGATGACGTAGGCATGTAATACAGTCAGGTTTCGGGCAGCCCTGCCTCCAGGACGCTGGCCTCGCCTGCAAAATGCTCAGCTCAACGAAAGTTAGTCCCTAGCTTAGCACAGAATTTATGTTGGACCTTTTTGTGCCGGCTTTTTCTCACTGGCGATGACGTAGGCATGTAATACAGTCAGGTTTCGGGCAGCCCTGCCTCCAGGACGCTGGCCTCGCCTTCAAAATGCTCAGCTCAACGAAACTCACGGGTGAGGGAGCCCTTGAGACGGGCTTTCCAATGGTGTAAAACTTGTGACAATCCAGTAATTTTCTGAGGGTGATTTGACCGTCCTTACTTTGTCTTTGTTTTTCTGACAGCTCTGTGTACAAATATCCCATTGGGGATGCTTTTGAGGAGCGTTCTGAGTAGCCCCACCTGCTGGTCATTTCCGGTGTGAAGCTTGCCCTCCGCGACCCTACAAGATTGATTTTCGGATGCAGGGATATCCAGGCAGAGTCAGGTGAAAATTTGGTCTCTCTAGCTTACCTAGATCGGGAGTTAGTCCCTAGCTTAGCACTGCATTTATGTTGGACCTTTTTGTGCCGGCTTTTTCTCACTGGCGATGACGTAGGCATGTAATACAGTCAGGTTTCGGGCAGCCCTGCCTCCAGGACGCTGGCCTCGCCTGCAAAATGCTCAGCTCAACGAAACTCACGGGTGAGGGAGCCCTTGAGACGGGCTTTCAAATGGTGTGAAACTTGTGACAATCCAGTAATTTTCTGAGGGTGATTTGACCGTCCTTACTTTGTCTTTGTTTTTCTGACAGCTCTGTGTACAAATATCCCATTGGGGTTGCTTTTGAGGAGCGTTCTGAGTAGCCCCACCTGCTGGTCATTTCCGGTGTGAAGCTTGCCCTCCGCGACCCTACAAGATTGATTTTCGGATGCAGGGATATCCAAGGCAGAGTCAGGTGAAAATTTGGTCTCTCTAGCTTACCTAGATCGGGAGTTAGTCCCTAGCTTAGCACAGAATTTATGTTGGACCTTTTTGTGCCGGCTTTTTCTCACTGGCGATGACGTAGGCATGTAATACAGTCAGGTTTCGGGCAGCCCTGCCTCCAGGACGCTGGCCTCGCCTGCAAAATGCTCAGCTCAACGAAACTCACGGGTGAGGGAGCCCTTGAGACGGGCTTTCCAATGGTGTGAAACTTGTGACAATCCAGTAATTTTCTGAGGGTGATTTGACCGTCCTTACTTTGTCTTTGTTTTTCTGACAGCTCTGTGTACAAATATCCCATTGGGGATGCTTTTGAGGAGCGTTCTGAGTAGCCCCACCTGCTGGTCATTTCCGGTGTGAAGCTTGCCCTCCGCGACCCTACAAGATTGATTTTCGGATGCAGGGATATCCAAGGCAGAGTCAGGTGAAAATTTGGTCTCTCTAGCTTACCTAGATCGGGAGTTAGTCCCTAGCTTAGCACAGAATTTATGTTGGACCTTTTTGTGCCGGCTTTTTCTCACTGGCGATGACGTAGGCATGTAATACAGTCAGGTTTCGGGCAGCCCTGCCTCCAGGACGCTGGCCTCGCCTGCAAAATGCTCAGCTCAACGAAACTCACGGGTGAGGGAGCCCTTGAGACGGGCTTTCCAATGGTGTGAAACTTGTGACAATCCAGTAATTTTTTGAGGGTGATTTGACCGTCCTTACTTTGTCTTTGTTTTTCTGACAGCTCTGTGTACAAATATCCCATTGGGGATGCTTTTGAGGAGCGTTCTGAGTAGCCCCACCTGCTGGTCATTTCCGGTGTGAAGCTTGCCCTCCGCGACCCTACAAGATTGATTTTCGGATGCAGGGATATCCAAGGCAGAGTCAGGTGAAAATTTGGTCTCTCTAGCTTACCTAGATCGGGAGTTAGTCCCTAGCTTGGCACAGAATTTATGTTGGACCTTTTTGTGCCGGCTTTTTCTCACTGGCGATGACGTAGGCATGTAATACAGTCAGGTTTCGGGCAGCCCTGCTTCCATCCAGGACGCTGGCCTCGCCTGCAAAATGCTCAGCTCAACGAAACTCACGGGTGAGGGAGCCCTTGAGACGGGCTTTCCAATGGTGTGAAACTTGTGACAATCCAGTAATTTTCTGAGGGTGATTTGACCGTCCTTACTTTGTCTTTGTTTTTCTGACAGCTCTGTGTACAAATATCCCATTGGGGATGCTTTTGAGGAGCGTTCTGAGTAGCCCCACCTGCTGGTCATTTCCGGTGTGAAGCTTGCCCTCCGCGACCCTACAAGATTGATTTTCGGATGCAGGGATATCCAAGGCAGAGTCAGGTGAAAATTTGGTCTCTCTAGCTTACCTAGATCGGGAGTTAGTCCCTACCTTAGCACAGAATTTATGTTGGACCTTTTTGTGCCGGCTTTTTCTCACTGGCGATGACGTAGGCATGTAATACAGTCAGGTTTCGGGCAGCCCTGCCTCCAGGACGCTGGCCTCGCCTGCAAAATGCTCAGCTCAACGAAACTCACGGGTGAGGGAGCCCTTGAGACGGGCTTTCCAATGATGTGAAACTTGTGACAATCCAGTAATTTTCTGAGGGTGATTTGACCGTCCTTACTTTGTCTTTGTTTTTCTGACAGCTCTGTGTACAAATATCCCATTGGGGATGCTTTTGAGGAGCGTTCTGAGTAGCCCCACCTGCTGGTCATTTCCGGTGTGAAGCTTGCCCTCCGCGACCCTACAAGATTGATTTTCGGATGCAGGGATATCCAAGGCAGAGTCAGGTGAAAATTTGGTCTCTCTAGCTTACCTAGATCGGGAGTTAGTCCCTAGCTTAGCACAGAATTTATGTTGGACCTTTTTGTGCCGGCTTTTTCTCACTGGCGATGACGTAGGCATGTAATACAGTCAGGTTTCGGGCAGCCCTGCTTCCATCCAGGACGCTGGCCTCGCCTGCAAAATGCTCAGCTCAACGAAACTCACGGGTGAGGGAGCCCTTGAGACGGGCTTTCCAATGGTGTGAAACTTGTGACAATCCAGTAATTTTCTGAGGGTGATTTGACCGTCCTTACTTTGTCTTTGTTTTTCTGACAGCTCTGTGTACAAATATCCCATTGGGGATGCTTTTGAGGAGCGTTCTGAGTAGCCCCACCTGCTGGTCATTTCCGGTGTGAAGCTTGCCCTCCGCGACCCTACAAGATTGATTTTCGGATGCAGGGATATCCAAGGCAGAGTCAGGTGAAAATTCGGTCTCTCTAGCTTACCTAGATCGGGAGTTAGTCCCTAGCTTAGCACAGAATTTATGTTGGACCTTTTTGTGCCGGCTTTTTCTCACTGGCGATGACGTAGGCATGTAATACAGTCAGGTTTCGGGCAGCCCTGCCTCCAGGACGCTGGCTTCGCCTGCAAAATGCTCAGCTCAACGAAACTCACGGGTGAGGGAGCCCTTGAGACGGGCTTTCCAATGGTGTGAAACTTGTGACAATCCAGTAATTTTCTGAGGGTGATTTGACCGTCCTTACTTTGTCTTTGTTTTTCTGACAGCTCTGTGTACAAATATCCCATTGGGGATGCTTTTGAGGAGCGTTCTGAGTAGCCCCACCTGCTGGTCATTTCCGGTGTGAAGCTTGCCCTCCGCGACCCTACAAGATTGATTTTCGGATGCAGGGATATCCAAGGCAGAGTCAGGTGAAAATTTGGTCTCTCTAGCTTACCTAGATCGGGAGTTAGTCCCTAGCTTAGCACAGAATTTATGTTGGACCTTTTTGTGCCGGCTTTTTCTCACTGGCGATGACGTAGGCATGTAATACAGTCAGGTTTTGGGCAGCCCTGCCTCCAGGACGCTGGCCTCGCCTGCAAAATGCTCAGCTCAACGAAACTCACGGGTGAGGGAGCCCTTGAGACGGGCTTTCCAATGGTGTGAAACTTGTGACAATCCAGTAATTTTCTGAGGGTGATTTGACCGTCCTTACTTTGTCTTTGTTTTTCTGACAGCTCTGTGTACAAATATCCCATTAGGGATGCTTTTGAGGAGCGTTCTGAGTAGCCCCACCTGCTGGTCATTTCCGGTATGAAGCTTGCCCTCCGCGACCCTACAAGATTGATTTTCGGATGCAGGGATATCCAAGGCAGAGTCAGGTGAAAATTTGGTCTCTCTAGCTTACCTAGATCGGGAGTTAGTCCCTAGCTTAGCACAGAATTTATGTTGGACCTTTTTGTGCCGGCTTTTTCTCACTGGCGATGACGTAGGCATGTAATACAGTCAGGTTTCGGGCAGCCCTGCCTCCAGGACGCTGGCCTCGCCTGCAAAATGCTCAGCTCAACGAAACTCACGGGTGAGGGAGCCCTTGAGACGGGCTTTCCAATGGTGTGAAACTTGTGACAATCCAGTAATTTTCTGAGGGTGATTTGACCGTCCTTACTTTGTCTTTGTTTTTCTGACAGCTCTGTGTACAAATATCCCATTAGGGATGCTTTTGAGGAGCGTTCTGAGTAGCCCCACCTGCTGGTCATTTCCGGTGTGAAGCTTGCCCTCCGCGACCCTACAAGATTGATTTTCGGATGCAGGGATATCCAAGGCAGAGTCAGGTGAAAATTTGGTCTCTCTAGCTTACCTAGATCGGGAGTTAGTCCCTAGCTTAGCACAGAATTTATGTTGGACCTTTTTGTGCCGGCTTTTTCTCACTGGCGATGACGTAGGCATGTAATACAGTCAGGTTTCGGGCAGCCCTGCCTCCAGGACGCTGGCCTCGCCTGCAAAATGCTCAGCTCAACGAAACTCACGGGTGAGGGAGCCCTTGAGACGGGCTTTCCAATGGTGTGAAACTTGTGACAATCCAGTAATTTTCTGAGGGTGATTTGACCGTCCTTACTTTGTCTTTGTTTTTCTGACAGCTCTGTGTACAAATATCCCATTGGGGATGCTTTTGAGGAGCGTTCTGAGTAGCCCCACCTGCTGGTCATTTCCGGTGTGAAGCTTGCCCTCCGCGACCCTACAAGATTGATTTTCGGATGCAGGGATATCCAAGGCAGAGTCAGGTGAAAATTTGGTCTCTCTAGCTTACCTAGATCGGGAGTTAGTCCCTAGCTTAGCAAAGAATTTATGTTGGACCTTTTTGTGCCGGCTTTTTCTCACTGGCGATGACGTAGGCATGTAATACAGTCAGGTTTCGGGCAGCCCTGCCTCCAGGACGCTGGCCTCGCCTGCAAAATGCTCAGCTCAACGAAACTCACGGGTGAGGGAGCCCTTGAGACGGGCTTTCCAATGGTGTGAAACTTGTGACAATCCAGTAATTTTCTGAGGGTGATTTGACCGTCCTTACTTTGTCTTTGTTTTTCTGACAGCTCTGTGTACAAATATCCCATTGGGGATGCTTTTGAGGAGCGTTCTGAGTAGCCCCACCTGCTGGTCATTTCCGGTGTGAAGCTTGCCCTCCGCGACCCTACAAGATTGATTTTCGGATGCAGGGATATCCAAGGCAGAGTCAGGTGTAAATTTGGTCTCTCTAGCTTACCTAGATCGGGAGTTAGTCCCTAGCTTAGCACAGAATTTATGTTGGACCTTTTTGTGCCGGCTTTTTCTCACTGGCGAAGACGTAGGCATGTAATACAGTCAGGTTTCGGGCAGCCCTGCCTCCAGGACGCTGGCCTCGCCTGCAAAATGCTCAGCTCAACGAAACTCACGGGTGAGGGAGCCCTTGAGACGGGCTTTCCAATGGTGTGAAACTTGTGACAATCCAGTAATTTTCTGAGGGTGATTTGACCGTCCTTACTTTGTCTTTGTTTTTCTGACAGCTCTGTGTACAAATATCCCATTGGGGATGCTTTTGAGGAGCGTTCTGAGTAGCCCCACCTGCTGGTCATTTCCGGTGTGAAGCTTGCCCTCCGCGACCCTACAAGTTGATTTTCGGATGCAGGGATATCCAAGGCAGAGTCAGGTGACAATTTGATCTCTCTAGCTTACCTAGATCGGGAGTTAGTCCCTAGCTTAGCACAGAATTTATGTTGGACCTTTTTGTGCCGGCTTTTTCTCACTGGCGATGACGTAGGCATGTAATACAGTCAGGTTTCGGGCAGCCCTGCCTCCAGGACGCTGGCCTCGCCTGCAAAATGCTCAGCTCAACGAAACTCACGGGTGAGGGAGCCCTTGAGACGGGCTTTCCAATGGTGTGAAACTTGTGACAATCCAGTATTTTTCTGAGGGTGATTTGACCGTCCTTACTTTGTCTTTGTTTTTCTGACAGCTCTGTGTACAAATATCCCATTGGGGATGCTTTTGAGGAGCGTTCTGAGTAGCCCCACCTGCTGGTCATTTCCGGTGTGAAGCTTGCCCTCCGCGACCCTACAAGATTGATTTTCGGATGCAGGGATATCCAAGGCAGAGTCAGGTGACAATTTGGTCTCTCTAGCTTACCTAGATCGGGAGTTAGTCCCTAGCTTAGCACAGAATTTATGTTGGACCTTTTTGTGCCGGCTCTTTCTCACTGGCGATGACGTAGGCATGTAATACAGTCAGGTTTCGGGCAGCCCTGCCTCCAGGACGCTGGCCTCGCCTGCAAAATGCTCAGCTCAACGAAACTCACGGGTGAGGGAGCCCTTGAGACGGGCTTTCCAATGGTGTGAAACTTGTGACAATCCAGTAATTTTCTGAGGGTGATTTGACCGTCCTTACTTTGTCTTTGTTTTTCTGACAGCTCTGTGTACAAATATCCCATTGGGGATGCTTTTGAGGAGCGTTCTGAGTAGCCCCACCTGCTGGTCATTTCCGGTGTGAAGCTTGCCCTCCGCGACCCTACAAGATTGATTTTCGGATGCAGGGATATCCAAGGCAGAGTCAGGTGAAAATTTGGTCTCTCTAGCTTACCTAGATCGGGAGTTAGTCCCTAGCTTAGCACAGAATTTATGTTGGACCTTTTTGTGCCGGCTTTTTCTCACTGGCGATGACGTAGGCATGTAATACAGTCAGGTTTCGGGCAGCCCTGCCTCCAGGACGCTGGCCTCGCCTGCAAAATGCTCAGCTCAACGAAACTCACGGGTGAGGGAGCCCTTGAGACGGGCTTTCCAATGGTGTGAAACTTGTGACAATCCAGTAATTTTCTGAGGGTGATTTGACCGTCCTTACTTTGTCTTTGTTTTTCTGACAGCTCTGTGTACAAATATCCCATTGGGGATGCTTTTGAGGAGCGTTCTGAGTAGCCCCACCTGCTGGTCATTTCCGGTGTGAAGCTTGCCCTCCGCGACCCTACAAGATTGATTTTCGGATGCAGGGATATCCAAGGCAGAGTCAGGTGAAAATTTTGTCTCTCTAGCTTACCTAGATCGGGAGTTAGTCCCTAGCTTAGCACAGAATTTATGTTGGACCTTTTTGTGCCGGCTTTTTCTCACTGGCGATGACGTAGGCATGTAATACAGTCAGGTTTCGGGCAGCCCTGCCTCCAGGACGCTGGCCTCGCCTGCAAAATGCTCAGCTCAACGAAACTCACGGGTGAGGGAGCCCTTGAGACGGGCTTTCCAATGGTGTAAAACTTGTCACAATCCAGTAATTTTCTGAGGGTGATTTGACCGTCCTTACTTTGTCTTTGTTTTTCTGACAGCTCTGTGTACAAATATCCCATTGGGGATGCTTTTGAGGAGCGTTCTGAGTAGCCCCACCTGCTGGTCATTTCCGGTGTGAAGCTTGCCCTCCGCGACCCTACAAGATTGATTTTCGGATGCAGGGATATCCAAGGCAGAGTCAGGTGAAAATTTGGTCTCTCTAGCTTACCTAGATCGGGAGTTAGTCCCTAGCTTAGCACAGAATTTATGTTGGACCTTTTTGTGCCGGCTTTTTCTCACTGGCGATGACGTAGGCATGTAATACAGTCAGGTTTCGGGCAGCCCTGCCTCCAGGACGCTGGCCTCGCCTGCAAAATGCTCAGCTCAACGAAACTCACGGGTGAGGGAGCCCTTGAGACGGGCTTTCCAATGGTGTGAAACTTGTGACAATCCAGTAATTTTCTGAGGGTGATTTGACCGTCCTTACTTTGTCTTTGTTTTTCTGACAGCTCTGTGTACAAATATCCCATTGGGGATGCTTTTGAGGAGCGTTCTGAGTAGCCCCACCTGCTGGTCATTTCCGGTGTGAAGCTTGCCCTCCGCGACCCTACAAGATTGATTTTCGGATGCAGGGATATCCAAGGCAGAGTCAGGTGAAAATGTGGTCTCTCTAGCTTACCTAGATCGGGAGTTAGTCCCTAGCTTAGCACAGAATTCATGTTGGACCTTTTTGTGCCGGCTTTTTCTCACTGGCGATGACGTAGGCATGTAATACAGTCAGGTTTCGGGCAGCCCTGCCTCCAGGACGCTGGCCTCGCCTGCAAAATGCTCAGCTCAACGAAACTCACGGGTGAGGGAGCCCTTGAGACGGGCTTTCCAATGGTGTGAAACTTGTGACAATCCAGTAATTTTCTGAGGGTGATTTGACCGTCCTTACTTTGTCTTTGTTTTTCTGACAGCTCTGTGTACAAATATCCCATTGGGGATGCTTTTGAGGAGCGTTCTGAGTAGCCCCACCTGCTGGTCATTTCCGGTGTGAAGCTTGCCCTCCGCGACCCTACAAGATTGATTTTCGGATGCAGGGATATCCAAGGCAGAGTCAGGTGAAAATTTTGTCTCTCTAGCTTACCTAGATCGGGAGTTAGTCCCTAGCTTAGCACAGAATTTATGTTGGACCTTTTTGTGCCGGCTTTTTCTCACTGGCGATGACGTAGGCATGTAATACAGTCAGGTTTCGGGCAGCCCTGCCTCCAGGACGCTGGCCTCGCCTGCGAAATGCTCAGCTCAAAGAAACTCACGGGTAAGGGAGCCCTTGAGACGGGCTTTGCAATGGTGTGAAACTTGTGACAATCCAGTAATTTTCTGAGGGTGATTTGACCGTCCTTACTTTGTCTTTGTTTTTCTGACAGCTCTGTGTACAAATATCCCATTGGGGATGCTTTTGAGGAGCGTTCTGAGTAGCCCCACCTGCTGGTCATTTCCGGTGTGAAGCTTGCCATCCGCGACCCTACAAGATTGATTTTCGGATGCAGGGATATCCAAGGCAGAGTCAGGTCCAAATTTTGTCTCTCTAGCTTACCTAGATCGGGAGTTAGTCCCTAGCTTAGCACAGAATTTATGTTGGACCTTTTTGTGCCGGCTTTTTCTCACTGGCGATGACGTAGGCATGTAATACAGTCAGGTTTCGGGCAGCCCTGCCTCCAGGACGCTGGCCTCGCCTGCAAAATGCTCAGCTCAACGAAATTCACGGGTGAGGGAGCCCTTGAGACGGGCTTTCCAATGGTGTGAAACTTGTGACAATCCAGTAATTTTCTGAGGGTGATTTGACCGTCCTTACTTTGTCTTTGTTTTTCTGACAGCTCTGTGTACAAATATCCCTTTGGGGATGCTTTTGAGGAGCGTTCTGAGTAGCCCCACCTGCTGGTCATTTCCGGTGTGAAGCTTGCCCTCCGCGACCCTACAAGATTGATTTTCGGATGCAGGGATATCCAAGGCAGAGTCAGGTGAAAATTTGGTCTCTCTAGCTTACCTAGATCGGGAGTTAGTCCCTAGCTTAGCACAGAATTTATGTTGGACCTTTTTGTGCCGGCTTTTTCTCACTGGCGATGACGTAGGCATGTAATACAGTCAGGTTTCGGGCAGCCCTGCCTCCAGGACGCTGGCCTCGCCTGCAAAATGCTCAGCTCAACGAAACTCACGGGTGAGGGAGCCCTTGAGACGGGCTTTCCAATGGTGTGAACTTGTGACAATCCAGTAATTTTCTGAGGGTGATTTGACCGTCCTTACTTTGTCTTTGTTTTTCTGACAGCTCTGTGTACAAATATCCCATTGGGGATGCTTTTGAGGAGCGTTCTGAGTAGCCCCACCTGCTGGTCATTTCCGGTGTGAAGCTTGCCCTCCGCGACCCTACAAGATTGATTTTCGGATGCAGGGATATCCAAGGCAGAGTCAGGTACAAATTTTGTCTCTCTAGCTTACCTAGATCGGGAGTTAGTCCCTACCTTAGCACAGAATTTATGTTGGACCTTTTTGTGCCGGCTTTTTCTATTTGGCGATGACGTAGGCATGTAATACAGTCAGGTTTCGGGCAGCCCTGCCTCCAGGACGCTGGCCTCGCCTGCAAAATGCTCAGCTCAACGAAACTCACGGGTGAGGGAGCCCTTGAGACGGGCTTTTCAATGGTGTGAAACTTGTGACAATCCATTAATTTTCTGAGGGTGATTTGACCGTCCTTAATTTGTCTGTTTTTCTGACAGCTCTGTGTACAAATATCCCATTGGGGATGCTTTTGAGGAGCGTTCTGAGTAGCCCCACCTGCTGGTCATTTCCGGTGTGAAGCTTGCCCTCCGCGACCCTACAAGATTGATTTTCGGATGCAGGGATATCCAAGGCAGATATCCCTAGCTTAGCACAGAATTTATGTTGGACCCTTTTGTGCCGGCTTTTTCTCACTGGCGATGACGTAGGCATGTAATACAGTCAGGTTTCGGGCAGCCCTGCCTCCAGGACGCTGGCCTCGCCTGCAAAATGCTCAGCTCAACGAAACTCACGGGTGAGGGAGCCCTTGAGACGGGCTTTCCAATGGTGTGAAACTTGTGACAATCCAGTAATTTTCTGAGGGTGATTTGACCGTCCTTACTTTGTCTTTGTTTTTCTGACAGCTCTGTGTACAAATATCCCATTGGGGATGCTTTTGAGGAGCGTTCTGAGTAGCCCCACCTGCTGGTCATTTCCGGTGTGAAGCTTGCCCTCCGCGACCCTACAAGATTGATTTTCGGATGCAGGGATATCCAAGGCAGAGTCAGGTGAAAATGTGGTCTCTCTAGCTTACCTAGATCGGGAGTTAGTCCCTAGCTTAGCACAGAATTCATGTTGGACCTTTTTGTGCCGGCTTTTTCTCACTGGCGATGACGTAGGCATGTAATACAGTCAGGTTTCGGGCAGCCCTGCCTCCAGGACGCTGGCCTCGCCTGCGAAATGCTCAGCTCAACGAAACTCACGGGTGAGGGAGCCCTTGAGACGGGCTTTCCAATGGTGTGAAACTTGTGACAATCCAGTAATTTTCTGAGGGTGATTTGACCGTCCTTACTTTGTCTTTGTTTTTCTGACAGCTCTGTGTACAAATATCCCATTGGGGATGCTTTTGAGGAGCGTTCTGAGTAGCCCCACCTGCTGGTCATTTCCGGTGTGAAGCTTGCCCTCCGCGACCCTACAAGATTGATTTTCGGATGCAGGGATATCCAAGGCAGAGTCAGGTGAAAATGTGGTCTCTCTAGCTTACCTAGATCGGGAGTTAGTCCCTAGCTTAGCACAGAATTCATGTTGGACCTTTTTGTGCCGGCTTTTTCTCACTGGCGATGACGTAGGCATGTAATACAGTCAGGTTTCGGGCAGCCCTGCCTCCAGGACGCTGGCCTCGCCTGCGAAATGCTCAGCTCAAAGAAACTCACGGGTGAGGGAGCCCTTGAGACGGGCTTTCCAATGGTGTGAAACTTGTGACAATCCAGTAATTTTCTGAGGGTGATTTGACCGTCCTTACTTTGTCTTTGTTTTTCTGACAGCTCTGTGTACAAATATCCCATTGGGGATGCTTTTGAGGAGCGTTCTGAGTAGCCCCACCTGCTGGTCATTTCCGGTGTGAAGCTTGCCCTCCGCGACCCTACAAGATTGATTTTCGGATGCAGGGTTGTCCAAGGCAGAGTCAGGTCCAAATTTTGTCTCTCTAGCTTACCTAGATCGGGAGTTAGTCCCTAGCTTAGCACAGAATTTATGTTTGACCTTTTTGTGCCGGCTTTTTCTCACTGGCGATGACGTTGACATGTAATACAGTCAGGTTTCGGGCAGCCCTGCCTCCAGGACGCTGGCCTCGCCTGCGAAATGCTCAGCTCAAAGAAACTCACGGGTGAGGGAGCCCTTGAGACGGGCTTTCCAATGGTGTGAAACTTGTGACAATCCAGTAATTTTCTGAGGGTGATTTGACCGTCCTTACTTTGTCTTTGTTTTTCTGACAGCTCTGTGTACAAATATCCCATTGGGGATGCTTTTGAGGAGCGTTCTGAGTAGCCCCACCTGCTGGTCATTTCCGGTGTGAAGCTTGCCCTCCGCGACCCTACAAGATTGATTTTCGGATGCAGGGATATCCAAGGCAGAGTCAGGTCCAAATTTTGTCTCTCTAGCTTACCTAGATCGGGAGTTAGTCCCTAGCTTAGCACAGAATTTATGTTGGACCTTTTTGTGCCGGCTTTTTCTCACTGGCGATGACGTAGGCATGTAATACAGTCAGGTTTCGGGCAGCCCTGCCTCCAGGACGCTGGCCTCGACTGCAAAATGCTCAGCTCAACGAAACTCACGGGTGAGGGAGCCCTTGAGACGGGCTTTCCAATGGTGTGAAACTTGTGACAATCCAGTAATTTTCTGAGGGTGATTTGACCGTCCTTACTTTGTCTTTGTTTTTCTGACAGCTCTGTGTACAAATATCCCATTGGGGATGCTTTTGAGGAGCGTTCTGAGTAGCCCCACCTGCTGGTCATTGCCGGTGTGAAGCTTGCCCTCCGCGACCCTACAAGATTGATTTTCGGATGCAGGGATATCCAAGGCAGAGTCAGGTGAAAATTTGGTCTCTCTAGCTTACCTAGATCGGGAGTTAGTCCCTAGCTTAGCACAGAATTTATGTTGGACCTTTTTGTGCCGGCTTTTTCTCACTGGCGATGACGTAGGCATGTAATACAGTCAGGTTTCGGGCAGCCCTGCCTCCAGGACGCTGGCCTCGCCTGCAAAATGCTCAGCTCAACGAAACTCACGGGTGAGGGAGCCCTTGAGACGGGCTTTCCAATGGTGTGAAACTTGTGACAATCCAGTAATTTTCTGAGGGTGATTTGACCGTCCTTACTTTGTCTTTGTTTTTCTGACAGCTCTGTGTACAAATATCCCATTGGGGATGCTTTTGAGGAGCGTTCTGAGTATCCCCACCTGCTGGTCATTTCCGGTGTGAAGCTTGCCCTCCGCGACCCTACAAGATTGATTTTCGGATGCAGGGATATCCAAGGCAGAGTCAGGTGAAAATTTGGTCTCTCTAGCTTACCTAGATCGGGAGTTAGTCCCTAGCTTAGCACAGAATTCATGTTGGACCTTTTTGTGCCGGCTTTTTCTCACTGGCGATGACGTAGGCATGTAATACAGTCAGGTTTCGGGCAGCCCTGCCTCCAGGACGCTGGCCTCGCCTGCAAAATGCTCAGCTCAAAGAAACTCACGGGTGAGGGAGCCCTTGAGACGGGCTTTCCAATGGTGTGAAACTTGTGACAATCCAGTAATTTTCTGAGGGTGATTTGACCGTCCTTACTTTGTCTTTGTTTTTCTGACAGCTCTGTGTACAAATATCCCATTGGGGATGCTTTTGAGGAGTGTTCTGAGAAGCCCACCTACTGGTCATTTCCGGCTCCAAGGCATGCCCTCCGCGACCCTACAAGATTGATTTTATGATGCAGGGATATCCAAGGCAGAGTCAGGTACAAATTTTGTCTCTCTAGCTTACCTAGATCGGGAGTTAGTCCCTAGCTTAGCACAGAATTTATGTTGGACCTTTTTGTGCCGGCTTTTTCTCACTGGCGATGACGTAGGCATGTAATACAGTCAGGTTTCGGGCAGCCCTGCATCCAGGACGCTGGCCTCGCCTGCAAAATGCTCAGCTCAACGAAATTCACGGGTGAGGGAGCCCTTGAGACGGGCTTTCCAATGGTGTGAAACTTGTGACAATCCAGTAATTTTCTGAGGGTGATTTGACCGTCCTTACTTTGTCTTTGTTTTTCTGACAGCTCTGTGTACAAATATCCCTTTGGGGATGCTTTTGAGGAGCGTTCTGAGTAGCCCCACCTGCTGGTCATTTCCGGTGTGAAGCTTGCCCTCCGCGACCCTACAAGATTGATTTTCGGATGCAGGGATATCCAAGGCAGAGTCAGGTACAAATTTTGTCTCTCTAGCTTACCTAGATCGGGAGTTAGTCCCTAGCTTAGCACAGAATTTATGTTGGACCTTTTTGTGCCGGCTTTTTCTCACTGGCGATGACGTAGGCATGTAATACAGTCAGGTTTCGGGCAGCCCTGCCTCCAGGACTCTGGCCTCGCCTGCAAAATGCTCAGCTCAACGAATCTCACGGGTGAGGGAGCCCTTGAGACGGGCTTTCCAATGGTGTGAAACTTGTGACAATCCAGTAATTTTCTGAGGGTGATTTGACCGTCCTTACTTTGTCTTTGTTTTTCTGACAGCTCTGTGTACAAATATCCCATTGGGGATGCTTTTGAGGAGCGTTCTGAGTAGCCCCACCTGCTGGTCATTTCCGGTGTGAAGCTTGCCCTCCGCGACCCTACAAGATTGATTTTCGGATGCAGGGATATCCAAGGCAGAGTCAGGTACAAATTTTGTCTCTCTAGCTTACCTAGATCGGGAGTTAGTCCCTAGCTTAGCACAGAATTTATGTTGGACCTTTTTGTGCCGGCTTTTTCTCACTGGCGATGACGTAGGCATGTAATACAGTCAGGTTTCGGGCAGCCCTGCCTCCAGGACGCTGGCCTCGCCTGCAAAATGCTCAGCTCAACGAAACTCACGGGTGAGGGAGCCCTTGAGACGGGCTTTCCAATGGTGTAAAACTTGTGACAATCCAGTAATTTTCTGAGGGTGATTTGACAGTCCTTACTTTGTCTTTGTTTTTCTGACAGCTCTGTGTACAAATATCCCATTGGGGATGCTTTTGAGGAGCGTTCTGAGTAGCCCCACCTGCTGGTCATTTCCGGTGTGAAGCTTGCCCTCCGCGACCCAACAAGATTGATTTTCGGATGCAGGGATATCCAAGGCAGAGTCAGGTACAAATTTTGTCTCTCTAGCTTACCTAGATCGGGAGTTAGTCCCTAGCTTAGCACAGAATTTATGTTGGACCTTTTTGTGCCGGCTTTTTCTCACTGGCGATGACGTAGGCATGTAATACAGTCAGGTTTCGGGCAGCCCTGCCTCCAGGACGCTGGCCTCGCCTGCAAAATGCTCAGCTCAACGAAACTCACGGGTGAGGGAGCCCTTGAGACGGGCTTTCCAATGGTGTGAAACTTGTGACAGTCCAGTAATTTTCTGAGGGTGATTTGACCGTCCTTACTTTGTCTTTGTTTTTCTGACAGCTCTGTGTGCAAATATCCCATTGGGGATGCTTTTGAGGAGCGTTCTGAGTAGCCCCACCTGCTGGTCATTTCCGGTGTGAAGCTTGCCCTCCGCGACCCTACAAGATTGATTTTCGGATGCAGGGATATCCAAGGCAGAGTCAGGTACAAATTTGTCTCTCTAGCTTACCTAGATCGGGAGTTAGTCCCTAGCTTAGCACAGAATTTATGTTGGACCTTTTTGTGCCGGCTTTTTCTCACTGGCGATGACGTAGGCATGTGATACAGTCAGGTTTCGGGCAGTCCTGCCTCCAGGACGCTGGCCTCGCCTGCAAAATGCTCAGCTCAACGAAACTCACGGGTGAGGGTGCCCTTGAGACGGGCTTTCCAATGGTGTGAAACTTGTGACAATCCAGTAATTTTCTGAGGGTGATTTGACCGTCCTTACTTTGTCTTTGTTTTTCTGACAGCTCTGTGTACAAATATCCCATTGGGGATGCTTTTGAGGAGCGTTCTGAGAAGCCCACCTACTGGTCATTTCCGGCTCCAAGGCATGCCCTCCGCGACCCTACAAGATTGATTTTATGATGCAGGGATATCCAAGGCAGAGTCAGGTACAAATTTTGTCTCTCTAGCTTACCTAGATCGGGAGTTAGTCCCTAGCTTAGCACAGAATTTATGTTGGACCTTTTTGTGCCGGCTTTTTCTCACTGGCGATGACGTAGGCATGTAATACAGTCAGGTTTCGGGCAGCCCTGCCTCCAGGACGCTCGCCTCGCCTGCAAAATGCTCAGCTCAACGAAACTCACGGGTGAGGGAGCCCTTGAGACGGGCTTTCCAATGGTGTGAAACTTGTGACAATCCAGTAATTTTCTGAGGGTGATTTGACCATCCTTACTTTGTCTTTGTTTTTCTGACAGCTCTGTGTACAAATATCCCATTGGGGATGCTTTTGAGGAGCGTTCTGAGTAGCCCCACCTGCTGGTCATTTCCGGTGTGAAGCTTGCCCTCTGCGACCCTACAAGATTGATTTTCAGATGCAGGGATATCCAAGGCAGAGTCAGGTACAAATTTTGTCTCTCTAGCTTACCTAGATCGGGAGTTAGTCCCTAGCTTAGCACAGAATTTATGTTGGACCTTTTTGTGCCGGCTTTTTCTCACTGGCGATGACGTAGGCATGTAATACAGTCAGGTTTCGGGCAGCCCTGCCTCCAGGACGCTCGCCTCGCCTGCAAAATGCTCAGCTCAACGAAACTCACGGGTGAGGGAGCCCTTGAGACGGGCTTTCCAATGGTGTGAAACTTGTGACAATCCAGTAATTTTCTGAGGGTGATTTGACCGTCCTTACTTTGTCTTTGTTTTTCTGACAGCTCTGTGTACAAATATCCCATTGGGGATGCTTTTGAGGAGCGTTCTGAGTAGCCCCACCTGCTGGTCATTTCCGGTGTGAAGCTTGCCCTCCGCGACCCTACAAGATTGATTTTCGGATGCAGGGATATCCAAGGCAGAGTCAGGTACAAATTTTGTCTCTCTAGCTTACCTAGATCGGGAGTTAGTCCCTAGCTTAGCACAGAATTTATGTTGGACCTTTTTGTGCCGGCTTTTTCTCACTGGCGATGACGTAGGCATGTAATACAGTCAGGTTTCGGGCAGCCCTGCCTCCAGGACTCTGGCCTCGCCTGCAAAATGCTCAGCTCAACGAATCTCACGGGTGAGGGAGCCCTTGAGACGGGCTTTCCAATGGTGTGAAACTTGTGACAATCCAGTAATTTTCTGAGGGTGATTTGACCGTCCTTACTTTGTCTTTGTTTTTCTGACAGCTCTGTGTACAAATATCCCATTGGGGATGCTTTTGAGGAGCGTTCTGAGTAGCCCCACCTGCTGGTCATTTCCGGTGTGAAGCTTGCCCTCCGCGACCCTACAAGATTGATTTTCGGATGCAGGGATATCCAAGGCAGAGTCAGGTACAAATTTTGTCTCTCTAGCTTACCTAGATCGGGAGTTAGTCCCTAGCTTAGCACAGAATTTATGTTGGACCTTTTTGTGCCGGCTTTTTCTCACTGGCGATGACGTAGGCATGTAATACAGTCAGGTTTCGGGCAGCCCTGCCTCCAGGACGCTGGCCTCGCCTGCAAAATGCTCAGCTCAACGAAACTCACGGGTGAGGGAGCCCTTGAGACGGGCTTTCCAATGGTGTAAAACTTGTGACAATCCAGTAATTTTCTGAGGGTGATTTGACCGTCCTTACTTTGTCTTTGTTTTTCTGACAGCTCTGTGTACAAATATCCCATTGGGGATGCTTTTGAGGAGCGTTCTGAGTAGCCCCACCTGCTGGTCATTTCCGGTGTGAAGCTTGCCCTCCGCGACCCAACAAGATTGATTTTCGGATGCAGGGATATCCAAGGCAGAGTCAGGTACAAATTTTGTCTCTCTAGCTTACCTAGATCGGGAGTTAGTCCCTAGCTTAGCACAGAATTTATGTTGGACCTTTTTGTGCCGGCTTTTTCTCACTGGCGATGACGTAGGCATGTAATACAGTCAGGTTTCGGGCAGCCCTGCCTCCAGGACGCTGGCCTCGCCTGCAAAATGCTCAGCTCAACGAAACTCACGGGTGAGGGAGCCCTTGAGACGGGCTTTCCAATGGTGTGAAACTTGTGACAGTCCAGTAATTTTCTGAGGGTGATTTGACCGTCCTTACTTTGTCTTTGTTTTTCTGACAGCTCTGTGTGCAAATATCCCATTGGGGATGCTTTTGAGGAGCGTTCTGAGTAGCCCCACCTGCTGGTCATTTCCGGTGTGAAGCTTGCCCTCCGCGACCCTACAAGATTGATTTTCGGATGCAGGGATATCCAAGGCAGAGTCAGGTACAAATTTGTCTCTCTAGCTTACCTAGATCGGGAGTTAGTCCCTAGCTTAGCACAGAATTTATGTTGGACCTTTTTGTGCCGGCTTTTTCTCACTGGCGATGACGTAGGCATGTGATACAGTCAGGTTTCGGGCAGTCCTGCCTCCAGGACGCTGGCCTCGCCTGCAAAATGCTCAGCTCAACGAAACTCACGGGTGAGGGTGCCCTTGAGACGGGCTTTCCAATGGTGTGAAACTTGTGACAATCCAGTAATTTTCTGAGGGTGATTTGACCGTCCTTACTTTGTCTTTGTTTTTCTGACAGCTCTGTGTACAAATATCCCATTGGGGATGCTTTTGAGGAGCGTTCTGAGAAGCCCACCTACTGGTCATTTCCGGCTCCAAGGCATGTCCTCCGCGACCCTACAAGATTGATTTTATGATGCAGGGATATCCAATGCAGAGTCAGGTACAAATTTTGTCTCTCTAGCTTACCTAGATCGGGAGTTAGTCCCTAGCTTAGCACAGAATTTATGTTGGACCTTTTTGTGCCGGCTTTTTCTCACTGGCGATGACGTAGGCATGTAATACAGTCAGGTTTCGGGCAGCCCTGCCTCCAGGACGCTCGCCTCGCCTGCAAAATGCTCAGCTCAACGAAACTCACGGGTGAGGGAGCCCTTGAGACGGGCTTTCCAATGGTGTGAAACTTGTGACAATCCAGTAATTTTCTGAGGGTGATTTGACCATCCTTACTTTGTCTTTGTTTTTCTGACAGCTCTGTGTACAAATATCCCATTGGGGATGCTTTTGAGGAGCGTTCTGAGTAGCCCCACCTGCTGGTCATTTCCGGTGTGAAGCTTGCCCTCTGCGACCCTACAAGATTGATTTTCAGATGCAGGGATATCCAAGGCAGAGTCAGGTACAAATTTTGTCTCTCTAGCTTACCTAGATCGGGAGTTAGTCCCTAGCTTAGCACAGAATTTATGTTGGACCTTTTTGTGCCGGCTTTTTCTCAATGGCGATGACGTAGGCATGTAATTCAGTCAGGTTTCGGGCAGCCCTGCCTCCAGGACGCTGGCCTCGCCTGAAAAAAATGCTCAGTTCAACGAAACTCACGGGTGAGGGAGCCCTTGAGACGGGCTTTCCAATGGTGTGAAACTTGTGACAATCCAGTAATTTTCTGAGGGTGATTTGACCGTCCTTACTTTGTCTTTGTTTTTCTGACAGCTCTGTGTACAAATATCCCATTGGGGATGCTTTTGAGGAGCGTTCTGAGAAGCCCACCTACTGGTCATTTCCGGCTCCAAGCATGCCCTCCGCGACCCTACAAGATTGATTTTATGATGCAGGGATATCCAAGGCAGAGTCAGGTACAAATTTTGTCTCTCTAGCTTACCTAGATCGGGAGTTAGTCCCTAGCTTAGCACAGAATTTATGTTGGACCTTTTTGTGCCGGCTTTTTCTCACTGGCGATGACGTAGGCATGTAATACAGTCAGGTTTCGGGCAGCCCTGCCTCCAGGACGCTGGCCTCGCCTGCAAAATGCTCAGCTCAACGAAACTCACGGGTGAGGGAGCCCTTGAGACGGGCTTTCCAATGGTGTGAAACTTGTGACAATCCAGTAATTTTCTGAGGGTGATTTGACCATCCTTACTTTGTCTTTGTTTTTCTGACAGCTCTGTGTACAAATATCCCATTGGGGATGCTTTTGAGGAGCGTTCTGAGTAGCCCCACCTGCTGGTCATTTCCGGTGTGAAGCTTGCCCTCTGCGACCCTACAAGATTGATTTTCAGATGCAGGGATATCCAAGGCAGAGTCAGGTGAAAATTTTGTCTCTCTAGCTTACCTAGATCGGGAGTTAGTCCCTAGCTTAGCACAGAATTTATGTTGGACCTTTTTGTGCCGGCTTTTTCTCACTGGCGATGACGTAGGCATGTAATTCAGTCAGGTTTCGGGCAGCCCTGCCTCCAGGACGCTGGCCTCGCCTGAAAAAAATGCTCAGCTCAACGAAACTCACGGGTGAGGGAGCCCTTGAGACGGGCTTTCCAATGGTGTGAAACTTGTGACAATCCAGTAATTTTCTGAGGGTGATTTGACCGTCCTTACTTTGTCTTTGTTTTTCTGACAGCTCTGTGTACAAATATCCCATTGGGGATGCTTTTGAGGAGCGTTCTGAGTAGCCCCACCTGCTGGTCATTTCCGGTGTGAAGCTTGCCCTCCGCGACCCTACAAGATTGATTTTCGGATGCAGGGATATCCAAGGCAGAGTCAGGTACAAATTTTGTCTCTCTAGCTTACCTAGATCGGGAGTTAGTCCCTAGCTTAGCACAGAATTTATGTTGGACCTTTTTGTGCCGGCTTTTTCTCACTGGCGATGACGTAGGCATGTAATACAGTCAGGTTTCGGGCAGCCCTGTCTCCAGGACGCTGGCCTCGCCTGCAAAATGCTCAGTTCAACGAAACTCACGGGTGAGGGAGCCCTTGAGACGGGCTTTCCAATGGTGTGAAACTTGTGACAATCCAGTAATTTTCTGAGGGTGATTTGACCGTCCTTACTTTGTCTTTGTTTTTCTGACAGCTCTGTGTACAAATATCCCATTGGGGATGCTTTTGACGAGCGTTCTGAGTAGCCCCACCTGCTGGTCATTTCCGGTGTGAAGTTTGCCCTCCGCGACCCTACAAGATTGATTTTCGGATGCAGGGATATCCAAGGCAGAGTCAGGTGAAAATTTTGTCTCTCTAGCTTACCTAGATCGGGAGTTAGTCCCTAGCTTAGCACAGAATTTATGTTGGACCTTTTTGTGCCGGCTTTTTCTCACTGGCGATGACGTAGGCATGTAATACAGTCAGGTTTCGGGCAGCCCTGCCTCCAGGACGCTGGCCTCGCCTGCAAAATGCTCAGCTCAACGAAACTCACGGGTTAGGGAGCCCTTGAGACGGGCTTTCCAATGGTGTGAAACTTGTGACAATCCAGTAATTTTCTGAGGGTGATTTGACCGTCCTTACTTTGTCTTTGTTTTTCTGACAGCTCTGTGTACAAATATCCCATTGGGGATGCTTTTGAGGAGCGTTCTGAGTAGCCCCACCTGCTGGTCATTTCCGGTGTGAAGCTTGCCCTCCGCGACCCTACAAGATTGATTTTCGGATGCAGGGATATCCAAGGCAGAGTCAGGTGAAAATTTTGTCTCTCTAGCTTACCTAGATCGGGAGTTAGTCCCTAGCTTAGCACAGAATTTATGTTGGACCTTTTTGTGCCGGCTTTTTCTCACTGGCGATGACGTAGGCATGTAATACAGTCAGGTTTCGGGAAACCTTGCCTCCAGGACGCTGGCCTCGCCTGCAAAATGCTCAGCTCAACGAAACTCACGGGTGAGGGAGCCCTTGAGACGGGCTTTCCAATGGTGTGAAACTTGTGACAATCCAGTAATTTTCTGAGGGTGATTTGACCGTCCTTACTTTGTCTTTGTTTTTCTGACAGCTCTGTGTACAAATATCCCATTGGGGATGCTTTTGATGAGCGTTCTGAGTAGCCCCACCTGCTGGTCATTTCCGGTGTGAAGCTTGCCCTCCGCGACCCTACAAGATTGATTTTCGGATGCAGGGATATCCAAGGCAGAGTCAGGTACAAATTTTGTCTCTCTAGCTTACCTAGATCGGGAGTTAGTCCCTAGCTTAGCACAGGATTTATGTTGGACCTTTTTGTGCCGGCTTTTTCTCATTGGCGATGTCGTAGGCATGTAATACAGTCAGGTTTCGGGCAGCCCTGCCTCCAGGACGCTGGCCTCGCCTGCAAAATGCTCAGCTCAACGAAACTCACGGGTGAGGGAGCCCTTGATACGGGCTTTCCAATGGTGTGAAACTTGTGACAATCCAGTAATTTTCTGAGGGTGATTTGACCGTCCTTACTTTGTCTTTGTTTTTCTGACAGCTCTGTGTACAAATATCCCATTGGGGATGCTTTTGAGGAGCGTTCTGAGTAGCCCCACCTGCTGGTCATTTCCGGTGTGAAGCTTGCCCTCCGCGACCCTACAAGATTGATTTTCGGATGCAGGGATATCCAAGGCAGAGTCAGGTACAAATTTTGTCTCTCTAGCTTACCTAGATCGGGAGTTAGTCCCTAGCTTAGCACAGAATTTATGTTGGACCTTTTTGTGCCGGCTTTTTCTCACTGGCGATGACGTAGGCATGTAATACAGTCAGGTTTCGGGCAGCCCTGCCTCCAGGACGCTGGCCTCGCCTGCAAAATGCTCAGCTCAACGAAACTCACGGGTGAGGGAGCCCTTGAGACGGGCTTTCCAATGGTGTAAAACTTGTGACAATCCAGTAATTTTCTGAGGGTGATTTGACCGTCCTTACTTTGTCTTTGTTTTTCTGACAGCTCTGTGTACAAATATCCCATTGGGGATGCTTTTGAGGAGCGTTCTGAGTAGCCCCACCTGCTGGTCATTTCCGGTGTGAAGCTTGCCCTCCGCGACCCAACAAGATTGATTTTCGGATGCAGGGATATCCAAGGCAGAGTCAGGTACAAATTTTGTCTCTCTAGCTTACCTAGATCGGGAGTTAGTCCCTAGCTTAGCACAGAATTTATGTTGGACCTTTTTGTGCCGGCTTTTTCTCACTGGCGATGACGTAGGCATGTAATACAGTCAGGTTTCGGGCAGCCCTGCCTCCAGGACGCTGGCCTCGCCTGCAAAATGCTCAGCTCAACGAAACTCACGGGTGAGGGAGCCCTTGAGACGGGCTTTCCAATGGTGTGAAACTTGTGACAGTCCAGTAATTTTCTGAGGGTGATTTGACCGTCCTTACTTTGTCTTTGTTTTTCTGACAGCTCTGTGTGCAAATATCCCATTGGGGATGCTTTTGAGGAGCGTTCTGAGTAGCCCCACCTGCTGGTCATTTCCGGTGTGAAGCTTGCCCTCCGCGACCCTACAAGATTGATTTTCGGATGCAGGGATATCCAAGGCAGAGTCAGGTACAAATTTGTCTCTCTAGCTTACCTAGATCGGGAGTTAGTCCCTAGCTTAGCACAGAATTTATGTTGGACCTTTTTGTGCCGGCTTTTTCTCACTGGCGATGACGTAGGCATGTGATACAGTCAGGTTTCGGGCAGTCCTGCCTCCAGGACGCTGGCCTCGCCTGCAAAATGCTCAGCTCAACGAAACTCACGGGTGAGGGTGCCCTTGAGACGGGCTTTCCAATGGTGTGAAACTTGTGACAATCCAGTAATTTTCTGAGGGTGATTTGACCGTCCTTACTTTGTCTTTGTTTTTCTGACAGCTCTGTGTACAAATATCCCATTGGGGATGCTTTTGAGGAGCGTTCTGAGAAGCCCACCTACTGGTCATTTCCGGCTCCAAGGCATGCCCTCCGCGACCCTACAAGATTGATTTTATGATGCAGGGATATCCAAGGCAGAGTCAGGTACAAATTTTGTCTCTCTAGCTTACCTAGATCGGGAGTTAGTCCCTAGCTTAGCAC